>OZ012672.1:38690590-39305972 GCA_963942505.1 Lordithon lunulatus | reverse complement strand
ACATAGAAACAACCCACTGTTGTTGAAAATAAGGAATTGTCTTGAAATGCATTATTACCGTCAATAGCATCGCGATCAGGCATACATGCCTTATTATTAACTAATCGGCATCAACATCCCGATAAGGTCGTCTTAGATTTTCCGGCACAGTACATCTTCCGCGAACCGGGTCACCACCCACCACTTGTCCGTTTCTAGTATCGCCTGCCAGATGCTATCGGGGTGTGCACTGGTCCCTAGTTCGGCCTCCGTTACTCGCGTGTCTCCGTCCAGTGGGTGTATATCTCGAGAGTGTGTGCCAAGTCGGGTCTTCTCAGACAGTAGACACAGGGATCGGTCCTAGCCAGAAACGTTTGAAAGATCCCGTGCCCGGTGAGGAGTTGGGTCATCCAGTGGTCTAGGTTGCCGTAGTTTGTGTATGCCCACCGCGTGACATCTGCTACAGATCTTCTGGTCCATGCCGCTTGTCCATCGTTCCTGCCATTGGTCCATAGGAAGTCGTCTCTGGCCTTTACCCGAGTCTCTCGTTTTCCGATGCTCTGCTTCATGGCCTGGTAAACGGCGGCCCTCTCCGTCAGTAGCAGGTTCGCCAGGACTGTGGCTGCATCCGTCAATACAGTGCGGTATGCTCTGACGAAGCTCAGCGCACTGGTAGTGGTGACCCTACATAGTCGTATCTGGTTTCTTTCATTGCCGCTTCACCTGCCCATGCCGGAGCTTGCTCCTCGCTTCCGTGGCTAATCGTCTCCTCCAGCCTTCTCCCTACTCCTCTTGCCGCCTCCAGCATCGGTGCGGCGTGGCTGGTGTTTGTTTCGAAGACGATACTTAGATACTGTATGTGATTTCGGAGCGGAACTGCTAATCCCAAAAGGTTCAGTTGTGTTGCTGCCTCCCGCCCCGCCCTCTTGGTCGGGTAGTTTCTGTTTTTGCGGCCGCCAGTTTGAGGTGGTTGGGGTGCCACCCAATCGGCTATGCATCAGACTGCTTCCTCCATGCTGTGCCAACCATGTCCCTACATGCCCCCAGGACCGCCATGTCATTTGCTTAAGGTCGTTTTAGACAAGACAATTTCTTGACTCAAAAGTTAGTCAAGATGCGAGATAATCTAAATTGTCTTGTATCATACAGCAAATTATTTGAAATATTGAATTGGATGGTAGATCGAATGGAAAAATATAACGCGTTCTATTTGTCAAGGACAAATTGTATTGGGAGAAGAATATATGAATTTATTTCTTGAACAACTTTTGAGCTAAAAATTGTCTTGTCTAAAACTACCTTTAGGGCCCTGTCGTATGCAATATTACACAGCAAGGGTCTCAAAACCGACCCTGCGAGACACCACCACACATGTCGAACTCCTGGTTGTACAGGGTTCCTTCGTAGGTTACGTGACGTCCACACAGGTACGCTATGATCAGATCTATCATATGTCCTGGTATCCTTGGCTGCTTGAGGGCCTCTATGATCAAGCTTCAGGGAATGGAGTTGAAGGCATTGCAAACGTCGAGTGTGACCATAGGACGCTGTTGCACTCCTCTATGATTGCCCTCGCTGCCAGGATTGCGTCGGTAGTGGAGCGCCCTGTGAGGAATCCATATTGCGAGGGGGACCGCCCGGCAACTTCCTCGGCCATCTCGAATAGCCTGTCTGCTATTAGTCGTGAATGCCCTTGAGCCCTATCCTGTCTAATATGTACACAGGTGAGTTGAGGGAGGTATTAAGTAGAGGCAATAGGGAGATGTTGTGGTAGGAAGAACCGCGGGATGAATATTTTTATATGCGGATGCTTTACGGAATAAAGCGTACGCGCACGAAAACGGGAGTTCCAAGCAAACTTATCCAAATCTTGATTATAAACTAACTAAATAACAATAGACATATTCTTATATACTAAAATTGATCTAGTAAGGGAAAGGGCGCAACCTATCACGAAAAGGGGCAGCACAAAAACATCACACTTAAGCCCTTCGAGGTCTGGCTAAATAATCAATGTTGCCGGAATGGCGTGGACTCCAATTATTGGTGCTCTCGCTACATTTGCGGTTCATCTGCAGAAATCCCCGATTGTTATGTGGAGTGGGAGTGTGGGGATGTTGTGGGTTATAATAGAAAGGGAGGACGACTGGTTCCTGGGTGTGATAGAACTCGAAAGATCGACGCATATGACGGTGCACCAGCGGAAAACGAATCGGGTGAGATGCACAAACGATAGAGGAAGGATGTATGAAATAGTGGTCATTTCTGAGGTGTGGGTGGCTAATAAACTGCGAGGAGTGGGAAGTTTAGGAACAGAGATCGGGATGAGAATGAGGCATGTTGGATGACAAGAAAGGCAAGGGAGAACGACCGAGAGATCGTACACCCCGGTTGTACAGTAGCAATTGTGGGGAAAACCTCCGAGCAACAACCAGGGGAGGTTGGACAGGGGCACAAAGTTGCATATCAAGAGCGAGATGCGGTTCGGAAAAGAGAGAAAAGAACGTATGGATGATTACAGAAAGGTGAGTGAATGGTTAAGAGGAGCCGGGAAAAGCATGAATATCTAGAAACGCCCGGCGTGGGAGAGGAAGTGGGCGACTGTAGGAGAGATATTGCAAGGGACGAGGGTTATATTTCAGTTGTATTGGAGATAATGTTGAGTTTATTTTTTTTAGTGGTTACGCCAAATAAATGCATTTTTTGATAATTTTACAAAAAAATATAGTTAATAATAAGGCGTGTGTGCCTGATCGTGATTGCTATTGACGGTAATAATGCATTTCAGGTCAATTCGTTATTTTCAACCATACTAGGTTGTCTCTATGTTTGGCTTTAATTCCTAAAATTCCAACTTCACAGATGTAAGCAGATGAAAATGGAAAAATTAAACTAATAACTAACTAATGGTGGATGGCACACTGGAAGGTGCACAGAAGACGGTTGCTGCCGGAAAGTCAGGGTAGGTTTCGAATGGGACCAGGGTGCAGATTTTCATACCAACGAGAATGGAGGAGAAGGTGCTAGAATGCAATGGGAGCGTGTATGCGGAATTTATGGATCTGAAAGCTGCTATAACTCAGTCCCTGTGGGCAAGCTAGTGGAAGGGGTGAGAATAATGTACGAAGAGTCGATGGCAAAAGTGAGAGTGACTGTGTATGCTTCGAAGAAATTTAGAATGAATGTGGGAGAAAAGTAGTGATGCCCTCTACGCCCTTTCCTGTTCAATCTGTACTCAAGTGAGTTGGATGAGGTGTTCAAGCTGAGGGAAACGGGTAGGGGTTGTGCTAGGAGAAACCAAAGTTGGCTAAATGCGTAGAAGAGATGCAAGAGATATTAAGAAGAATGGGAAGGTACCGTCATAAGAGGGCATTAGTAGTGAATGTGAAGAAAACAAACCGATGATATGCAGGAATATAGATAGGATGGGCAGCGCACAAGAGTTGTAATGGTAGGAAATACTGATTCAGAGAGAGAATTGTTTTAAAATATTTAGGCGTTTGGTTGTGACTGCAGAGACGGGTTTATGAAGCATTTGGAGTGGGTGCAAGCAAAGGCGAGAATGGCTTGAGGGATAGCGAAGCGAAAATGGGTGATGTGGTGGGATGGTAAACTAGTAATAGCGCGTAAGAAATGGCATGCGTGTGTGAAACCAATATTGTTGTGTGAAGATTGCGATAGTGGGATATAGCAGAAAGGGAGCAAGGTTAGTTTCTAAAGAGTATGTTAGGACTCGAGGGTGGATTGCTATGACGGTGCTCCTGCAGAAAACGAATGAGCAATGGTGGGAATCATGTGGGAGGGTAGTAAGTTCTAAGAAAGACTTGGAGGTGTGGGAATAGAGACTGGTGCGGGATGTGAAGATGAGATGTACGAGTAGGGTTAAAAGCGGACGGAGAAAGGATATAGGAAGGATGTATGAAATGTATGGCTATGTCTGAGATGTGGGTGGATGAGAATACAAAAATGTAGTTTTTCTAGCTAGTAAAGTATCTCAGAAAAAAATAGTAATGCACCAGTGATGAACCTCAATCTATACCGCACCACCTATAGATCGCAGTGCTAGAAAGTGGTTCGCAAAGTTTCGAAACCCCTGTCGTATAAATTGTGTCAAATACGATTTGAATTAGTGAATTAGAGGGTGTAATATGAATTTTCTTTTATTAGATGTGGAACAGTTATATTGGGTTATATGTTGCTCTTTTTAATATTCTAATATGTCCTGATACATATCTTTATCGATATTCGTATGGTAGTAATACAATAGTACTTATGGAGTTTCATTTGGTTATCAGAACTGTTTCCTGTCTACTACCTGTGCCCATGTGCAGGCAAATACGCTGTCGCTACTGCTGCATAAATTGTTTCAGGATAATCGGACCGGAAAGAAAGTGGAGAGCTCGCAGAATTTCAATTGCGACAGGAATTTCCAATAATGCTGCCCCTTGCAGACATGCGGCACCTAACTCGATCCATTAACAGTACCACAATCACAAACAAGAGGTTCGCAAAACCCGCTGACGTGACTTGAAGGCAACTCTTAATCGGTAAAAAATGACGCGCATAATAATTGACACGCCCGCCCCAACCGCCGCCACTTAAACGGTCGTTGGACGGTAGCGACCCCGCGGTCGTTAAGCGCCCGAGTCGAAATTAATTCCGGCCCGTCTTGACGCACGGGAAATTCAATTACGAGGCTGCTATAATTCAAGCGGAAGCCTGAAAAGCGGTATTCATTACGACGTTTATTCGAAAATTACATGAAATATGATATTTATGTTTGAGTTTATGAAAGTGTGATTCAGATTGAAATAGTTGAGGCAGCGTTCTAACTACCCAATTAAAGCTCACAAATTAATTTAAGGGCCAGTTCTAAACAGTTCCGGATTTTATAAGTAGTCGCCTAACGCAAACCGAAAGTACGCCGTCATTTCCTAAGCTAATTAACAAAGTTACGAAAGAAAATTAAAACATGGGGAACTTAACTCCCGCGTTCGTTCATCAGCTCGGGCAGGGTTTGTATAAATTCGAGCCCTATTAATTATACCCCAACGACACAATGACAAATAGTTGAGTTGATTTTGAAGTAGAATAGTCCGTGCCAATTTGGGACGGTTACTTATTTCAGGATGTCTTCAAAGACTCGACTGGGAGGGGAAACAAATTAAGATACATGGTTTATACCTACACCACATACGTTTTGCAGATGACATCGTATTAATCAATGAAGACCGAGAAGAACAAAACAGCATGATTAAAAAACTAAAACAGCTTCCCGAAAAGTAGGACTTGAAATGGATTTAATGAAAACAAAAGGAACCCAAAAAAATAGACATACAACTGCTTGTGATTGCAATGTGTATAGTCCCAACCATATTCATGACGACGACCCAGCAGGTGCCCCCAGAGGGAGTTTTCCCCACCAACAAAATCAACAAACGATATGGGAAACGACGATGCGAATAAAAGTGGGTGCCTCCTGAACGTTATCAAACGAGCATCACAGAACAACAAGGAATAGACCGGAATCAACCTGAAGCATTTTTGAAGCAAGTAGACTAACCTCCAGAACTTCATTACGAAGTCTGAATCTAGATCAAACAAGTCCTTCTCGGAAATGATAATGAGGGAACCCAATATATCGTCCGACAGGGAAACAACAGCTCAGACCCAAAAAGGAAGACCACCCTCTCCCAGGACAGAGGCACCGAAAAGACGGAGGGAAATCGAAAGGCGTTAGCAGAGATACACGGGGAGCAAGATGGAGTTGGGTACACGACGTAGTGTTCCAACTAACATATACGTCACTTGAAACACCCAACATCCCCAAGGATTAAAAGGCCGACACGGCAATAATACGTGAAACGTACGAGAGACTATTTAGGAAAAGTGTTGATTGGGTTTGAGAGCTGTGTAAAAATTGCCCCAATCAACACGAACTTGCAAAAAATGAAGCCGTGGAAACCTACAACGCAAGATGGGACAAGGAAAGGGAGGAAATGGTAAAATCCCTGGAGGAGATGAGGGCCGTATTAAACCAAAAAAGGGGAGAGACCACCGAGGAAACAGTCGCAAACATGAGACGATCCTTCGACAAACAAGTAACCAACGAGAAGGCTGCGACTCTACTAGCCCAAGAATAGCCGTGGCCATCTACACATAAGTAACCATGGTAAAGGGCCCGGAAGACAAGTCGGCACCGGACAGTGAGGTGTCAGTTTATTAGACACGACGGTCAGGATACTTACCAGCGGCAGAAACAAGAGACTAGAACGACCAATCCAAGATCGAACGGAATAAAACCTCAACGGAGGTCTGAAACTGCCCGGATCCAGGAACAAAACAACATGGTATGTAACACGGCAGACAAAAATGCTATGAGACACTCCAGGCGCTTTCGTTTAGCATGGTTTAGTATTACTAGTGGTCCGGTGGCGTACTGTATTTTGTAGTCGTGCGTCGCCGGTTGTAAGGGTCAAAGTAGAATTGTGGCCATCGCCAGCGGCAAATGAAACAAGAGACAATAAGCTCGTAGCAGCACAGAGTAATAAACGAAAGGCGCTTCCATGTACGAAGATGCGAGGAGGTTTCGAGAGATTACGGAAACAGTCGGGATTAAAGGCGGGGAGCTGCTGGCATTTAATACACCAAATTTCGACTAGGCCTCGTACAGTGCCGGGCCACCCAAGAGGAAGGGGGCAGTTAACGCTGGGAAGATGGCCACAGGCCCGACACATGTAAGGGAGAAGGCAGGCGGGGACAAAGAGAGCCGCCAGGAAAAAGACTACATAGGAGAATCCCTATACTACGCAATCTATAGAAGCGAAGTACACGCACCAGGGGGGCTCCGATGCCCCAGAATACCTTAGCCTTAGCTGAGTCCAGAAGAAAGGAAGCCGGCCGAGTGGGCCACCTGAACAGCAGATGACCCCAAAAATAAAGATTATTCAAGTGAACGTCGTGAGAGGACGAGCATCACATCGTGAATGTCGTGAGAGGACGAGCATCACATCAGCTCATGCTCGCAAACCCCGATAAACGAAGGGGCTTCTGCAATCATCATCAACGAACCAAACCACCGAAAAATCGACCCTTCGTGGGTGACAGACGGGTCCATGGGGGACGTCGGCATCAAACTCCTAAGCGACCACCAGAGCCTCGTCACGGCCCACGGAACACCCACGAAGGGAATTGCGTGGGGAAGCCTGATGGGAGTACCTATATTCTCCAGCTACCTTTCGCCAAATTGCAGCTGCGAACTACCGGAGGGATGGCTTAGATAATTGGAACAAGCGGTCAGGGCAACGAGAGGACAACGTGGGAGGATGCCAACCTGTGTCAGAGGGGAATAGACATCCCACCTCGATATCACCCTAGCGTCAGTGCAGCTGGCAGGTAGGGAGCAGGACTGGTGGGTCATGGAGGAGGAAACGCTCGCCGATACATAGTTTACAGCATCCAGCCCAACACAGGGGCTGCGCAACACTATACAGACGGACCTCCTGAGGGGAACACTCATGCATGGAAACTATCCATGAGACAGACCCCGACAAGATGTTGAAAAAGAGAAACCGCAATCTACAGGAAGCATGCAGTCAAGCAATCCAATCAAGGCCGGCCTCCAATCCACAGAAAAGGTGAATATGGAGGTGGCACAGGGACGGACCAAGGCCAATAGGGCAAGGCGACAAACACTTGTGTGTGGTGAGAACGCTAACCCGAAACCTCCAAGCTCAATACCGAGCAAGGAGGAAATAATACAGGCGGACGATAGAGCGCAGCCAGAAAATGTATTGACAGAGATTTTGTAAGGCAGGTGGAGTGAGGACGCACCATGAAGCAAATGAGGAAGATGACACCTTTCCACAAATATCCTAAAGCTCAAATCGTGGCGAATCTCCCAATTAATAAGGCCCGCACGGGATCCCAAATGAAGTGGTGAAAGCGGTGAAATTCCTTAAGAATTGGAAGACTGCCAGAGTGGTCAAAATACCGAAGCCAGCAAGCGACCCGAAAGTATACTGCCTCCCCTGCCTCCTGGACGGGATGGCGAAGGTTGTGGAGAGGACAGGACTGTATTGCCGAGACCCTCGAGACATCGGGGGGCCTGCACGACCGGCAGTATGGGTTCAGGAAGGAGCGATCCACGACCGACCACGCCATCATAACCGTCCGCAAACTAGTGAAGGAGGCAAACGAAGGTATCGGGGGAAGCAAAGAGGAGGCTGCTGGCTTCGTGCGCATAACTCATCTACGCAGTTTCGGCATGGTGGACGCCATCAAGACTATGCGGAATGCGGTCGCGTTGAGGAGCACAATGCACATCAGCGCCCTACGCATAATCCGTGCCTTCCGAGCCACATCCACCGACGCAGCGGATGTACTAGCGTCATCCAATCTGGCAGACCTATTGGTAGAACAAAGAGCCACGGTGTATACCGCAGTCAAGAAGGGACAATCTCCAGTGACAGCCCAAAAGAACGCGAGAGCACAGACGATGACCAAGTGACAGATACCGTAGGAGGAATCCCAGAGCGGAGGGCATACAAGGTAGCTCTTTCACCAACTTTAACCCCTGCTGGAACGTGGACATGGCGAAATTAACCACTGGCTAACTCAGATTCTTACAGGGCACTGCGTATTCTAGAGTTACATGTATAGGATTGGCAAGGCGGCCAATCCAAGGTGCAGTTACTGCTACGAACTGGACGATCCGGCACACACGACCTTCAGATGCCACAGGTGGCACGCGGAGCGACACAGAATGATGACGGAGCTAGGAGAGGAGGTAGCCAGCCCCAGCCACCTGGGAAGGCTGATGCGACAATTAGAGGCGGGCTGGGAAGCAGTGGCCACATACACCAAAACAGTTATGCGGGACAAATATCACGACGACCTCCGTTTATAACAGAGACTGTCACAGAAAAAAGACCAACGAACCAGAATAATAGACAAGATAGACGAACTGACGCGAGACGGTAGTAGAACGCTTAGAATGCCTTAAGGCAGGTAAGCCCCTAGTTACAGGACGTTAGCTTTGGTGTAGCCGGTAGGCACCCCGACCAGAACGCGGGGTGAATCCAGCAACACTTAGTGGTGGAAGGGAGGCACGGATGTCTTTCGAATATTCCATCTCACCGGACAAAAGGAACACCAAATAGTGAAGATAACAAGACGGATAGGTCAACGTCGGGCTGCTATCAAGAAATAATGTTTATACTAAAGAACAACGACAACCCCGAAAGTCTTAAAAGAAAGGTATACGACAGCTGTGTACTCCCGGTGAACACATACAGGTTAGAATCTATGACCCTCACGAAAAATAGCCTGCATAGACTCGGAAATGCCCAAAGGTAAAAATATTGGGTATCAGTCTATAAGAACACAACAGGAATGAGGATACCAGACAAAGAAGGAAGATAATGGACCGAAAAAGTGGCCATGGGCTGAACACGTAGCGAGAAACAACAACGATGGGTGGACACCAAAACTACTAAACTGGAGACCATGCGGAAATCGGAGAAGTATAGGTAGACCTATGCAAAGACGGAGCGATGACGTCAACAAAACATCAGGTAGTATATTGCTCTACCGGGCAGAAGATAGAGAAGGCTGGAAATATCTTGAAGAGGTCTTCCTCCAGCAGTTGAGATAAAAGGTTCACGAAGAAGAAGTCTTATTTAGCAAACTACATTTTTAATTCCGCCCGTATCGACAGTGATGTCATCGCCATTTAATTTGAATTGCAACCCTTCTACCGATATTGAAATTTTGTATACAGTTATTATCCATTTGCATACCTTAAGGGAAGGGTTTGAGATAATTAATTATAAATTTTTACCAAACCTTGACAATTTGTCAACAAAAAATTGGTAAACATATGTGAAAATATCTTAAGATAATACTAGATATTAATTTTCACTTTTTTCACAAAAATTATATAAAACAGTTATTTGTAATAAAAAATTAGGTTCAAAATAACATCTATTAAAAATCAGTATTAAATATTATAACATACCCACAACCCCCCAAATAAAAGAAAAAATAAAAACCTTAAATAACTATGGAAATGACATCGCATGCCTCTATACGTTTTCATAAAATACCTTTAGCTATTTTCCAACTCGTCTTGAGGAATATTTGTAAGCGTTTTTATTTGTAATAATTCTTCGAAATCATTCCTACAGTCGTCTTCTTCATAGGCAGTTGCTTCTATAATCGAACAATCTTCAGCGTCAAAATCAGCTTTTTATGGTATTTCAAATTTTTGTTCGTTTCTTTTGAAAATTTCCTAGTTTTGTTACCGTTATCACATTAGATAAATCGATTTTTTATTATGATAATATCTGATATCGTGCCACTATGATTTTAGCATTGCAAAAGTTGTAACACAAGACCTTAAATTTTGAAGTTACATTACAAATAAGTTTTCCTTTCTAGTTTACAGTAAATTTGTAACTGTAATAATGTCCTTCTTTTAGTGGTGTGATCGTGAATGAATTTTATTTTAGTTTTGTGCATATTATATTAGTAATGCTGGATTTAATGAAGGTGCATATTAAATATGATTTGGATTTAAACCTGTTGTCGGTATAATTAGTATTTTACGTGTAAGGAAGTAAACTTATTCCCTGTAACTAAAGAGGAAATGGGTTTAACGGTACTGCATAATTTCTGATTTGTAATTAATTATACATAGCAGCAGTAGTGCAGATGCAGAGGAATTTGCGTAATTATTCAAAATACTTGCCCAGTTAACAGGAAACTATTGTCTTGGATACCCTCATGTAAATTAATACCGCTGGATATGTATTCACAGAATTATTATATATCAATCATTAAGCAGTGTGATGTTAATTCAAGTATTTAGCAAATATATGTGTACAATTTTTGTTCAGCCACTAGCAAATAGTATATTATTTGTTATTATATTCCAATAATCAAATATATTTATATTAATATGAAATAAAGAATTCAATATCTCTACTAAACATGTCAGACGTAATAAATAATTGGATTGGACTGGATAATCAAATAAAAGAACAAAATTAAGCAAATAAAAACCGTAGACTACTTAGGATTAAGAATGCAATAAAACGATAAATGGGACGAAGTAATAAACATACTAATTAAAATAAACTCAAAATCAAGAACAGCAATTTTAAAGTTTTAAATTACAATCAAGAAATCAAGTTTATCATGATACTGTATTGATGTCTCAGAATAACTACCTCATTAATATACCTCATTAATGAACGAGGAATAATAAGTAAGAACTAAAAGTGCAAACAAATGAATTACTAAATATTTTATACATAATATGCAAACGACGAAATACTATCGCATTACATAACATAATATAAGAATTAAACATTACAAAGATGTTGACTTTATATTTAAGATTTTGATATATTTTATTATAACAATTATATACATGCTGAAATTGCTATAGTTATTGCATTATAGAGGAAAATCAATTTATTTTAACTAACCCCAAGAGCCATTTTATGAATTGAGAATTGTTGTGTTTTATAGGTTTCAAATTCGTTTTATTATTATACATATAATATAACTTTGAATAATAATATTAGTGTAAAGCCCATATGACATTATCTAGTTTCCTATATCGTTTTATATATATAAGAATCATTTGCTACATGTGTGTATAACACTATGTAGTTTGTGTCTGTATCGAAAACGATATAAGAAACTAAATAATGTCATACGGGCTTAATAAAATTTCCGCCAGCGAACGCTTATGTATTCCTGCTGAGTGTAAATCATAGATAATTTGTAAAAAAAATTTCTAGAGGAAACACAATTTCCAGCTTTAATTGGTTCTAGATATTCATGATTGAAAAGCTTCCATTTAAGAGGTACCATATTATTACTCATTATTATAGTTAATGGAATGAGCAGTGAGCTTAGATTTATATATTGTACATCAACAAATCCTTAGAGATTGAAAATATTATATATTGTTTAGTGAATTATAACAACGGAAATGTTAGTGTTGCATAAAATGAAAATACAGTATTATTTGTGTGTAGGTTCATTCTGATTGCAATACCGGTTGACCTGCATTCCTTAAATTAAGGATTGTATGTAATTGAAAATCCCCCGATGTACGACTGGCATTTCATCAAGTAGAATAATAATTGTACCCACCCTACGAGAAAAGAATATAGAGAAAATAAATAAAACAAATATTATATATCCTGCCACCAACTATTGTCGTGAAGTCAATAAAGATATATTACAACTGGCAAAATGAACAATAGTACACATTAATTTCCTTCAATTACTTTCTGTAAATGGCGAAAAGGCAGACACTTGTATTGGGTGCTCATGTGAAACTTAACATTTTTTGTTTAAGTTGAAACTATAATGGTAGTGAAACCAAATACTCATTTGTCACCGCTTTCAGATAAAATTTTCAGAAATACATGTAAGTAATATCTAAACTGCATCAAGTAGACACAAGGTTGTCCCTTATCCCATTTAAGCGTTATTCCTAAAGGGATGCAAAAAAATTAGTTTGTGGTTCACACCACCTGTATATTGCTTTGTTTCAAATTATAGTTATGTTCGTTTCAAACATTAGTTTACTATTTACAATTGGGATGTAAATTAATACACTAAATAAATACACAATATTTATAATTAACAATATTGGTTGTTGCCTTCTTTACGGACGATTTTTTTTTAAAGGAATTACCAGTTTAAATGATACAAATTAAAATCAATAGCTTTTGCACAACAAATATTAAATGTAAGATGTGTGATAAAAAATAGTGGGCCACGACATAATAAATATACACCGTGCAAAAGAACCGTGGTTTAGACCTTTAAGGGTCCACTTTTGATCCGCTTCAAACCCGCAATATACAATTTGTGGTTTTGTAACCAACATCTAACCCATAGTGGCATCTCTTATTTCCAATTTCTAATCTAATATTTGATGTTAGTCTTTTAATTTTAAATGGTGTCATGAATTCGGGTCGTGGGTCGACTTGCATGCGATTTTTATAAACTAGAAAATGTATTTCGTCGTCTGCTGCGGGTAAAATTTAGAGCTGCGCAAGACAGCTTGGTTAGAATTAAGTTAGACCAAAATAGAGGACTTGCAAGCAAGAATCATTCAATTTGCAAAATCAGTGAAAAGGGAAGCTAAAGCAATGGAAGCAGTACATCGAAGAACTATTTGATGATTAGATTCAGAGGAGAATTACTTAATATCTCCACAGGTCCTGCAATAAAACAGAGCTATCAAACTACCGACCACCAAGAACGCGATGCGACTAGACAAAGCATCTTTTACGTTGAGGTAAATTATCACCTCTTAAGGTTAGCGTTTTCAAATTTAGGCAACTTGTGAGGCACATACAATAGCATAGGCGAAATTGCGTATAAGAAATACGCACCGTTTTCTTTAACTAGAACATAAATTGAGTTGCAAAAATTCGTATGCAAAAGAATAATGTTGCAATTCCGTAGTCTAGGTGAGAATGTCAATAGTCCCTCGGTAATCGTGAAATTAAATTTATAACTTTTTGTTCACAATTACCGAAGGACTATGCTTCTAAGATCCGTTGTTGAAGGGCATCAACATTATTTGGGGGCGGCTGTAAATCATTTATCATCCGTCCTAACATATCCCACACATGTTCGATTAGTGATAAGTGAACGAGACGACCATGGAAGCAGATTAACATTTTAGTATTTAGAAACTCCTGAGCAATACGACAAGGATTGCGGCTTCGGATTATCTTGCTGAAAAAATGGATTTTCTATTTCTTGCAGATATGGCAGTTGCACTGGTTGAAGCACGTTGTTAATGTACCGTGGAGCAAGGCTCTGCCTTGGGACTCTTCCTGTGAACGTTGCGTACGATGACGCCCTCAAAGGTCCCCTCCCTGACACCGCCATCGCATTCGCAGACGACATGGCGATAGTCCCTATTATGGCGAACTGGATGACAAGCAACGGCTTTGGCATAGCCGTTGCCAAGACCAAAGTCGCACTGCTCTCCACTAAGAGAACAGGTCGCCATGGAAATCAGGATGATGGGAACTTTCTTCCTAATAGCCGGACAACTACCTGGGGATAATCCTTGAGGCGAACACCAACCATATCTCCTAGGCAACGAGAAAGGCGGCACGAATAGAGACAGCCCTGACCAGGATACTGCCTAACGTGGACGGCCCTAGCCAAAAGAAACGCAGGCTCCTGGCGGCAGCATCCCGCGCGCAACTCGACGCAACTTTACGACGAGCCGGCGTGGGCGGCGGCCACGGGATCTAGAAGGAACGAAGACAGCCTGAGGAAGGCCCTGCAAATTATCTGCGCATATCGAAACACATCGACGGACGCAGCAGTACCCATGGCCGCAGTAACGCCAGCGGACCTTCTAATAAACGGAATGGCAACTATATACTCTCGCATTAAGGACGGCGCAACACCCAGAGCCGCGAGGGACGAGGCCAGGGCGGAGACAACGGCGAAGTGGACACACATATGGGACACGACGACGAACTCGACATGGATAAGAAATAATTTCTTCCCCCAGCTGGAAGCCTTGGCAGACAGACGCCATGGGCAGTGCGATCACTGGTTGACACAATTGCTCAGCCGACTCGACTTATTTCAAACTTATTTATACGAGGCATATCCAGAAAGTAGTAAGAGTACTGAGGCTCTCACGGTCGGAGGGATTTTATTTTCATCATGTTGGCCCCACGGCAGTGTAGCCTGACTCCTCCCCTTTGCACCGAGATCGGTTCGAGGTCAGTACGTTGAGAACTGTTGACACGACAACAAGTTTCGTGAATAATGTCAATCCAATCTCCCGCCAAGTGCGAAATACGCGGCGTCAACCGTTATCTCGTTTGGAAGGGTAAACCTCCATTTGAGATTTATAATGAGGTGAAAACTGCATATGGTGATAAGGCTATGAATCGTACGAATGTGAAAAGTGGTGTCGCGAGTTTAAAAACGGTCGTACGTCTGTGCGTGATGATCAGAGGAGCGGAAGACCTTAAATTGTGACGATCGCAGATTGACTATGGATGAACTTTCTGCGATGTTTCCGCAAATCTCCAGATCTCTACTACACGAAACAATCACAGAAACCCTCGGATATCGGAAACTGTCCGCGAGGTGGGTCCCAAAACAACTGACAGACCAGCACAAGTTGAATCGAGTGGAGGCCGGGCAAGAGTTTTTGAGGCGCTGGAAACTTCATGGAGATGAATTTCTCCGCTCCATCGTAACTGGAGATGAAACTTGGGTAGCACACCACACGCCCGAAACCAAAAGACAGTCTCAACAGTGGCGTCACACCTCTTCACCCTCCGCCAAAAAGTTCAAAATCACAATTTCAGCCAAGAAAGTCATGGCATCCGTGCCAAGGCATAATTTTAATCGAATATCTGCCTCAAGGGGAGACCATCAACTCTGCAAGATACTGTGAGACCTTAAAAAAATGCGGAGGGCGATTCAGAACAAAAGGAGAGGCATGCTGACAAAAGGAGTCTGCCTGCTGCACGACAATTCCAGACCTCACACGGCCAACGCCACGAAGGAACTGCTCGCCTCGTTTAAATGGGATGTCCTGAACCATCCCGCGCATTCCCCTGATCCAGCACCTTCAGATTACTATCACTTTACCTCCCTGAAGCTGCACATGGGTGGAAAAAGGTTTTTAACCGACGAGGAGGTAAAGGAGGAGTTGGAGAAGTGGACGAAGGAGTTGGCGGGAAACTACTTCGAGGAAGGCATCAAAAAATTGATACCTCGCTACACCACCTGCATAGAGAGGAATGGCGACTATGTCGAAAAACAGCTTTTATTATGTACTAAAGTTTCACGTAATTTTTTTGTTTAAATAAAAAAAATTAACACCTACAAAAATTCAGTACTCTTACTTTCTGGATATGCCTCGTATAAGATAGGGAAGACCATGATACCGAAGTCCCTTCACTGCAGCGGCAATGACGACTACGCCCTCATCATTTTTACTTGCCCCCGGTGGTACTGAGAGCGGATAGTACTGTGGCTTGAGCTGGGAGAAGAGGGACCGACACCATAGAGGCTGGGGACATTAACGACGGACAAGAACTGGGACGCGGTCGCTAGGTTCGCAGGAGCCGCTATGCGAAGTAAATTTCGAGACGGAACAGGCAATAACCGACATAACGAACTAACGTGAGACGGTGCCAGCTTGCTTAGTATGTCTAACGGCGGTCTAGCCCCTAGTTACAGAACCCGAGTTTTTGTTTAGTCGGTAAACGCCCCGGCCAGAAGGCGGTGTGAATCCGACACTATCCATGCCTATCACCTAGTGGTGGTAACGGAGGTATGGAAGTGGAATCTTCCATAACTCCGTTACTCAGACGAAAAAAAAGGTTAGCCTCAAATGCTTCAAAACGTGCTGAATGCATTTTATGATTGTTTTGGGTATTGTCAGATGTTGCAGGGTCAAGTTTGAAAAACGTTACAATTGATGCAAAAATCTGAAAAATGCTTTTTATATGGGCAGTAATTTACATCGGTATACCCCTTTTAGATTTTTTCTTTACCATACACATTAACCGTTTTACCGAATTTATTTGCTACTTAATTTCCACCCTGTATATTATATTTAGGAAAACTTAGCAAGCACAAAATAACATCGGAGAACGGATAAATAACTACTAATGTACTTTACGTTGGAAAATAATATGATCATCAAGAGCACAGATTTCCAAAAGAAAGTAATTGAAAACGGTGCATGGGGAACGCTGAAATATTGAAATGAGAGAGGAGAGGACGGAGGACGGAGGTACAAAATTATTGAAAAATTAATACTTGAACAAATGCACCTAAAATGGAATGGAACAGACTTTCCGAATGAATTACTTAATTAATAGTGGTAGTTACTGTATTTGTTTCAATTTGTAACTGGCTAGCGACCGTCGGGGGTCCTGCCGTGTGTGAGTGCATGCCATATATACATAGGAAATGCTACTTCAGAAACTTGTTCCCACGTTTTCTAAAGTGTTGTTCATTCTCATAACATGCCCCATCCTTCAAATTCAACATTCAAAGATTTCAACGATTTGTCGTTTGGATACAATTCCCAACAACAAATCGTTGAAATCTTTGAATGTTGAATTTGAAGGTTGGGGCTTGTTATGAGAATGGCAAGCCACCGGATATTAAAGATGGTGCTACAAAGCTTGATAGGCGGAAAGAAATGAAGATAAAGGCACAGGGAAAGGTAGAAAAGGATGTAGAACAGGACATACAGATGCTGAAGATCACAGTGTTGTATGAGAAAATGTGAGATAAAGACATGTAGTCAAAAAATAAAAAATACAATTGTAATTACTTTAATAATAATATCATCGAAAAGGAAAGAGGTAAAGATATGTAATTTCCGCATATATGGATGTAAGATTTTTATGATATGAAAATGAACGGACTTTTATACCATAAACTATATTTTTATTTTACATTGTAAAACAGTAATCATCCCCATGAGGTTTTTACTGCCCGAATATTACACTCGCGTTCGTAAAGTTCGTGTTTATTGGATAAAGCTATCAATCGACACCTTAGTACCATGAAAAATCCAATTTTTATATTATTAGTTGTATTGACGATACTTCCACTACAATTCAGTTTTAAAAACTATACAAACGTGCGCATGAACCCCAGCCAGTAAAAAAAAACTAGACATTAATAAAATTGAGTAGTGTTATTTTATTCACAAATGACCAGCGGCATTCCGAATTAGCAGCCTCTGCAACGCTAATTGCCCTTGTTCGGGCGTGATGAATTAGCGCCAGTTACTTCCGCGGCAGTGGCGGTTTCAGCACGCGGAATGACGGGGTACATCGAACAGTGTAATTGCCGTCCAATTAATTGTTGTTTACTACTGGAAATGGACGACGGTGGCGAAGGTAAATAGGTCGGATTTATGCTGGGTCGGCGAAAAACACGTCGAAACTAAACACACGGTAATGTTTATTTTCGACGTGTTTTTCTGTGTGATGCGATTAGTTGTGCTTGTTGCATTGTCGCTGCCAGTGGGGCGAATGTTAAAACAGAATTTATTGCAAGCGTTTTTTTTTTTTGCCAAACTGATGCTGCGTTTTCTAGTGGATTATACATATTTCAACTAGATTATAGTTAACTAATAGTAACTAAATGGATTGTTATCGGAGTTAATTTTAATAAACATCAGGAGCTCATGTGTAAAGTGAACAATAACGCCATTAATTTCCTTGAAAAATTCCACAATTCAACAATCCGACGGAAAAGTGGTCTATGCATTTTCCTTATATGTAATGGCAGAAAATTGGTTAAGATTTCTATTATTAGAACGTAATCCAATGTATGTTATAACTTTTTGAACTATATTTATACTATTCAAAGCTTCAAACTATTATAAACCAATCTCTGTGTGCTTCACTTTTATTATTTGTCAACAGAAAGTGAAAGTGACCGATGGGCAGCGGTCTTTACATTGCATGCAAGTAAATATCTTCTTGCGACCAAGTCCAACAATCAATTTCATGATACAAAAATTCATTAAAAAAGACCTGAAGAAGATTATTTTTCATCATAATAAGGCACATCCCCATACAAGTGTAGTAGCAATGAGAAAATTGAATGAACTGAAGTACGATCTGTTGCAACATCCACCTTATTCGCATGATTTGGCTCCTTCTATTTCCACGACCTAAAATGTTCCTCGTAGGAAAATAATTTTCCACGGAAGAAGAAGTGATGCTTTTACTTCGACGACTATTTGGTGAGGACAAGAAGCACATTTTCGTGAGGGCGTAATGGCTTTGGAACATAGTTGCATGAAGTGTATTTGGCTTAACGGAAATTATGTTGATATATAAAACATATTTCTATAATATATTTTTTTCAATTTTCCTTTCATTTTGCAAACTTTTCAAAGCACCCTCGTATATATCTGTCACATACTATGGCCAGTCAACGGACAAACTCGCAAATATACTCCGGACAATTAACCATCAAAATTTATTTAGACCACTAAGCAAATATATTTTATTATTAATGCTAAAGACTAAAGATAAAATATGGAACAAAACGCACGTTCCGAATGTAATAGAGTATATGTACAGGTAGACAGAAGTTTTGAGAGTAGATTCAACGAACATTATAGAGGATTAAGGCATACAACAACAACACATTTTCTAATCATAGCTTAGATTGCAGTCATAAATTCCCGGATATTAACAAAATCAAAATTCTACTGTAATAATGTAGAATTTTTTATAATAAAGGCCAGCAGTCATTAAAAATATTCCACCAAATGATGAAACAGGCGTTTAATTTCAGTTTCGTTTCACCTTTGTTTAAACTGTTAAAACTGACGTTAAAACAGTTAAAAACGAACATTTGACAATAATCTGGGTCGAAACAATATGAAATAATAAAATATTAATGTTATAAAAACAAAGACATTTACTTTTCCTGTTTCAAAATTGTTTTATCATTAGCTTATTGTGAACACTTGAGTTTTTATCAACATTAGTCGGATCAACAGGGTTGTTCCGATTTTCATTTAAGAATTGTAATTAAAGTTGGGTAACCGTTGATTGCAGAATTTATATTTCATTCAACGTTATAGCCTACATGGAAAAATAGATCGATAATTTACGAAACATAGAACTACTTTTTCATTTGAATTGTAATCAAAAACAAACTGACCTGAATGTATTGCAATATATGTTTACAACAAGTTTAAGTCAAGTTTTACAGTTTTCCAATTAAGAAAAAAATGTTTTACAACTTAGGTCGCAATTGGATAAGGATTAACCTAAACTACAAGCAAAGGGTCGGTCATTTTCGGGATTTAGTTCTTTTTAATACATACATTTTTGTTACCGAAGTTTAGTTTAGTTTTAGTAAAAAAAAAAGACCTTTATTGGCATTTCCCTCACTGCCCCTCCACAACACAAACCTCAACAAAAATATACAAAAATAAAAATAAAAATACAATATAAATAAAAGTACTACTCAGCTTTCCTCTCCCACGTCAGCCGCCTGCAGATTTTTACGCCTTCCCCATCCTCACATAACCATTCATTCAGCTTTCTGCAGTCTCCCACCCAGTCTGCTTTCACACCCTCACATTCTTCGCTAAGATGCCACCACGTGTCGCTTCCCTTACTACACAGCGCACACGCGGTGTACCCTAAACCCATCCACACTTTCCTCCCTCTCTCGTCTGACCCACACCTCGCTCTTGCCATGCATACCTTGTCCTCCCTGCTCCACTCACCCCTGGCTAAGTAACTCGGGAGTCTCCCACTCACTTGCCACTCTACGTAGCCAGGGTTGTAAGAGCTCTCATTCATTCTAGTCTGCCGTTCTTGCCACTCAATATCTCTCAATCTCTCTCTTACCTCAGTTCCTAGGCTTCCCATTTCTCTCAGCTTCTCTTCTACCCACACCTCAGACATACCCACTCTTTCATACATCCTTCCTCTATCCTTTCTCCAACCACTCTCCGTCCTACTCTTACACCTCATCCATACCTCCCGCACCAGTCTTTCCTCACCCAATTCCTGTAATCTTTCTTCAAACTTCACAACCCTTACACACGACTCCCACCACATACTCATACGATTCGTCTCCTGCAACAGCACTGCTCTCGGTGTCGACCTTCCTTTTGAGACCCAGCAGACTCTTCAGGGGCACACCTTGCTCTCTCTCTCTCTATCACATCCCACTCACGCAATCCCCACACTTCCACTCCATACAACAGAATAGGTTTTACACACGCATCCCAAATCTTGCACACCATTACGAGGTTACCGCCCCACAACCTCTCCCAGTTCCTTCTCGTTATTCCCCAAGCCATTCTCGCTTTCGCTTGCATACTTTCCACACGCACCCTAAATCCTCCTCCACTGTCAAACCAGAAACCCAAATATTTAAAGACATTCACTCTCTCAATCATCCTTCCCTTCCATTTCAGCTCTTCCACTCTACCCCTTCTACCCCTATTCCTAAACATCATCCATTTAGTCTTCTCCACATTCACTACTAGCCCTCTCCTATCCATGTACCTTCCCATTCTTTCCAACATCTCTTGCATCTCTTCCACTCTCTTGGCTACTAATACTATGTCATCCGCATATGCCAGCATCCACACCTTGGTTCTCCCCACCACGACCCCTCCAGCCTGTCCTCTCCTCAGCACCGCCTCCAACTCGCTTGTGTATAGATTGAACAGGAGGGGGCTTAGCGGGCACCCTTGCCTTACACCCACATTCACCCTAAACTTCTCAGACACTTCTCCATTCACTCTCGATTTTGCCAACGTCTCTTTATATATACTTCTCACCCACTCCACACTTTCATCTTCCATCCCCAATCTATCCATACACTCCACGAGCTTTCCTCTAGGAACTGAATCATACGCCGCTTTCAAATCCACAAACACCGCATACACTCTTCCGTTGCACTCCAACGCTTCCTCCACCATTCTCGCAAGCGTGAAAATCTGCTCCCTCGTCCCTCTTCCCTTTCTGAAACCCCCCTGGCATTCCGGCAGCAGCCCTTTTCTATCCACTTCCCTCACTAGTCTATAACGGTAATACCCCTATAATTATTTACGACCGATGCTGCTCCCCCTTTGTGTACCGGGACCACCACCCCCACACGCCACTCTTCCGGCAGTTCTTCCTCACCGCTCCAGACTCTATTCAAAACCTGCAGTTACTTATCTTTTCCTTCCTCTGTTAATCTTTTGAAGGCCTCTGCCTGCAGCCCATCTTCCCCCGCCGCCTTTCCCAGTTTCAGCTGCCCTATGGCCACGTCGACCTCTTCCCGCGAAAACGCCTCCCTTCCTGCCACCGGTCTCGGACTCCCTAAATCCACCTCTGACCCCACCATCTCTCTACAGCTCTTCTCCCACTCTGCCAGCTCTATGCTAACTTTGCCCTTTTTTACGCTTCCCCTCAGAATTTCCCACAACCGTTTCTCTGTCAGACACTCCCTCAACCTCGTTTCTACCTTCTGCAACTCCTCTATCTTCTTCCTCTCGCAGGTTCTCTCGAACTCCCTCTTCGCCTGATTGGCCCTTTCCACTTCACCTCTCCCATTTCTCCACTTCGCCATTGCTCTTCGCCAGCTCGACTTCTTCACCCTACATTCCTCGTCAAACCAACTCCCCCTCTGCCCTTTAGTAGTTACTAACATTTTGTCCGTAAAATTAGCAAAATCTACTCGAACTTCTTGCCTATTTTCAGAGAATAGAAAAATATCTGGTATGGGCACCATACGAGTTTCCGAAATATATGATTTATTTTATTTTCGATATTTTCAATTTGTCTACTTTTTTAACATTTTTGACAAATTTTTGACGATTTTTTTTTTAGAAAATTCGATATTTTAACATTTTGATTTTATCAGATTCTCACCTTCTCGCATTCCCACATTTCCTTAATACATTTAACCATGTTCGCTAATTCCATGACGTTTATTGCGAAATTTTGGAGCGGCCCCACCTAATTATGCGCTGGCAGTGGTTATGTTAAATATTAATTGCTAAATTTGGTCGTAAGCCGTTGTGCCGATTTCCCGGAATGTTATTCACAGACATACATACATAGATATCGCAAAAATCAGGTTTATTCTACAAGTTTAGACATAAAACGTAGAAAAATTTTTTCCCTGGAAAGTTATACGAATATTTCGACAATCTTAGGTAGAAAACGTGAAGAAGTTTTCGGTAAATCAATACTTTTCCTTACATCAGTGATGTATTTGGAAAGTAAACTGTGTGCTAACATAGCGTTTCCATCACATTTAGTAATTGCAAAAACAACAGTGAGAGAGAAACAAATTATATATAGTTTCATATACTTTGCGTTGTTAATTAACTGTTTTTTCCTTACACACGTACATATTTAATAAATTCATATCAAACCCTTGTCTGGAACGTTCACGTAGCTAATTAGTAAAATAACGACGGGGACACTATACCACGCGTTTAATTAGAAGTTAAAATAATTGCAACATAAAATAAACCCGTGTTAATTAATTTTAATATACCGGATTTATTTTGCTGAATATTTTTTACATTTAATTTATTACTTATCACTTAAGTTGAAATGTGTTGTTTTCATGTATTCCTAAAAACTCGATCGCTAATAATAATTTCGTTTTTATAAAATAAATATATGCCAGTATATTTCAGCTAGGAGCTACTAGACAACTCTTAATTATGAGTCTTCCAGAAGCAGATGCCGAAAAAGTTAGAGGTAGGAAAGTCTGTTGAGTGAATTTTGGCTTTCTCTCTCCTCAAACTAAAGCAAATACAGAAGCTGAAAAAACGACGGGACAGAGTCGACCTGAATAGACTTTTCTCAGTTGGCAGAATCGGCACCAAAGCAAGCTGCTGATAAACCTGAGGTGGAAAAGGCAACTAAGCCTCCAATGGAGAAAGGGATCGACACAGTTGTCCAGACTGCTCTTGCTTGTCAGTCCACGGGCTAAAGAAAGAGGGAACCACATAAAAACAACATAAATATTTCCCAGGAACGTCGACGGGGTGAGCCCTCCACGAAATAGTCAGATCCAGAATTCTATGGGGCCCGGACTTTCTGCACTGGAAGTATTCATAGACATCGAAGTTGATTTCGACAATGCTACTTTTGATAGTATCAAGCACGCCCTAATCAAGCATGGCGTCTGTCCAATAATGGTGGAATGGATACGAAACATGATCATATAGAGAGGCGTTAGAGTTAATGTAGGAAATACCACCGTCAGATGAATCGTAACTAGAGATTGCCCATAAGAGGGTCTTCTATATCCACTACATGTAAAGCCATTGGAGAAAGTTGCTAGCCGCAACCGGTTAACTCACCAATGGGTCAAGGGGCAGCGTGATAATGAGGGAAATGCAATTTGTCATGAGCTCGCACGCGCAGCTTCTGCTAATGCCTGTTTCGGTCCTGGATACCACTCCCGGCCAAACAATGTTCATGCCTCATAAACGAATATGCTCTCAAAGTATCACCAACACTGATGGCGTAGCCTTACGATAACCTTGAGTTTACCGCCGAATGTCTAACAATGCTGGAGACAATTACTTACTTAGGATGTACTCTGAAGAAGGAATGGGATCACTTTCGAAATATAAGATGAAGAACTGAAAACACAAGAGGTACATTCTACAAGATGAGAATCATTCTATGTAACACACTGCATTCATACTCGATTTAGTTTCAAGATCCTATGTGCCGTCAGTCCTGCTGTAAGGGGTTGAAGCGTGAACTGAAGATTCCTGTAAACGCATCGACGCATTTGAAATGTGACTAGACTACTATAGAGACCACACGTCACAAACGAAAAGGTACTGCAGTGCATTGCGAAAGAACTAGAAAATCTAAGAACTGTCAAACGCAGTAAAAAGGGAGTACTTTCCCGAGCACCTCTCATAGTACCTGCCACCGTTTTCATGATTTTGGTGACCCTGGTTCCCTCCACGTCCAGGATACGCAATAAGAAACAAAAATATCATCTTCTACACAACAAATCCTGCAAAGGAAGATAGAAGGACGAAGATCAGCACGTCGCCGCAAAATATCATATCTGGAATGACGTCACCAGCTTTATTCAGGACAGCAGTGAATATAATAAGATGCACTAATGTGATAGCCAATATCCACACATGATAGGCACTTGAAGGAACTTGCTTATTCCTTTATCTTTAAGCCGTTTTTAATGAACGACAATAGAACACTATGTGTGCATTTGGTGCATATTAGAACGTGAATTCAATGACCATTGGTTAGTTTTGTTCACGGTTTGTTTACATACATGTGTTAATTTGGTTGTTCGCAGACTAGCGCCATATTTGCTTCATTATGTTTAGTGTACTTTTCCAAATCGGAATATGTCACTCATTTTGTTTGTAGGATCTGTATGTAGTTGTCTACTTTTGAGGCGTTAAATTTATTTCACTAAGGCCTACTCAAGCTGTTGATAATATATTCAGGTAATAAAAGGGTCAAGATTGAAAATATACTGCCATATACTGGTCTTATGTGTATACTTAATTCATATTTTTCACAAAATATTTGTTTCCGAATATAATTATGCATAACACAATACATTACAGGACGGAGAATAAACAGAATATTTCACTTTTTCTTCACCTACAACGAATGGATTGCGGAATATGACTAAATCACACAGTATTTCATATAGAAATATTGTTTTTTATTATTATAATCAGTAAACTTTTAATACCACTAGATGTTAAGGTGTATTGCTATGTGCTATTTACACATTGTTTCTTTCATGTAGAACTAAATATATTCTTTTCAGTCCATGATGTCCGTTTATTTCAAGATTGCCTTTCTTGGCATTATTGGCTACTTAATTCATATTTTTCACAAAATATTTGTTTCCGAATATAATTATGCATAACACAATACATTACAGGACGGAGAATAAACAGAATATTTCACTTTTTCTTCACCTACAACGAATGGATTGCGGAATATGACTAAATCACACAGTATTTCATATAGAAATATTGTTTTTTATTATTATAATCAGTAAACTTTTAATACCACTAGATGTTAAGGTGTATTGCTATGTGCTATTTACACATTGTTTCTTTCATGTAGAACTAAATATATTCTTTTCAGTCCATGATGTCCGTTTATTTCAAGATTGCCTTTCTTGGCATTATTGGCATATACCATGTATTACTTGGGGCCTGTCTGGTTTTTGTTGTCCATATTTTCTTATCTGTTCTCTCTTCCCTCATCCAAACCACATGCCCGCACCATTTTAGTTGTCTCTTAATTGAGCCCTATATGGATTCCATTTTGATCGTTCCTCATTCCTATTATATCATTACTTTTTCCTTCTTCGGTTTACGCAACATGGCTCTTAGACAATTCTTTTACCTGGATCCTGATTGACGTTTTCTACGTTAATACCCTCGCTTGTAAGGATAAGCCTAACAATGGGCTGAAAACTTTGATTTTCTTGTTCTCGCCTTTTTATTACTCTATACTCTGCCAAAGGGCAACACGGGGAATCTAGTAAGGGTACTCGATCCCCCACGCCGGTATGCCCTTTGCCAGTCCCAGATAAAAGAGGTTAGGCGAGCCATCTGTCCCATGCAAAAGAAGGTCAAGGGCCCAGAGGACGAAACAAGCCTCGGAATCGGATTATCTTTCTCCTGTCGTTCGACTATATCTACCATTGTTTCTATTCTTTTATTTAAAGAAATATGGTAAAAAATATAGTTAAATACAAATTACTAATTATTTCGTGTGCAGCTTATTTATATAGTATGAAGCCATATAATTAAAATAAAATGTAAACCAGGTGTGATTTTGGCCGTAGTATTATTATTATATTATTATTATGTGCACAAAATAAATCAATTTTCATAATCACATATTGTATTACGCTGTGTATATTGACGTTATTACCCATTAACTGGCTATAGATAATTAACTTTACGAATTTCCTCTCTGCATAATGTATAGTGCATATATTAATATTGAATGCACCGGATATAATTTGATCCACTCAGTCTACAACTAACTACCGGCGATACAGAATGCATGCAATAATTATGTGAAATTGCTTCTCATTTCAAACATGAAAAACAAAAAGTACGTAATACAGCAAGGGTGCAAATCAATATAACTTCAGTCCTATCAAACATATTTCTCACAAATTGTTAAGTGGAATCTGATGAATTTACTACAAACCAATACATGCACATCAACGTTTAAGGGAAGAATCCTCAGCAATCAACAACTCTGGATCTTATTAGATCTCATCAGTAGCAAAGGTAATGTTGATGGTTTCACAGGACCTCAAGTAATTTATTAACAAATAAATCTACCTTAATCTCCCTAATAAAAAATATTACCATGACTATCGCAATGACTATTTAATGGAAACAGCTGGCCAGACACGTGTGGATTTTCCGACGCATGACATCCATGAATCTGTCACATTATCCGTTAAGGGATTGGATGTATATGTGAGGAAGTCTACTGACGTATGAATTTAAATTTGTCATGTCGGTGTAACATTTCAAGTACTTATTTTTTTTACCAAGGAGAATAATGGCAACAGAGATCAAAACCGTGCATATTGGATTCATGCTATTACACCTGATAGATTGTGGCTAGGCAAGTTATACACACTCCATCCTACAATACGGGAGTATCCGAAAAAGTATACTCGAGGAAAAACAGTTTCACATACTTCTTTCCATAGGTATTTCTTTTCATGTTTAAGTCTCAAAAGTCTTTAAGCTACTTTTATATAATGCTGGTTCCTTTTCGATCTTTGAATTAAAGTCTATTACAGAAGTCGCGATTTTTTTGTATTTTAAAAAATATTGTAATAATAAATTTTAAAAACTATACTTTATATATTGCAGTACATTCACAAGTCACAATTCATATCTTTGAAGATAATGAAGATACCTCATTAGAGCCTTTATGATTGAGATTTTGATACATTCCTAGACAAGAATAACACACAAAACGCTCAAAATTGCATCATGATGAATAGGTATTTTTGCGGGAATGTGTGATAAAACAAATTTCAAATTTCACAAGATATATCTTTGACGATGAAAGTATCTCATTGGAGTCTTTATAATTGAGTTTTTCATACAATTTTTGGATAAGAATAACACAAAAAAATCTTACAATTGCATTATTTTTGCAGGAATGTGTGAAAATACAAATTTGCAATTTTACACGACATATCTTTAAAGACAATGAAGATACCTCATTGGAGTCTTTATAATTGTGTGTTTCGTAGATATTTTTGCAGAAATGTGTAATAATACAAATTTCAACTTTTACATTCCATATCTTTCAAGATGATGAAGATATCTCATTGGACTTGAATTTGGCCGCCCCTAAACTTTGGCCGTCCGCGTGCGGTGCACACCTTGCACGCCCGCTAGGACGGGCCTGAGTATACCATCACAAAACGTAAATAAATACTACAGAAATACGAAATCTACCAACCAACAGATACTCTTATTTTTGAAGTGTCGATAGAAAGCCTAGCTCCTCTCCCACTCTGCCAGTTCAATGTTAACTTTGCCCTTCTTCTCCCTACCCTTCCGAATATCCCACAGCTCTTTCTCCGATACACACTCCCTTAACATATTTCCACCTCCTCCACTTTTTTCATCTCGCACTTTTTTCGAACTCTTGTCATACTAGCTCTCCCTCTGCCCTCCACTCTTCTACCTCACCAACACCACCACCAACGCCACCACCATCACCCTCTCCAACCGAGTCACCGAATGCACCTTCTCTAATTTAACGCCCTTTAGCTTACACTCGTACCCAGCTATTTCTGGTTCGCTTCCTCTAAGCCCATGTTGCCCTCTCCTATCTACTCTCTTCCTACCTTTCTTCACCCTTACGACCACCTCCACCGGTACATGATTCGACCTCGCTTCATTTTCCACCTTGAAGCACTCCAACTCACCCCTTCCGGCCCCCTACCACTACCACATAGTCGAAGACCGATCCCTGCAGAAAGTCTTCTTCTCTTCCTAGTCCCCCTCGCAACGCTCATTCAACACATCCTATTTCGACTTCCTTACCCATTGGATCCATTCTCTTTATTCCTGGTTGGTCACTTTTTACTACCCTCATACACGATTATATTATTATGGCTTAACAACTATTTAAAGCGAAAGCTAACTCTTATAGCTTGGTGTTTCTGGCTGGTTGTGTTTTCTTCGAAGAGTCGGTGTGACATTTGTAGAGTGAATGAGAGCGTTCGGAAAGTACGGTATAGGTTTTATAGCGTCGGTCCTATTAATTGAAGGGCGAAGTTCAGGGTCCGTGTTTCATACTTTTTACTGGGATTGTTAATGTATATGTCCTTTCGTTTTCTAGGGGAAAAGGTATGCTGTTACAGAACGACGTCATTACAGATTATCTAGTAATACCATCCGACGCCAATTAAGCAAATATATAACAAACTGTAGATAAGTTAATAATGTATTTAAATAACCTATGCTCTTGACATTGTGAATAAACAACTAATAGCCCGCACATGCTATTAAAATTAGTTTTATTATCAGAAATGTGAACCAACACAAAAGTTTATGAGTTCTCTTGCTCTCGCTGTGTAATAAAAACAGAATGAATGTGTTTAAACATAAAGCTTCAGATCGTTAAACTAACTTCTGTCTTTGGGTGATTTTTATTTGTAGAATCTTTATTGTATTTGTCAAACCCTATTATATCGAATCATAAACTGTTTTACATTTTATTAGTTTAAAAAATAGTACCAAATATTATTCATTTTCACAGCTACTAACTCCATAAATATATCTTTTTGTGTGATTTTAATTTGTGGAATTTTTATTTGTATTTGTCAAACCCTATAAAGTCGAATGATAAATATTTACCTTTAGAAAAATTGAAACCTAATTCCGAGCATTTATACCCAAAGCTACTAATTTCACAAATACAGATAAAGTCTGACATGCTGGCCCATTTTTAAAGCTCGGCCACGAATGCTTTTATCGCAATATGAGGAACATAATTGATTTAAAACCCCAAGCGACTGTAAATTGTAAAGGTAACGCGGGGCCATGTAATAACGCGATCGTATAATACCGTGGCGTAAACAAATTATGTCGGCAGTCGCTTTCAGAGGCGAATCCTCCTAATGCGAGCCCCTTAATTTAATATCCTTTTCATAACCGATAAAAACTGGATTTTTCTGTTTACCGTCCCCGAGAGCCAAAAGGTAATCTCTGCCATTTATCACGGGCGAGTCATTTTGAATAGCCTATGCTAATATGCCCATCTATCGTGTAATATTCTCCTTTTTTATTAATATGAGTAAAATAGGAATACGTTTTACATACGGATTTTTTCAAAGGTTGCATGTGAGGCCTTAGATATAATAATACATCATTTTTAAAATATAAAATGTATATGTAATATATAGAACCTGAATATACTACATTTGTCTTCCACGTTAATATAAGGCTATTCAAATATCAAGTTTCTCGAGAAAATATCGGCCAAAAAAAAGTGAAATAAGTACGACAGACAATGAATACAGAAAAATGTAAATAAGCAAGAGATTATGTCATATTTACGTTACAAGAGCGGATATTTGAACACTGATTTAGTGGTGATTGAAGTAGAAACAAATAAAAATAACAACAAATATTTCATGGCGGACTATGCTTTTAAGGAAGACATTTATAGCCAAGATTTCTAGCGGCATAGAATTTAAGAAATTTTTAGAAATTATTATAGATATGTCTTTCAAGTTTAATTTTTTGTAACTAAACACAAATAAATTTGAAATAATCACTCCGTTCAAGAGTGTACAAGTTTTGCAAGAACAAGAACAACACAAAGTATTATATCAGAATCAATCTATTGCTATGCATTTCAAGACCTGAAAACGACGAATCATCATCATGTAGGTCGTAGTTACGAATATTGGTGCTGTTGTGAACAATTGTGTACTTTTGTTATTCTAATTTTAAAACTGATTTCCTCATTTTGCCGAAATTGGGGCCAACACGAGGAATGGACTCTATTTTGCCTTGATACTATAATCGCAAACAACGCAGAGATATCACATGCGTATGTGTGCTGAGAATATTCAATTTTATTAGCATTCATGTCCAGCTAAAAGAACTAGCGTATTAAAAACTTGCATTGACCATATGCCCACTAAGTTTGCAAATTATAAATCAATAAATGTTCAATCAAACAACTAATTTCTCAATATTCAGAGAGAGTAACCTAAATGCAAAATATTGGTATCTGTTGGATGTATTGGTAACCTTGTCTTGGTAAGATGTGTATAAAATCGACAACTAAAATATTAATAAGTAATGGAAGGGATTTATATCTAAGTATTCCTGTTGTTTCAATAAATCCAAAACAAAGAACAGTTTTAACAGACCCATCGTGATAATGTCCTACACGGTAGCATACTCGCCATAGACTTTTCGTACTACACGATAACATTTAGATGTATTTTTGCAACGGGCAACCACGATTTAAATGGTGTTCATCATTAATTTTAAGTTTGTAAACATGCGTTAGAGCGGTCTTAACGTCACTCTCCATTTCAACGCCATACAGCAACAACCCCATCTAACTGAATCGACTGTTTTAAAGGTAATAACCGTTGTTGGTGATTATATTCAATGAATATAAAGTAATTTTACTTGTAAGTCCAATATAAATTGATCTATGTTGCCTATAGTGTAGAGTTCAAGTCACTTGGGATAGTGAATGAGTATAGTTTGGTTGGTAGAGGCCACCCGCCAACCCCACCTTTGCTTGCATAGTTTTTTTCATTAGATACAGACGTTTTATATTGTTGAAACCATTCCAGGGAGTGTTATACCATGCACACATAATGCCCATCGAGGTTAAATTGGTTAAACTACTCGACAAAGTGTGTTATCCTATAAAAAAACTATGCAAACAAAGGTGGGGTGGGCGGGTGTCCCCTACCAACCAAACTATACACATTCACTATCCCAAGTGACTTGAACTCTACACTATATTGTTTCCAATAGATATTTTTTAAATTAAATCTAAATTAATAAATGAAATTTATTGAATCACAAAAAGTTATGCGATGCACCCAAAACAAGCCATCATTGTGCTATTCGATTCAGATCAATGTCGGAGGCTCAGCCTGGTTCCAATACTCCACGTTGTATCACAGCAATGGAAGAGGCCTTTGCAACTAATATATTTTTACTGATTTATATATACATTCAACTTTTTAATTTTTAACTTTTACATTTTAATATTATATATATATATATATATATATATATATATATATATATATATAATATTAAAATGTAAAAGTTAAAAATTAAGTCACTATTAAAAAAGAATAAATAATATATTTTATACAAATTTTCCATTTGAAGGAGAGTCTATGCTGATCAAATATTAAATAATAAATAAAATTTAGATTGGGAGTCGGAGTTCAGAATATATTATGTAATAATAATAAATGTAAAAATAAGTACTAAAAACGAGATTCTTATTTTGTGAGCTAAATAATCCAAAATATTTTATATTTCCACAAATTCGTTCTGTCAAATTATTTTCCCTATAGATTGTTTTACATTGAATAGAGATGATGGAGATAGAAAATAGGTAATGTGGATTTACCAGAGATATACGCATATACAAGTGCATAGAAATCGGCCCACTGTAAACTTTTATCTTTAACTATACATTTATTTAGGATATATTCGTCAGATCAAAAAAGAAATATGCTGTTCAAATGAAATTTTAATAAGTTATAATGTGAGTTCAAATTTATCAAGAGGGCTTATCCTTTGAAAGCGTAGCAACCCGTACACAAAGGTAACGTAATTATTTGTTGTTCATGACGAGAATAACAAACTTGTGAAAGATTGAAGTTATTGCCTCTGCAATTAAAATTTACAAATTATTCGTTTTTCATAATTTAATGAAATTTCAAGTCTGTCAATGCTAATGCTATGCTAGAGGCCGAAGAAGAAAAGTCTACCGCAGACCAATAGAGCAGTTTGCAGAATGCTGTATTAAAGAACGGACTGCTTACACCTCTATGATCTGGGGTGCAATTTCTATGGAAGCACGAAGCTTTCATCATTAGGGGCGACCGTGGTTACGGCAGAGGTTTAGCAACGGTTAAACCTCTCCCGTAATCACGGTACATTGAGGATATTTTAGATGTTCGATATTTGTCGACTGCACTGTAGACTAATTTATCTTTATTCGTGATAATAGGATGTACACTGAAATAATCCTGCAAGATTAGATTGCAGAAGTCGGTTTTCGGGTTATGGATTGGCCAGTATGCATGCCTGCCCTAAATCCAATTGAGTATGTATGGAATGAGCTAAATCGAAGAATTCGTACTAGAATTCATGCTCCCACCTCAATGCCAGAGGTTGTTATTGCAGAACAGAAGAACATCCGACAAGAAAGCATCGCGAATTTAATTAGGTCGATGTCTAATCGTATGACGGATGTTATTAGGGCCTTGTAGTGTTAATTTAATAATCATAATTGTTTTAGTAATGATTTAATAATCATATTTGCTTTAGTAAAAAAATAAGTTAATGTGTATCATGTATTAATTTCACTGTGTTAAACCTAAGAAGCCAAAATAAATTGTAATAAATTTAACTCATATTAAAGCATATTAAATTGTCTTCAAACAGTATATTATTATTGTTTTTATAAAAATGTGATCACGATTGCCGAAAAACTATTTGACCGATCTTCTTAATTCTTTTTTTGAATTGTTTGTAATTAATGTTGTCAGTACTTGAATAATTCCTTTTTTATGTATAAATTTTTATTTTGCAAATAAGAATTTTTTAATAAAAGCTCAAAACATTGAGTTTTGGGAAAAACGTTCCCGTATGCTGAAAAAACAAAATATTTATTTAAATAGTCGTTCAAGTACTAGGAAGGTCCCTATACTAGTGAAATTTTTTGGGTTTTATGATTTCAATTGACCTGTTTGACTTTCATGATGATCACCGCAAGCCTCATCAAAAAAGAGGGTTTCGGGGAAAGGGCCATAACTCCGCCAATTATGATTTTTTTTTTAATAAACTAATACTTATTTTTTCCACTAAAAAACGTACTATTAATAAATTATAATTTTGATGTAAAAAAATTATTGTTACATACCTTTACAAAAATTCAAACTTTCCTCAATTTTTCCGCTCAAAAAGGTATATAACCCCTTAATAGCATGATTTTGACCCCTTTCTAAATTTACTTGTGTGTCATGTGTGGATGATTTTTTTGGCAAGCTATTAATGTCTCTTATTACCTTTACGAGCAAATCTTGTTGTGCCATTATTTATTTATTGTGCTGTCTTTGCAATGTTGTGTTTATTTTTGGTAGGTTAAGTAAGCTTTTCCATCGTGTTCCATAATTATGTATTTATTTTGTGTGTAATGGTTAAACTTGTTTTATTTTGTTTGGTTACTATTTGTTGTATGAAGGCTAGGGTTTTCAGTTTTATTTTATTTGTGATTAACAGTTATTTAGCTACTTTGTGAATTTCTTTTGTTAGTGCGCTTATAGGTTTGTTTAGTGCTATTTCAAGGCCTATGCGCTTTGTGGCCTTGTAGATATCTTTAATTTATGTGCCTAGTTCTTCTTTGATTTCTGCAATTAAGACTATATCATTCTTAACCCATAAGTAGATTAATCTCTCGCCATTGATAATAATACCTCTGTTCTACCAGACTGTATTCATTGCATCTTCTAGTACTAGGGTGAACAGCTTGGGTGACATTATGTCTCCTTGGCGTAGTCCCCTGTTTATTTTTAATAATTGTATTATTGTATTAATTGTATATAGCACTGGTGTTAACCACTCGAGTTTGTATTTCGGCTCGGGTCCGGTACTAGCATTTATTGTTGGAATACAATTAAAGACATTTTAGAAAACTCGGGTCTTATCATTCACATACCCATACACATACACTAATATACTGTGCAATGATCCGAAGGTCGATAGCGAGTTACAAATTTTACCCATTACAACCACTACTACAAATTGTATGAATATGAGCAATCACTAACGAGTTTAGATTAGACTTCTCAATCAACGATACAAGTAACATTTCTTATATCCTATTCATATAAAATTTAATTTAAAAATGTTTACCTAAATCATTCTTATTAGATAAGGTTGTATTTTTGCTTTTAATTTTTCCATAATTATGTAATGTAACCAAGGTAATAATCAAATAATAAAATAATGTTATGATCTAGACACCAGATTAGATTTACATTCTAGAGCATTTCAATATTTTCTTTACAAAAAAAAAACTAAATTGAACGTATCCAATTTAGATTTTTGTTTGCGTAACAGATTTGTGAAAAAAACAGTTGTCATTAAATAATTTTAAAATAGAACCTTATCTAATAATATACTCCTATTATAAGTCGTGACACTATATACTCATCTTAATCATATAAGTATAAGTATAGCTTAGAGTAGCTCTTCAAAATAAAATTTTTCCGATTTCAAATTTTTCGTTTAGTTACTAAATCAACAAGACGAACAATTTACTGATTTGTGTAATTTAGTATTGTGCAAAAGTTTCAGATCGACAAGTACCAAGTTAGTAATTTATAATATGCACACTCCGGTGGATTTTTAACGTCAAAAGTTTGAGTGTAAGACAGCTGAAATTGAAAGGGTGAAGGAAGTATCTCGGCTTCGTTCGCTTATAGCAATAGTAACATCCGCACCTCGCATATTGTAGTAGACACGCGACAGTAGCGGCTTAAATAATATGGTAAATATGGGGAATTTCTTAACAGTAAACATATTCATATAGAAGAAGTGTATCAGGAATGGAACAAAGTTTTATACAGGTCAATGATTTGAGGAGTAAATATAGGAGAGAAAATAAAGTACAACAATAAAATATAAGAAAAATATTAGGAGCTGTAGTAGTAAAGATATGATAGCATAAGAGTGGAATCAATCAACAAATTATGCAAGAAATAACAGTGCATGAAGATATATACATATACATATATACAATATATATATATATATATATATATATATATATATATATATATATATATATATATATATATATATAGAAAAACTGTGTTCCGCCTTCTTCAACCTCTCTTAGTACTTAGGGGTTGCGAAAGAAAGCGGGAACGGTATAAGAAAGATTAAATGGGAAAGGAAATATATGAAAGAGTAAGCATCTCTCAGAAACAGCGAAGAGACGGAAAAGCAAGATATTGTAAAGCAGAGACAAACTAACAAAATCATAACTAAAGATAATAGGTACAATATGAAACACGAAAGCATACAAGTGTACAGCGGAGTACGTATATAAGACGGAATGGTCTAGGTGATAACCTAATAATGATATCAAGGTTTAGATGTGGGAGCGAGGAGAGAACGAATAAGTATTGCTTGATAAGGAGAAAAAGAAGTACAGAATGTATGGCGCCATGAAAGAGACCTAGGAACATTGGATCACTTGTTTCGCTAACGTGGAAAGGAGAAGAATAAAAAGCTGTGAATACACGGCGAAGGCGGATAGAAGTTACACTACATATACCCCAATACCCCAATTTGGGTGACCAACTGGTATTGGTCCTTCAATTTATGCTTACAAGTACTAAAGTTGTAATTCTACTTCTTGTAACCATAAATTGAAGGAGATACCATTTGGTATCCAAATTATGCACAAATCTGTATATATATATATATATATATATATATATATATATATATATATATATATATATATAATTATAAATTAGTAGAAGAAATATTTACGATTACGCTACAATTTCCTAATATTGGAAAGTTGGCTAACCTTCGGCAGAAGACGTTATATAAAGACGTAGGTACTGGATCAAAACAGTTTGGAGACTTATATTACATACATACATAAGAAGACCAATTTAATCAATTTAAAACTGTATATGTTTACTGTAAGGTCGCAGCGGACATGTTTCACCCACCGATACATTTTGCTGCGAAACAATTTTGAAACTTGCCTGATAAATAACAACTCTTGGGGGGATGTTTGCCATAAATAAAGTAGTCGGGGGTAGTGCAAGAATGGAATGCTCGGTTATTTGATTACACCGACCCGAGAGGCGCATCGATCCGCGGCTTTTTCGGGCCGCGGCTGAAGTGTATGTAACTAACAACACCGGCGCCGTGGCAAAATGTCTGCTAACTGTGATATCACTTCGGTACAAATTCTCCAGGGATGGTAGTTTATAATTCATAATCATAATCCGAGACGGGACGGGCGAAGTTTGGCGCTTTGTACACGGGGTCGTGTTTGGTGCATTAGCTTTTAGTTGCCGGCGACGACACGGGGTAGCTATTATTTGGTGCTTTTTGTCACGTTTCGCGTGAGTGGAGAGGCTTCGCGAGCAGACTAATTTAATTTCGCGTGTAATTTAATGTGATAAGTCTTAACAATAGGTGGGGAAGAGAATGCAGTTGGTATTAATGGTGACACCGTACGGAGTTTGCTCTTTGTTTATGATTCGAGTTCGAGTTCAAGGATACCAACTAATATAACAAATATGTGCATATTCTCACATAATTACTAAATGGGATACTTGTCTTACTTATTAATTTAGTCATTTCCCAACTGCAATAACAAGAAAAAAAAAACAAATTATATGTTTGAATTCACTTCTTAGCAAAGTACATATGAGCCTGTGAGAATGAAAGTGGTGTAAGTCATTCGAACTAGCTGAGCTACACTGATGAGATTTAACAAGATCAAAATCTAAATATGTAGCTTGCCTATTGAAAATGCAGAAGTTGAACTAAAACGAAGAGAAAAAAGAAAATAGCATTGTAATTGGGTTTCTAGAAAATAATGATATTCTAAACATATAACTGAAAGAACTGCTACAAACTTAACTAGAAATAAAAGTCAAAGTCATAGATGCTTACAGATAGGCAGAAGACTGGAGGGCAAAGACCGACCCTAGTTAAATTAGGAACCTGAGAAGACATAAGAATAATAATGGAAAATAAAAGTAAACTAAACTGGAACTGGAACGCCAGATTATAAGAATCAAAAATCCATACAGTAGAGAAAAACTGACGAATAATAGAGGAATGGTTAAAAGATTATATAATAAATACAGAAGGACGTAGGATGATAAAGTGGGTGGAAACAGGGCATTGGAACATCTGGAATGGATGCACAGATGGAGACTAAGGCGAATCATTTTCCCATCAGCATAACATTGGCGGGAAGACCTTCGCTATGTCTAGTGCTGGGAAGGCCAGGAAACGTTACAGGTGCGCCCCAGAAGCAAGACATATAGACTACCAACAAAACAAGACACAGTATTCATCGACAGAAAATAAAGCAGTTGCAGAAATCTAAAACGTACCCATTTCAGAGATTTAGATATTCGACAATGATTACAAGAAAATTAAACGTCTCTGCTTTCGTATGCGTATACAGGGTGTTAGGTAATTCGAGGACAAAATTAAAGAACTATATGGCCATTTTATTAACGGTAATAATTAATATTGAATGGTATCAGAATTTTATATTAGAGCTCTTAATTCAATTGCACAATGATGGGAAATTAGCTCAAGGAAGCGAACACCGCTCATATAGCTATTCGCATCCTCAATATAATTATTTAGAATGTTATCTATATGAGTGGTTTTCGTTTCCTTGCGAATTTTACAATCATCGGGTGACATGAAACAATTTATAGCCTGCAAGATCACTTGAACTTACTCCGTTAGATTATATTTTTTATTGGGACATCCGTAAAAGACTACAGTACGCCAGTCGGCACTTTAATAGAATTACATGTTACAGTTGCTCAAAAATGCAACCGGACAACGCGACAAGTTTTAGAAATGTTTTTAGTAGGGTTTTAAAAGAGGAGACTTGCGGTATTTAGACGAAGTTACGTGGGAAAACAGCAAATTGCAAAACTTAATTTGAAAACAATCAACTGTTATTTCTGAAAACGTGGATATATCTATACATGTTTTCAGAAAAGTCAAAGACTGACGACGGATATTCCAGAGATGGTCTAAAAATGATCAGGGGCCTATTAAGGAGGATAGCTTAATAGGCCCCTGATAATTTTTAAACCATCTCTGGAATATCCGTCGTCAGTCTTTGACCTTTCTGAAAACATGGACAGATATATCCACGTTTTTAGAAAAAACAGTTGATTATTTTCAAATTAAGTTTTACATGTTGCTGTTTTCCCCCGTAACTTAGTCTAAAATAGTTTTGGTGGAAAATCTATATTTACTAATTTTTTATTTTGAACACGATGTCAAGGAAATTTCGTACACAATTATTTAGTGTATTTTATTATTAAATAATGGCCACGCATGGCTGTGATGCTGGTCCGAAGCCCGGATAAAAGAAGAGGGTTTCAGAGCCCGGCTAGCAACCAACCCAGGGTAATGAAGCAAAGCATTCATAGAAACGGTGTTGTTCAAAAACGGAATTCATATATCCTCCTCCCATACAATTTGACAAATAGAATGCGTTATAATTTTCCATTCGATCTACCATCCAATTCAATATTTCAAATAATTTGCTGTATGATACAATACAATTTAGATTGTGTCGGATCTTGTCATCAAGTTTTAAGTCAAGAAATTGTCTTGTCTAAAACGATTTTTATATGGAGACTAAACTACAGATGCAAAATAAACAACTGCAAAACAGTATCACCACAAAACCAAAAGTAGAATTGCGTCAAGATAGTTCCATAAGAGACCTGTTTCAGAGAAATACCCAAAACAATGGCACAACGTCAGGTGACCCTGTAGAACAGATTTGGTAGAAGATAAGAACACACATAGTGGAAGCACCTCGCATTAGGCAAGAGGAAAATATCAGTAAGGAATGTAAGGGGTTGCACAACCGATTTAGAAAGCAAAATATTAACCTCACATGCACGTGGTGTATCCTGCTGGAGAAATCGTGAACAAAGGAAATGAAATTCTCGAAACAAGATAACATGCAAGGCAAGCGAGGAGGTTAATACCATTTCCCTACATCTATGAAAATGTCGAATTATAAAACAAAAATGCCCCAGGCGAGTAGAGTGCAAAGCTTAGAATCTCGCGCTGACCAACCATCGGTCTACCTCAAGGATTTTGGGCGAGGTAAAAAATCAACAGACAACCACAACCACAAACAAACCTTAGGCAAGAAACAAGGAGATCTGAGATCGACATACACAGTTCTACATTTAACATAGGTAGAATGAGGTAAGAGCAACACCTAAAAGGTTTACACCAACATCAAATGGGACGTCGTGGGACTAAGTGAAATTATATTTAGTGGAGAAGCTACTACGATCCTCAAGTTAGTCCATATGTTATTCCAGGCAACAGTGTTTCCAACTCTTACACCGGCGGCATAGGAATACTAATTCACAGCACACTGAAACACCTTGTGTAGAACATTAAGGTCGTCTCAAATAAAATGTTTATTGGAGTTATTTTACTCCGACAACAAATTCTCTGCTTTTTATTTTATTGCTTATATTTTATTTATTTATTTAATTACCAAATAAACATTTTATAATCAGTTTTTCTCTCACCTCGAATACAATTTTAATGTGTGGTGTTGCTACTTAGGCAACGATATGCTCTTACTAGTGCATCAACGGAGGAAGAAAGTGAGCAGTTATATGAAGATCGTAACAGCTAAACACGCAAAATAATCCAAATACACCATCATTACGGACCGATTAACATGTAAAGATAGAAACTCTGGCTCAGCGAACATCGGTAATTTCGGGATGGGAAGATGAAACACCAGAGATCAAACCATGGTAGATTTTCAGTTCAAGGAAAATATCTACTACACATAAACCCTATATAGAAACCACTGGACATGGAGAAGCCCCGATGGTGCAACGTGTAACGAAATAGACTACATACTTACTAACATATGTGCGTCTGTATCCACCCTAAATCGCTTTAACACTGGCAGCGATCACAGATTAGTGAGAGCAAACATAAACATCAACGTCTTCCTCAAAAGAAAGTTGATAGTAAAAAGCTAAAACCATCAAGGAAAGAACTGAGAGAAAATGAAGAAGAAATCAATCAGTAAATAGAAAGGAAACTCCAGCCATTCGACGCTCTGCGAAACCTCGACATTAACAAACTATCTACTAACATTACCAAAATTAACAAATAAGCCACAACAAAAGTTTATTCTTTTAATAGAAGACGGAAGAATAAACTAATAACTAATAATAGAACTAACAGGGTCAACCTGATTAACGAGCGCATTAACATTAGTAGTAGCAAGGAAAGCAGTACGGTGAGATATTCGGACAACTCACAGAAGGTTCTAGTGGCCGTCGAAGACAATTCAAAAGTAGGTATTGCGCTTTAAGATAGTAAAAGGAAAGATGATGATACATAACATGAAGTACTACCTTAGAGAAAACGTTTCAGACAAATCGGATATAGCGGCAGTTGTTTGTTCTACTAAACGCTATTACCAAGCAGATAAATACACAAATAAGTTGCAGAAAAACAGACCCTATTGAATGTAGGATCAGAAGAAATTCACCCAATAGATGGACCTGAACTCAGAGCAGCGATAAACTCAATACAAATACCGCAATACAACTGAAGATGACAACCGAAATGCTGAAGATCTGATCGAAATCGTTAGACGAAGCCATGCTTGTGCTGCTAATTGAACAAATGCCTGGAGGAAGGAAAGGCTCCCGAAACATGGCAAAACGCCGAGGTAATACCTCTGTTCAAGAAAGAAGATTCTACAAGCATCGAAAACTATCGACCAATCAGCTTACTTTCTATTTTATATATAGTGCTGACAAAGATAATAAATCATCATCTAAGTAAGAAATTTGACTGCTACCAACCAATAGAACAGCTTGGATTTCGAAAAAGATACAGCACAGTCGACCACATTCAAGCAGTTTGCACGCTGATCGAAAAATGGCATTCGTTGACTATCAGAAGACTTTTAACTCTTTATGAGCAGTGCTGGAAGCCACGAACAAGCCAAAATAGACTGATGGTAGTCGGATTGAATCGATCATATTTAAAAAATGCATTATTGCAAATCAAAATCGAAGAAGATCTACGAACCGAGAAAAATCAAGTACAGAGAAGTGTAAGACAAGGCGATACAATTTCCCTAAAGTTCTTCACTAGAAGCAGTAGAGGACATATATAAAAGGATGAATTATATTCTAAGAGATCGTGAAATCCTCATCTGTCTCAAGAGAAAAGTGTACGACGCGTGCTTCCTTCCCATCGCATCTTATGGTCTGGATACAGCAACACTCACAGCCAACAGCATACATCGTTTAAGAGTCGGCCAGAGGGCAATGAAGCGAGCGATGATAGGGATTAGCTTTAGAGATAAGCTCCGGAATACAGAAATTCGCAAACGCACCAAACTTACCGATGTTATAGATAAAATTGTTAGATCAAGGTGGCGATGGGCAGGAAAGATTTCAGAAACAGAGCAACGAAGAGAAGTGTAGTACTCAGGCCAGGTAGCGGGACAATTTTCAGACTCTAGCCGAGAGAACAGGGATGCAACCAGCTCAAAACCGATCGACTTGGAAGGAGATGGAGGAGGCAATGGATGTTTAAGGACTGAAAACGAAGAAACAGAAGGAATTATTTTGCTAAGAAAACACCATGGTTTACAATAGAGATAAATACCAAGTGTGAAGAGAAGAAGAAAAGTATTCTGGAGTACAGATTATCAAGGACGGCACAAGCATAGAAAAAGTACAAAAGGATCAGAAACGAAACTCACAAATGAGTTCGGTGGATTAAGAATAACTATTGGGGAACATACTCAATGGAGAATTATTTCTATTGGCTGCAAAAAGATGTATGGACAGATATCAATTAATATTAAGGGAACTCATGGAAGCAGAATGTATTAGTATTAGAGAGGAGTGAGTAGAAGTACTGATGTTCTTAATGATCTTAGAAAGTTAAAGAACCAGAAATCAGCAGGTAACGACCATTGAGCTCCTGAAGTATGGGGAAATTTTCTAGCAGAACAACTAGCGACGTTCAGTAACCTAATTCTAAAACACCGATGTATCCCAAAAAAATGAAAAAAGACCATACTGATCTTAACGTACACGAAATGCGAGAAAGCATACTCCGCAAACAACAGAGATATAAACTCTACTGTGTACAACTCTCAAAATCATCACCGGAATCCACGCTACGAAAATGAAAAAGAGTAACACTATCAGAAGAGCTACAAAGGTTCGGGCGCTGTTCATCATGTATGGACGGAATAAAAAGAAAGCAGTAGTTTGACAAACCTGATTTCATGTGATTTTTTTATTTTTTTTTTATTTATTGATACATGTATTAGTTTCTTACATGTTCGGGATTAAAACTGATCACATATGATCAACCATTAATTTACTTCTGTTACATCTTACTCTAATTACTAAGTTATCTAAAGTCCATCCATTGATGTCCTTTGGTTGTGTTTGGATTGCGTAGTATAATTAACATTCGCGCACAATGCTCTGCTTTCACCTGCACTATAAACTACACTAATTCGAACGGCTTCGTTCGCTTCAGTGTCCTCGGAAGCTGTTGGTTGTCTAGTAGTTTGATTGCTTCTATGTTGACATGGCTGTGAAGTCTGGCTTCATGTCTGCCAGCATACCTCTTGACTTCTTCACTGACCATTGGAATGTCTAGGTCTCTATGTATATCTTTGTTACGGACATACCATGGGGCATCCACTATATTCCGTAGAACTTTATTTTGGAAGGTCTGTATTTGTTTTATGTTAGTCTGCTTGGTGCATCCCCAAAGTTGAATACCATAAAGCCATACTGGCTTTATGATTTGGTTGTAAATAAGAATCTTATTATGTGTGGATAGTTTTGATCTCTTTCCAATGAGCCAGTAGTGTTGTTTGTATTTTATGTCGAGTTCCTTAAGTTTTTTTTTAACATGTGCGTCCCAGCGCAGTTTAGCATCCAGATTCATACCTAGATATTTTGCTTTGTTTTCATGGGGTACGTTCACCCCGTTTATTTTAAGTCTCCAATTATTTGCTCTTCTCTGATTGGTAAAGTTTATATGTATTGATTTGCTCTCGTTTAGTTTAATTTTCCATTTTGTTAGCCAGTTGTGTATTTCATTGCATGTATTTTGTAAAGTAATATTGGCTCTTTCTGCATTTCTGTCAACAGCAAGAACAGCTGTGTCATCCGCGAAGGTTGCGGTGAGTACTCCTTCGGTTTCTGGCAGGTCCATCGTGTAAAGGAGGTATGTGATTTTTGGATTTCAAAAAAGCATTTGACAGGGATTTGAAGGCGTCATACAACTGCTCCACAAAAGGTCGATACCACTGCATATAATGAAAACTATAGCAGACATATATGAGAAGAACACATTCGATACGAGACATATCTCACAAAAAGATCAAATGCATGGTATTCGCACCAGAACCAATAATATGCCAATCAGCATTTAGTTACTTAGGCATTCCCATCTTTAGTTTTGAAGAACTCTTCAAAGAAGTACAAGTACAAACCGCAAGGGCCAACTGAGTAACAGGCTGGATCAAGAACTCAACATGGCACAACAAACATATCGCAAAACATGGTAGAGAAATAATATACAAAGCCCTTATATGCCCAATCATAACGTATACTTCCAAAATACGAGCAGACACTAGCAGAACATAAAGGATAATGCAGACCATCGAAATGAAGATCCTAAGATGGGTGGACGGCAAGATACCAGATCGAGCCCGAAGGGAGGCGTGTAGTGTCCCAGATATCAACCACTGGGTACCCTAAAGAAGAGAAGAAAGAAATACATGAAAAATGGACAACAACAGGGCTGCCAGGACTGCCAGGAATAAATCTCCAATATGGCGAAGATCTCTGAGAAAATATGGTCCAATACCTTAACACACTGAGGAAGAACGTGGCGTGATAGAATAGGAGGCGACAAATAAAAATGATCGATTAGTATGATTTATTAGTTACTTTTATACATTTTCTATTTCCCGAACAGCTACTGTTGTATCGGTAAGTATTGATGTTTTCGATTTACTAATTTTGAAATTTTTATGTTCTTAGTATAAGATATAGTTGAAATAATCTATTTTCTCTATAAGTTTATAGTTTGGTATCAAGAACTGGATTGATTTTCCGCGTAATCTCACGTTGAGAAAATATTTTTATTTAATAAAACAAAATATTGGGCTGAAACGGGGCAAGTGAGCTTTCGCCCCGCCGCGGTTATAGATTTTGACGGGGCGATGTCTCAGCCGCCACTGCCTACAATACAAGAAGTAGAAGATGGTATTATATATGTTAAATCACGCTTTATATGTGTTCGTTTTGCGAAATTATAACTCCAGATGACAGTGTAACAAAGTTGAGAGAAGATAAGAAAAGTTTATCAATTTTAACGCTCAAATTAATAAGAAGAAGATAGGCACACAGTGTTATTTTCCCTATCTATCTTTCCCTTTTTTTCATTAACTCGGGATGACACTTCGATCGTTCGAAAATTCAGCGTGATGTGACCCCCAGGAGTGGGTTGTCACTCTCGCTCTTGTTCTACGTTTCAGGACATCCCTGGCTATTAACATCAAGCCGCGTACAATGCCGAATATCCTTCTCGACTAGACGACTGTGCTGGTCATATTAATGGTGTCATTACCAACCGAATTGTGTAGCGACATTCAAGTTTAATAGCCCCCTTGTTTTTACTGTATTTCTGTTGAGTAGGTAATTATTTTTACGTTGAACACACATACAAAAACAGCTATAACTTATGAAAACTAATGTCAGAAAAACATAAAAATAAAACAGCTATTGCATAGTAGTTTACGCAAACTATAGACAGGAATTCAGTAATAGATACAAGAGATAATTTGGCGACATACATTATTCATGTACAGTATATTATTGCTGAAAATAATACGTTTCTTTTAGCAGATTTCTTTAATACCAACCTTTAATTTGGCTTTGCTTTTATGCCGTCTATACACGGATTATGCAATTTACGTTTCTATATCTTAAAAGTGGTTACTTTGAAAATAGTAACATATTATCATTGATTAATCATCACCTAGATATTCAACGTCATGTTTGCGGTGCTGACCTACCGGGGCCTACCAATGGCTCTGCCGGTAAATACTAATAAAAGGGGTAAGTCGTGTAGACATCTAACGACCATACACAATTGCTACTGCCGTGCCTAGTGTAGAGTGGTGGTAATACCTAACTAATTATATGACGTGTCCTTTAAAGCACATATCGCAATGGGAAAAAGTTGACAGAGCCACCGATAGGTCAGCATCACAAACCCCAGGACGTTGAACATATCTGAGATGATTAATCAATTATATTATTGTATAATAAGGCTTTGTTCATACACTAAGAAGACAAAATAAGGTAAATATGTCCAAGGAATAACGCGCAAGGTATAATAAAATTGTCTGTTCATACAGTGGAGAATGCATAGGGACAACATAGAACGCTTCATGTTGTGTTTAATGACAGCATATACGTCAGTGCACACGGAAAAGGAAAAAAATAATACACATTTTTTATTTATACCGTACAAAAATACACACGACTCAACGTGCTCAATCAAATTAGTGTCAAACATTATTTTCGCACCAAACTCTACTCGAATAACGCACGAAACACTAAATTTAAATATTGAAATCTGACAGTGTAAACGTCAGAATAACGCCCAAAGATAAATATATTAGACGTTATGTAATATTCCTTAGGCCGTCTATGAAAGCATACATGTTTCACCGTAAGCTGAACTTTTTGTCTTAGGCGTTACTTCTTATAAGTGGTGCATGAATCGGGCATTAGGTGTATATCATTCGGCTGGAAGCTGTATATAAAATAAATAAAGAATGACTTACGATAATGTTTGCTGAATGCGTTATCTTAGATCCCGCGTGTAATTTGAAATACAAACATTTTGGCTACTATTATTTTATAGGAAATACCTCTAGGCTTTACAATTGTGTACTCTATATAAAATAAATAATTAGACAGAAATAATCAGTGAAAACATAAGGAATATTTTGCATTATTTATACTCACAAAATAAGAATATTAAAGTTCTTAGTACTTATTTTGTCACAATAAACCATGATATGGGAAATAATCTTCTCAAATCGACTCCTTATTTATTATTTCATTTATTAATTATGATTGTATATGTGTATAAACCAACTTTTATTCTGACAAAATCTATATTGTCTAATAATTTAAAGCCAGATGCAATTGCATGAGGTAACAAATTTCTAAATCACATGTATATTTAATTTTATAAATATAGAAGAAACCTTTATTCTTTATTCGGCCATCGGTATGTGGCTTTTTCGCCTGGTGTGGCGTATATTTCTTCTTTGTGAACTTGAGCCTTATATAACACTTTGTGTGCTACCTACATTATAAAATAACCAAAAGCGAGTCTATTATCTGGCACCTATCAGACATGTTACGAGGTGAAATTCGCCCAGGGCGCTAGTTGACGATAATTAACGCATCGATGCGCGGCGAACCGCGACGTAATTGGTTTCCCTCTCTAGCGCGTTTATCAGAACTGTGGTAAACCCAAAACAGTGTAATCAGCGAAATGCGAAACGTGTTCATTGAGTAAAACATGCATAATTTAAAAAGAGTTTGTGTGGGCATTGCACATCACAATATCATACAATGTTAAAATCAAATAATTAATTATTTCAAATAATAATATACGAATTCTTAATATTTTTTCATTAAAATATGGGTGTTTTATACATTTATGTGCACTTATTTAATAACTAAATATAATATTCATACTAAGTAATAAGTATATTGAAATTATTTAACTGAAATGCGACTAAAACTTTACAATAAATTATATTTCGGACAAGCTATATAAAGTTGTAATTGCACACAAAATGAGTAATTTTTATGAAACATTGTTACTTAATAAGACTTAATTTGAGTCGATAGATAACAGTAATTCAACGATACTGTGTATATATGGTGAAAATGTTTAGTTTCTAATTTTCGTGACATTAATGCCCGTATTCACCAACATCCCATAAACTTTATAGGTGCCATAAGCAATTGAATGGACAAATTGAAAACATCATTATGACAGAAATTGCCAAAACAAATTCCAATCACCTTGAATAGCGCTTGTGATTGGAGCTTTGATGACTCCTTTTGTTTAATTATTCACTGTTTCCAATAGAGACAATCTAAAGTAACTACATTCCCTTGAAAATGTATGTATTTATTGATGCTATAACAACGATTCTCGGGGGAGCCAGTAACCCCTAGAGAACGCGTCCCCAGGTGGCGGATAGGAGAAAGCCTCTCAGATATGAGTGGTAGGAGTGAAATCAAATAGCTCCCGCGGACCAACAGGTAACAGCAGCGTCTGATCCAGAATGGGCAGCTGCAAACAGCGTATGATCCATATTGGGCTGCTGATGCTTCACACCTGGAAACAGGACTCGTCAAGACGTAAGGCAAACGCGACGTTTCAATATGCCAAATACTTCCCAAATATGAAAATGTCGATTTCTAAACACAAAATACCCCAGGTGAGTAGAAGAACACTTCACAATCTCACTCTGACAACAGACAGCCCTACGGATTCTGGGGAGGGCAACAATTCGACACAACAACGACGTAAAACAAAGACGAAGGCAAAGCTTTGGATGGCGACATACAATGCTCGAACACTAAGAGAAGATGACAAAATAGTGGAACTAGAAGAAGAACTGTCCAAAATAAAATGGCACATCGTGGGCTTGGCCGAAATCAGAAGGGTTGGAGAAAATTGGATCAAGCTTAAATCGGGAAACGTACTAGTCCACAAAGGAGGAAGGATAGCACAGTAGTAGGGATAGGATTCATCATCAATAAGAAAATAACACCGCTCATCAAATGCTTCAAAGCCATATCAGAAAGAGTTGCATATATTATCGTTAAAATATCAACATTTATCAAACTGAAAATCATACAAGTATATGCACCCACATCATCACATACAGAAGAAGAAATTGACGACTTCTACGAACACCTACAAACAGCGATGGAAACCGACCCTATAAACAAGAACATAATAATGGGAGACTTTAACGCCAAACTTGGCAAAAAGCAGGAAGAGAATGAAAAATTTATAGGACAATATGGACTGGGTACCAGAAATGACAGAGGGGATACCATGATGAATTATATGTGCGAAAATAACTTGTACTCGATGAGCTCCTTTTTCAAAAAACGACCAGAACGAAAGTGGACATGGTTATCCCCAGACGAAAATACAAAAAAAGAAATAGACTATATCCTCACAAACAGAAAGGATATAATTCAGGACGTCACTATATTAGTGTATTATTAAGTTTAACACGGGAAGTGACCACAGGCTAGTGAGGGCGATGGTTATCATCGATAAGAAAAACGAAAGAAGAAACAGCACAAAAACGAAGACACCAACAAAAATAAAGGCAGAGGAACTCAAACAACATAATAGCCTGTATAAAGAAATAATAAACAAAGCACTAACAAACGATGACCTGAGCAGCGAGTCAGTGGATGAAATAAACGAGAGACTGGTCCAAATAATACAGGAATCAGTAAAACAACTAAACACCATAATACCACGAAAAGCATATAAAGAACAACTCATCGATGAAGATACAAGAAACCTAATGGAAAAGAGAAGAAGTCTAGCGATAAGAAAGAAAAGGGCAACCCCAGAATACACGGAAACCAATAGAAATATCAGACGGGATATAAGAAAACAACGGATAAAAGCCCATGAAAAACAAGTGAACGAAGTAATACAAAACAACAAATGTATGAAAGGCCTTCAACGAAATACCGGGAAAAAAGGAAATCTATTCGCTACGCAACAAGGAAGGAAAGATAATTCACGACCGAGATGAAATCCTACACATAGTAGAGGATTTCTACACAGACTTATATGAATCTAAAACACCACCAGAAAGAGAAGATGCTGACACTCTGGAAAGAAAAATACAAAATATTGGATCAGAAGACATCTAAGAGATAGACATCGAAGAAGTGAAAGCAACCCTGGAAGACATGAAGAACAACAAGGCAACGGGAGATGACAACATATCAGCTGAAATGATTCGAGAAGGAGGAGAGGAACTACTAAGGAAGACTGCAAAGTTACTAGACCACTGTCTAAGGACAGGTAAAATACCAAAACAATGGAAAAACGCAAATATGGTGCTAATATATAAAAAGGAGATAACACCAAGATGGAAAATTACCGTCCAATAAGTTTGATGTCACACATGTATAAATTGCTGACAAAAATAATTACTAACAGATTAGAAAGAAAAATGGATGAGTACCAACCATGCGAGCAAGCGGGATTCAGGAAAAACTACGGCACCAACAATCACCTGCTAACAATGAAAATTGTTATCGAAAAATCAAATGAGTATGGCTACCCCCTGTATATGGGCTTTGTAGATTACGAAAAAGCCTTCGATAGCATAGAAACCTGGATGGTATATAAAGCAATGACCAACAGTAGAATAGACTACAGGTATAACAACTTAATAAGAGAATGCAATAGAGAGGCAACGGCAACCTACATGCTGCACGAGAAAACAGAACCAATCCAACTCAAACGGGGAGTAAGGCAAGGCGATTCTTTATCACCAAAACTCTTCACTTTAGCGATGGAAGAGATATTCAAGAAAATTGACTGGAAGGACAAAGGAATTAACATCAACGGAACCCGACTAACTAACCTTAGATACCCCGACGATATCGTTATCCTCGCACATAGTAGAGAGGAGCTCACCGTGATGCTCGATGACCTACAAAGAGAATCATTGAGAGCAGGGCTGAAAATGAACTTATCAAAAACACAAATTATGTACCACGGGATAGAAGAAGCAGTAATGATAGGAGGAAAGGAAATCCAAAAGGTGGAAGAATACATATACCTGGGGCAGAAAATAACAAAAGATAGATAATCAGAAAGAAGAAATAAATAGAAGAATAAGACTAGGATGGATGGCCTTCGGAAAACTCTCGTACATCCTGAGAAATAAGAAAATAGCGCAGCACCTAAGAACAAGGATTTTCAACCAATGCATACTGCCAGTGATAACATACGGCGCCGAAAACTGGACTACGACGAAACAAAACATAGAGAAACTAAAGGTCGCACAAAGAGCTATGGAAGGAGCAATGATAGGTAAATCAAGAAAAGACCGATACCGAAACGAAAGAGTTAGAGCAATAACAAAAGTCACCGACGTGGGAGAGAAAATCGCATCTCTCAAATGGAAATTTGCGGGGCACGTTGCAAGAAGCGATATATCGAGATGGGACAGAAGGATAATAGAGGAGACCATACGAACACAAAAGGGGAAGAGGAAGACCACCTATGCGCTGGTACGACGATCTCAAAAGAAAAGCAGGGCTGACATGGATACAAGTGGCACAGAACAGAGAACGATGGAAACAATTGGGAAAGGCCTATATTCAAGAATGGATTTAACGGCTACTGATGACACCGTGTAAGGTAATTAATAATAATACTGTCAATCCTAGCACTGTCAGTATTTGTTTGAATCCTCCTTCAATATTTATCAAGTAATGAATTATTCGGATAAACATCAGAATTCTCTTAATTATATCATTACCTTACACGATAATTTATTATTACTATTAATAACATATACCTTATCGTATTTTAATATTAGATCATTGCACTACATAATGTATATATTTTAATGCGAATTATTTATCTATAGATCACGTAATTTCCCGTTAAGATTTAGAAAAACATGTGAGTAATAAAATTCACGAAAAGTCTGCAAATTAATCACACGTACTGCATACCTAGGAAAATGCATTTCGATTTAAATTTTATTTAATCCCAACACCTCGCTTTTGAATTGAGATAGACATGTAATTTCATTTCAGTCAACTATGAATTGAAATTTATTCGAGCTTATTATATGAAGCTGTCAGTAAATATAAAGTTCCAGCGGAAATTACCTTTGGTCATCTTTTTATAAACGCCACGGCGTTTCATTAACGTAATAATTAATGACTTCTTCTTTATAATACAAGAATGGAGCAATCACCAATATAATAATGCGAGTAATAGATGAAATCAAATATCTGCGGTCCATTACAAATGCAATTGCGGTATAATATTGGCGATCGATTACAGTATAACCTTAGCCAAGTTGCAAGAGCAACAGACCCATTTACATAATGTATCCATTATCTATTATCTTAGATTGTTATTGAACAGAAACTAGTTATACACACTGGGGATTTACACGGCATCTGTTCTACACGGGCTTATATAATGCACACAATTTTCATTGGTACTCATCATAGCTACCCCATCATTTCGGCTATACTGAATACTGGTGGCCGCACGTATTTCTTTTTAATCAGCGCTGAATAGACAAGCAATCAGTTTTGTATAGAAATGTTATTCACAAATTAATAATACGTGTGTAATTTAATTTGATAAGGAGAATTTTATTATATAAAATAGAATCCCGCCATCAATAAATGAACCCAGTAAACGTCGATAATTTTTTATGAAAATATCAGAAAACGTGGATTTTATTCCGATAAGAAACGATGAAAAATTCAGCAAGTTACAGTAAAGATTAATCAAACTAACTTCGCCAATGAAACAACAACTCTTTCTTTTCATTTGGCATTAATTACTTAAGTGTCAATGGAAGCTCAATAAGTAAAAACATTAAAGTTGAAATAATACCTCCTGTATGACATCGTGATAATTTTCGTCAGTTAACTGAGTTTGAACGTGGCAGAATAATCGATCTACGAGAAGCCAAATTACCAATTCGTGATGTTGCCGCTCGTTGAACACAGTGTCGCCACAATTTCCCTATGTTGGCGAAGATACTCAGAAAATAATGAGGACCGACGACGTTTCCGCCCTGGACATCCTAAACGCACCACTGATCGTGAAGATCGTGGTCTTCGGCTTGTGGCTCTTAGAGATCGTTTTTTATCAACAAGGACATTGGTGATAGAGGGAGAGGATTAATTGATCATCAAATCTTACGATCTATGTATTGAAGACTTTGATCTTTTGGGCTCAGATTATAGCGATCATTGCTTTGTTTACCTCTAACTTCATCGTGCGACCATAATGAGCTCATAAACAAAATTGTCATTAAAAATGAGTTCATTGCATTGCACATTCAAATACAACCTCTCGTTACACCATTGTCGCCGTGTTGTACGATGCACGGCGACAATGGTGTAACGAGAGGTTGTATTGGAATGTGCAATGGAATCAAATTATCTTTGGCGACGAATCTTGATTTTGTTTATGAACTCATTATGGTCGCAGATTGATTAAAAGACGTCCTGAAAAAGACGCAATTTGTAGTTTTCTGTACAACGACACTCAAGGTGTGAAGGTGTGGAGGGCTATCTCCCATTGAAGCAGATGTCCTCTGGTTGTTATTCAGGGAACATTAAATGCATACCGGTACATTAACAACGTGTTCCAACCAGTATAACTGCCATATCTGCAAGAAATAGAAAATCCAATTTTTCAGCAAAATAATGCGTGGCCGCATACCGCATACTGTAGGATTTCTAAAAACTGCTAATGTTGATCTGCTTCCATGGACTTGTCGTTCGTCAGACTTGTTACCAATTGAACATGTATGGAATATGGTAGAACAGAGGATACACGATTTACAGCCGCCTGCAAGCAATGTAGATGCCCTTCAAGAACGGATTTTAGAAGCATGAGATAGTATACCTCAGGCTAGAATAGATTTGCTCATTTCAAGTGTGCCAACTGGGCTAGCTGCATTTACAAATGTCGAAACAAGAGCAGGGTCGGCGCATTATTAGAGTTAACAATATTTGTATTCTGCTGAAATTTTCTTCGTTTCTTAATAGGAAAAAATCTAATATTGCAAATACTTATTGAAAGCAAATATGTTTGTCTTAAACGCATATGTACCTATTATTATTACTTTAAGTCAACATTTTTGAAATGGCCATCAAGCTCCTGGGCGCCACCCGTCAGCAAGTCATGTCCCAGGGAATAGCATGGGTGCAGATTCAGGACATCACCCTTATTTATCATCGAACAACAACCGCGCAACTGCGAGAGACTGGCTCGGTAAATTAGAGCGGACAGTCAGAGCGGCTGGCGGACAGGTAGTCGCGGCGGGTGGCCTGAATGACAAGTTAGTGGCCTGGGAGTCGCCGGCCAAAGACATGAGGGGCAGCGAGGTTATGGAACTAGCCACTGTGCTGGGGGACGACATTTGTTAGAGGTGGGTCGGTATCTCATATTAACATCACCATCACGTCTGCACTTCTGACGGGAAGGGTGCAGGGCTGGCGTGTCCTCGGGGACGAGCCCCTAAGCGACCACGGCACACTGTTTACTGAAGTACAACAGGCAGGGGGCAACCAACACCACCAAACCAGACTCGCCCCCACAAGAGGAAGTGGAAAATAGAAAACAATGGATGACGACCTCCTAAAGGACATTTTAAGAGATCACGAGCCCATCTCACTAGCTGACGACCTGGACGAGGTGACGGAGGAGCTAGATAGGAGAATCACGGAAGCTAGCCTGCTCGCAATCCCCACCAAAGCACCAGCCAACTGGTGGTGTGAAGAGGCGAGAAACGAGGCAAAACCGCTGCAGACGCGTGCAGCAAGCCTCTCCAGTCTCGGTACCAGGACAAGAGAAAGGAATTCAGGCGGGCAATTGAACGCAGCCAGGAGGAATGTTGTCTAAAATTGTGCAGGGAGGTCGATAAAGACTCGTTGGGACTCCCGTACAAAATTGTCATGGGTAAGAACAAAACCCGCCCGCCTGGACCTGAATCGATGGTACCTAGAAGAGTAAGCACGGTAGTAACAGCCTTCTTTTCCCCAGCGACAGACAATAGAGACCCCTAGAAGAAGAGCCCGAAAACTTGCCTCTAACAGCCCAAGACTGCGAGGAAGAGACAGTATTACAGGCAATCACCAACCTGCCCAAAAAAGCCCCGGGACCGCCAGGCAACCCCAATGAAGCGATAAAATCTGCAGTACCGTACATCGCTCGAGACGTAACCACCATCGCCAACAAATGCCTTGCCACGAGGACCTTCCCTAAGGCATACAAAAAGGCGAAACTGGTGGTAATACCCAAGGCAAAGAAACCGTCTAACGAACCGGAGCTATCCCGTCCACTCTGACTCCTAGACGAAGTGGCGAAAGTCATGGAAAGACTGCTGGCAGACCGTATTGTCGAAACCCTTCAGGAAACTGGAGGTTCATGTACCTCAATACGGATCAGTAAGGGTCTCTTGTGTTGAACGTGGCCTACGACGACGCCCTCCAGCTGCCCAAGGAGATTCATTAGATCGCATTCGCCGACGACATGGCGATCGTCGTTCGTAGCCGTGACCTAGAGGGGACAAAGGCAAAGACAGGCGAAGCAGTCTAGAAGATGGCCGACAGAAATGGCCCTCATATCCACCAGAGGAATCAGGACACAGGGACCAACACGATTGAGACTAATGGGTCACAACCTGGAAATAAAAGCGACACTTAATGTACTTAGGCACCACAATCGAGGATAATACCATGTCACCCTGGGGTACTGGAGACCACCAGAAAGGCCACGAGAACAGAGGCAGCACTGGCCAAATGCTGCTATCAGACGTTAAATGCCCGGGGGAAGCAAGGAGGAGGTTGTTGGTGACGGTGTCGCACTCCCAACGCCTGTACGCAGTTCCGGACAGACTGAGGAGGGCGTTGCGCACTACGCATAACCCGGGCCCGCCACCGCTCCAGCGACCTACTGGTGGAAGAGAGGGCCCAGCTCTACCGACTGACCAAAGACGGAAGGACGCCAGGGGCTGCCGAAAAGGAAGCTAGAGCCGAGACATTCACAATATGGAAACGGAGATGGGAAGAGACCCCAACATACCAGGTGGGCCCGAAGGATTTTCCCCCGATTAGAGCCCCTGGTGACATGACGACATGGAGACACGGACCACTGGCTGATGCAGACATTGACGGGACATGGGATATCCCAGATCTACCGGATTGGCAAGGCGGCCAATCCAAGGTATCGGTATTGCAACGGGATGGACGATGCAGCACATCTTATTTTCTGCTGCAGCAGATGGCAGACACACAGAATCAGACTAGACTGATGATCGAGATCGGGGAGCAGATTCACACCCCCACCCAGCTAGGCGAGGCTATGCTCCGGAGTGCTGAAAACTGGGAGGCGGTACTAACCTTGGCCAGGACATTCATCAAGACAAAGTACAGGGACAACCTACGGAACACACGCACACGACAACGGGCAAAAAAGAGCACGACAAGAGACAAGATTGTCTAACTGACGCGAGACGGTACTAGGGTGCTTAGAGTGTGTCTGAGGTGGGCAAGCCATTAGTGACAGAACGTGAGTTTTAGTTTAGTCGGTTGGGGCCCCGAACAAAACGCGGGACGAATCCGAAACTACCCCATGCCGACCCCTACGGGGGGTGCCGAGGCGTGAGGTGTCTTTCGAAGATTCCACTTCATAGGACAAAAATGTATTTGTATGAATAATTAGGCATTTTTTGATTGAAGATAATATTAATGGTGAAGTATATTTGGATCATATACTAGTAAATAAGTATCGCAGTATTCTATGAAAATGTGAATTTTCAAGAATATGGATTCACCTTATTACGCTTTTTAGGTACGCCAGTTTTTACATTTGCATTTCCATGAAGCTTAGCTTAGAAAAAGAGAGCCTCCTCGATCCTGTGATTTAACACCATCAGTATAGGGCCGTATACGTGATTTGGTTTGTATTCAACAGCATCTAGATATTAAAGCCATGTGCGTATTTATTCCGGAAGCGTTTCAATCCTTCACTGCTGAAATGTGTATGACAATTTGTAAGTGCTAAATCTCGACTCGAGTTCTGCATTGGAAACGAGGGTGAACACTTAGAGCACCTAATGTAATCTGAAACTGTCCCGTATTTAAAAAAATATTAAACAGTTATAATATCGTCATTCTAAACTGTGCTAGTTTTAGATAAACATGTATCCACTTCTGTTGTACCAAATTATAGCTAAGTTGTCTGTGTTGTTGTCTTTATATTTTTATATGTATAAATCCATTTTATAATAGAAATTCTCTATACCTCAACCATTTTGACCATCTGATATTATGTAAATAAATAAAGTAATAATTTTAAAGTGACTCCACTGATATTTCATATTTTCCTTTTAGTTGTCAGAAGTAGCAACTACATTGTGATCGTTACTTTTGGAAATTATAACAATTTGTAATTTTACAATGGGATCAAATATTCAATTGAAGTATTATTTTCGAAATGTGTAGATTATATTTTAACTAATGATGATGATTCTGTTAACATTTGGGGAGGACGTCGCATTTTCCGTTAACCAATCCGGTGAAGGCAAAAATGTTTAGTCATCCAATCAATCTGGCAGGTATATTTGGCGGTAAATTTAACTATTTGCAATCAGCCCAGATTGGGCTTGTATATTGCGCAGCTAATTTAAATTATGACACGATCGGGTGAAGGCGGCAAACGGTGGGTGCAAAAATAGTACTTTTTCTCCTGTCGCCTCACGGCTATATCTTTTAAGATAGAATTACAAAAATAGTATTACCTGAAAAAGGAGTAAATAAACGAGGGCCGTACAAAGCCTTTTTTCCAAAAAAATTATTCTAAATAAGTTTTAAAAAATGTTGAAAATAGCCATAATTTGTTAGCTTATAACATCGAAAATAAGAATAAATTTCAAAAAATAGGCTTGTACGGCCCTCACTTCACTCTTTATAAATAAGCTCCAGCAAAAAAATATAGTAATATATGTTTTTTTTAATGCGAAATCCGACAGGCTATTTCGTATGTTTATGCAATTTCCTCAATACAATTGCATACTCTATAGGCGTACGAAACGAACAATATTCTGTTCTACGTTCGTTCTCTGTACTGTAATTTATTATCTCTCTCTATAATATATCGGAAAACGAAGGTTTCGTGGACATTTCTAATCGGTGTGACGTTATACATAAAAATTGCTTCCAACGCTGATTCGCGCCGCGGAGAGCAGCTACTAATACGATTATAGAGTAATCGTAATATAACAATATGGAGTTTTTATTTGAAGTATTGTAATAATAATAATATACATTTATTATTATGAAGCTATTTACAATTGTCTTGTAATCCTATAAATATTTAATTTTAATTTTTAGCGTAAACACTTTATGATCCTGATAATAATAATAATGATAATAATAATAAGTTTATTCGCACTTATTTTTACAAACAAACGTAGACATAAATTTTGAATTAAAAAAGAAACTTAAAATATATTTATATTAACTAAATATTAATAATATATATATATGGGGACTTCAGCATGTGGGGATCAAATCAGCTGCTCTGTTGTGCTGGTATGATGATAGCCTTCCTCGCTGGATTCTCTCTTTTTTAATTGTTTACAAAATATTCTCTCAATAAGATCTTAAATTTACGACATATTTTAATATCTTTGAGATGGTTTGGGATTGTGCTGTATGTCTTCCTACTTTCGTTTATTGGGCTTTTTGTCTGCATATTATGGGATGTCCTTGTTTGATGTGGGTGTACGTCACAATTATACATTTTTTGTTCCTTTAACATTTGTTTTCCTATCTTCACAGTAATTGGATTGTTAATTTTGTTTCTATTTTTATTAATTAGATATACCGTTTTGTTTGTTTACTTTTATACCCTTTGTTATGGTCCTGTTATAAAATAGATTTAAGTCTATTTATTTCATCGAGTATGGTTGTTGTATTACTTCCTGTATATAATAATAAGGTGTCATCAGCGTAAGAGTAATACCTTCCCTTTAAGTTTAGTATTCTCAGATCTGTGACGTATAGTATATATAAGAGTGGTACTAAGAGGGATCCTTGCGGTACACCCGTGTGATTCACGTCTATATTGCTTCTTTTATTATTGATTACCACATATTGTTTTCGGTTTGTTAAATAGGTTTTAATCAATTGTAATGCCATTCCTCTTCTGCCCATGTTTTCTAATATTTCAAAAAGTTTTGAGTGATTAATTGTATCAAAAGCTTTTGTGTACTCTATGAAAATACTAACTCCAATATTTCCTCCATCCACTTCAGTTGTTATTTTTTCCACATAATCACATACGACCACCTTTGTATTATTATTAACTTGGAATCCATATTGGTATGCGTCAAATTTAATGATACTCTTGATAAATTCAGTTACCCTATTATGTATAATTCTCTCTAGTATTTTACTTAAGACCGATAACATTGCGATGGGTCTATAATTATTCGTGTCGCTTTCTGCCCGTTTTTATATATTCGTATAATTTGCGCTATTTTCAATTCCTTTGGAAATACCCCCGAAGATATGGTGTTGTTTCCAAGGTTAGTAATTATAGGATTTATAATGCTTATATTATTTTTATATCCTTAGTCGCGATTCCATCTGGCTGCTGTTTATAATATTTTCAATTTCCGCTTCATTACATTGATTTATAAATATGGACTTCTGATTGTAGTCTGTCGGATTTGCTAAACTTTCTTCTGGACTATCATGCTCAAATATAATGTTTGCAATATTGCTATAAACTCTTTGTTAAATTTATTTGCTGTTTAAATGTCTGTAAGGTTATCTACTTGTATATGTTATTTGGAGTTTTGTTTTCTTTATTTAGTGATTTGTTAATAATTGCCCATGTCTTTCTCGGATTATTTGTACTTTCTTCAAGTTTCTTTCTGAAGTACATTTGCTTTGTATTTCTAATGAGTGTATTAACTTTATTTTTAATATTTTTAAATTTTGTTTTCTCTGTTTCATTTATAGGCATATTCTTCATAATTTTTTTATTGTTTATCTCTCTGCTTAATATTTGATATTATTTCTTCTGTTATCCAATTCTTATTCTTTGTCCTAATTTTCTTTTTAGTCATGTTTGTAATCTTTGCTCTTTAGATTATATTCATTAGTTCCTCAAATGTTTCAATTCTGGTGTTAATAATATTATTTTCTTTAAATCTGTTAATGTTTGTCCTTTTCTGGGTAATGGTTTTGTATTTTAAAGTATCTGTTTTGGTGTTTTTTAAAACCTTTTTTTGCATTATTTTATGATCTGAGATTGATGTATCCTGTAGGATAATTGTTATTTTCGTGTTTTTAATATTTGTAATGACATGATCTATGATGGAATGTGTGGGTCTATTTTCATCTACTCTTGTAGAGTGTTTTTTGAATGTTGTTTATGATATTATATCCATATATTTCCAACATTTGCTTATAGGCAGTTGTTTCATTATTTTGACAACAAATTAATGTTAATATCTCCAATTATTTTTAATTTTTTATTATCTATGAGGAGCGACTCCATGAAATCAAGAAAATATTCTACTTTTGCGGTGGGTGGTTTGTATACGGCTGGTACTTTTATTTTATCGATTTCAATAAGTATAGGATTGTATTCAAGATTCGTGTTTGTTGCTATTTCATGTTCCTTAAATTCCTTTATTATGTAGATAGCCGCCCCACCGCCTCTGGTATTCCTACAGCAGTGTATGGGAGTTTATTTCCATTTGGTTTAGCCATGTTTCTACTAGTATAATTATGTGAATTTCCGTATTTGTTTTGGTTGGGCAGTTTAATTCGTCCAATTTATTTTTTTAAACTTCGTATATTAAGGTAAACTACGTTTAAGTCTTAGACAATGTTACTCTATTAATTCTTCTAGTTAAAGTTATTATTCTGATAGCCGTTATCTTTTCGAACGTATCTTCGTCCATTTTTGTGGCATATAAATTTATAGTTCAGTCTTTTTAGCTGTAGAGCTTTTCTAAATAGCTGTTGAGTATCTCTGCTTAGATCCTCATTTATGAAGATTGGACTTTCAGGTACAGAAATTATTTGACACATTTCCGTATTAATTGTTATTGTATTTTAATAACGTGGTGTCTGCGGATATTTCCAAATGAAATATATAAATATAAATGAAATGTATGCTAATATCTTTTCACTGTAGATAATATTGTTAATGATTGATGGTGAGATATAATGGTATTTTAAAATTCGTATCAAGTGTTTGCTTCCGGAATCTATAGAAAGACCAACAGAAGCCAACAAGAAAATATGAGGTGGCCAAGGCATATTACTTCATCATACGTACCATAATAATGAAGGGGACTAAGAAATAATTTACACATTTTAACAAATACAGTAACTACTACTATTTCATTTTTATGTAAAATCATTGATTCTTTATTAAATTTTATTCAGTATGTGTACTCATTTTTTATAAAAACAATGTTGGTTTTGTTTACAGTTATATTTACGTTTTATAAAATATATATTTTTTAATTATAAAAGATTTAAAAAAACGGGCTTATAAAAATAAACGAAGATCTAGTGGCGAACCTGGGCCACCGGCTTATTAGTCCAATGTTTTAACCACTATGCCAACTGTCGCGTTTAAATAAATTTATAAATATGCTATGTGTATGGAAATTATACAATATCTGTATTATTTTTAACATCATGTAGGCCCCATATTTATTGTGTCACACGTATTGACTGGCATCTCTTCTTGAACTTCGCGTTGCAGTCGAAAATGAATTACGATGTCAGTCGATTGGGCCCTTAAATCAGCTGTAGTACACAACCGGTAGGTGTAAAAGAATTTGCCTATATCGGAACAAACATGTGAATGGCAACACGGTGTGTGTGGAATCCGATAGTCGAAAGGAAAAAATCGCGCGTCACGGGTTTCCAATGTGTTTCTGCAATTGCAATGGTCTCTTGTATACAGTCCTTAGTTCATGTATACTACCAACACTATAGCAGATTTAAATTAGCTGCTAATTCCACTCCCAATCGTCACGTGCTACCCAATATACAAGCCCGATCGCAATGATATTTAGATTTACCGCCAAATATCCCAATCAGATCACAGTTCGATGACGACAAAGGTTTCCCTTCACCAGATTGGTCGACGGAACATACGACGTCCGCTTGTATGCAGTTCTTGGATGGCAACACGGCGAGATCCGACAACGTCCGACGGTAAGAATTGCGCGTCACGGGTCTACAATGTGCTTATATAATTTCAATGTCCTCATGTATACAGTCCTTGGTTTCGGCCGTGTCGAGTCTTTTTGCGTTAAATTAAAGCTCCTTCGCTCCAAATTGGCAACTACCCAAAAATGTTTATTTAAACGATAAGCTTGTATATTTAAAGTAAGTTGATTGATAGAAACACAAACGTGCGTGATGGTTTATTTATTTATCGTCGTGACCAATCGTCCCGGATTTTGGATGAATCTCACTGTCCGCATGGTACAATCTCGGCTGGTCGTTGCGGACAAAAGCTCATTGTCGACTTAAGCGAAATAAACTGGATCCCTTTTTTATATCGGGGTATTTTGGAAAACGGTAAAGAGCCCGTTTTCGAGAATTGTGATAAAACACATACATAAAATAATAAATGTAGGGGTTGAACCGCTGGGGCACAATAATTGAATTGGCTTTTATTTATAAGGATATTCAAATTCAGCATAATTGGTCACAGTACATAGCAATGCACACAAATTGGCATATAGAAATGTACCTATTTAATGGACGCAATAGAATCGTACTATTATGTATAGGGATTTGAAAATTAAATTGAAATCTACCGCTAACGGTGGATCGATCAACCAATCGCAATAATGTACCTATATGTAACAAAAATATTTAGTCACTCATGTGAAAATAATAAATAACGTAATCTATCTACTTTAAAATTAAAGTAATGTAGACAATGTCAATGGATAAATATATTCAAATTTAAAATATATTATTAATAACTCTATATGAGATTATTATTATGCCATCATTATTCCTATAATTATATTAAGTAACTGTATGCAACCAAATTAACACAAGCAACAACAATGAATTTAAAAACACGGACACTCCCACTTTCTACGAGTGTGGATCTTTAATGAATGAACCCTATTGTCGCACTGTAGTACAGTCATAGACAAGAGTAGAGTAGGACTTACCACTGTGATATCTCCTTCGACCGCCAACTTCTCCCTGACTTTAGAGGTTAAGTCCTGCAGTGAGGAGGCCACCACGCCTTTTCGCACCTGGCGTGCGGCATCGGTGATTTTAAAGGGGCTTCCCGTCGCCGCAGTCGATTCGGTGCCGTCTTCCATTGTGCGCTTCTATCTTCGTCCAGTCACATTTAAATAAAACGCGCGCGCTCGTATGTCCCACTCAATCTCTGTCTCTCTCGCACCGCGTCGGCGTCGACGTGTGTTTGCGGAACGACCGGCGTCTTTCGAAAGACGGTTAGTGGAGTACGGCGCACGGTTATATGGAACGGGCCCCGCGTGCGCTTTGGAACGCGAGGGCTCACCGGGGCGTAGACCCGCGCCGCGCCGACTGTTCCCCCCGTAACCCGCTTTTCGCGGTGGGTCCAGACAATATCGACCCGGCACACACACACACACTTTCCACTGGGGATGTTTCAGGACTTCCTCAATTTTATATGACAAAGAACAATCAAGCCAGGTAGAATTGTATGCCTCTTTTCAAGGATATGCATATAAATATTTTAGTAGGTTTAGTTAGCTCCTTGTTTTATTATTCCACCTTAACCCTCGCATGTATTGTTGGTTACATTATCAAAAATTAGAAATATTTCATAGGTTTTAAATTTAGTTGTATGTTTAATTTGTTAACAAATATATATATATATATATATATATATATATATATATATATATATATAAATTAAAATTTGGGAAGGAAAGTATTCTCAGATATGTTGTATTTTTATGATGTAACTTTTAATAACCGCCCTAAAAGCATATCCTTGGAAATGACCTATTATTTTTACTATGTTTTAAAATTTAGTTTTTCTTAAAAACAATTTAAATAAAACTTGTACCGAATCAAATTGTCTGCTTATTATAAATACATGTATCATAAAACAATAATCTTCACATATTATTTGTAATTAATTATTAAAAATGTTTCTTTGTGTAATTTTTGGTTTTTATATTAAGGTTATATTATCAAACAAATAATCACATACCCTTTGAAACCCAAGACACACATAAAAGCAATATTCATTATAAAGTTAGTCAGGCGTGAAAAATAAAGGGCTGTCTCAACGGTGTTTTAACATACATCTAACCACTGAAAGAAAAATATGTACAACATAATGGTAAAGAGAGTAGTTACATACAGCGCCGAAATATAAACAATCCCAGAAGACGAGAATTAGATGCGCTAGCAGATCTGCCATAATATCTAAACTGTAACGTATCCCAAATGACAACATACGACAAATAATGACTCTAGAGACAGTTATGGCAGGGATGTTATGAATGACATCGATAAAAACAACTAGTGTGATACGGACATGTTTAGCGTATGATTGCCTAGGAGGGACTGTGGATATCGAAAGCGAGGAAAATCACGGTAACATCATTTTTTTTTTTTTTTGGGTGGGTCTGGTATTGCTTGCTGTAGCATCCCACTACACTGCGGCCACGGCTCCATATTGCGCTCCCCAATTACTTATTCCTCATTTATGAGCTCTGTATCTTCAATGAAGTCCAAAGGTCTCATGAATGGGCGGGCTTGTGGGCTCTTGTAGGTTCATTCGCATTGAGCCGAAGAGCTTTTTCCTCGATGCGTTGAATGTAGTGGGGTTTATTCTTCTTTCCCACAGCCTCTGCATGTTGGTGATTTATCTATCACCATTGTGTGCAGGTGTTTGTTTAATGTGCAGTGTCTTGTTAGAAATCCTACGATATTAATTGGTTCCTATTTAGTTTTAGGATTTCTTCTATGCCCTCTTTATTGGGAGCCCAGATGATGGGAGTGTTTCATCCCTGTTTGGGCTTTCCAGTATCGGCAGTGGCAGTTTCTTTGATGCTTTATTAAGCTATTCCGTGCGGTCTTATATGGTATCCCACAGGTTGGTTTGAGGCCTATGAATTTTAATTCCCTTGCAACTTTTGCCAATTTATCCGCTTTTTCGTTGCCTTTGATTTCCTAATGTTCCGGTGCCCACACAAGTGGTAATTTGTTTCGAGCTCCCAGTATCATCAGGTATTCAATGCATTCTATGACAACTCTAGAGTTATTCATGCTGGAGTCTAGAGCCCTGATCACTGCTTGACTATCTGTCACAATATTGATTTTCTTCTTTCTATAGTTTCTTTCCAATAAAGTTTTAACGCAATTTTGAATCGCGATGGCTTATGCTTGGAATACGAAGGTATACTAGCCCAGTTGGAGATTTGTGAATCCGGCCGAGCCGTCACATGTTGTGTCTCATACACTCCTATTCGTGTACCTTTGTTGGTTTTAGATCCATCGTTAAACCGGATTGATCCTACACGTAGCCCTTTATAATCTTACCTGGACGCATTCTTAGAATGTATCCTTCTGTTTTCCCTAACGCTAGCTGGGTGTGGTCTTTGGGTGATTTGTATGACTTCCCCATGGCGTTCGTTCTGTACATTACTATTTTGGCCTATGTTTTCACTTTAATGTGAAGTGGAGACAGATTCAATATAACCTCCATTGCGGCTCCTGGGTCTGTTGCGAGTGCCGCTGTTATTCCTAGACATGCCAGCCATTCTTTGCTCTTTGCCTGGTATTCTCCTGCTTACTCCACTGAGGATTTGTGCCACCAGATTGTTAGTGCGTATGTCATAATGGGGCCTATAACTCGAGTATAGCGCCAATACACCATTTTTGGTGTTACTCCCAAGGGTTTTCCATACATTCGTCGGCATGATCAGAACGCTTTCACGGCTTTTTTCGTAATCTTTGTCATATATGGTGTTCGATCGTTTTGCGCTTGTTTATTAGGGCTTAGCATTATTATAAATTAAGTCCGGTAACTCGAGTGGTTGCCAAATGTGAAACAGATCACTCCATTCTACGTATTTTTTCTGTGTTTATTGTTTATTATATATGTGTACCATCGATATTTATGTCAAGGGGATTTCCTAGCCATAAATTGACCCCTTGCGGTTTCAGCCTGTTTTGCGACGACAGATAGTACCCCCGAGGAACGCGTCGAGGGATGTAAGCGTATCACATCGTGGCAACATAGCTTATTTGGCCACCCCCTTAGAGACTTAAGTGCCATATATCAGTGCCACACCTACGCCGTGATTTGCTAAGCCCTCTCTATTACTAATTTATATAATTATAATTTATAGTATTTAAGTGAATTTTACTCTAAAAAGTTCGTTTTAATAAAGTGGTTAGCAATTGTGCCCATGAAACTTCCATGTCTTATATCATGTAAAACTATAATTGTGTTGCAATTTACGCGTGCAGCACATAAAATCAATTTAAGTGTGTTACAATTTACAACTGTGGCATACTGTTGTATCTGGTGGAAATATTAATTTCGGAATCAAGATCTAGAGCTCTATGTGTTTACTGAGCACGCACTCTATTCTTTGATCAACAATCCGCCGGAAAAGTCCGCCGGAACATGTGGCTTGAGTTCTACCTAGAAATTTAACCTGTCCCTCTAGGTCCTTGTTTCTTCGCCGAACAGCGTCGGTATTTTAATCTTATTTAAGTTCCTTCTTTGTGTAAATAGTACTAGAGAGGTTTCTTCGGGGTTAAACGAAAGGCCTTCTTTTACACACCACCGCTCCACGTGTTTGACCTTGTAGAAGTTCCGATGTGGTTCCGTCAAATTTATCGCTTGCGAGTATTGTCACGTCGTCAACGTAGCCTTGTACATAGCATCCTTTCTGGTCTATGTGCTGTAAAATCGTCTATAAGTAGAAGAGACAGAAAAAAGAGATGGCAGAACAATGCCTTGCGGACAACCGCTGCACGTCCATGTTATTCTATTTAACGATGCTTTTATTCTCCGTTCACTTAGCATTTGGCCAATCCAGCCGAGCACGGTTGGCCTCTAGCTTGTGTGGCTCTAGTAGGATTCAAACGGAGTATTGTCGAAGGTGCCCTCTATATCCAAGATGACTCTAAGAGCAGTCTTTTTCTTCTTGATTGCTTTTTCCGCTCTTATGGTTATTTCGTGCACTTCGATTCCGTATGACATTCCTGATTGATAAGCTTACTAATCTCTGTGCAGTGGTACGAGGCATATCCAGAAAGTAAGAGTACTGAATTTTTGTAGGTGTTAAAATTTTTTATTTAAACAAAAAAATTACGTGAAACTTTAGTACATAATAAAAGCTATTTTTCGACACTGTCGCCATTCCTCTCTATGCAGGTGGTGTAGCGAGGTATCAATTTTGTGATGCCTTCCTCGAAGTAGTTTCCCGCCAACTCCTTCGTCCACTTCTCCAACTCCTCCTTTACCCCCTCGTCGGTTAAAAACCTTTTTCCACCCATGTGAGCTTCAGGGAGGTAAAGAGATAGTAATCTGAAGGTGCTAGATCAGGGGAATGCGCGGGATGGTTCAGGACATCCCATTTAAACGAGGCGAGCAGTTCCTTCGTGGCGTTGGCCGTGTGTGGTCTGGCATTGTCGTGCAGCAGGCAGACTCCTTTTGTCAGCATGCCTCTCCTCTTGTTCTGAATCGCCCTCCGCAATTTTTTTAAGGTCTCACAGTATCTTGCAGAGTTGATGGTCTTCCCTTGAGGCAGATATTCGATTAAAATTATGCCTTGACAGTCCCAAAACACGGATGCCATGACTTTCTTGGCTGAAATTGTGATTTTGAACTTTTTGGCGGAGGGTGAAGAGGTGAGACGCCACTGTTGAGACTGTCATTTGGTTTCAGGCGTGTGGTGTGCTACCCAAGTTTCATCTCCAGTTACGATGGAGCTGAGAAATTCATCTCCATGGAGTTTCCAGCGCCTCAAAAACTCTTGCCCGGCCTCCACTCGATTCAACTTGTGCTGGTCAGTTGTTTTGGGACCCACCTCGCGGACAGTTTCCGATATCCGAGGGTTTCTGTGATTGTTTCGTGTAGTAGAGATCTGGAGATTTGCGGAAACATCGCAGAAAGTTCATCCACAGTAAATCTACGATCGTCACGGAGCGCATTTTCAATTTTTTCCACAATTTCGTCAGTCACAATTGAAGGTCTTCCGCTCCTCTGATCATCATGCACAGGCGTACGACCGTTTTTAAACTCGCGACACCACTTGTACACATTCGTACGATTCATAGCTTTATCACCATATGCAGTTTTTACCTCATTATAAATCTCAAATGGAGGTTTTCCCTTCCAACCGAGATAACGGATGACGCCGCATATTTCGCACTTGGCGGGAGATTGGATTGACATTATTCACGAAACTTGTTGTCGTGTCAACAGTTCTCAACGTACTGACCTCGAACCGGTCTCGGTGCAAAGGGGAGGAGTCAGGCTACACTGCCGTGTGGCCAACATGATGAAAATAAAATCTCTCCGACCGTGAGAGCCTCAGTACTCTTACTTTCTGGATATGCCTCGTATTAAAACCATTGCTCCGTCCCTGATGTATCTACCAATTAGTTTTTCAATTGCTTTCACTAGAGATGGCGTCAGATAGATTTGTAGGAATTCGCCAGTTGGTATGTTTCCCGTTCTGGTTTTGGTATAAATACCACACTAACCTTTGCCCACTTATTCTGTATGTGACCTAGGGCTATACTCGCATGCATAGTTGTGCTCAGTGCTGGGAAAATTCTGTCTTCCCTGCAGCTTTGAATCACTCGAATGGGTTGTCGATAGTCAGATTCCTATGTTCGGTACTAATAACCGTAGAACCCGGGAAATGTGAAGTAAGAGCTTCAGCTTCCCCTTCGGTTTCTGTGTACATTTTCCCGCATAGATCCAACTTTATTGTTGTTTCCTTTTGCGAGAGGGTTTAATTTTTAATTTCCCGGTCGCTATTTCTTTTACGCCTTTTTTTGTTCACTGAGGAGGAAATCTACAAAAGACCCCACCGCATCATTTCCTGGTGTTAGAGGCATGGGCAGTATTCACCCCGAGGCGCCTACCGACTAAAACCATATACACTTCCTGTCCCTAGGGGTTTGCGCGCCATAGAGGCACTTAAGCCCCTTATACATTCTTATTTTTTTACGGTGAGCCCCGCCCCTAGACTGTGTACACTGTGGCCTTTCAAGGACCTCTTGTGCCTCATACTACATCCATGAGTTTGTCGACTAACGGTGGAGTCGAACCACAAATGTTCCGTACGCAATAGGTTCAGACCGTAGTCTTAGACCACAGCGTCACAGATCGCCTTTGTCGGTCAGTAAGTCGCCTTGTTGGGTCGTCGCGTCGTTATGTAGGTCGTCGTTGAACTTGTACCTCATGACGGCATTGAGAATTTCTTGACCGCTTACCAGTTTTGGTCAGCGTCTGTCATTAATTAAAGTCCTCACGACGTCGATCCTTCTTCCCCTAGGTCGAGCCACATTTCGATCCTTTCTTTATGCCATCTGTGGCATCTGTACAGAGTATGGGTCGGGTCATCTGGCTGGTCGATACTGCGACCTTTGGTGTTCTGGCCTTTCCTATCCGGTGTACATAAGTTTGGAACATACCATGCCCCATCAGTAGTTGCGCCATCCAGTGGTAGCTTTGTTTTATGTCTACCAGTGAAACTATCTGGGGGAAGATATCTCTAGTCCATATAGTGTTTGTCGTATTATTTCACCTCGCATGCCATATAGTTATCGTCGTTTGCTGTTTTGTGCTCAGCGCCCTCCCTGGTCTTGTGGAAGACTGATATCCTTTTACCCGCCGGCGTTGTTGCTACCAGCGCCTCCGCCGCGTTTGTAGAGGTCGTCCTGTACGTTCGTATGATTTTTATGGCACTGGTGCGTAGAGTCATTCCCATCCTATCCGCGTTTCTTCTCGTCTTATCTGTATCCACTCATTCAGGTACGGCATATAGACATTGTGATATCGACACTATTGCGAGCTACGTTTTTTCTCTCCCTTGAGCCATCTATGGTTGGTAAGAGCCTTGCCAGTGCCGCCTCTCTTTGAGCCACTTTCTCGGCAGCCGTTGGCACTTGGGCTGTGTATTTCTTCCTTGTTTCGATTGTAGTACCAAGGTACTTCACCGTTCTTTTTATCTGGAAGGTTTCGCCCATCATAGTGACCTCGGTTACAGACTGGACACCTGCAGAGAGAGCACAGTGACTTTTGTTTTGGCAACAGCAATTGTAAGTCCGATGCCCGTCATCCAGTATGCCATCGCTTCCGTTGCATCCTTGGTGTTCTCAAATTCCTGCCCACGGAAGAGCCATGTAGTCCGCAAACGCCACGGCTATTACATCATCCGGAATTCTTTTAGCCTGGTTGAACAGTTTTCTTGTCTTTGTCCTTAGATCAGAGAACCACTCTCCACTCTCTTGTCTGTTATCGTTTTTGGACGGCTTGAATAAAATACCAAAAAAAATTGTATTTGAGTCATTCAGTTCCACTATGTCCACTAATTTTATCCGGCCCTGTCCCAGGTATTCTTTATACATATCCCATTGGCAATTCCTTGGGTTCCAAAATGTCGGGGGGTAGTTTTCGTGAATTTTATTGCAAATTTAATGTATCTGTGGTCAGACAGAGATGGTTCGTCTGATACATGACAATTGCTTACCATGTTTTCAGTTTGAATCGTCCCTATGCTTAACTCAATTACTTTGCTTCGTGTCGATGTTATGAAGGTCGGTTTGTTGTCGCTGTTGAGAATAGCCAGCTTATTATCTAATAAATAATCTAAAAGATACTCGCCCCGTTAATTGACGCCACTACTTTCTCACACAGAGCGGTGCACATTTGCGTTACATCCGATATTCATTTGGGAATGTTCTTCTGATATTGTTCTGTCAGGGCCCTAACTTCGGTGTCGGTGTAGATCCGGGTTGATCATATGGAAGGTATTCAGAACCTAGGAATAACTCCGTGTCTGTTCCCGCTTCTGGCTCTAGTCTCATCTTCACCGCTGTGAGGTCACTAGAGTTTAAGTTACACATGGGTAGTAGTTTGACCTTGTTTTTTTCCAATGGTACATATTCTTGGGTTGTCGGTATGGGTACTATAAGTGTCCAACTTTTCCCAATCGTACTACCTGGATTTTCCCATTGAATATCCAAGATTGGCGAAAGAACACAATATCTATATCGTGAAGTATTGTATACGCATGTAGAGCAGCCGAGGCCACTCTGCAAAGATGTCTATTTACCTGGAGTATTTTCATACTTGGTTTGAATCTAGCCCTCCATATTCATTGAGGGTTCTTTCTCAGGCTCCCCTCTGGATTCTTCGGTGTTGCTACAGATGATTCCCCTACCGAAACGTTTTGGGGGTATAACTTTTAGGTCCCTATTCGGGTTGCTTTTGCCGTGGAGATTCAGTTGTGATTCCTCACTAGGCTATAAAGTTAAAGGGTCCTCTTCAGGTCTCTTCCCTCGACGTGTATGATGTGAAGTTCCCTCTTCAGGTCCTTTCAAAGGATTTGCTTGGGGTTCTTCAGGTTAAGTTTCTTTATATGGCCCCTCTTTCATGGCTTCTCCTTCTTCGCCGCCTTTCTTTGCCCCGACTAACTTAAAGGTTACCCGGGAGAAACTCAGTCGCTGTTGGCTTTGGGTTTATATTTTTATATAAGAGGATTCACCACCGTGGTGATTAGTATTCTTCGGATACTGGCGATCATTATTTCTATTTTAATTTTACTCGATGTGACCCTGAATAGGACCACTGTTGTTTTCCTGCGTAGTTCTTCGTCTTCCTGGTCCTCTTCTGTCCTACATTTTTCTCTGGAGAATTAGCAGCTGTAACCGTTACCGCTGCTCTTTCCTCATTGTGTGTCTTACATGTTCCAGTTTCCTTTTTTTCTCAGGAATCATAATTATGTTTTCTCTTCCGATTTTGATTCCGTTGCGGACATGATCCACCCCTGGTAGTATTCTAAAACTACGATATAGCTATAGTTCATAAGCATCTGCGCATACTCTGCTACATATTCCCTGCACATTAAAATTATAATTTTCATTGAATATGTAGGTCATGTCAATATATACGACAGTTTTATAAATTCGGCTATGGATTTCTTTATTTAACATTAGATTTTCGTACTTAGTGATGTATACGTTTAATGTAGTACATAATTAAGTATATATTTGCACCCTCTGTATTGTTTTGTTGTTCACACGGAAGTGATTATGATAGTGGGTTTCTCTGGAGATTGACATATGGTTAGTAAACTTTACATTCGTGCGAGGTCATATGTTTTCCTGACCTATCTGGTATTATTTATTGTCTCGCGCTGAACGTCTTCCAACGTTTCTTGAAAGAGGTTCTGAATATACGTTAAACAATGATGCTGATTGATGTCAATATAAGTATATACTTATAATTTGTAACTTTCGATTCTCTGGTCCTATTTATGTTAATATCTCGATGAGCTCCTATGCAAATTAAATGAATCGCATATATAAGTGTGAATTCACCTCTTAGCAATCTACATATCTAGATTTCGATCTTAATAGATTTCATCAGTGTAGCTCAGCTAGTGAGGATGAATTGACACAATATCTCGAGTGGTTAATTAAACCTCCTAGGAGGAAAGTTAAACGCCATCTGGCGGCATCACATCAATTAGCAATGCACACCCATATGGTAATAACCGTCAACATGCTCATGCCATCAGTATCACCGGGTAGTGCCCTCTATGGAATAATATTCCAACAGAGTGCTTGAGATATCAGCACAAGGCCAATCTTATAAAACATATATGAGCTGAGCTACACTGATGATATCTAATAAGATCAAAATCTAGATATGTAGATTGCTAAGAGGTGGATTTACACTTGTTTGTCCGCTCTAGGTACATATACTTGAATGATATTTAAATTAATAGGTGAGCTGTCGACTTGAATTACTAGTATTCTTTTGATATTATTGAAAAATGGTCCCCATATGCTTGAAATTCCTTTTATATTATTATACGTAGATATTATCCAGGGATGGTCATAAAATAATGAGGACCATATAAAAAAGAATTGCCCAAAAAAATTACACGATTATAATACGTTATTCGTAGCTCTTATGATAAAGTAATAAAACCTGTGTATCTTTTATAGCGTGCAGCAGTATTACTTTGAAAAGTTTAATAATGGTGATTGAATGTTGAAATATTAAAATGACAGTCAAAGATAAATTTAGTAATCTGTGTACTGTAAACATAGAGGCGCGTTTAAATATTTACGTATTTCTAAACTTGTATACGGGAAACAATGAAACCGCCAATGAAATCCACAGAAATTGAATCTTTCACAGGATTCGCATACAAATTTATTCAAATTTAAAATGTATGAAAACATAAACAATACAAGGACAATATGCATGCATATTATTCAATTATTGACCTATACTTGGGGAACACTAATCTTCTACTGTAGTAGGATTATGTACTTCATGTAGATGGATTAATTCGTGTGTGGATATATGAAATAATAACACAGAAATTCTATTAGATTAATATCCATACAGCGTTCGAGATATCTGACTGACCCTTTAGCCAAGATGAGACATAGTGTTATGGCCCAGCTAATTGCTACATATCCTATTTCACAGGGATGAAATGAAAGTCGGCATTTTAGATATACATTTTAAATAATTTAACAAATAAATAGTATTAATCCTGGGACCTATGCTTCATTATTGATCGATTTGGCATTGGCACTTGTAATGAATGGGTCAAACCTTCAGCACAACTCACCCCGACGTTCTTACCCATAGGATCCATTCTCCACCTTCCTAGTTGGTCACTTCATCCTGCGTCTTTATTTCCATTCGCCACCCTCTCCGATTCTTCCTTTCAACTCCCCACCCTCATATTTCAGTTATCCCTCATGTTGCATTCATTTATCTCTGTCTCCAGTCCATCGAATACCTTCGTTAGTTCCGTCCGTTTTTTGATGCAGTATACTGCCCCCACGCAGACCTTCTATTCATGTCCACCTTCCTCGTTCCTAATCCCGTAGCTTCTATCAACGATTCTCTTCACCATTCTCCCACTATATTGCTCACTTTCTACACGATTCCTTCTTTGGTTCTCCGTATCCTCGCTTCTTTCCTTGCAGCCTGCATCGACCAGTCCCATCCTCCCGGAATGCTGCTTTTCTACTAAATTAAAGTAAACATCGAATGACAACTCTTTCGAGGTCATAGGGTTTGAAACCCTTCCATTAAACTCTAACTCTAACATTAAAATGAACATACCATTTACTCTGTGTGTTATCAAATTATCACCCCAGGTGTATTATTATTGCTACAATAATTCAACTTAATATATAATATGAAATTATTGGTCAATTTTCAAATTACTTGCAAATATGAATTTACTATTCCTGCATGTCGCCGCATGGGTACGCTACAGTCCCCCCGCGTCCCTTTAATATTCATAATCGCAATCTGGGCCATGCAAAGTTCGCACATACTCTGACGGGCGGTACGCGACGCGCGTGCATTACAGGGGGTGGGTGTCCCCCGGGAGGATATTATCCTCGACCTTTTTGTCGCTAGACAACGAAACCGTCTGCTCGCAACGGGTTAATTTGCTCGTGCGGAATCAAACTACATAAATTTGAACAATGAAGATGTTTCACAATATTATTATTACGTTTCACCAACTTCATTTGCGGATGGACGATTATAATTGTGTAGACTGTGCAGGGTATCGCACCAACTAACGTAATTTTACTTTTATGTAGAAACTTGTTTTTTGCACATATTTCATACAAATGCATTTCATTATTAGTTTTAGTTTCACATAAGGATAACCAAGTTATTTGTTATACTAATCCATTATATCAACACATTATTGTGCGTTTTCATGAGAGAACAATAGAAGATTAATTAATTAAACTTTATTCTCAAGATAGTATTAATCAGTAGTGAAAACAACGGTTGCTAAGGAGTATTGTAGTTACATTGAATTAATTAATTAATAGCATAATTCTAAATACCTTATTAACCCTTTGCGGTCCTGTGTTGGGGTCGCTCCGACATTGAAATTTGATGATTTCGGTTCTATGCCGGGTCAGCGCCGCCTAAAATATTGTGTGGATTTAACATTTATAATAAATTTCAAAGTGCTTTTCTCTAAATTCTAGACAAGAGGTAGCAAGCTGGCCTTAGTGCCGAATTTCGATTATCATTATTTTGCAAAAACAACCAAAATTGAGCTATTGGACTAATTTGGTTCTATGATTTCGATACGTTTGTACAGAAATGGAAAACGCTAGAGTAAACGTTTTTTATCGCTTTTCTGTTCTAGAATCTAAAGGGATTAATTTATAATAATGTTTGATTTTAAATAATATTTCTAGAACAATACAACCCTATAACTGGTGATATGAAAACTGGATTCACCTCCCTGAAGCAAATTAAGAAATTTCGATTGTCCACCTTGTGTGAAATGTAAGGTGATTTGAAAAATGGTCTAGTAAATGACATGGCGCAATTATAAACTATGAATAGTGACAGCACACACAGTAGTATGTATCGCAGATGATGCAATTTGATATAAATACTATTCGATGTTGATACATTTATTTTAATTTATTTGTGAAATTGTTGGTTAGTTGAATCAACGCTTTTGCCAACAGGCTTCCCTGGTAAGTATATTATTTGCATATTTTGGCTTTTTATATTATTATACGAATTTTTTTGTTTTAATTTATTAATTTTTCATTTGTATTTGGACCCGGCTTCACGAAAACGTGTACAAATAGCTTCTAGTGATTAGAGCCTGTTCTGTGATTTAGAGGTTGATATTCAGAATATTGTTTCTGAAGTAGACCTTTCTGAATCCGATCGAGAAAGTACTCTGCGGGACAAAGCGACGGAGAAAACAGAGGCCATGACGAGATCAGATGAAATACGCGGGAATTGCAACTCCGCATCTGCAAGGTTGAAACTGAGTGTAATTGTGAAAACGTCCTGGATATTCCTCGCTAACTTCAATCCCGAAGTAATCCGAGAAGATATCCTGTCATGTTTTTACGAGGACGATGAAGGAAATATAGCAAACTACTCATGTGAAAAGCTACCACTAAAATGAAGCAATGGGCCAAGCATTTAAAATGGGGATACCAAGGTATCTAGAAAAAAAGTACAAATCACTTGATTTCTGGCCCATGGGTACATTTGTTGATTGTGTATTATGAACCTCGCTCGAAACAACCGCAAACATATTTTTAACAGACAAGGAGAACGGAACCAAAAACTTAAATAATATATTCATTAGTGGGGTAGTTAAAAACTATAAACATGAACCGTTTTTCCTGCATCTGGAAAAACCCAGAAAAGAGAAATAGCAGGTTCACATCATGAATGTACAGATAAGAGTGCAACAGTCACTTACATTACATTTAAATATAATTCATATCAATTTACAAAGTTTAAAATAAATAAACTATAATAATAATATATAATAATAATAAAACTATAATAATAATAAAATAAAGTTACTTTGATTCATTACTTCAATAACGTGTATTTCAGAACACTGGATATCAGAACAACAATTTTTTACAATACATTTAATTCCTAATTTAAAAATTTATTCTTATTTTTGTAGAAACACTTATTTGCATGGAGGTGTCATGATACTCTGCCGAAATAATTTAACTATAAATAAACAAGATCTAATTATACAAATAAAATCAATAAACGTAAGTAGATAAGTGAAGAAAGACTGGGTGAGTTTTTTTTAATCGATATAAAAGTTAACAAATTAGAAATTACACAGATTACAGATCCCCATTATAAAATATAAGTGTCTTACGACCAGAAAAATTGCTACTTTTTTCAATAACTGTAAATCCAAATATCATAGTATGTGGCGATTTGATTATAGACTCGCTAAAGAATCATTCAAATTATAGAAATCTGCTAGATGTTGCTGCCTCGTTCGATATGGTCTCATGTGTTCCTAACGCCCGGTTTATCCAACGAATCTTAACTAGTTTAAGACCGTCTTAATAATTCGACGGTCTTAAAGCGTTGCACCAAACAAAAATCGGATATTAAAACGATAAGACGGTCTTACATTGTAAGACTAAGTAAGATCTACATATGTTTGTTGCAACAGAATAAAAATTTAAGACGTGGTTATAAAACCAGTTTACATAAGATGAGCTTATATAAGACGAGCTCTAAGATTTGTTGGAGAACCCGGGCGTAGGGAAACTACTCTATAGATGCGAGTAGTTTCCTTATGCACGGTTTCTCCAACGAATCTTAGAGCTCGTCTTATATAAACTCGTCTTATATAAACTGGTCTTATGATTCTCAACTGCGATTGATTATTGTCGGGCAAGTCATCCTGAAAATATAACTGTTAGCGGAAAGAATATTCAGCCGAATCTGTCAGACCATCTAGCACAAGTTTTTATATTTAAAACTTGTGCTAGATGGTCTGATAGATTCGGCTGGATATTCTTTCCGCTAACAGTTATATCTTTACATGCAAATTAAATAATTAATACAATCGACTATTAAAATACAAAGGTAGAATATTTAATGATCAAAACCTAAAACAACTAAACTACATACTTTCTCGAATAGAAATGAGTGAGGTATATTAAATCAATAACTTGGATATAGCATGGAATCTGTGAATCAGTGAACACTTCATGTGGTGCTTACAACAAACATGTCCTCTCATTTCAATTGAACTCATCCCTAGAACAGCCTGTAGCTCATATATCATCTCGCGGAGCAAAAAATGCATTGACAATAAATGTAGAGAATACTATATTCCTACACAATATTTTGTATAATTGCAGTAGATGAAAGTGCTGTTGGGTTCAAAGGCAGAATCATATTCAAAATATATAATTCACAAAAGCCCAACAAATGGGGAGTAGAGTATATATCTTAGCTGAATCAGAAACTGGACATACAAGTGTACTGTTACCTTAACCCTCAGTTGGTATGGTGACTACCTAAGCTGCTTATGGTATCTCAATACTGACCCACACTCTTTTTTTGTGTCCAAGGTTTTGCCGGTAAACATTTTTGGGCGATGATTGCTACATCTTTAGGATATTAATTAAGCATTACTAGTGAAATTATACATATTAAAGTAAAAATCACAGAAATAAGGAGGAAATTAGACAACTGTAATATTTGGCACTGATTATGTTATAAATATAAAAATAAAAATAAATATTTATTTCTAAAAAATATTGCACTCTGGTTTAATTCTAATTGCTAACACCCTAAGTCATCAAACTATCTGAAAGAAAAAGATAAACTATATTACTTTCCCAAAAAGTCTGAAGTGTTTTGTGTCATCATACTTTTAGTCATTTTTTATCATAGATAAGCTGTGGACCTTTTTGGTCCATCCTCAATCGCATTTGTATGATGTAGTGATGATAACATTATCACTGCTTTACGCCTTTTTGACACGTATGAGATAATGGTTACGTCTATTGAAGATAAGGCAGGACGATCCTTATGAAGCTATTATTCAGGTAGTATATCACATTTGGCCTTTCGTAGAGTTCGTGTATGTTTTATGGACTTTATTCAGTTCAATAATAAATTCCATCGAAGAAAACCAATGTATTTCCGTAATGTTACGTCCTGTATTTATAATTGTTGGAATTGTTTCTAAACAAAATATGCTGACGCTTTTAAAATATGACCCGCAACAACGTACAACCCGGAAACAATACGCAACTCTCTATTCACGTACGTTGCATCTACAACTATCTTAGAAGTTAGAAGAGTTCCTTAACTGGTATGCAGCTGCACAAAGAGATAGTAGGGATAATAATGGAAGCAAAGTGCTTCGGATCAGATTTGACCCTACCATACCAACTGAGGGTTAATACGGCTGTAGTACAACATATACCGTTATTCGTCCTCGTCTCCCTTTCACATTAAGAATATACATTTATTTAATAAATTATTGAAAAAATCCAATGGCACCGAATGTTCTTATACACTGATGTTATTCAAGAATACTTCAATCAACGATAATATGGTTAATATTCTTATTATGTTGGTTATTTGGTTATCGATTTAAGTATATTTTAATACATCAGACTAAAATATCATAATATCGTTATTATTCGTATTTATATAATTTACGAAGTATGCATAATCACAAAATAATTGATATCTGCAATAACATAATTATTTCCATAAATATGTTTTAAAACATATAATTTACAACACCAATATTCTATGATTAATTATTCATTCAAAACACATTATTGATGCACATATTAAATTTCGGTTTCAATAAATGCTTTTAAATGACACATTATCATACCCACTCTCACCTCGTTCATACATATACATATACATATACATATACATATACATATACATATACATATACATATACATATACATATACATATACATATACATATACATATACATATACATATACATATACATATACATATACATATACATATACATATACATATACATATACATATACATATACATATACATATACATATACATATACATATACATATACATATGCTATACATATACATATACATGTGTGTATCCGTTCTCCATTCTTGTTTCTGTCCTGTACGTCGTTCGACGTTATTGCCGTCTTTCTTGGGTCTGCCTTGCTGGGTGTCTGGGTATCTGTTTAGATGCCTATGTCGTCATTTTACTTTTCCTTCATCTGGATAGTTCTGGATAGTTGGCTGGAGGGTAGCATAGCTACAGACACTTAGGCCTCAAAATGGGCCCATTGTGAAACCTCCCTTTAAGGCTACTCACTCGTCCCACCAGTCAATTTTGCGTGCAAGCTGCAAAACTCTGGCGGGCGAGGAGCTGCCAATGCTGACCATACTAGGCCAGCACTCCCCTAGTATTAGATGCCTGGTGTTTACTAGAGCTGGGCAGAGGCATATTACATGCTCTGCTGTTTCTAGTTCTTCATTGCACCCTCTACATAACGGGCTGTTCACCAGACCCATCGTGTGTAGGTGTTTGTTTAGCCGGCAGTGGCCGGTTAGGATGTTAGTCAATAATTTCAGATTAGTTCTAGATAAGTTAAGGCGGGCCGTGGCTGCAATTTTACAAGGTTGCCTAATTGCTACCTTTGATTGTTTGCAGCCCGGCGTTTCTCGCCATCTTACCTTGTGTAGAGCATGTGTCCTATGCTCTATTATTTTTTTTAGAGTACCTGCAGAAAGTATTTCATCCTCTAGGGTTGTTAGAGGATGTGAGGATCCCTTCCTGGCAAGTTCATCTGCTATTTCGTTCCCCTTGATGCCACTATGTCCTTTTATCCAGCAGAGTTCTAGTTTGTTATATTTGGCTAGCTCCTCCAGGCTGTGTAGACATGAATATAACTCATTCGACACAAATGTGTTGGCATTTAGTGCATTTAGAGCTGCTTTGCTGTCGGTGAGTATTTGGATATGTTTATCCTTGATATTCCGTTCAGCTAAAATTTGAACACATTTTAGTATTCCTGTTAATTCCGCTTGGAAGACTGTCGCGAGTCTTCCAAGTGGTGCACTTATCTTGAGATCGAGTTCTGGTGAGAATATTCCATAGCCAGCTCTCGTCTTAGTCTTGGATCCAGCAGTATACATGGTTATGTTGGCGCCTTGTGGGATACCATCCATTGTGATGATGGTCTAAAAGTGTTTGACAAAACTGTATTTGGGTAGAATTCTGTCGCACTTATCTTCTATGAGGGGGTCTAGTTTGATAGCGTCCAATAATTCTACCTTTATCATGCCACAGGTTGAGTGAAGATAGCCTTAATGCTGTTTTTACTGCAGTCTCCCTTATAAGAAGGTCGAGTGGTTGTAGACATAACAGTGCTTCAAGAGCTGCTGTGGGCGTTGTTCTCATAGCGCCGGCGATGGCAAGACATCCGCTGGATGTGTCATCGCTTTGAGATTGTTGTAACTTGTTTGGTTTTCGACCACCAGACTATTGCACCATATGCGATAGTTGGTCTTATGATCGCGGTATATGTCCATTGGGTGATCTTGGGAGACAGGCCCCATGTTTTACCAACCGCCCTGCGGCATTGCCAGAATGAGATGCAAGCTTTTTGCAGCTTGGATATTATATGCTCATTCCAGTTCAGTTTTGTATCCATGATTAATCCTAGATATTTTACTTTATCTGTGAGAGTCAGAGGGACTTTAAAAAGAGTTGGCATGTTCATGAGCTCGAGTTTCCTCTTCCTCGTAAACAATATCAGCTCTGTCTTTTTTGGGTTAACTGTTAGCGAATGGCTATCGCACCAGTTCTCAACAATATGTAGGGCACTCTGCATGAGATTACAGAGTACCTTCAAAACTGCCATTTATCATGATCACTATGTCGTCGGCATAGCCAACGGCATAGTATCCTGAGTTGTTAAATTCCAGGAGGAGGCTATCAACTACAAGGGACCATAAAAGGGGTGAGAGAACTCCACCTTGAGGACAGCCTCTTCCTGCAACTTTTTTTGATGTTACGTCACCTAGTGTTACTTGGATTGTTCTTAGACCAAGCATATTTTTTATCCAGCCCCTAATAGTGGGGTGAATCCCGTGAGATGTTAGAGCATTATCAATACTCTTAAATGTTGTTTTGTCAAAAGCACCTTCAATATCAATGAAGGTGGCAAGCAACGAACTTTTATGCTCTAGTGTTTCCTCTATCTTAGAGGTCACCAGATGTAGGGCTGATTCCGTTGAGCGTCCTGCTTAGTAAGCATGCTGTTTCGAATGTGGGTACGTTCTCAGCGGCCCGTCCCTGATTTCACGATCACAGAGCCTTTCCAACGTCTTCAATAGAAATGAAGTTAGGCTGATGAGGCTGAATGACTTGGCAAGTGTGTAATCTACTTTGCCTGGTTTGGGTATAGAGGTCACTTTGACCTCTCTCTATGTATTGGGTATGTACCTAAAAGCAATGCAACCTTTAAATATATACACCAATGTGTTTATAATGTAGGTTAACCCCCATTGTAGTAGTGCTGGGAATATTCCATCTAGTCCTGGGGACTTAAAAGATGAAAAGCTTGATATTGCCCATTCTATTTTAGTTCTTTTGAGATTACTCTCTTCAGACGAGCAGCTGCTGCTTTAGATTCAATGCCATTGCAGTAGGCTCTCCATGTATTTCTTTGTTGCTTCCTGACTTCACTTTTGAATTGTCTACGGGCTTCCCTAAAAGCTTCCCATAGAACTATATTATTTCTATTTTTGGCCTTGTTGAAAGTTTTTCTGGCCTTAGATCGGAGACAGTTGATCTCTGCACTCCACCAAGGAGGTGCAGAGGCTCTCAAGCCCGCCTTTCTTATGGGACAGGAGTCCTCATATGATGAAATCAGTGATTTTTGGAGGTGTTTCACACAGGCCTTCAAGTCGTCCACTGATTCTGGAATTTTGTCTACTGCTTGATACTCCATCCTATCCGATAGGTATTTGCAAAATAGTTGTTTATTAGTTTTTTGTGGATTTCTGTAGGACGGTAGTTCACGTGGTACGAAATCTAGGTCGTAGCGTATCAGTCGGTGATCAGACATGGATACCTGACTTGATACGTGCCAATTTTTTATTTTGCTTGAGATATTGCCCAGTTTCAGACTGATGTCTATCACCTCGGCTCGTTTTTGTATTACGAACGTTGGTTCGCACCCTCTGTTTAATATCTCTATTTTTGTACTGGTTAAGTACTCAATTAGAGCCTTTCCTCTGCTGTTGATGTTGCTGCTGCCCCACACCACATGGTGAGCATTGGCATCACATCCGATGATGAGGTCAATCTTTAGTTTTTCACAGGTTTCCTTCATGACTGTTTGGGCAAATGTTGTCAAGGTGTGGGCTCTGGCTCTCTAGTATCAGGCTAGTTAGCTCTTTAGGTGGTGTCTCTCCCCCCATCTCAATCCATAACTTGGTGCGTTCTCTCGCTTAGCAACTGGCAACTGTATATGTTGTGGGCTGGGTCTGGGTCATCTGTCCCACAGCAGTAACGGCATTTAGGACTACCTATCCGGTGGAGGTACGGCTGGAATACACCATGGCCGGACAGGGCCTGCGTGGACCAGAGATCCAACTCACCGTGCATTCGGCTCACCCAAGGAATCATCAGTTTTCTGATGATATTTACAGTTTGGTCTTGTTGCTATGACCATGCATATTGCCGTGCGTGGAGATACTAAATGTTTGGAATAACGCATTCTTCTTCCTCTCTCAAACGATTGTTATCTGTCCCCTCTGTCGTTGTTTTACCTAACCCCAAGTCACCTATAGTTTCCGTTCTCAATGTTGGCATTTAGGTTACCCATAATTATTGTTGTATAGTGCTTGTTGAGTTGTCTAAGTAGCTCTGCCATTGATCCGTACATTTCTTCGATATCTTCATCTGATTTGCCTGAGGTAGGTACGTATGCCAGGATGATGTTTATAACTGTTTTTTATAACTTAATAGTTGAGCTGTCGACTAGAATGACTAGCATTCTTTCCGACATTTTTTTGTTGTTGATATTATTGTACCCATTCAGTGTTTGTGTTGGTCATTAGTATTTTCAGAATGATACACTCTATAGTCCTTTATCGTACAGTAACATGTGCCTGGCCATCGCATTTCGCATATCCCCATTTTATAAATCTTGAGTTTATTAATTCTGAATTTTACAAGCTTGGGCCATATTTTGAACATTTCCGGTACCATATCGTTTTATTGGGTTATTTCTAAAGTTGTTTTCCTGCATAGTTTTCTTGAGGCTCTGTTCAAAACCACGAATCAGAGTATTTTTGAAGACAACCAAGCCCTTCGAGTTAGAGTACTATTATGCATAGGGATAAATTAGTAAAGTATTAATAGTTGACCTGCCAGACCAGTTTTAATGGTGTAAATGTGTAAAAAAAATCGAGTATTTTGATATAAATGATATTTAAAAAAAAATACATTGTACTCCAGCAGCTGCGTTCCCTATTTAACTCCGCTCCATATTAGTATATGAAAATTTTCTAGTTCATTATATATTGTTTCAATTATTTATATTCATATATATATATATATATATATATACATATATATATATATATATATATATATATATATATATATATATATATATATATAAAACAAAATTCTATTGTTTCGAGACATACACTAACACACAGTAGGATCCGAAGGCCAGTTACAGAATTATAACAAATACAGTAACTAATACTACTATATAAACAAAATATAAAGCAATACAGAGTCAAATATAATTTAATAGCTATAATTATATATAACAAGGTCACTTGAATAAAACATACACTTTCAATGGCATCTGATATTTATTCTCTACGATAAGCAATGCATTTTACAGTAGTATTTGATAAATTAATGAAATTTTGTATTGACAAAGATTGACTTGATAAATTGATGTTGCCCTGACCTAACTCAACGTGTTTTGAGTGAACATTGCTGAACTATATTTCACAACAAATACTGCTGTTAAACGCATTGCTTATCGAGATCAGAGTATCAAATTACATTGAAAGTGGCTATTTTATGGAAGTAGTATGTATAAAATATATAAATTACATCACAACAATTATTAGTAATATCTACGTGATTGAACTAATTTGAATATTCATCTGGCGTCCAACACTTAATACAACTAACTAACTGTTACATATTTGTTTGTAACAATAATGCGAATCAGACTTAGAAACGTTGTAATTTTATTAAAATATTGCAGCTATATAGCAATATTACCAGCATTCAATACCACTCTAGGTACATTCACTAACGCATATTTCTGTGGGGTGAATGGCTCTTTAGGAACACTTATATTTCTTTATGTATGCTACATTAATATTAAATCGCATACAGTGATACAATTCCTACAACATCTCTATAACGTATCTCTCTTGTTCTCATTAGTCATGATAACAATATTTTGCTACATATCTACAACTAAAACCAAAATACTCGATAAGCTGATTATAAGTATGAAGAACACTGAAGAGATTCTAATGGAACGACAACTATTTAAACCACCCAAAATAATGTACCTAATTCTGCAACTACTATTTGTTAACATATCATTTGCACCATGGTTGTATTTAAAGGTGCTAGAATATATGAAACAAATCTACTTAATCTTCAACATTATGAATTTTATTGTGGAGATGCAGAAGTATTTTATGCTAATGATTGTGGTATTGGAATGGAATGTTTTAAATCATTTTCAAGCGTGTTATAAAGCAATAAATTGTGCTTTAGTTGCAGTGTATAATGAAAATAGTTTGATTACTGACGAAAATTATGTTATAAATGATATCAAGTATTTTAGAGATTTACATAATGTTTTAAGTCGCAGTGTTTACTTATTTAATAATATTTTTGGATTATATAATTTATTCATGATGTTGCTATTATCTCTTGAAGTGCTTGGGACAGTGAAAGCTATGATTATACCGGGATATAATCCTGTTGTGCTGACAACTATTTTAACTGCTTGGAGTTGCTGTCGTATTGTAAGTTACAGACATTTCTATAATATATTTTATATAAAAAATGCATGAGATATGATAAATACCTTTATTTATAATATGTTTTTGATTTCACGAAGCCCCTTATTGTTCAAATTATGTAGGGGGTCTGTTAAATTTAGTAAATGTTGGTGAGAACTGAGTTTAGTTAATGTCTTAATTATATATTACTTAAAAATAATTATAATATTTAAGTAACTACTAATTCTAATTACTATTCTCAATTTTTGTAGGCACAAGGGATTCTAATCCTCACCAAATGCGAACATGTAACAAAGGAGGGCAAAAGGATGGTGGCGATATGTTATAAAGCACTACAACGATTTTCAAATAATGAGCATTTACGCAAAGAAGTTTTAAATCTAACACAGCAAGCTACTGCGAAGTGCCCTGTATTTACAGCAGCAGGTTTTTTCGATCTAAATTTCTCCATACTGTACACGTTTCTTAATTTAATGACCACATATCTTATTGTAATAATTCAGTTCAATGATATACCAAAATCGTAAAAAAATTTAATACATGGTTATTTCTTCTTAATTATATCAAATCGTAATATTTTTTTATAAGAATATCAAACAAGAAACCACAAACATTTTAGTCTTCGAATAGGAATGTATGGTGATTGGAAGAAATTGAATGTATAATTTTAACTATTTATTATAATAATCTTTACGTTTCAAACTGATTCTCTTCTATCTGAAATTAAATCTTTTGCTTATAACTTTGTAACTGTAAAAAAATATTTTTATTAGGCATATTCCTCAAAAGAAACACCACATCAATAATAGTTTACACAAATTAACGATATATTCCCTCCTCCATTAATAGTTTTCAATATTCTCTCTCTAAAATTACCATTATTATTTGTGATAACTACATATGAGCCTGTGAGTATGAAAGTGGTGTAAGTTATATTAGAATTGTTTTAAAAAGGAGAAGATTATGCGTTTAGTTTCTATGTACATCGATGTACGCAGTTACATTTTTATTTATAGATAAATTTATTTCATGCCTGTAACTGCGCACGATTTATGTAAATACCAAATGTATAATTTTCCCCTTTTCAAAACAATTCAAAACTGACTTACACCACTTTTATTCTCACATGCTCATATAATCACGTATACTAAAACTAGACATATAACCATCTCAATATTACCTCCCTTCCCTCATCCACTGCCGATTTTTTGCAGATTATTTCCACGCTTTTCTCATTCTCTCTTAACCGTTTCCTCACATTTCTGCAATCTCTGCTTTCACATCCCATTTCTCATATCTTTTCCTCTATTCAAACCTCAGACATACCCTAGGTTTTATACATCCGATCTATATTCTTTCTTCATCCGCTCTCTGTCCTACTCGTACATATAATCCACATCGGTCTTTTCCCCTCAATTATTGCATCTTTCCTCGAACTTCACTACCTTCCCATACAATGCTCATCCGATTCGTTTCCTGCAGGGGCACTGTCATAAACGTCGATCTTTCGAGTCCTAGTAGAGTCTTAATAAACCAGCCTTGCTCCCTTTCGATTACATCCAAATCTCCATACATTCATTCCATACAAAAATATTGGGTGTACACTGCCATAAGATCGCTATTAGTAGGTTACCCCACTACCAATCCCATTTTCTCTTCAGTCATTCTCAGCTTTGTTTACACACACTCTAATTGTTTCCTAAACCCATCTCTGCAGTCAAAGCAAAAATCTAAATACTTAAACAAGTCATCTCTCAATCATTATTCCCTTCCATTTCAACTCTTCCGCTCTACCCTTCCTACCCTTAAATTTAAACACCATCCATTTGTTTTTGTCCACGTACACTACAAACCTCTTCTTATCAAAGAACCTTCCAATTCTCTACAACATCTCTAGCACCTCTTTCACTCTCTTTGTCACAAGTACTACATCATCCACCACATGCTAACAACCATACTTTGGTTCAAATATATAAAATATATTCAAATGTCAATTTTAGAACCGGCCCTTGAAAACCGAACTATAACCAGGAAGGAACCAGCTATAAAACTTCTTGTTCAAGCACATTAAATCAGCAAAACATAGAGATTTGTTATGCTTGTCTTCTTGAAGATTCTTAAGAATCAGTATATGTTATGGTCAACGGAACAACTTACCAGCTACCAAAATTTATTAAACCCTGTGAACAGCCATATAGTTATAGTACCATAAAATATTTTCCTATAATTTATAAAGTCCTCACCTGTATAGTTTTATAATTTTGTAGAAGAATAAACACCTCGAGCAGAATAATTTGATAGTTGAAAAGCAAAAGATTTAAATAAAAATTGCTATTCAATATTGTTAGGGGTAGGGAGAGCTAGGTCTCAGTTGTAGTGAGTTGTACTCGGGGCCACAGGTACGGATAGTGAACGGCCTCTAGTTATATAGTTATAGCCTGATAGAAATATTACAGAAGTCCTATGAAAGAACCGCAACAAGGCGAGTATTGCCGCCCGTAAATAAGAATACTCCTCATGGAGGGCAGCAGCTCACACCAGTAGCATCGTACGGAGAAAGGGAAATGATCCCGGACCGGCTTACTGATAGGATACATTCACGAGCGAGACTGCAACAATCTCATCGGTCATGACATTGCGAAAACTCGCGTTTCGGCGTGGCAACTGTGGCGTTTAAATTTCTAAAAACCTTCCAAAAGGCAAAAGCTCGACCAAAATAAGACCTAAGTTAATAACACAAATAGCCACCTGCAACATTGTTCGCAATGAGACTAGACATCATCATCATTCCGTTGCTCTACAACCCTGGGTGGGTCTTGACTGACACAACAATCTTTCTCCATTCCACACGATCCAACATGGTCTTAGGGTCATTCTCTGTTACCAGAACATGCAGATCCGCCCTAAGTTATCACGCCACCTCATTCTTGGTCTTCCCAGCGGTTTAACCAGTTTTTCTCTATGTTCGTCTACGAGAAAAACTGGAAGAAGAATGGCAACATTTAAAAAAAACATCATAAAACTATGCGAAACTAGTCAAGAGGGAGAGAAGATGACCACCTTAAAACGGGGCACCAGTTGTAGCAAAATAACACATGTGGATATTGACCCGAGTCGACACAAATAGCAACCACAAAATAATACCGAGAATAATAAACATCAATACGAACTAAGAAAGAAGTAAACTCGACAAGAAAGAAAAGTACTTAAGAACAGACATCCTAACCACAAATATAGATAAATTCTAAAATCACTCAGCAAGAAGCGCGAAAGTTCAGAATGATTCAAGAAGCTGGGGATACACATAAACATAAAAAGCAGCACACCAGTTGCAGAAATTATATGCACTATACAACAAGGGCAGACTGGTAAAATAAACTCAGAGACCAAAGAGTTAATCGAACAAACAGGGAACACGAACAGATAACACGAGAAATAAAAATAAACAAAACTAAAAAAACGCATAAGGAAAAGCATAACGGATCATCTAAGAGAGTTAAAACAAAACTCAGAACAAACATAGGAAACCAATATATGAAGACCCTCAAGTCAAACCTATCCCTGGGACGGGTGAGGATAACACAAATAAGAAAGCACAAGGGGATAATTGTTAATAGTAGAGAAGCAATCAAAACAATCCAAAACTTATATAAGTACCTATATAGTTGAAGATACAAAATTAATAATACCGAAGTAAAAAAATATAAAACACAGGCGCAGAGGAAATCACAGAAGTAAGCTGACACGAACTAACAGCTTTAAACCAGATGAAGAACAATAAATACCCTGGCGAAGATGAAATAACGAGTGAAATGCTGAAAATGGAAGGAGAATATACGGATGTTAATGAACCACTCGCAGAGACCATCATTCTGTAGTAAAAGGGGACCGAACTAATATTGAAAATTATCGTCCAATAAACCTATTGCTATATTTATATAAACTCCTCACGAAAACAATAAATAGGTTCACACAAAAACTAGTCTTCCAGTCAAACAGGTTGGTTTCAGGAATGGATTCGGCACCGGCGATGATGTACAGACTCTGAGGACTCTGAGAAGCATTTGACTAGAAAATTGGGCATTCTTAGAGGCACTCGACAAAGCAAGAGTAGACACCTGATACTTAAACCTCATAAATTACATATACGATAATACACACACGCAATTGAAAATCGACGAAGACGACAAGGTAGAGAAACTTGTAGTAAGAGAGGAGTAAGCCAGGGGGGACACAATTTTCTAAACTGTTCACTGCCGCACTGGAGGAAGCATTCAAAAATATCAAGAAAATGCTCGAGAACGTAAACGAATACGCCTAGGCCAAAAGATCAGGTAAAATGATGAAAATTACACAACCCAAATATCGAGAAGAGTGGGTCTAGACTGGACAGCCTTTGGAGAATTGGGATTCATACTTAAATCGCGAGAATTTTTATATAAATAAAAAAAATGTATGAAGCATGCAACTTACCAGTGCTTACATGCGGCCATGAAACCACGGCAATAACACGTAAGACCGGAACAAACCACCTAAACGAACAATGGAGAGAGCCATGTTGGGAATCAGAATAAGAGATAGGATTAAAAATGAAGAGATCTGAAGAAGGACACAGTTAAATAATGTACTAGAAAGAATAGCACAACTAAAATGGAGGTGGGGCGACTATATAGCGAGAGAGGGGTCCAGATCTAGATGGAGAAATAGGCTGGCTAGATCGCGCCCAAGGGGAACAAAAAGAAGCGTAGATCCCAAAGGAGAGACTACATCCAGGAAAGTGGCGGAGTTTTCCCCAAATTTCTTAAAATAAGGAGAAGTGGAAAAATAAGGAAGAGGACTATATCCAGGATGGGATAAACAGAGGCTGCAACAAGAAGAAGATTCCTAAATGAAGAATGATTCGCTATATACGGCTTATATTATCTACCCGAGAGCAAAAAACATAACGTATCTTGAAGATTTAAATGGATTCCGATAACCTTTAAAATCTTCTAAGTGGAAAGGCACATTACTAACTTCTGAAAGCGCACGATGAGGCAATGGAATACCAAACTCTTCCAGAATTCACATGAGATGGAGACACGATAAGTCTAAAGAGGCATTTTTGAGGGTGAGTACATGTCTCTGAAAAATGCCTGTTTAGATTTATATCATTTCTCGTCTATTGTACTTATACTAGAGTCATCACTACCATCATTACGATTATTTGTTCTAACACAGGGGGACATCCGTTGGCAAGGGCATAAACTAACTAATTATCAGAATTTCATACCATAACCAGGATTTATTTGTATTTATTATAATTCTAAATATGCATTTAACAATTATTATTAGTAGAAAATTTATTAGATTTGGTATGTTCAATAAATAAAATATTATTTAAAACCATAATTAAATAATATATTCTCTCTTCCTATTTTACCTTCCTCATTATACATTTTATCTGTATATTCATTCCCACTATTCTTCCCATCTAAGGTAGATTAATTTCACAACACTCACAGAACCAATGCTGCTATTTATCAATACTTTTATTTTAAAAGGCTCCCAGCATTCGGTGAGAGGATTATATCATATGATGTGACTATTCTCAGAAGTTTTCGCTCTTGTTTTCTAATGCTGCTGCGTTCTATAATATTGTTTTCAATTATTCTCTGAGAGCTTATAATTTGATTTATGTTTATTTTAACTTAACTAATTACGTATTACTCTGTCTTACCACTATTATGTTTTTATTTCTGATTTTGTATTACCTTGCCAGGATTATTAAAGCTGAAAGTCGTCTCGGGGTTGCTACTGTTCCCCTTCCCATTTAGCGTAGTTTGAATTCGCGATTTTATGGATGAAGCAAATGTTCACAATGTCATTCAAAACTTTTTGAAAATAAAATAAAATATGGCAAACATTTCATAATCTCAAGTTTTTTATTTTTCTCATGTAGTAGTATTACGGAAATTTGAAATTATGCTGTTTTAAAAAGTGTATCCGGAAAATGACGTCCTTTACTGTCTATACACTGGAAAAGCTGTATGAAATTTTCATTCACGATTGTTTTAGACCTTGGATTTCAGATAACCCCACAGGAAATATATATCGCAGGGGCAAAATCAGGAGAGCGCGCAGGCCCTCTCAGCGTGGAAATCAGCCAACTAATACTTATATCCAAAAAGAAAAAGCCACCGACTGACTGGACAAAGTTCTGGAGCGGCTGGCCAAAATCAACTGGATGGGGCAATCGAGGACGCGGGCTAGCACCAACACAATACGGGACATTCGACGGTGTACGCCATACAGGCGATTAGGAAGTACGTCGAGGCTGCAACAAACACGGGCCCATGGAGGAGGCGGAGGCATTGTCTGATGGTCACATGGTGTATCACGCCACTGCAGGTGTATTGGTCTATTCTCTGCCTATAGTGCTGGTAACTAACACTACAGGTGGACCTACAGTTTAACGTGGATTCCGAACTACTGGAGTACGTTTAGATGACAATATCATCTACTCCGGACTAGAGAATTGTCTTAGCAGGGTAACCCTAAGCTGGCCATTGCGTGTTGGGGAGTGGGGAGCGCCTACAAGCTGAAAAATTTTTCGCTTTGTGAGATTTAAACTCACCATCTTCAGCTCAGCAGTCCGGTGCCTAACCACTGCGCTACGATGTCCCTTGTCACATTAGGCAATGCCTTAAACTCCTTCCTTTGGGACAATATCATGACAGTGCTCGGGGACCTGGACATCCGACGCCGCTGCTACGCCTGATATCATCCTACCTATGCGACAAAACTGTAAGCCACAGTTCCCCAGATGGAAAATGAAGTACCAAGTGACCAGAGGAGTCCCACAAGGTTCAGCCTTGGGAACAATTCTCTGGAACATTGGCCAAAGTAGCCAAGAACTGGCTTTTGTATACTCCCCCCTCATGGACCGACTATGCGGCAGGTTCGCACAGAAATACCCAAAGACTCCGCGTAGCGCTCAGCCCTAAGACCTAGCTGAATGTCAACTGATGCCGTGGAAGTGATGGTCCCTATCATACCAACTGATCTCAAGGCGACGGCACGGAAAATAGCATACGATGTGAAGCAAGCTGGAAGCATGTGAATCAGCAGGCCCGAGAATCGGCCATGGAAGCGTGGCACAGGAGATGACAACACGCGACGAAAGGGAAGCACTGACGGGAAGCATGGAGAAACAGACCATTGGGGTTACCCAGATATTCACCGGACATGAGTGTTTTCAAGTACCTGGAGCGGATCGGTGCAAAAGGATTTAATAAAAACTATTTTCAACAAAGTACTACGTAATGTATTGTAGTTTATTTTAAGATTCTGATTTTAAGTTCGCCTTTAATAGAAAAACTGAAGGAAATGCAAATTGTCTAGCATTGCCTACATTAAAATTGAAATAAGTTTGTATGACACTCTGGAATTATACCTATAAGATGCTAGTTTTTAAATTCGAAGACATAATTATTTCCACGTGCTAAGTCACTCAGATGGGGACAATAAAGCAACAATTGAAAGTATTAAGGATATTCTATGAAGATACTAATACAATTTCAACAGAGAAATATGTGATTGTGTCAAAAATGTGTTAATTTTCAAAATCAATGAAAGAATATATCGAAATACAATTGCAGGAGGATGAGTATTGTACAGATATAATACTTTAGACTTGAATGTATAGATATTTTAACAGAAGCAACAATTTTAGATCCGTGCTTTAAGGAATTTGCCTTCTTTAGAAAAGAAGCCTTTGACAAAGGAGTTATCAGTCTTAACAAGAAATCGTGGAAACTACCATAGAACCCAATTAAAGCATTACTACTAATGAAAATAAATGTTTGTTACAGCTTATTCATAAAAAGTGGTTTTAGGTCTGATCGGACGATTTTTGTTTAAATCTGCTTCTATGTTCGCCGTTATTCATTAACAAAGTAAGGCTAGTTTCTTTATTTATTTAAAGTAATTTATATATAATAATTTTTATTTAATTTTATTTTTTCATTCAAAAGTTATTATTTTTTGCGTGAAAAAATCCTTTGAACCAATCCTTTTTCATATAATGGTTTGGTGATTTTATCTAAAAAAGTATTGCCATTATATATAGAGAAGTACTATATTTGCATATCCCGACTGAAACCTTAATAGTATTAACTACTCTTTTGCTATATTTCCATAGTATGTATGTGTGGGTATGTGTGTTATTAAGTGCAGTTGTTTAATTATTAGTTTTGAAGATGAAACCCACTACTGTTTCAATCTAATCTGAAAATTGTTGTATTTCTTGCTCCTGCACAATTGGATGTGGATATGTATAGTGGATATGGGCGAGGCTGTCAATGGTTTTAATTTTATATGTTTGTATTCAAGTTTATTGGATATATGTTGAATAGAGGGTGTGATGTACGAGCACAATTCCATACATAAATGTATGGAACATATTATACTTATTCCCTCACTCAATAAGCGATTGTTACATAAAAAATGGTAAAAATATGTCTACACTAGTAAAAGCTTAATAGAAACAAGTCCGCTCCACCAAAATATAATTGAAAAATTTAAACATAATATACTTACATATAACCAAATAATTAAAATGTACGTATAGAACATATATTGAGGTACCTGCTGGGGTGTAGCACATTATGAAAATATTATTAAATGTTTTTATGAACGCTACTTGCCTTCCATGGTGCAAAGCTTTTAATGAACACCGATAAAGAATTTTTCCTGGAAATATGATATAAAAGTAACCACCCTTATTACAAATTGAATTTAAAAATGTAATCATCTCCCTTTGAATACGACCTTTAATAATACGCCGCTATCCCGTTGCGACCCATCCGTTTCCTCCCTGTTGCTGGCGTATAATCTTTTTTCATAACGTTTTGTTGCAATTCAAAACACGCGAATGGAAGCTATTGGATCGAAGCGGATTTCGAATGAAAATTAATTCTGTTTGTGTTTTCATTTATTCATCGAAATCGAAATAGATTACGTACATTGATTGGTTCCTATAAAAAGCGTAGATTAAATGCACGAGTAGAAAAGTTGGCGTGAAGCGGCTAGAAAATAATTAAACGAATTCATTTGTCTGTGTAGATGATGTCATAGAATGATCTCGGCATGTGGTCGGCGACAAAGGCTTGTAGTTTTTCCTGGCGGGTCACTGGGGTGTAGCGAGGCAGTGGAAACGTGCGCACCACAGCGTCCGATAGGGCGCGCAGCACTGGAGATAAATCCGCATCCTGGAGAACAAAAAGGAAGCATTAATAATTCGTAATTAATTAAGTTTTCTTATTTAGGAGTCTTTATTACTGCTGGCTTCGGTGGATTAAGATTTATTACAGTTCTTAATGCTAATACGGCCTCTTTTAAATGGAGGCTAATCTAAAGCGCTTTTTATCTTGGAACGCGTGATGTGTTGAAATTAGTTATTGTTAGCAGTAGCCAGTAATAATAATCATTGTACGATAAATAATTATTAAACGAATACAAATTCCTATACTACTTTTCATTAATTTTGAAGCACGACACAGTTAAAGATTTTCAATTTATAGCAATGGTTGGTAGTTATCATGCTAAAAACTTCTATCTTTATAGGGCTATCAGCCGTGAGGCTTTTTCGCCGGTCAAGGTAGAAGCTCAGAGGAGTTTAATCACCCGGTATTTACTTTAACTTCACAGAAAACCTCTGAAAAACTGTGAAAGGTGATTCGCGAAAATTCGTCCCCGCTGGGGATCGAACTCAGGCTCCCCAATGCTCAGTACGAGACGGACGACGCCTCTAACCACTCGGCCACTGAGCTGGGTTTATCATGCTATATTACCAAAGTTGGCATTTCATAAAAATGTGTATGTTTTGCTGCAAATATGTAGATTATGCACGGATATATTTCATATTTTACGAATACATTAACAAATTAAATTATTATTATATATTATTATAAAAATAGTATTCGTTAGTTTTCTTTTAATGCTAAAGTCAATATTTTATATGGGGCACCTTAAATCTATGAACGCTTAAAAACATTAAGCGTTCATAGATTTAAGGTGGCCCTTGGAACGTCAATAAGATATATTACTTAGAAATTTGGTACGAGAAGCACCTTTAAAAAAAAAAACTCAGTTTGGTTAGGTATCGAAAATATCGAGTTTATGCCAACTTTGATATTATGCACGGTTCTATATAAGATTTTATTATAGAGGTAGGCGGGTTTTGGCATGTTATAATTTTAAGCATAAGAACAACTATATGAATCTGTCGTCTTTGGCTCATTCGAAGCCATTGCATAAGTTTTATTATAATCGATTTTGGTGTGTATCGATTAAGATTTTGTACACATTGGCAAATATTTTGAAGGTTTTAGGTGATGTTCTTTTCAACTTGGAATAAACATGGGCCATAGAAGGTATCACAGTAATTGAAGTGAAAAAGTGTTAAAGCATCGGAGAATATCTTCTTGATTCATTGCATGATAATTCGAATAAAACTTGCTATATAGCTATAAAAGCTTAAAAATGACTATGTTTAGTATTTTAAAACATATATTTGAGAGCGATTAGCTCGTTGTTAATTATTAAATTAAGGTTCCGAACTTAGTGATTCGTCGCCGTAAGATCATCCTCATGCTCCCGAATATTGTAACTTTCGATTTCTCCAGGTTAATAGACAAATGATCTGCTGATATTCAAGCAATTTTCTCTAAATGGCAATTTATATATATATATATATATATATATATATATATATATATATATATATATATTATCTATTTGCCTTTTATCTGTCGGCGTAGGTTGACATATAAATAATATAAAAAGAGGTCCAATGATTGAGGTCTGAGCTACACCCTTATCAAGACCAAGACACTCGGATTGAGCATCGTCTTGATACACTGCCTGCATTCTACCTTTGAGAAAACAATATCGTATTTTGTTCGAAACTAATGAATTTAAAAATTGCTATCAGAACATCATGGGCGATGGTATCGAAGACTTTGCTGTAGTCTATTAAACATAAAATAGTTATAATTCCTCTAGCAGCTTCCCCAATTATATCATCGACAATGGCCGCGAGGTCGTTTGTACAGCCAAAGTACGGTCTGAAACCTGAGTGGTAATGAAAAAGATAATGGCTCGCCCGCCAGGGCCAGAAGCCATAGTCTCAGGAGGGGTAGCCGCAGCCGCCAGGGCCCTCTTTCCGCCAAGTAGCTAAGCCAAGCCACCGGGGAACCCGGGAGAGAACACCCTAGCCGAGGACCCTAAAACACAAGACCTGGAGTGGTACGCCCTACAAACCCTCCTGAAGCTCCCAATTAAGAAGACACCAGGTCCGGGTGGCCTGCCTAATGAATTGGCCATGGCGACGGCAGCGGAGATATCTCCAAGTTTAAGTAGCATACTGAACGCATGCGTACAGGCCGGGAAATTTCCTAACCGTCTTGGCGAGGTTAACTTTAATCCCCAAACCCGGAAAGTCGCCTGTAAACCAGAGCTTCTATCGTCTAATTTATATACTGGACGGCCTGGCGAAGGCAGCAGAAAGGCTCATCCCAGACCACATAATGGAAGCCCTCGAGGAATCTGGTGGCCTCCATGCCAACCAGTATGACTTTCGGAAGGGTCGATCCACAAGTGATGGCATACTGACGGTCCGCGAGCTGGTCAAACACGCGAACACGGGAACATGCAGGAAAAGAGCGTAGTGCTTGATGGCCAGACGAACGCGTTCAACCCGTTGCCATTAGGGGTCACCAATGCAGCGCGTCGCAGAAGAAGGATACCACCAGCCGTCAGGAGCCTATTAAATGGGTACCTCCAGAATAGAGGCGTCATCTATGAAGGCTTCGTAGGCGCCACAACGTACGAGAGAGGGGGGGGTGTCGATTCTCCAGGGGTCCGTTCTTAGACCCCTCCTCTGGAACATTGACTTTGACGGTGTACTGCGGGTTCAGCTGAGGGAGGACGTCAAATTGCTCTTGCGGACGTCCTCGCCGTAATCGCCCGCGGACAAGACCTGGAGAATGCCAAAAAATCAAGACCTCAGTGGAAGCGGAGGTGGAATGGACGACGGGCAACGGCCTCACCATCGCCGTTGCCAAAATTAACGTCGCCCTGTTATCGACGAAGGCACGCGTCCAGGAAGCCACCGCCAAAATCAACCTGCTTGGGGAGACCGATATACAGGAGGATCAAGTACCTGGGAACGGTACTTGTATCGAATGTCCACTCCCCCCAGGTACTGGAGGCCACAAGGAACGCGGCCAAAACGGAAGCTGCACTTGCAAGGCTATTTCCGAACCATGGCAGCCTCAGTGGACAAACGAGAGTGCTGCTGGCGACGATAGCAAGCGCTTAGCTCTCATACGCAGCACCCGCCTGGGTGGACGCCACCACGACCGGGTGGAATGTGGAGTAGCTGTGACGGGCACTGCGAACTGGAGCCAGTTAGTATAACCCTATAACTATGGCATACCGTGCAATCTCCCCGAACGCGGCGGAGGTTCTGGCAGCGGCGGTTCCTACTCATAAGGGAGCGGGCAGAGGCATACCAAAAGACCAAGGACGGGGAATCACCCAAGGAGGCACGGGAAGAAGCTAGGTAGGACATGTGTATCAGGTGGCAGGGGCGCTGGGAATCCACCCCACACGCGCGATGGACAAGAAAGCTGATTCCAACGATCGAGCCTTGGTGCATGGTGAGCTGGACTACTGGACCACCCAGATCCTATTTGCCCATGGAGTATTCCAGACGTACCTTCGCCGGATAGGGAAAGCAGAGTCGGTCAGGTGCCGATACAGTGGTGGGACGGACGATCTAGCTCACACCATCTACCATTGCCCCCGATGGCACGCCGAACGATCTTCGCTGTAGGTACAGGCGGAGAAAACCCCTTCAGAGGGCATAGGGGCCAAAATGATAGATGCCAAAGAGGAGTGGCACGCGTTCGCTACCCTCTTCCGGAAGGTGATGGGGAGAAAGTTCGACGACGACTTGCGGACCCCACGGCCAGAATAAAGGACGCCTGGAGATCGGACAAACATAATAGTATAGGTAACGAACAAGAGATAAGACTAACTGACTGACGATAAAACGGTCATGGGGAGCATAGTAGTGCCTGTAAAGCGGTCAAGCCCCCTGGAACAGTACCAGAGATTTTGGTTTAGTCGGTAGGCGCGCCGGCGGGGTGAATCCAATACCCGAGTGGTGGTAATGGAGGCATGGGTGTTTTTCGAAGATTCCGCCTCAGATGAAAAAATAGAAGGAAGAGAGTGGATGCAGTGGGTGGGAAATGCGAGGTGGGATGTTCTGAATGGATGTACAGAGTCCCCCTCTGTGCATCCATTCAGAACATCCCAGAGAAGAGAAGAAGACGTCCTGTGGCCAGGGAGACGGTTCAGTGATATACTCCGTATTGGTGAGAATGATATGAATGATTGAGCTAGTATATTTCAGAGTAGAAAACAAGGGATTGGACCTGGTACCAATGGAAGTGGTGGTGAGGAGGAAGATATAAACATCGACTTTTAAAACGTCTGTCAGACATCCTATATCCATTCCTTTCGCTTGTTCTTCTCAAAGTTCTTTAGCATTCATCGCCTTTGTTATTCCTTCCTTCTACTGATTTCTCGGCCTCCCTCTCTAATTTTTCTGTGTTGGTACCCATTCCATTGCTGTAGTAGGTTCCACTTTCCAATCAGTTTCAATCAACCTTTGAACAGTGCCATTGCTTTGTTTCCACATAGGTGTATATTGTTCCTGTTGGGGAGGGTAATAAGAGCTGCGTTGGCGAGTTAGAGTATGGAAATGTAGGAAGATCAAGGCGATATGACGGAGGAGGAGTTGGCAATATGGGGATATGGGACACAGGAAAAAGTAGAGAAGATTGATAAGGTAGAAAAGAGGCCAAATGGGTGTGTTTAGAAGAAGATGTTTTTGGAGATTTTGAAGGGAAGGGAACATTAGGGAATAATAAGCATAGATCGGGGATATGGGAAACAGGAACAAGTGGAGAAGATTCAGAAGGTAGAAAAGGGTGTGTTTCGAAGAAGAATTTTTTGGAGATTTTGAAGGGAAGGGCAAATAAGGGTATTATAAGTATAGTTCTGTTAGAATGGGAGAGGAGTTGCAGAGAGATGGAGGGGAGTGAAAAAGAACTGACGCGAGGAGTTCTCTCTTTCTAAGCTTAAAGTGGTGCTGCGTCAGTTAAACTTGCGAAAGGGGGCGGGAGAAGACATACAAAAGGTTGTCAGTAGAGGGAAGAGAGAAATTGCTACAGTGCATCAATATGGTGTGTAATTGAGGAATATCTTGATCTTAAATATATTTGATATCTTTTACAGTTTATTCTTGTCAGGATCTACCTGTTTTCTCGTTACCTGTTTGTTCAATATTGTATTATTTGTAATAGTATGATTTTTGTTTTTATTTTTTAATCACTTTTAATTAAACCTAAACTAAAATTTATTTAAGTATTAGTTGGACCTGCATACACTAGTTCAGTTTAGTATCACAAATATTTAAAAAAAAATCTGGTATTCGTGAGTTTCTTCTCAAATTTGTAAATATTTCAATTTATCTGTTGTGTTTTAACCGTTGCTAATATATTAGCGTACCTATTAAAGTAAATGTGACATCTAGTATTTTATCGCAACGTGCTCGTTAGCTTCCCTCAATTTACTTATAATAATACGAGTCTAACAGTTAATAAAGTAAGCAAGCGAACTAGTAGCGATATTTATTCGCCTCGTATCGTACGAATAAACTTCATCGTTACCGATAATACTCAACACTACACACAGTATTATAATAAGTTTTAATTGCAAATTTGTAAATATTTCAATGTATCTGGTGTGTGTTGTTAACACATGAACAATATATTAGTATATATAATGTCATAATCATAGTATGTAATAGTATTGGCGATTCAAGCCGGCTGATACTCCATCTGGTGGCAGAAAATTAACTACATTTAGTAGGGAATTTGTTTACATAACATTTGTTTTTCATCTTATACATGACTATAGACCCAGGGTTATACTATTTATACCTTAAAAGTACATTAACAATCGCGTATTATTGTAGAAGTGACTGAAATCATATGATTTTAATGCAATCAGCTGATCAAACAATAACAAAGATCAGCTGTTTACCTACTACCTTGAAGAAAACCGTTGACGTTTGAATCGCGAATATATAATGTCATAATCAAAAATTACTGTTGCTACTTTTCATGCTAATGAATACAAATCTATTTCATAAAAATACGATTATGTATGTTTTCCCGGCAATTTTATATATATTTCAAAAATTCCTGGACAGATATATTTTAAACGTTTCTAATGCATTAGCAATATACTCGTCTTCCGGCTAGCATTTTTTTGAGATAGAACTATTAGTCAATACTTACGTTTTTATTACTATATACCACCCGACCAATAACATTTGTATGTTAAACAGATGAGATATATGACTAGGTCGCGGGTTCCCCACTGTTATTTAGACTATGAACTAGTAATGGCTTATTAAAATTATATAATTACGTTCGCCTATAAAATAAATGTTAACCTTGGACTGTGGCGACTGTAAAATTACGTTGATGTCTGTTCTGTGTTTGTTCTTGTTGCAAATAACAATAACAAAATTGGTGGAATAATAACATTGTTAGATGAACATTTAATATTAATTAATCAATTGTGTTTGAACTAAAATGTAATATCTGAACGAATCCTAAGTAACCTTATGCTTCTTTATTGATTCGTGTTAATACTTACTGGAGCTTTGGTAAACTTTTCTAAACTACGCACAGCTGTCTCGAAGTAGTCCTCGCCGTAGCTCGCTTGTTGTTCTTGACTTAACTGCGCCCACATGTCTCTAGCCTGTTCCCGTACATTATCGTTCGACAGCCATGCGCTCCCTGAGGTGAATTCGCCGGGTGCGACGACGACCACATCCACATTTCGCGGGCGTAGCTCCTGGCGGAGACAAGCCGCTTGCGCTTCGATGGCATTCAGCAGACCGCAGTGGATGCCTCTCACAGGGGACGCTACTCGACATAAGCCGGATGTCATAAAAACAATCCTGCCACGTGCACGGCGAAGTAATGGTAGCATCAGTTGGTTTACTCTTGTTGCACCCAGCAGGTTGATTTCAGTTACTTTCTTGATTACCTAATAGAATATAAAATGTTAAAGTTAGTTATTTATAAATTACAAATTTGCGTATTTCCGTTTAGTCGAATAATATTATTATATATTGGGGGGTCCTTTGAAGTTTTTTAGTGTATTAATTTATTTGTTATTATTATTTTTTTCTAATTTGAATGGTAGAGAACTACTGTCTGAATCTCACTGTTAGGGTTACTGCTAGTATTTTATTTATTTATCTTGTCATGTTCTATGCATCTTATTACATGAATTTAACGTCTATTCCTGTGAAAAACGGTGTATTCAAACTTCACTTTAAAATTTCAAAGGACCTTCTGAAAACTGGGTATGGGTACATATCGAATGTTCGTGATTATTTTTTTCTGCAACCCACAAATGTTATTTGTGGGCCCTTGGGCCCCTTGTGTTCTCCACCCCGGGCTTCCCTATCCACTTTGAGAATCACTGTACTAGTAGGTAGTTCAGTTCTCTAAGCTACAAAATAAGCAATAATTGCTGATATGTTGAAATTGACAAGCGCTATATTGCCTAGAACTCGGATAAGGCAAGAGATACGATGTTTAGTAATGAAATTAGATGGTCAAAGGTAGGGCATTACTAATATATAATAATAATTTTAAAAACTCAGGACATATATATATATATATATATATATATATATATATATATATATATATATATATATAATAAATCAGTGGAATAACAATTATATGCCCTCAAAATAATTCTCTTGCCATTTAGTTCTCAGTAATTTGCATATATAAATAACCCCCAAAAATTTATATATTTTTTATAATAACAATAATAAATACTTACTTTATTAAAAAAGCTGGCGTATAACAATATTGTCGCGATGGAGCGGGAACCCTCCAACTCCCGCCTCTACGTTATGATGTTACGAGTTCCCGCTACACCGCGACAATATAATTGATTTTACATAAATATTGTTGGTTTGTACTTCAAAAATACATTAACAATTTGTTTTAAATTTATGTCAACATTAACTTGTCTTCACGTGAGTTATGAGTTATAGCTAATTTTTGTTATAATGATAACTAACACATACATAATTTGCCGGAATATGAAAAGTTACTTGCAAATTTAAATTTTTAAATTTGTTTGCTCTTAAATTGTAATTGTATTTGTATTCAAAGTAATGCAAACACATTTGTATGAATCTCTATTCAAACTAATGCAGTCAAATTTGTATGAATTTGTATTGAAATTAATGTAGACAAATTTGACGATTTCACACTTAAATGAAATATAACAACTTCTTTACATTGAATATTGAGCAAAAGGCTGTTCAATTTCACGGAATATTGGAAACTTCTAAATTCACATAATTCAGACAATTACACGAATTTGGATATACTTTCCTAATAATTCGCGTATTGTCTGAATTACATGAATTCAAAGAAAATGCCTTTTATAAAAATATAAATTTCTTTTACATCTGCATAGCTAGTTTTGTGTTTTGTTTGTATATCAACCCTTTTGCAATAAACTATTACAACACAATAAAGTCATTATTTATTATTTATATTTCTTTTACTTCTGCATAGATAGTTTTGTCTTTGTATATCAACCCTTTTGCAATAATCTAATATAGCACAATAACGTCATTATTTATTATTTTTATTATTGTAATATTATTACCTGGTGTGGTACCCATTCAATTTCGCCCAAAGCAACCTTCTGCGCGCAATGAATGACGGACCAAAGTCCCGGAGCTCCATCTGGCAGATGTTCAACGGCGTACAGAGAAGCCGATAAAATTTGTGTCTCGTTGGAGACATCTAGTTGTAGGGTGTGTAGCCTGCCGGATGATTCCTCTTTCAGATCCTGCGCGCAAGGACTATCCGCTCCATCCTGGAATCCTGCGAATACAGTGAAGCCCTGTTCATCTAGGTAACGCGCGAGGGCGCAACCTATTCTAGAATCGCATCCTGTTATCAGAACAGCTTTTCCAGCAGCGGTCACCTAAAAGTAACAAAATAATTGCGTGAGAATACGTTTTTTGACACATACGATATAACGATGATTAATTTTAAAATTTATGATATTAATACTATTAGTAATATAATTTAACTGTTCATATAATTCGACAATAAATTTTAGATATTATTATAACTGATTTCTTATGTTTATAAAAACTGATATTCAGATAATTCTTCACTTTGACTTTGGATCTGTATCAATTCAATGTGTGTGTTCCATATACATGTCGTATACATTAGAAAAGGACTTGAAGTCCTGCGATATAAACACATTGCAAAATCACGGTATTTATTATTGTCCTTGCAAATGATTATATACATGATGTCCCTAAAGTATGGAATAAATTCGATAAAACCTATATTTATGATTTTTGCAATTTTTAATATAAAATTGCCAATTTTTAATGAAAGTGTAAATTTTTTTCCATTTTTGAATGTGTAATGGCGTCATCTGCAATGTTTTCAAATGATAACCCTATTTTTTTATTACAGATTCTAAAAGGCATTATTTTTCTGCGATCAGAGATGTATATTATGAAATAGGTTACATAAGGAAATTTTCGAGAACAATCATATCAAATGTCAGAGAGAAAAAAACAGGATCAACCAGTTCAATTCGTTTTCTCTGAAATTATTTTATGATTTTTCTTTTTTCTAGAAACTATCATGGTTTTTCTTCTTCAAGTGCCCTGCCCTCCGAGAACGTTCGTGATCAATCTCTTGACCTGTATTTTCTCCATTACTTTTCTGAATAGCGGTCGACTATCTGTAATTTGTATTGGCGCGAGGATGTATTCCTATGGCCTGGATCACGAGTTCCTTCAATTTCCATCCGATGATTTTATACAGCTGTCGGTATTTGTCATTCATCATAACATGTCCGAAGTATACGAGTTTCCGTGTTTTTATGGTATATATAAACGCTTTGGTTATTTTCGCTGTCCAAGGAGTTATCAGCAGTCTTCTGTATGCCCACGTCTCGAACGCCTCGAGTTTCTTGCATTTAGCATCTGAAAGCGTTCACGCCTCAGCTCCATAAAAAAATGCTAAAAACATAGCATGTAACTATTCGAGAGGGGAGGGCATTGATGAGAAAGTGTCTCATGAATACTTTTCCCATACTTCGGAATGCTTGCTCGATTATGAAGCGAATTTCCACAGTGTAGTCTCAGTAGTCATTTATCGAGCATCCAAGATATTTATAGGGAAAAGCTTGTTCAATTCGCTGGTTTCCCATTCTCAGCGTTACTATGTTGGAAACTGGTGATCTACTGACGACGAACCATTTGGTTTTTTTTACGTTCATCCGCCGACTCATGTTGTTGCTTACGTCATTCAATATGTTTAGTAGATCTTGCAGGTCTAGTGGCTAGTAATATAGAGTCATCAGCGTATCGTATATTATTTATGGCTATTCCGTTTATAATTAGAATATGGTTTCTACTAAGGTGTTTCGAAAAATTCGTTCTGAATATAAGTTACACAGTAAAGGAAGGAGGACACAGCCCTGTCGGATACCCGTGGGTAAGATGCATACTGCGTCGGATGTCTCACCTTTCACAGTAATAGATGCAGTCTCATTTCAGTATAGATTAGAAATTATTCGTATTTCTCGTTCGCCTAGACCTAGACGTAGTTTGGAAAGGATGTCAATGAACCTTTCGTGGTTCACAGTATCTAATGCGTTATCGTAGTTGATAAAACAAGTTAACACGTCCACATTGACATCATGACATCTTTGACCAGCACTTCCAAATAGTGCCTGTCTAGTTTTCGATTTTTAATTAATTAAACTATATACGTGGATGGTTAATTGCATTACAGATTGATGTGAATACAAACCTTTGTTTAAATCAAACCATGTTATTGCTAAAACATGGCTTTAGTGGTTTCTAAAAAGTCCTGTTGTAAAAAATGATAGCAAGTATTTTTTAGAAGCTGCCAAATTTGACCCAAAATCTATGGTTGGACTTTGTTGTTGAAGGAATTACGAAATATTTATAGCCGTTGTGAAGTTTTACAAAGATTTGTACAGTGTTTAGACGAAGTTAGACTTGTTTTGGATAAAGATACAATCATTGAAAAATATTTTCAAGTAATGCACGTCGTCCGTGTGAGGTTGCTAGTCCTCCATCGGACGCCTCCCCAGGTGGCGGATAGAGGAAAACATGCTAGATATAGCAGGTACCGGGAAAATTAAATACCCGGGGCGGACCAAAACTAGCACAGCAGCAGCGTCTGACCCAGAGTGGGCGGCTGCAAACAGCGAACAATTGCCGGAATAAGCAATCCAACTCTTGTGGCCAACAGCTCCGGGTGGAAGCGCCAACAAGAGAAGGGCACTCTGTTGTCCTAGAACTGGGAAACTGGCTCTAAAGGCGGACGAACCGATGAAATGGTCAACGGCATAAGGATGCAGAAGGCAACGAAAAACCACTGCATTAAAGACCAAATGGTATTTCTAGTATAATCATCATGGCGAAGTTTAGAGCAAAGAGTCTCAAGTCTCCCAATCGGATCTCCGGGGGAGACAGTTTTAAACGTCGCTACCAAAAAGAATAAGGTATCACCTATGAAGATCTGCACATGGAACGCAAGAACAATGTCCCAGGCAGGAAAAATTAACAATGCCATCCAAGAAATGAATAGACTCAATATAGACATAATGGGAATTAGCGAAATGCGATGGCCCAGTTCAGGATACTGCGTAACCGACAATCACTCTGGAAACGCAGACAACAAACATGTCCATGGGGTAGGGATGATAATATCCAACAAAATACGGCAAACCGTCACAAACGTCACACCAATATCAGAAAGAATGCTACTCATACAATTAAACAGCACCCCAGTGAAGACAAACATTCAAATATATGCCCCCACCTACGACAAACCCGATGAAGAAGTGGAAGAACTTTACGGTACACTATCAGACACAATAAAGCAGCTTAACAAACATGAAGTGATAATAATCATGGGTGACCTAAACGCCAAAATTGGAAAGGGAAAAAGCGGTGAATATATCGGCGAATTTGGACTGGGCGTAAGAAATGAACGCGGAGATAGACTTAAACGATTTGCAGAGGAAGAAGAGTATGTAATACTGAACACCATCTTCAAACTCCCAATACGACGCCAATATACATGGATATCGCCCCAAGACCAATCCAACAACGTCGTTAGAAATCAAATCGACTATATACTAGACGATATACTACTAAACGATTCCGCAATAGCTACCAATCAGTTAAAACCTACCCTAGTGCTGATATATCGTCAGACCACAACCCACTAGTAGGAAGATTCAATTTAAAACTCAAAAAAGTTGCTCGAAAAATAAACACGAAAATGTGGAACATGAGAAGACTAAAACAACCTGATATTAAAGAAACAGTAACAAGCTTAATTACACAATGCTGCAAGGAGATAGAAACATCGAACAACACAGAGACGACCCTTGAGAAACTAACTAACACCCTCAATCAGATCGGAGACGAATACTTAACAGACAAAAAAAACCAGGAGGAAAAGCTGGATGACAAATGAAATATTACAACTCATGGAGGAAAGAAGAAAGGCAAAAAATAACACTACAAAATACAAGAACCTTCAAAAACAAATAAGGCAAAACATAAGAATAACAAAGGAGAACTGGATCCGAACACAGTGCAAAGAGATAGAAGACCTACAAAAGAAATATGACTCATTTAACATGCATAAGAAAATCAGAGAAACAGCCGGAATATACAAAACCAATACAACTTGTAGACTACACAACACAGATGGCAAGATCATCGTCGACAAAGTGAAAAAAATGGAAGCCTGGAAGAAATATATAACCGAACTTTTCGAAGACACTAGAACCAAACAATCCGTGGAACCCAATAATCCTAAGGGCATGACAATAACAGAGGACGAAGTCACAAAAACATTAACACAACTCAAAGACGGCAAGTCTCCTGGCCCAGATAACACCTACAGTGGGCTTCTTAAACTATTTGATGTCGAAGAGGTCAAACGATTAACGAAGATATTTAATAACATATACTCCACAGGAGAAATACCCAAACCATGGTTAAAATCTACATTTATACTTCTACCGAAAAAACCGAGTGCCAAATACTGCAGCGAATACCGCACGATCAGCTTAATGAGTCACCTCCTAAAACTGTTCTTAAAAATAATTTACCACAGAATAGTCAAGATATGCGAACAACACATCAGCCGTACACAGTTCGGATTCAGAAACGCACTAGGTACAAGAAAAGCCCTTTTCAGCGTCCAAGTCCTTATCCAAAGATGTAGAGACTTCGATTGTGATGTCCACACATGCTTCATCGACTACCAGAAAGCATTTGATAACGTACAACACGACAAGCTTATGGAAATACTAAAAAACATAGGACTCGAAAACAGCGATCGAAGAATCATCGGCAATTTATATTGGAATCAAACAACCTCAATACGTATTCAAGGGGAAATCTCAGAAGATATAAAAACTAAAAAAGGCGTCCGACAGGGATGCGTTTTATCATCAATACAACATATACTCAGAGCAGATTTTTCAAGAAGCGTTAATAGACATAGACACTGGTATAAAGATGAACGGAGAGTACATCAAAAATTTAAGATACGCTGATGATACAGGAGTATTTGCGAAAAACCTCGAAAATCTCCAGGAGCTGATGACCAGAATAGCGGAAACCAGTCAGAGATATGGACTCTCACTTAATATCAAGAAAACAAAATACATCGTAATATCAAAAAACGCCAACCATCCTGGCCAACTAATAGTGAACGGTAAAGTTATCGAAAAAGTACAAACATACACATATCTGGGAACAACAATCAATAACAAATGGGACCACTCACTAGAAATTAAATGCCGAATAGAGAAGGCTAGAACTGCATTTCTCAAGATGTCAAAATTATTCAAAACCCACGATCTAACCCTGTTAACGAAAATCAGATTACTAAAGTGTTACGTCCTACCCATACTCCTGTATGGGGTGGAATCGTGGACCTTAACAGAAGCGAGCTGCAAAAAACTAGAAGCATTCGAAATGTGGCTGTACCGACGCATCTTGAAAATCTCTTGGACAGAGCACGTGACCAACAAATATGTCCTGGAAAAAATTGGCAAGGAGAGAGAACTCCTCCTAACGATAAAATCTCGAAAATTAGAATACTTGGGACATATTATGAGGAACAATCAAAGATACGGATTGTTACAACTGATCCTGCAAGGCAGAGTAGAAGGAAAGAGAGGACCAGGAAGGAGAAGAACATCTTGGCTAAAAAACCTGCGTACACGGTTCAACGCAACAACGGTGGGCCTATTCAGAGCCACGGCCAACAAAGTCAAAATCGCAATGATGATCGCCAACATTCGGAACGGATAGGCACCATAAGAAGAAGAGAATGCACGTCGAGCGGCTTCTGAAATTATTGTTTTTTTGTGACTTTTGTGCACATTTAAATGAATTAAATGCTAAACTGCAAGGCGTTAACAAAACTGTCATTATTATGTTTAATTTAGCCAAGCATAACATTGTTATTATTATTATTATTATCAAACATCAAATTTTTCGATTCTAAAAACATCATTTCAGATGTAGAATATCATAAAAAACAGATCAAATTAAATTGACACAGGAGTTTTCTGCAATTGTTCAGTCAATTATTGAGGATTATCCTCAAGATTTACCCAATTATAGATAATTTCCAGAAACCTCCAAATTTATTTTAAATCCTGATACAACATCAAAAGTAATCTTAATTTGGACATTTTTAAATGGTTATATATATATATATATATATATATATATATATATATATATATATATATATATATATATATATATTAGATGACGTTGAAATACAGTTGATTGATTTTCAATCGAGTTGAACATGGACACAAAAGTTTATAGATTTGCGAAATGTTTTGGAAATGATTTAATAAGGCCGAGTATTGGACACAATTAAGAATAATACAGAATAGAAAATACTGAATACCTCCATCCCTGAAACCTTTAACTGTTTAAAGACACTAGCGACGGCTATATTATTTTCTTCCATATGCGTACGAGTCATTATTTTCAAAAATGAATTTTAGAAAGACATTTATGGCAATAAACTGATTGATAAACATAGTTCGGTGTGTCAGACAATATTTTGAAAAATTAATTTTAGAGCGGAAGTTTTTAGAAATAAAATGACTGATAAACATAGTTCGGCGTGCGTTCTGTTAAAAGTGATGAATTATAAATCTGGTGTTAAATATTTATCATCCAAGAAGCAGCACCAAAAAAAGCATTAATTTAGCTTAAACTTAAAATTAATTTTTATATTGCACTCTATATCTTTAAGAATTTTAATATTGATTTAAAAAAAAAGTTTGTTTATATTTTTTTTTTTTTTAATATTACCAATAGCTTGGCACCCCTTCTATATACCACTATCTGCCGGTAACTTTCTATATAAACTAGTTGAGACCTGCATCTGCAGTTATTATATAATAACTTAACTCTCCCTATATATCTATATTTCATAAATTCACATTATTACTCTACTAGAGTAAAAACATAATTTAATCAAACGAAGAAAATTAATTTCACAGACGAAATATCAAGGCTACTTTTTCAAAAAGGCTTGTATTTACATTACAATTTAAATTGGCTCAAAGGAGTGTACCTGCTAAAGCTAGTAGTAAAGCAATTAATTATAAGGTATAAGTAAAGAAAACTAATTAATTTAAATTTTCATATTAAAAAGTTTAGTAAACATATTGTATGGGACAATCCCATCTCAATAGTAATCATTTATTCTCCCACGTCATCATTACAGCAAAATAAGCTAAACAATGTTATGACGAGTTGTTCCCGGCGGGCACGAAACCCGTCTCGAAACTTTATTTATTATTCCACTCCCGCCGACGAAAAACTTTTATTTATCCCTTTTATTCATTTCCTTTCGCTCCTTGTCCCACGGACGGGACCAATTTGGCGCGCATTTTCCTACGTGGGCGATGGAAAATGCGCGTGAGTCACGCGTCCTAAATTCCCCGGCGGCGACTGCAAGTTTAGATAATCCGGAGCAGTGGATTTTGTAAACGATATAGTCAGTCACATGCGTCCCACATGCGAAATAATTCATCCGGGGTTGATATTTTATGGAATGGATTTATTGTGCCAAGCCGAATGTTTACGGTATATGTATATTTAATATGCTCAATAAAATTATTCATGATTTATTGATATAAATGCAACTGTTGAATGATTTAATATTAAACATATTTATGTATTTTCAGATTTAATATTATAATAGAATGTGTCAAGCTAAAACGTAATTAGAAGAATTAGAGTTGATCTAGTGATTTCAGATTACTGAAATCGTTATATTCAGACAAACAAATTAAATATAATTTATATATAAATATATATATAAATATATATATATATATATATATATATATATATATATATATATATATATATATATATATATCTGGAGTCAGAGCGAAATATCGATATAAAGAGAAGAGGTTTCCTTCAGCCCTAGTCGCCGCACTCCCAACATTCTCCCTCTAATCTATATATATATATATATATATATATATATATATATATATATATATATATATATATATATATTCGTGCCCAAACTAACAAAACACTTCATAATTAAATTTGAATTTAATTTAGTATTATAGAAAAAAAAAACCAACCAGCTCAGTATCCTAGAAGTAAACGCGCTGACCGTCTCGTATGAATTTTCATTCACAGGTTTTCTGTGAAGTTAAGGTAAATACCGGCCTCTCTGAGCTTCTCACTTTAGCAATTGAAAATCCTTACGGCTGGTAGCCCTATAGGAGAGCTTATTTTTATTAAATGATCCAGTGTCATTAAACACAACAAATGAAATCGATTTTCCAAACAAACAACTACACTGTTTAAACGTAGATTTAAATGAATAATAATGGTGAAAGCTTTTATCACTCGCTTTTCGTACAAACAATCTTGTCTGATTAAGACCCTCCTGGAAGAAGGCCGCGTAAGTAAACACCCATGTTTCTGTGCTAATTAGGACTCCCGTTTCCTGGGTCACGGTGCTTTATTTCAGGAACTCCCGCATATCGCATTCATTTCTGCTTACACTTATAGATGCAGTTACTATGTTCACTCAATCGAACTGAATACGATTCTAGTTTCAAACATATCTACTTGAACAGGCGTCTAACCGAATTGAAATAGGATCGAGGTTCAAGGTAGATTGTACGTTCGAATCTACCTTGAACCTCGATCCTATTTCAATTCGGTTTTGCGCCTGTTCACGTAGACTAAAATGTATGTAATGTAAATACGTATAAATTTTAATAGTGTGCCTCATGCCCACTAAAAAAGAGTAGTATAAAATTAACTATTTGCTTATGTGCAATGTATATAAGGAAAGACACTGATGATAATTAAAATAAGCTGTTATTTTTAACAAGAGTAATACATTATTAGGTTAATCAAGTTGTCATTAAAAGTAGTTTGAAATGGAATTCAGTCCAATTCATGTGAACAGGACAGCAGAAATTTTAGATCTAAACCAGAGGTCTCTAAAGTTGTTTGTCTGGGTAAAGCGTGAATCATAAAAGAGGCTGTCAATGAAGAGAAGGGAGAAACTGCCACAGTGCATCAATATTGTGTGTAGCGGAGCGGTCGAGGTACCGGAAGAGAGACATGTGGGTGTGATTCTGCAAGTGCATACAAATAGGATATCCTTGGAGCTAAAAATGTGTAGGGGAATTACATTAATGAGTGCGGGGTACAAGATAACGATAACAATGGTGACCAATAGACTGGAAGGTGAGGTAGACAGAAAATGATTACGGCCAGAAAGTCAGGGTTGGTTTAGAAAGAGAAGCTGGAGCAGATTATCACGCTAGCGAGAATGGTGTAGTAAGTGCTGGAGTTCAAAGGAAGAATGTTTACGGTTTTTGTGGATCTGAAGGAAACACATGAGTCAGTTCTTAGGGGTAACCTAGAGGAGTAAATGGAAAGGTTAGGGATGGAGGCGGAAGCGGTGGAATAGGTGAGAAGGATGTACAAATTATTATGGCTAAAGCAAGAGTGAATGGATAAATATCAGAGAAAAGCTCTCTCCTGTTGAATCTTTACACAAGACAGTTAGAGGCGGTGTCAAATAGATGGCAAGCGGAAGGGGTTGCAGTAAGAAGTATCAAGATACGGATAGCATGTACGGATGATATAATCCTTGTGTCTAAGGGAGTGGAAAAGATACACAAAATGTTGGATATAATATGAATGTTCCTTTATAAAAGATGGTTAACAGTGAGTGTGAAAGAAACCAAATGGATGATCTTTAGAAATTAGGGTAAGATAGGTAGAGCGGAACAGTTTAAATAGACGGGAATAATAATTGAGAGAGCAAATAATCCTAAACATTCCGGCTTTTGGGTTGACTGCAAAGGTTGGTTTAGGAAGCATATAGAATGCAAGGCGAGAATGCCTTGGCTGATAACGAGTATAAAATGGAAGAGGTGGTGGGATGGTAACCTAGTAATAGTGTGCAAGATCCGGGATGCGTGTATTAGTCAATATTATTGTATGAAGTGGAATTGTGGGACTTGCTGGAGTGGATATAATCGAAAGGGAGTACGGCTGGTTTCTGAAGAGTCTACTAGGACTCGCAGGCCTATGACGGTGCTCCTGCAGGAAACGAATCGGATGAGCATGTAGTGGCGTGTGAAATCGTAGTGAAGTTCGAGGAAAGATTGCAGGAGTTGAGGAAAGAAAGGCTGGTGAGGAAAGTGTGGATGAGATGTAGGGGTAGGAGAGGGTGCGCGTGGAGGATGGGAAAAGGATGTATGAAAGAGTGGGTATGTCTGAGATATGAGTGGAAGAAAAACTGTGATGAATGGAAAGTTTAGGAGCTTGGATCAGGGAGAGAATGAGATATGTAACGGTGAGAATGACTGAGAGCTCGTACAACCAAGGTTGTGGTGCAAGTGAAGAGCTAAATAACCAGGGGAGGGTAGAGCAGGAATGATAAAGTGTGCATGGCAAGAGCGAGATGCGGTTCGATAGTGCAAGGAAAGTGTGGATAGGGAAAGGGTATACCGCGTGTATGCTGTGTAATAAAGGGAATGACACTAGGGAACGATTGTGAGGGAGTTGAATTTATGTGGGTGGGGGATTGCAGGAAGGCGAGTGAATGGTTGAGAGAGGACGGGAAAAGCGTGGAAATATACACAAGGCTGGCGTGTGAGGGAAAATAGGAAGGGGGAGGTAAGGAATAATGGAAGGAGTCTAGTTTTAGTATCTTAGGATTTAAGATTATTAAGAATTATGTAAATAAAGGTTTTGATCATTTTAAGGAGGGAACATTGTAGTATATTAAGGTTCTGTGGTATAAAGCAGATAACTCTCGAGTCAATCAGTGATACTAACGTATTCCCTCAGGAAAAACTAGACAATACGCAGCAGCTGAAAAGAGAAATGCAAAGAATTAAAAATGAATCCATTGTTCTTTGTTAATTCGCTTAAGGTGCCTACTTAAGCAAATTAACGAACAACAAAAATAATAACTATTCCAACTATTTCAGATGGAAAAGTTATTATTTTTTTTACAGCCCGGGGGCGGGGGCTGTACTCACCGTAAATAAAAAAACAGTATGCAAGACCGTGACAGTACACTTAATTCAAACCTAGGAGAGGTACTACCAGAGTGGGAAATGCTCAAGTATGATTAAACATCAGACCTACTTACCCAAAAGAAATAGAACAGATAAAAGAAATTAATACCAAGAAAGCTACTTACTTTGTCTTAATAACTGGAGAAGTTCTGAAACAACTGGCGAATAAAAGGCCATAATAAAACTCACGCATCTTATTAATGCTTTTTTCAGAATGAAGTATGTACCTAGGATGTGGAAGTGACAGAAATCATGATTATACCTAGTCCTGGCAAATCCGCCCATGAAATTTCGCCTTATAAGTGTAAGGTTCCTTTGTAAGGCGAAATTTCATGGGCGGATTTGCCAGGTTTAGGTATCATCATGATCACGGTCAATAATACTGTCAGTCCTAGTACGGTCAGTATTTGCTTCAATCCTCCTTTTATAGTTATCAAGTAATCAATTATCCGGATAAATAACAGTATTATCTTCATGCCATCAGTACTAAATCTTACATTATAAATAATAATGTCAATATTTTAGAATAATGCACATTTTAATATCATGTCATTATTCTAAAATATTGGCAGTATTATTATTCGGTAAGGTGCCCTATAGATTTATTTCTTTATTCCTTGTGATTTCGAAACTGCTTCAAAAAATATTATTAGAAAGATTAAAGCCAATCATGGAGAAAAAAAACTTAATTCCAAACCACCAGTTTACCTTCAGAGAGAGCCATTATTCTCTAAACCAAGATCATAGAATTACTGATTAGTTATTGTACTATTGTTAAGTACTTAGGTGTATGGATAGATGAGTACTTAAGTTGGAACAAGCACATAGAACATATAACAAGTAAGGTCACACCGTTAATATGAGTTCTTAGAACATGTAATGGCCTATTTAATACACACACAAACACACACGCACACACTCACACACACACACACACTCACACACACACTCACACACACACACACACACTCACACACATACACACACACACAAACTTCTTTATTATGCACAAATCAAACTGGAAACCTGGCAATACATGCTGCTTTGGTGTCCATAAAACGTTATTTCCATGAAAAACTGAATCTAGTTCAATGTCTTTATTATTAACATAATTACAACATGTATTTCTTTTGGAAATAAACTTATTTTATTTATTATATTTATTTATTGAAAAATAGAAAACAAGAAGAGCAGACTTCTACAATCTGTTGCTGAATGTAGCACTAGCTTTCGATAAAGTATGACATGATGGACTCAAGTATAAGTTGAACATACCCCTTCCACAAAATTATTATCGTTTATCAGAATCATACATTTTCGACAGATTTTCAAAGTGAAACAAGATGAAGCACATACTGAACTAAAAGAAACCAGAGCAGAGTTGCACAAGGAAGTTTCTTCGGGTCTACTTTATATCTGATCTATACCATTGATATGTTATAATTAGAACATGGCACAGTCGCTACTTTTGAACATGACACTGCTATACTGGATGTTTTATAACCATCAAAAAGGTGCACATAAGTTATAAACATCTCTGAAGCAAATACTTCCGTGGACGGAATGATGTAGGATCAAACTAAACGAAATGACATATGTACATATCAATTTTAAAATAAAAAAATAAATAATCAGGTAATAGATAACACCCAGATTCCAGCTGCTAACTCAGAAATGTACGTGGGTTTCACACTTGACGCAAGACTTCGTTTTGGAAAAAGGAAAGAGAGGAAATAGGCAAGACAGTTACTAGAAAATGTACTGGGTATACTCCAGTTCTTTACTTACAAATTACTGTTGTATAAACAAATCCTTAAAGCCTTTATGGTCATATGGAATTCTACTGTGGAAGTGCAATATCCAAATAATCTAGCGATTCCAAAGCAAGGTACTAACGCCCGGTTTCTCCAACAAATCTAGTTTAAGACCGTCTTAATAATAAGACGGTCTTAAAGCGTTGCACCAAACAAAAATCGGATCTTAAAACGATAAAACGGTCGTACATTGTAAGACTAAATACATGTTTTCTTACATGTTTGGTGCAACAGAATAAAAGTTTAAGACGTGGTTATATATAAGACAAGCTTATATAAGACGAGCTTATAGAAAACGAGCTTTAAGATTCGTTGGGAGAAGCCGGGCGTAAGGAATATCGTTAATGCTTCCTCGAAATGAACCCCGTTGGCCAGACCATCGGTAATTTATAACCCTTTAAATAAGTAAAAATCAGGGCCCTACATGTACCTTATAAATTAAGTGTAATTAAGTTATTAGAACATCAGTGAGTAAGACTCTTGCTATAAAATATTCAACTATAGTAACTTAAGTCTCAAGAAAATTACTCATTGATCAGTAATGATCAGATTGTAATTCTTTTAAATGCCTCCATGAGAAGTTTTTATTGAATAAATTTAAAAAAATTTCTTCCTATTACTCATTGATCAGTAATGATCAGATTGTAATTCTTTTAAATGCCTCCATGAGAAGTTTTTATTGAATAAATTTAAAAAAATTTCTTCCTATTCCGATGCAATACAGATTGCTCTATAAATCCAGCTCAAGGAGACTTTTGACAATTTGTAAATTAACATTAACACTATATTTTTCGAACCATAAGACGATAAGACGTGCCTTAAATTTTTTAAGTTGATTTAAAAAAATAATGATATTTGAAAAAGTTACTTAATTCTTATTTATAGTTTCATTGGGGCGTGGTTTGCTCTGTTGAGTTTTCTTTTGTCTGCTCTCTATTGTGATTGCCCATTTCAGCAACTTCCGTTTTTCAGCTATTGTATCTTTCAAAATAATACTGAGTTTTTATATCTTTTAATATTTGGCCTTGGTGAAGGTATTGACCCCTATGCCGCAGTTTGGATGGACTTTGTGAGGTTTTCGAGTGCTCCTTCTATGTCGTCGGGCTTCTTAACTGGAATCTTTAGATTTATCAGACTATCCAATTTTATCTGGAATGTTTCTCAGTTTATGTTGTGTTTCTATAAGGTAGGTGGTTTTATATGGGTGGTTTGTTTGGTATAGGTATATATATATATATATATATATATATATATATATATATTCGTAAAGATATCAGGGCATATAACACAGAGCGAATAAAAACAATGATAGAGGATAATTCGAACATGAAAGCGCTGAGATCAAAAATGTCTGCTGGAAGAACGAAAATAAATCAGGTGAAGAACTTACTAGGCATAGTCGTCTCAGATAAAAACGGCATAATAGAAGTAATAGAAGACTTCTATAGAAAGCATCAAATCACGTTGACCCCGGAACATCTGGAAGAGTCAATGTCTGCAATGTTAGCTCGGAAGAAATCCCAGACATTATAACTACAGAACTAAGGACAGCTCTGAGGCAAATGAAGAACAGAAAGTGTCCAGGGGAAGACAGAATCACATCAGAAATGCTTAATATGGGTGGTGAATCTGTAGAGGAAGCACTCGTAATCCTATTAAATAAGTGCATGATTGAAGGGAAAATACCAGAACAATGGTACAATGCAGAAGTAATTATACTGTATAAAAAGGTGATTCCGCAAATATAAAGTATTATCGGCCTATCAGTCTACTATCCTATAACTGTACAAACTCTTTACTAGACTAATAACCAATCGTTTAATTAACAAATTAGACGCATACCAACCAGTAGAACAGGTTGGTTTCCGTAAAGGTTATAGAACGACAGATCATTTGCAGACTCTACGTCTACTAATAGAAAAAACTACTGAATACAATGTTCCCCTTCATCTTGCATGTATCGATTAGCACAAAGCATTCGATTCTATAGAAATTTGGTAATTTTTACGAGCAATGGACGATGCCAGAATTGATTCTAGATACTCCAAAATTTTAGAACATATATACAGCAATGCAACATTCCACGTGAGGGTCAACGAAGACCTAACAACAAATAGGATCCCAATTGAACGAGGACTTAGACAGGGCGACCCAATATCTCCCAAACAATTCACATTAGCACTAGAGGAAGCTTTCAAACAGCTAACATGGACCAACAGGGGCATCAAGATTGATGGTACTTACCTGAGTCATCTAAGATTTGCCGATGACATTTTCCTTATCTCTAGCGAAGTCGAAGAGCTAAGAACAATGCTAGAAGAGCTAAATAATGTATCCCAGGCTGTGGGACTGTCCATGAATTTTAAGAAAACTAAAATAATGACCGATAATGATATTTAGGTAGTAGTGGACAACGAAACCATAGAGCATGTCGACAATTATATTTACCTAGGCCACAATATCAAACTCGGAAAAGAAAATCAAATCGCTGAGATAAACAGAAGAACAGGTCTTGCATGGGCAGCTTTTGGCAATCTAAGACACATCGTGAAAAACCTGGAAATCCCTATTAATCTGAAAAGGAAGGTTTATGACATATGTATTCTCCCGGTTGCTACCTACGGCCTGGAAACAATGACCCTCACAAAGAAAAGCGCAAACAAGCTCAGAACTACCCAAAGGACATTGGAAAGAGCAATGTTAGGAGTCACTCTACGATAAAGGACAAGAAACGAAGAAATAAGAAACAGAACTAAAGTGACAGATATCATTGAGCGTATAGCCAAACTAAAATGGCAATGGGCAGGCCACGTTGCTAGGCAGCACAAAGAAAAGTGGCCAGTAAAATTAATATCTTGGCGCCCAAGAGAAAAGAAAATAGGACTGGGAAGACCACAGAAGAGATGGCGGGATGACATCGAGCAAGTGGCTGGGAAGCACTGGATTGATGTATCTTTATAGGGCTATCAGCCTTGAGGCTTTCCGCCGGTCAAGGGAGAAGCTCAGAGGAGTTTAATCACCCGGTATTTACCTTAACTTCACAGAAAACCTCTGAAAAACTGTGAAAGGTTATTCGCGTAAATTCGAACCCGCTGGGGATCGAACTCAGGCTCCCCAATGCTCAGTACGAGACGGACGACACCTCTAACCACTCGGCCACTGAGCTGGGTCTTGAAAGACATTAACTCAAATAAAGCACCTTATATCCGGTCGGATACTATAAAGAATAACAAAAAAGCGATAACGGAAATACGGCACATATTCAATGCCCTGCTACTCAGTTACATCCCATCAATGGAAAATAGCTAAAATAATAATGATTGTTAAGCCTGGTGATGACCAAAGTAATATAAGCTCATATGTGGCAATGGACTAAGTGGTCTATAGTCTATTGCCAGTACTATCAAAATGTTTCGAAAAGTTACCAATGGCTAGACTGGATCCCAATCTATCTTGGTCAAAACTACTACCAAACAACCAATTTGAATTCAAAAAGAAGCATGGCACAGTAGAATAGGTGCATTCAGTAGTAAGAAAGATCAGCAATGACATAGAAAATAAGAGGTTGTGTTCGGCTGCCTTTATTGACATCAGCAAAGCGTTTGTTAAACGTTCCAAACACACAGGACTGCTATAAAGACTAAAGAAAAATAGAAGTCATACTTATCCAATAGATTTTTCCTGGTAAAAGTACGGTCGGACTACACAGACCTAAGATCTTTCAGGTTTGGGTCGCACAAGGAAGTGTACTGGGGCCAGTATTATACCAGCTGTAGCCCGCGGAGTTGTCTACTACAAACCTAACTACAGTCTCTACCTTCGCTGATCGTGTCATCAGCGAAGGTAGAGACTGTATAGCAATAATGGCTTCCCACCAAAACCACGAAACCATCTAAACAAAATAGAATGGCGGGGTTGAACATATGGAAAATTAAGGCAAACGAGGCCAAATCCACATATATCACTTTTACAACAAAAACAATTCAATGCCCTCCCGATTCCCTAAACAGCGGTCAGTTAACTCAAGCAAGCAGTGCAAAGTACCTAGGCATACATCTGGATAAACACATCGTCAACAAGAGAAGACAATTAGGACACAGATGGCAACAACTATATGTTATCGATGCTCGGCGTCGACGGGGTTGGTGAAGGAAGCTGCAGTCCGTCGCAGGGGTCAGCTCTTCGTAAGTCAGGCACGGGGAGGGTTAAAAACCGCCAGGCCGCCTTACGGGGAAGATAGGATCAACACTCGGCGTCGAGGATGTTCTTGAAACGGTTCTCTGAGTCGTGGTGAGGGAGAACCGTCACAAGAGGGAGATAGGGCACAATTATCAGTGTAAGCTGATAGCTGCAAGGGAATAAATCGATCCTCTGAGTCTTGGTGAGGGAGGATCGATTTACCAAAGGTAAAAAGTTAAACACAAGTTTCGAAGCGATAGTCGGGTAATTTGAATCAGTCCTGGTGAGGGAGAACTGACTGCCGTTTAGGGGTGCGTGCACGTTATTTATAGGGGGCGAACGGGCCCTCTACTCTTAGCATCCGCTGAAGAGGCGCACGCAGCCCGGGATTTTCCTACCCTACTGAGCGTAGAGTAGGGGTACGCGGCATGTCGCCGAAACGGTAACATATACTAGATCACTGGTAAAAAATCAAAACTATCATTACAAAACAAACTACTTGTTTAAAAAAGCCATTATAAAATAGCGGGATCCGCAAATAACGCAATGGAATTATTTACTTATTGTCTCAATAGAGACAGATTGTAGATAAAAAGAGCTTTGCCATCCACTCTTACTGCATACAGTTTTTGGATATAGTATAAATATTCATATTTGAATATTACCTCGAAACTATGAGATGCACCCGAGATTGAAGTGGAATTTTAAATATTTCCAAAATACGATACGTTAGCGACATTCAATACAAATGTGAATACAAATTGTTTCATTTATTAGTAGTCAAATAATCGTGAAAATATAAAAGGTATAACATTTTGTAGTTTTTAAATCATATAATTTATATATAACACATATTTAAAAATAAATAAAATGTGAAATAATTGTTTTCATCTCAATATTGAATTAATTTCCGCAACGATGTGTTTATTCTCTATGTTTGGAATATATTAACTGATATATTTTATTTGATCACGTATCAGCCTGACAAAACTGTTGACGTCAATAGAGTTCATACACATTATTTTTATTATAGGGGAGATCGCCTATATTGCAGCTGTAGCATTTCAATAGGTAGTTAGTGTAGGTGGGTTAATACCAGCCTATTATTCCATTGCATAGAATAAATTCGAACTGCTTATTTTTATGCTGCATATCAGGTAGTAAATATTTCCCTATGATTTCATATTTTCAAATATAAATATGTACTGGAATAATCACGAAAACATGCACTTCATGTATTTTCAGTCGGCGGTTGTTTTTTGTTTATGCGATTGCATCAGTAGTATATTTTCGATGGTCGTCATTCGTTGCGCAGCGCATCGGGAATATATTATCGGAGCCCACGCGACTCGCAGTATCCTTTGGTACATGGCCAACATTTTATTTTAATTAAGTTCGAATAAATGAAAAAAATCCCACCGCGCGTCGTCAATAAAATACGAACAGGATTTCTGCCATATGACATCTAGCTAAATATATTTTAATATTGTGTCTCTCTTTAGAAAAAAAATGTCTGCCTTCTCAGTTTGCATGAAACTGACTTCTTATAATGGAATTTCCAATAAGTAATTATTGGTTCATATGAAAACAATTTTATTGTTTGCTGAATAATGATGTTATACTATAAAAAAACGCATCCCTGAGACAAATAATAATTCTAAATATAATATTCAATTTTTCAATTTAAATATAAAAGTGAATATATACTCACATAAAATAAGTAATAAAAAATAAAATATGGATTTAGCCAGGTGAAATTTGCAGAAATAAGAATAATTTTTTAGCTTTTATGCCTAGTAAATAAAAGTATATCGCAACTTGAGACGACAACGGTCGTAATTTCCAAAACAGTTTTTTGATAAACGCATTTTAAAGATTGCAATAATTCCAGTAGTTTTACCATTGAGTTTAATGTTATCTATTTTATGTTTAATTAATAATTTGGTTTATTCTAAAAAAAAATGATTATAGGAGCGTTAAAATATACATAAGAATCACAAAAACAAAAATCAAAACCTGAAAATTATTTTTGTTACATACATGTTACATCTCAAGGTGCGATATACCTATTTAGTTATTATTATTTATTCTGTCAGAATAATATAATAACCCGCATCTTATTTCTTATTTTACTTTAGCATAAACTCATCTTCATATGTTTTAAATTATTTTAATATAGCATATTTTAGATTACGGTTCCAAAAGCCAGGAATATTGATTACAACAAACTTTTAATTAAATCCTGTGAGTAACTTGTATAGTTTTTAATTAATTCCAAGTGAAAACATATGGAGATTATGTGCTTGGGCATCTCATTTAATGTGTAGGTATAGGATGACAACAAATAAATTAAGTTTTTATGCCAACTTGTATAGTTTTTAATTAATTCCAAGTGAAAACATATAGAGATTATGTGCTTGGGCATCTCATTTAATGTGTAGGTATAGGATGACAACAAATACATTAAGTTTTTATGCCATTTTATTTATTTTTAATAATACTATTATTTTTTAACTCTGTCAAAGAACAGTAACCGGGTGAACTGAGTAGCTTGCTGATGTCTTTTCCGGTCCCAAGCCCGGACAAAAGAGGAGGGGTTTAAGGTTAGGCCAGCCACCTACCTCATGTAAAAAAAACCAAGAAGGGCTCACAGGACCAACTTAGAATAGGATGCAGGAATGTAAGATCTCTCAGCAGCAAAGACCAGGAAATTCTAATGGAACTACATGAACATAAAATAGACATTTGCGCAGTCGCAGAGACAAAGAAGCTAGGTAAGGGTACAACTCAATACCCAAATTATGTCCTGATCTTTTCGGATAAAAATAAAAACCAACGAGCAGCATCTGGCACGGGTGTACGCATATCCAACAAACTGGCTCAACTAATCACAAACATAACATACACGAATGATACAATAATTCAAATATCAATGAAAACGAATCAAAAGCAACATCTGCACATAAAATCTGTATACGCACCAGATAACGGACTGCCAGACGAACAGGAAACGTCCTTCTATGAAGCGCTGCAGGAAGTGATAGACACAATCCCACAGGAAGATAAACTTATAATACTGGGGGATTTAAATGCCCAGGTGGGAAATGACATAATACCTGGTGTAAAGAACAGATTCAGTGAGCCAACGCTAAATAGCAGGGGAAAAACACTAATAGACTTCTGCACACATAATGAATTAAGAATATGCAAGACATTCTTTGAACACAAGTTGCAGCACAAGATAACATTTACAGGTACAAGAAGGCAATCCATGATTGATTACATTATTACCAACAAACACATAAGACCAGAGCAAACACTAGACATTAGAGCACTAACATCTGCTAACATTGTATCAGATCACAACCTGATTGTAGGTAAGTTTGCAGTAGAGACACCACAGTACAGAACAACACGTATTGCAGCTAAAATCGAAAAGTTGAACATAGAATCATTAAGAAACGAAATCACAAAAACGCTCTACCAACAAAGACTGGCTCTTCAAATAAGGCATAATCCCATCGAAGACAGTGATACATCCCAAGCGGCATGGGAAAAACTGAAACAAAACATAAACCAAGCTGCCACAGAAGTGTTTGGGAAGAGAATAATAAACAATACACCAACATACCAAAAAGGATCCAAACCCTGGTTCAATCAGGAGGTAAAAGCTCTGGCACAAAAATGAAACAAGACCATCTTATTCACAAATCGACGAACTCCAGAGAAGACTACGAAAAGTATAAGGAAATAAGAAACAGAACTAACAACCGAATCCGTATCATAAAAAGAGAGAAATGGGAACAATTTAGCATGGAAATGGAGAACTACTTATATGGGACACAAAAACTAATCAGGAAGTTTCTCAGGGGACTGAGAAAAGAAATGAACGAAACAATACAAATAAACAGCGTTAGCTCGGACAAGCTAAAGTCCTTCTTCGCCGAACTATATGATCATGAAGACCACAAACTTGAAAAAGTGACAATAATAACAAGACCACATCAGCCTGCACTCGATAAAGTCAATACCGAGGACGTCGAAGCTATTCTAGCAAAATCGAAAAATGACAAAGCGCCCCTAATAACATCAAAAGCGAAATGCTGAAACACCACGGGGCACAACCACTCGCAGGGCAGCTGGCGAAGCTATATAACATAGTTCTATCAACAACGGAACCCCCCTTGACTGGAAAGAGAGTGCAAGCATTACACTATACAAAAAGGGCAGCAGGAATGACCCGAAAAATTACAGATGCATCTCATAGTTGCATCTAACAGGGGGATGCAACTATGAAGACATTCATAAAACATCTAGCGAACATAGTAACACAGAAGATCACGATGCGGGAAGAGCAACAGGGCTTTCGGAAAAATCGCTCCACCACAGACGGTATCTATGTGGTGCGACAAATTGCAGAGAATGCGCTGGAGTTCAACAAACCCGCCTATATCAGTTTCGTGAAACTCGAAAAGGTGTTTGATAAAGTCCGGCTATCAGATGTACTAAAGACGTTAATTATCAAAGACATACACCCCAACATAATTAAGACAACAAAACAACTGAACCTCCCCGTTCGTCGCTCTTAATTTGGTCGTGGGGCCTGTACCTCGACCAAATTAAGAGCGACGAACGGGGAGGAAATTGATATCCGAATCAGCACGGGGATACGGCAAGAGGACAGCTTGAGTCTTCTACTGTGCAACCTCTTGATGGATAAGATTATAACAGCCCTTGACCCAATAGAACATGGCTACACATTGGGAAAGGGCAGTGCACAAACTGTTAGTTGTCTAAAACTAATGAATGCCACAGAATGAATTATGCTTGTACTGAGAATATGCCAATAAAGGTTTTCCAAGTAATAACATTGTTTTATAATTTTTCCTTATTTGCTCAATCACTTCCTAATATCCACATTTACGTTGGTAAATTATTTTTTTTAATTTTTTTTTATAATAATACTAAATATGATGGATTAAATGAATGTAAGAGGATTCTCTTCACTGGGATTATAGACCTCTAGGGAATTGCTGGTCAATTTGTTAGTTTTTATGTTAAACCATTCTTCAGTCATCGGTAGAGCTCGAAAATGGCAAGAGCTTAGCCGAAACTAGTTACAAAGTGTAACTGTGTATTAAAAAAATTTAAACATTATATCGTTCTGTAATACTGTCATTATTCTAAAATATTGACAGTATTATTGACCGTGTAAGGTGCCTAATAGACCAAACTATAAAAAAAGACCTTTATTTGGCATTGCGGCCCAACCCTTCCCTTTACAAATTCCAGCCGCAAAAAAAACAATACTTTCACAGAAAGAACTAAATAATAAATATTTTAGAGCAAACTATAATTCCTCCATTGACTCTTTATTTACCTAGACACAAATTACCGACTCGGTGAATTCGCTCCAAACTACTCGTTGGCCGTAAACGTATAGATGTGGTATTTTGCGAGAATCCCCTTAAAGTAACCTCTATATTCCGCCCAGCATTAATTATACATTCATAAATATTATTTTAATATTACAATTCGGGATGTGGGGTGTGAGGTGCTCCTAAAGTTTGTTTATAATAAAAATAAAGTAAAATAATTATGTTTTATCTACCGCCCACATATACGTATAAAAACATAAAGCTATGAAGCAAAAAATGCCTGAAACGCGTTCCGCTTGTAATTTTTTTAAATTAAAATAATACATGAATGTAAATGTTAAACCTGGGCTTCATAATATTTTATTACCCGTGCAGCATAATTAAAATAGCGTTCGTACAGAGTACATAACGTGCAATTGTTGGAAGCTATATGAAGATTCAAATGTACGATTTAACTAACCTATGCAGTTATGACCAGTCCCAACTTGCATTAATGTAGTTTTTTTTGTGGGTGAATCTGCATAATCTTTACCTAGCGTTACAGTGCCATTAGAAGAATATTAACAAATATGTATTGTGATTGTATGTATTTTAAACCTACACCGTAAAGTAGAACGCAAAAGATTTATTTTAAATTGTATAACTATTTCTAATTTCTAAATGGAAAATTAACATTGTTCATTACGGTGTTGTTATTGTTAAGTAAATTTATTATTATTCCGCCGCTTTATCATGTTCTACATGTGTGTATGACACTATGTAGTTTGTGTCTGCATCGAAACTACATAATGTCATACTAGTTTTAAAATATTATATTGTTCCTGCGTCTACTTTGTGATAATTCATTATAAATATATAAATAATAAATGAAAAGTGTTACTTTTAATTGTTAGTTCCAGAAATAACCGAAAATAAATGTTGTGTGTAACATATCTAAGATATTCATTTTTATGAACTATTAAATCTAGGTATTTAAGGGCATAATAGTACTAAACATGCCTACGGTGAGTAGACACCCTTCTAAACGATATCTGTCACGTTAGGGGATTTTACAGGTTTTACCCCTATATTCACCAACATTCCATAAATGTATTAATAGCTATTGAATCCATAAGTATTCGTTGTTATAGCAACAATAAACATATTGTCTGGAGAATATAGTTACTTTAGATTCTCTCTATTGGAAACACAGAATAATTAAACAAAAGGTGTCATCAAAGCTACAATCACAAGTCCTATTCGAGGTTTTTGACATTTGTTTTAGTAATTCCTGTCACAATGACATTTTCAATTTGTCCATTCAATAGTTTATGGAACCTTATGGAAGTTTATGGGAAGTTGGTGAATACGGGCATTAACAAATTGTATATAAATAGGTACACTTTACATATTACTTTAATCATGGGATTAACTTGATAATGATTAGAACTTATCCGAAAATATTTGTATTAGTATTTAAGGTCGTTTTAGACAACACAATGTCTTGACACAAAAGTTAAGGTCATTTTAGACAAGACAATTTCTTGACTCAAAAGTTAGTCAAAATGCGAGACAATCTAAATTATCTCGTATCATACAGCAAATTATTTGAAATATTGAATTGGATGGTAGATCGAATAGAAAAATATAACGCGTTGTATTTGTCAAGGACAAATTGTATGGGAGGAGAATATATGAATTCAATTCTTGAACAACTTTTGAGCTAAGAAATTGTCTTGTCTAAAACGACCTTTAGTCAAGATGCGAGACAATCTAAATTGTCTCGTATCATACAGGTTTATCAATTATTTGAAATATTGAATTGGATGGTGGATCGAATGGAAAAATATAACGCATTTTTTAAGGACAAGTGGTATGGGAGGAGGAAAAACTTTTGAGCTAAGAAATTGTCTTGTCTAAAACGACTTAGTTTTAAAATGTTCCATTCAGCAGAGATACAAGTTTTTGGTTCATCATTGTTAATATTATTATTATTATTAATTTGAAGGTTACCATCACATATTATATATATATATATATATATATATATATATATATATATATATATATATATATATATATAATGAGGTAACAATTATTATATGTTGATACAAATTAATTTATAATTAAAGCTGAAATTGAGAAATGTTTATATTTCAGGTAAATCGGCGTCTCGGCAACATTGAAACTACTATTTTAATATTCGCTGTTTTCCCGACAACACTCGACCCTTAACATTTTTTATTGCGAAAAAGAACCCCCCTTATAGATTGTTTTGGAACGTATATTAATGTTTATAGAGATTGAGGGCGTTTCGCTTCACTCGGTAATTATTACCAGACTCCAGTATAATAAATTACAAATACAAGGGGGATTTTGTTTTCTTCGTAACACCAATTAAAACCTTGGCCAAATACAACGGTACAAATAGTTATACTTGATTTAATTTCATCTTATTCTCATGGTACGCATTTTAAATATTTTAAAATTTCGATATTATATTAGAATGAATATAGACTATTCTAATATAATATATTAATTATAAACGCACCCTTAGTGCTTTGTGGGCTACTAATATATAACAATAAATATGGCAGTTAATAGGCTACACCAAGAGTCTTATAACTGTTTAATTAAGATATACCGTACGTTCATAATTAGAAATTAGAATAATATAGAAATTTAATATGCTGAAGAACATATATAATAAAACATATTTTATACATTGAAATATTGTATCAAAATACAACAAAACTAAAACAACAAACTGCATTTTGAAAAAAATCTGACACTGATAACAATTGCAATATCGCGCTGGAAAAATGAAGAACATTTTTAGTGATTGAGTGCTTATTAACAAATCTGTAATCAAAATGACAAAACAATTCAATGACACAAAAATTAAAATTCGAAACAGTCTCAGTGTCGCATCAAACAATTTCAAAACGGATGGACCATACTATCCAATATGTATAGAAAACATTGCATGACACGGTTCAAAAATGTAAATATTTTTCTATATGCCTGGATGAAAGCACTGATCTGTCCGACATTAGCCAGCTTGTAATTTTTATCCGAACTATTCGAAAGGACTTCAGTTAACAGAGGAGATGTTTGATCTTATTCCTCTCCATGGTACAACCAAGGGTACGGATATTTTTAAAGCTGTAAATAAGGTGGTTTCAAACTAAAGGGGATTCGATAAATGTTCCTGTAATATCACTAATGGAGCCAGAGCTATGATAGGAACTGAAATTGTATTTGCAGGACCTTTGAAATACTGTATTGTTTGACGTAAGGATTTTCCACATAGGGACTCTTAGTGAACAATACAGTGGATGTTAAAATAAGTAATATTAACTAAACTAATTATTATTAATTAACTAATATTATTAGAGGGTGCAATCGTGCTCTGACTCACAGAAAGTTTCGTGGTTTTTTAGCCGAAGTAGATGGTACATATGTGGACTTGTTACTTCACACCGATATTCATTGGTTAAGCGTCGGATACTGTTTGCAACGATTCCTCGCACTACTAAAGGAGATTCCTATTTTCCTTAAAGATGCCAGTCCAATACTACGAAACTGGAAAATCAAATAGTAGACGCACAATTTTTAGCAAAGCTTGCATTTTTAACAGACCTGACATCTCACCTTAACGAATTGAATTTGAAACTACAAGGAAAACAGCAGTATATTACCAACTTATTTGGTCACATACACGGATTTAAGAATACAATTTAGCTTTTCAAGTCTTCATTAGGAAACATGAATTTTAATTTTTGTCAAGGTGTAAAGAGCACTTTGAAGAAATGAAGGATTTTACGGAAGTTTACCTCACATAAAATACATTGACACAATTGCAGAAGAATTCGTAAACCGATTTAGCGACTTTAAAAAAATGGAAAGAGAGATTTCAGTTTTTACTCAGCCCCTTACAATTGAGGTTGAGAATGTAAGCAGAGCAGACCTTTAACTGGAATTGTGTGATTTGCAATCAAATTCTTTTTACCAAGGTAGAACTGAAACTGTATTGGATTTTTTCAAGTTGCTACTAGACGATACCCCAACTTGCGAAACGTAGGGCTTACACTCGGCTCAATGCTGGGAAGCATGTAACTGTGCGAAAGCAGCTTTTCCAACATGAAATGTATAAAGTCAAAATATAGATGTGCCCGCTCTGACAAGTCACATACTCAGTTTGTTTTATTAAAGCCAATATTGCAGTGTACAGTAACGGATATGTGGACAAAATAATGGAAATAGCCGAAAAAATAGCAAAAGAGGACCCAGATGCTAGGATAGTCATAGGAGGGGATTGGTATGCAAGAATTGGGGAGAAAGGGGGATGGATCGATGAAACTGGTGCAATGACAAAACGTGTATCACACGATACAATAATCAACAGTGAAGGAAGAAAGTTACTCGGTTGGTTGGACTTAGGAAACTGGAGTGTACTAAATGGAGATGTTGATGGAGATCAAGATGGAAATTTGGCATACTTAGACACGAGAGGAATCTCAGTTATCGGCTTAGTAGTAGCAAATAGGAATGCGCGAAAAAAAAACAAGTCGGTTCAAAATAGGAGACATGATTATTTCAGATTACTTGCCGATTGAACTAACCAACACAACCAGTGAACAAACGCACAGGCACCCGAGCGGAAACCAACGAATGACAGTGGTAAGGTACCCGTGGAATGAAAGAACAAAAAGGAAATTTTAGATATAATCAAAACCATCGATTGGACACAATTAATTCGATTGATTTAACTAAGAGGGTGAAAGAAAATTTAGAAATGTGCATGTCTATGAATCCATACTCAAATAACGTGCAATGGCACGATCAAAAGTCCAAAATAATAGAAAGAAGGCGACTGAAAGAGTGGAGAGACGGACACTGTGACTTCCAAACGATGATGGAAGCAAAAAAACAGTGGAAAAAACGTGCAAAAAAAAGGAGGAATGGAAGAAGCGTGAGTGGAATCATATACAAAATATCCATAACGAAGCGGAACTGTGGAAGTATTTAAAGGAAGCAAAAGAATACAATAAAAAAAGATATAGAAATAGACATTAATAAATGGTCAACCTATTTTCAAGAACTATTAGATCGAGGAAATACGAATGAAGAGGGCCATGAAAAACATTTCAAGTCCCAATTAGAAAATTTCCAAGTGGAGGAAGTTCTAGCGGTAGTCAAACACAGAAGAATGAAAACGCACCTGGTCCGGACGGGATAAGAAATGAAGAGTGGAAAGAAGCTAGCCAATGGGTTGTAGGGAAAATAATAGAGTTTATAAATCAAGTATGGATGGGAAGAACTAGTTTCCCTGACAGTTGGAAAATTGGCAATTTACCCATATTCAAAAGCGGAAAAAAGGACGACGTCAAAAATTACCGAGGAATAACACTAATTGATTCCATTTACGAGATATATGCCAGTCTAATAGTAAAGCGCCTAGAAGAAGAACTGGAAGAGAGACGCGTGGTGCCTAGCATGCAGGCTGGATTCAGAAAGGGACACATTCCCAAGCAGTACTTTCACAGAAAGAAATCAAAAAAGACACACAAAAAAAGAATACAAATTAACATAAAATACATGTTTCTATCCATTAAAATAAACCCCCTCTGTCCTCGCCAATTTGCTTTCCCACGTCAGCCTCCTGCAGATTTTCACGCCTTTCCCATCCTCTCCTAATCATTCGTTCAGCTTTCTGCACTCTCCAAACCACTCTTCTTTCACTCCCTCACATTCTTTGCTAAGGTGCTACCACGTCTCATTCCCCTTCCTACACAGCGCACACGCGGTATACCCCAGCCCCATCCACACTTTTGTTCTTCGCTCTTCTGAACCACACCTCGCTCTTGCCATGCATACTTTGTCCTCTCTGCTCCACTCTCCCCTGGCTAAGTAGCTCGGGAGTTTCCCCTGCACTTGCCACTCTACGTAGCCAGGGTTGTATGAGCTCTCAGCCATTCTCACTTGCCTTTCTTGCCACTAAATATACCTCAATCTCTCCCTTATCTCAGTTCCTAGGCTACCCCTTTCCCCCAGCTTCTCCTCTAATCACACCTCAGACATACCCACTCTTTCATACATCCTTTCTCTATCCTTCCTCCATCTACTCTCTGTTCTACTCTTATACCTCATCCATACCTCCCGCACCAGTCTTTCCTCGCCCAAATCCTGCAATCTTTCCTCAAACTTCACAACCCTCACACACGACTCCCACCACATACTCATACGATTTGTCTGCTGCAACAGCACTGCCCTCGGTGTCGACCTTTCGAGCCCTAGCAGATTCTTCAGAAACCAACCTTGCTCCCTTTCTATTACCTCCCATTCACGCACTCCATACAACAATATAGGTTTTACACACGCATCCCATATCTTGCACGCCATTACGAGGTTACCACCCCACAAACTCCCCCATTTTCTGCACGCAATCTCCCAAGCCATTCTTGCTTTCGCCTGCATACACTCCACATGCATCCTAAGCCCTCCTCCACAGTCAAACCAAAAGCCCAAATATTTAAAGCCATTCACTCTCTCAATCAGCCTTTCCTTCCATTTCAGGATTGTCCTTACCCCTCCTGCCCCTATTCCTAAACAACATCCATTTGGTCTTTTCCACATTCACCACTAGCCCTCTCTTATCCAGGTATCTACCCATTCTATCCAACATCTCTTGCATTTCTTCCACTCTCTTGGCCACCAGCACCACGTCATCTGCATACGCCAACATCCACACTTTGGATCTAGCCACCACGACCCCTCCTGCCTGTCCTCTCCTCAGCACCTTTTCCAACTCGCTCGTGTACAGATTAATCAGGAGGGGGCTCAGCGGGCATCCCTGCCGTACCACATTCACCCTAAATTTCTCAGATATTTTTCCATTCACTCTTGCTTTCGCCCATGACTCTTTATACACCCTTCTCACCCACTCCACTCCTTCCTCTTCCATACCCCAATCTATAGGCAGTATGAATGGAACACATCAGATATGTATGCAAGAAGGCTGGAGCAGCAGCAGCGAGTTTGTGGAATGAATGGAGGAAATGATTCGACAATGCATTTGGTATAAAAAAGACTATTTAGGATGTATGTGTGAGGAGTATAATTAAGTATAGGGTGGCAGGGAGTGGCCTGGGGTCGAAAAGTTTTAAGTGTATTGGTTGAAGCGCATGCTTGGAACGACTCCTAGCTATGTAGTGAAACAGGAGATGAATGCGGTAATGATTGGAACGTATACAGGGAGTAAAGTAGCAAGGTATGAGAGAAAGATGTATGAGACGAATGACAAAATGAGTGATAAAGGAAGCATTTGAAGAAATGTAGCGTAACTCAAAAAAGAAGAGAGTAATGGGAAAATGAGAGATAGAGAGAATGCAAATGTATGAAGGAATAGGAATGTCCATGGAAGAAGTGGAAACACTAAAGCACAGTGCTGGAAGTTCTGGTAATGAACAGGCTTCTGGAAGTAGGAGCACAAGAGATGCAGAGTAGTATTGAAAACAGTAGATATGGGAGATACAAGCAAATCCAGGTACAGCAGCGACTCCCAGAATATCTGGAGGGAGTGGGCCATAGTAGGTCACAAACATTGATTTGTCGCTTCAGATGTGGAAACGAGGAAGAATGGTTCAAGGATTGGATGGGTGATAGCTATAGGAAATGTGGTATATGTGGTCAGGGTGAAGATAAAAAGGAGCACTGGTTAAATGAACATGGAGAACGTAATGGTCAAAGAAGGATGTAAGATAGTGAACAAAGTTTGGATACGGTTTTTAGATGAGGATCGAAGAGGAGTGAGTATAATGAGGTCAATAAAGCAACTAAAAGAGGTAACATGTGGTATATAACAAAAATAGGGGTAATCTTTCCTTTTGTTTCGCGGGAAAGAAAGAATGAATAAATAAATGTATGTAAATATGAATATCAAATTATAATTTAATTTTTGTTATTTTTTTCTGTAATGGAATGGCTAATGGTGGGTGTGTGTACATATATGTATGTGCGTATGTATATGTATATATATATATATATATATATATATATATATAATATATATATAGGGCTGTAAGGATACTAAAAGAAGTATAATTTTTGTTTGTTTTTAAGTTTATTACATACTGTGTAAAGGATTGTTAATGACAATAAAGGTTTATTTTATATTAAAGTTAATATTGATGCATTAGTAAGTGAAAACCAACATCCTCAAATTTCCCACATTTTTTTTAATATTTTATTTTATTTCATATTTTTTAATAAATTAAAATAATAATGCAAACAACTTTTTTTCTTTGTATATATACGATATATACGAAGCATTTTATAATGCGGCCGCATTTTTTTTAAAGCATCCCTTGGGGCCCTTGCAGTTGGACAGCCCTGATCTAGACCATACAATAAGTGAAGCCTGAGAGAAACAATCAAAATATACGTGACTGAAGGGAATACAAGGAAAGAATACCAAAGTTTGAATATGCAGAAAAATACATAGCAAAGTAGATATGCTGACTTTCATAAAAACAACGCAAGAAAGAAAGAAGTTGATCAATTTTAACAAAATATGTGAATATTATTATGCATACAAGCACAGAAATATATTTAACGGATGAATGAGTGACAAAGAAGGATAGAGTCCGAAATTAAGATATTATGGAAAGACTGGAAACGACACCACTACAGGAAGAAAGAAGAAAATAGAAGAGGGACAATTGCAATGGTTAAGATATATATATATATATATATATATATATATATATATTTATATATATATATATATATATATATATATAAATATATATATATATATATATATATATATATATATATATATATATATATATATATATATATATAGGATGGTCACTACAAGACAAGTAAAGCAGGCATGAGACCCATGTCTCCTACCGCAATATAGGTTTTTTAAAGACTATTATACTAATTATCAGATTTTTGAGTCAACATTTCGTAAAATACCTCATAATTTCCTACTCATCAATTATATATACTAAAGAAAGTTAAAATTCGCAGGTGTGTTTGTTTTTAAGTATATTGCAAGCAAATTTTTACTTTATATGTAAGTATAAATGAAATATTGTATACATCCAAAATGGGGCTAATAAAAAATAAAATACACCTATGCCAGTATTCCTGATCGTTTGTTAAAAATAAAGCTCAGTTAAATGCAAAATGGACATTCCATTTTAATTTAGGGTTATCTTCCAAAACGTTTAATTTTCCTACTCCCGTTCAAAGTACTAATCTCTGGTTATTCAGTTGCACCATTATTTTAATCCTCGGTTAGAAATAGTATCTGTTAATTTTGGCCGAATAAGAATTTAATCGGTAAAACAACCCACAAATCAGTGTTCAGTCAAAATTTAATTATCCAGTTTGTATTTAAGGGAGTTTAATTTTAACAGACGTTAATGAATAAGGGCAATAATATAGAATATTTGTACAGAATATGGAATATTTGTACAGAATATGGAATATTTGTACAGAATATAGAATATTTGTACAGAATATAGAATATTTGTACACAATATTGAAAATTTGCACAGAATATAGAATATTTGTACAGAATATAGAATATAGAATCCAACCTTTACTCAATACATTACATGCCTCCTTTATCATATATCCATGTGCGTATTTTTGTACTTAAGAGAGCACTTTAATTTCACAATTATAATAGTTTTTAAAGCATGAATAGAGTTACTTCTGTATTATTATTAATTTTTACATCAAAATATTAAACTACAAAAATTAAGTAGCTGTTGGGTGTGATGTGCACAAAATGCATCAACTCAGAGTAAAGAGATATTCTTTCCATTACTTGTATGTAGACATCAGCTATGAAATAATATACCTCAGTTTTCAATACACATAGTTATATTATATTCGGACATAACTCAAAGTTATATTGTAATATGAAACTTACCTTAAGGTTGTGATAAAACAATACGGCCGCTATAGTGCTTATCGCAAACCATATAAATAATGTGAGCGTCGACACCTGCGATATATGCAGGGTATTCAACACGGTGCTCAAGATAACAGCGGCTGCATGACAAAAGATTACAGGCAGTAAGCACCTGTCGACCATATCCCATGGCAATTCCTGGTGCTGCTGGTGGCCTGGCGGGAAAACGGCCGCAGCCACGGAGGAACGGCGGCGGCGGGCATCGGCCTGCTTTGGAAGAGCCGGCAGGGTCTTAAGAGACGCCCTACGCTTAAAAGGGCCACTCATTTTGTCTAATTATTCTACCACCAGTGAACCGAACGCGCTGCGAATCCGCCGCACAGTGCCAATTTTCTATTTCCCGACGTGACCGGACTATTTTAGTCCTCTCCCCGCCGCTTAATTATTTAATTTTAGAGATACCGGCCGCTGCACCGTCTGCGCCACTTTCATTTTTACTTTTACGTGACAAAAAAATTAGGATTTTCCTGCAGAATATCACTAAATAACTATTAGGGTAAACCTTAACAAAACGTTCATAAGAATTTATTTTTATAATATTTTTCAATTGTATTTTGCCCGAACTTTTCGAATTATCGACAGTTGAAAGCTATCTCGTGACAAAAATAATAAAAACAAATCAATAAAATTATATACAATACCATGGATAAATAAATAAGTAATTAAACAAATAGACAGAAGAAATACATTACAAAAGAAACAATATAAATATTATTTAAATGAAAAAATGAGAAATACATACCAAAATCAGAAAAGAGACAACGAGGCTAAATATAAACGATTCAAAAACAAATTTCTGTATAAATAACTTTGACACATAAAAAAATAATCTAAAAAAAAACACTACTAACAAAGGAACTAAAAAAAATACAATTACATAAAAGAAAGATGAAACCAAAACAAATGATAGCAAGGACGTAGCTAATGAAATACAATGATATTTTGCAAAAATGGAAAGAAAGAAAAAAACTGACAAAAAATAAATAAGAGACAATAACAACACCACAAATATAACAATAACAAGGAAACACACTGAACCCATGCATTTCCATCCAACGAACAAAATAGAATTTAACAATATAATCACAGAATTTAAAGATCACAAAGCCCGCGGATTCAAACAAATAACAATTGACATCACAAAATAAAACAAAATGAATCCGAAATGTATGCGACTTTTCTGTTCTTCGCATATCTTGCTTATTCTTGTGTATTTTTTTATGAATAGATGGCTCATAAGGCTGATGGTATGATAGTCATTACAGTAGATTGCTCAGGACAGCGTTGTAAGGTGAATATTTTTCTTTGGGTTTCAAAGAATTTTTCCTTTCAAATATATTTTGAAGAATATTTTTGTTATCCATGTAATGTCATCCATGGAATACTTTCACTTCAGTTAGCTGAGAAGGTCATTCGGTCCAGGTAATTTGTAATTCTTGAGTTGTAGTATTGCATGTATGACTTCTGTTTTTATATCCATTCCCTCTAAGTTGTTCGGTTCTTCCATAGTATCTTCAAAGAGTTTTGTTATGTATCTTTTCCAAGAATCGCTTTTTTTGTTTATGATTGTGTTAGTGTCTTCATTGTCAACAGAAAAAGAGCAAAGAGCAATACATGGAGTCAATATATAGACAATGAAATATCGAATCGAAAAATCGAAAAATTAATTATATCCCAATAACCATGGACCCAGTTAATACACTCTAATTAAAAATATTTTGGCTTAACATTGGACGCAAACGGAAACGGAAAGTGCACGTGAAGAAAAAACGAAAAGACCTCGACAAAAGACGCAAAAAAAGACGGACCAGAGCTATGGGGCTGTGCCAATAGATGAACTATCCAAATTATAAAGACATTTCAAAATAAAATAAGACGTTTCAAAATAAAATAATAAAAGCTATAATCTGGGTAATGTTCCCTGGTACGTTCGAAATAGTGACATGCATCCAGATCCAGCACTAAGGATGGTAAAGTATGAGATACAGGAGGTTGATAAACAAAATGAGGAGCGGCTTCTACAGCTTGTCAACAGCTATCAAAATATTGGAAAAGACTGGTTTAACAACAAGACTCTGAAGGGTAAAAACTTTCGTTTTGGTGTAGTTTAAGCCACCTCATCACCCGAAGGCCCAGTTGGTGACAGCAAGACGGATACAACCGGAGAAAGGAGGACAAAGAGGGAGATGCCAACCAATCCCCTGAACGAACTGGTAGCAGCATACGATCTAGTTTTTCGACTTACGAACACAGCGGGTCATACAAGAAACATCTCCTGGGAGGCCAAAGCGGACGCGATGGCACTCAGGGATGTGTATCAGAGGGTACTGGGTAGTATGGACAACACAATTGAAGACATAAACCCATACACGGACGACCTAAAGGCCCCGATCGAGGTCCTGAAAACAGATAAGGCCAGAGCGGACGCCCAACTAAATGAGCTGCAACAAGAACTGCTAGTGATGAAGGGGCAGCTGGACGAGTATGCCAGAGCCTCGCAGCTACATCCCACACAGATGAGACAGCAGAAGACCAAGTGCGCAGAATCCGTAGCGCCTTCAAACCAGAGGGCACCTACGAGGAAGCCCACGAAATAATTAAGGAAGAATGGCCACGGAGACATATGAAAAGTTCCAGAACGTCAAGAGCACCGACACCCCGGATATACGACTGCCGAACGATGATTGTTCAGCAAAGAGGAAATAAGACTGGGCGACTGATCCACGAACTCGCTGGCGAAAACATAGCCAGCGGAGAAGTGGTAGCAGTCGTCCGGAGCACTGAGGTCCACCAAGTGGCGGGTTGCCAGCGAGATCATCTTGGACAACGTACTATATTAAGTGCGAAAAGACAACAGAGGAAAACACCGAAAAAATCGTATTCCAAGGCACTCAAACAATCAGAGAGATCGGGATGGCCGCAGGATCAACCAAAATAAAGGCGGAATGGGCCACGATTCCTACAATAACAGCAAAGAAAATCCTGGAATACCAATATGCGGGAACTAACATACAAGTGACCCTGGGGGACGACAGTGACAACGACCAAAAGACGGCGCCTGGGGCAAGTGAGGACACAAACCCCACAAAGCCCATAACAGCCAAAGACGAGGAAACAGAAAATGGATACCCAAGGAACGGGCAGGGAGCAGACGACCTATGCACCGCAATGACAAACCAAGAACCAGGAGCCCAAGAAATGTCAGGGGGGCGGGCGTTACCCTCCACATCCATGGCTCACTGACGATCAAGGAAGAGCCAGATAAAGCAATAAAAACAGCGACCCCGGGAAAACGGTACTCTGCGGGGTGGGCATGCCCAAATCGGCCCGTAATGGTACCCATGCCATTGTGATAATAACAACGGAGAGGGAAACTGAAATACTGATAGGCACGAAAATACGGGTCGACCTGATCCTGTGAAAAACTACCAGGCGAGAAGAACCACGGACTTGGCGGGCAGCGAGTTTATGGAACCAGCCGCTGTGCTCGACCTGTAAGCATGCAATATGGGGGTATGGGGGGGGGGGCTACGCCGACATTTGATAGGGGTGGGTTGGCGCGCCACACTCACCAGCACTGCTGACGGGAAGAGTGCAAGGCAGGCGCGTCTACGAGGACGAGTCGCTAAGCGACCACAGATTCATCGTTTACCGGATTACAACAAGCAGAGGGCAACCAGCACTACCAAACTAGACTACCTCCCCCCACACGAATATGTGGAAAATAGACAAAATAGATGAGGACCTCCTAAAGGTTATTTTAAGAGATCACGACCCCAACAATAGCTGACGACCTGGACCACATGCTGGAGGTGCTATAAAGAAGCCTGGCGGAGGCTAGCCTGCTCGAAATGTCCACCAAGGAACCCGCCAGTGCATCATACCGCAAGGTGTACTGGTGGTGCGAAGAGGTGGCGGAGGCGACAACCGAGGCAAACCGTAACAGTAGATGCGTGCAGCGATTCAGGGCGGCTAGAGCCCCATTCGAGCCCTCCAGTTACTGGGACAAGAGAAACAATTCAAGCGGGCAATTGTAGAGATAGAGATAAAGAAGATATTGCATGATCGCGACCCTGGACGTTACCAATGCGTTTAATACGCTTCCATGGATGACCATCATACGCGCGCTAAGTAACAGACATATTCCCTCACCATAGATATGAATGGTAGTGGTACCTGAGTGACTTGAGAGAGCTCACACACGAGGGCACCGAAGAGACAACGTCGTTTAGGGTCACGGGAGGGGTCCCACAAGGATCAGTATTGGATCCATTATTGTGGAACGTGGCCTACTACGAGCTGCCCAAGGATGCTCATTCGACCGCATTCGCCGACGACATGGCGATCGTCGTTCGTGGCCGTGACTTCAAGGGGACAAAGGCAAAGACACGCGAAGCAGTAAAGAAAAAGGTCGATTGGTTGAAACAGAGAGAGGACTCGCCACCGTTGTGGGCAAGACTGAGGTGGCCCTATCCACCAGAGGGACTACGACACAGAGGCCGTCAAGACTAGGTGGAATGCGAACAGACTGAGGAGGGCGTTGCACCAGCGCTCTGCACATAACCCGGGGGCTACGCCGACATTTGATAGGGGTGGGTTGGCGCGCCACACTCACCAGCACTGCTGACGGGAAGAGTGCAAGGCAGGCGCGTCTACGAGGACGAGTCGCTAAGCGACCACAGATTCATCGTTTACCGGATTACAACAAGCAGAGGGCAACCAGCACTACCAAACTAGACTACCTCCCCCCACACGAATATGTGGAAAATAGACAAAATAGATGAAGACCTCCTAAAGGTCATTTTAAGAGATCACGACCCCAACAATAGCTGACGACCTGGACCACATGCGGGAGGTGCTATAAAGAAGCCTGGCGGAGGCTAGCCTGCTCGAAATGTCCACCAAGGAACCCGCCAGTGCATCATACCGCAAGGTGTACTGGTGGTGCGAAGAGGTGGCGGAGGCGACAACCGAGGCAAACCGTAACAGTAGATGCGTGCAGCGATTCAGGGCGGCTAGAGCCCCATTCGAGCCCTCCAGTTACTGGGACAAGAGAAACAATTCAAGCGGGCAATTGTAGAGATAGAGATAAAGAAGATATTGCATGATCGCGACCCTGGACGTTACCAATGCGTTTAATACGCTTCCATGGATGACCATCATACGCGCGCTAAGTAACAGACATATTCCCTCACCATAGATATGAATGGTAGTGGTACCTGAGTGACCTGAGAGAGCTCACACACGAGGGCACCGAAGAGACAACGTCGTTTAGGGTCACGGGAGGGGTCCCACAAGGATCAGTATTGGATCCATTATTGTGGAACGTGGCCTACTACGAGCTGCCCAAGGATGCTCATTCGACCGCATTCGCCGACGACATGGCGATCGTCGTTCGTGGCCGTGACTTCAAGGGGACAAAGGCAAAGACACGCGAAGCAGTCAAGAAAAAGGTCGATTGGTTGAAACAGAGAGAGGACTCGCCACCGTTGTGGGCAAGACTGAGGTGGCCCTATCCACCAGAGGGACTACGACACAGAGGCCGTCAAGACTAGGTGGAATGCGAACAGACTGAGGAGGGCGTTGCACCAGCGCTCTGCACATAACCCGGGTCTCTCGCACCACCTCCACAATTGCAGCGGGTGGAACTGGAGGGCCTCTACCTATGAATACGACGGAACGGCCCCAGGGACTGGCAAAACAGAAGTTAGTGCCGAGACGTTTACAAATGGAGATTGGAAGAGACTCAAAATGTGGACCCGAAGGATTTTCCCCCGATTGGAGCCCCTGGTGACACGACGACATGATGACACGGACCACTGGTTGGCGCTGTCATTGACGGGACATGACATATTCCAGAGCGACCTGCATATGATTGGAAAGGCAGGTACTGCAACGGGATGGACCACGCAGCACATAACATTTTCAGCTGCAGATGGCAAACAGACAGAGCTAGACTGATGTTCGAGATAGGGGAGCTGATCTACACCCTGGCCCAGCTAGGCGCGGCTAAGCTCCGAAGTGCTGAAAACTGGGATGCGGTACTAACATTCGCCAGGACAGTCTTGAAGACAAAGTATAGGGACGACCTACATAATTGACGTACATGACAACGGACAAAAAGGCATGACAAGAGACACGATTGACTTAATGATGCGAGACGGTATTAAGGTGCCTAGGGACCGCCAGCGTATGCCGATACTGGACGGCCCGGCCCAAACCTTATACGATTGCAACAGATGGTACGCGGTATTATGAAAGGAGCTTGGGAACCTCGAACCCCGACAAACAGGACGCCTCATGATAGTGACTGCTAAACAATTTGACGAGACTATGTAGCAGAACGACCTGCAGACATAACGACGAACGAGACTAACAAGATGTGACATCCAGACAAGAGACAACTTTTACTGACTAACGCAAGACGGGCTTAGCCCCTAGTGACAGAACGTGAGTCATATGCTGCTTCCAGATGCTCTTCAATACTTCCTCCGCCATTCTCTCAAGCGTGACAATTTGCTTGCTTATCCCTCAATTCTATCTAAACCCACCTTGACTTTCTGGCAGCAACATTCTTATGTCCACTTCGCCTTCCAGTCTAGTTTCGCCATTTTCATCATTGACTTGTACCCCGCACTAATAACGAGATTACCCCATAGTTTTTCAGTTCCGAGACTACTTCTGTGTATGCACTGGAATCACATCCACGCGTCACTGCACGGCATCTCCACCGCTCCACTACACAGCCTATTGATGGATGCACTGTAGCTGTTTCACACTTCTCTCCACTGACAACCTCTTGTATACTTCAGCCTTCATCCCGTCTTCTCATGCCGCCTTTTTCAATATCAACTGAGCCAGCTCCACTTCCAGCACATTCTAAACTAAGTCCTCATGTCCTACCTAACCTCACGTTCTATCATTCGCGGCGTCTTTCGTTAGTCAGTAAGACTTGTCGAGATATCACGTGATGTTAGGCAGGTCATTCTGCTACATAGGCCCTTTCCATTTGATTACTGTTAGTGACTAGTAGTCATAAGTCGTCTCGCCTATTCTATAAAGATAAGTCTGGAAGACCCCGTGCTCTGTCATTTTTTGGGTTATTCAAGGGTCCATTTGTCCATGATTCTTCCCAATTAGTGGTTTCAAGTTCGGGAAAAAGCCTTAGGTCCACGCCGCGTTAGTCGTTGACTCTTATTGGCTCAGCCATTTTTTCATAGTGCTGCTCTTGGCCTCCTCCTTGGCCGCCTTGAGTAGTTCTCCGTCGCCCTTGATTGCAAAGTATGCTGCTTGCGTCTCTTCCACTATCAGACTAGCTGCAACTATTGCTGCCATCCGCTGATACCGTCTTGTACGCCCGTGTGATTCGAAGAGCTTTATAACCTCCTTTTCATCTCATGTGTCGCAGCAGCCTCGCCATCGTTACCTCCATTCTGGTAGCCTTTCTGGTTGTTTCGAGTACCTGTGCGGCGTGATTGACGTTGGATTCCAACGTCGTGCCCAGCTATTTTAGCTTCCGCATGACGAGAAACGTTAGCCCCAGTAACAGTATCTCAATGATGGCCTGGATTCCTGGTGTTTTAAGTTTTAGTTTTTAAGAAGAGCAGGGCGACTTCGGTCTTGGCCTCCTTCTTCACTATGGCCTCCCCCAAGTCGCGTTCGTAGATCACTATTGCCTCGGTGATAAATGGGACCGCCAGTACTGCATCCGTGGTTGATTTGCCCTTTTGTACTGCCGGTCGTGGAGTAGTTCGTGATTACTATTTCCAATACTTTAGACGTGCCGCTGTATCTTCCGAGGGTCCACGGCTTAGGGATTAACACTAGGCATGCTGATTCCCAGCATCTGAGAAATTGACCCTTTTCTAGGCACACGTATCGCTATTACTGGGTCGACTACCTTAACTATTTCGCTAGGCAGCCCGTCCGAGCCTATCGCCTTCTTACCAGGTAATATACCTCCTCGGTTGTCTACATGTTCATGCCATTAACCGTGCCCTTATATTCATGCGGTTGTGATTGCTTCTTGCTGGACATGGGTAGTTGTTACTGCCTTCACCCCTCCAGGTACTGTAGCATCCTGGTCAGGCGGCCGGGCGCCGATTTTCTTCATCAGTATCTACTAAGGAAGGCCATATGGGCCATCATTGACCTCCCTACATAGTTTGCACTAGCGCACCTGCTGGCTTCGCCCAATGGCCCGACTGTACTCTTTCGCTCTTGCTTTCTGGGCTCGTCTTCTTGCCCTCGCACCTCGCGTCGGCAACTTCTTGACTCCACCGATATGTTTTACGTGATTTTGTTGTGACTGACCTGGTCGGTACTGAATTCCGGGATGTCTCTTGCAGTTGTCGATCTAGATCCTCCGCCATCTCATCCGAGTCTCGCGCCTTGTCAGGCATCCAACTTCTTGTTCTTGTAGTCGTCGTCGGATCCTATAGTTGGGACTGGGTGACCATCTTGGTGGATTCCACCGTGTATGAGATATATCGGTGGTTATGGTGGTGTTTCTTCCTGTAGCATCTCCCAGTTCCGCACTTCCCTGTCAGCTCCACAGACGCTAGCGTAATGTCTATGAAGGATAACGAATTGCCTCTTTCGAAGGTCGGCATCCTCCCCGCAGGTCATTGACACCTTTATCTTTATCGAAAAATGATTTTAATATAAAAGCTGAAATTGTTTGTATTATTAGTACATCTTGATGGCAATTATATCTTGCCCAAACTGTTAGCTCGACATTATCTTGAGAGGTTATAAAAAAAGTTTTTATAATAATGCGTCTATAAAAAGTACTTGCTATTTTGCAGTGCTGTGTGGTGTTATATTGTGTGATGTGGCTTCTTGAGGTGTTTGTCCTTTTGATCACCTTGCCGCCCTCCTGGTGCTAGGATTCTTGTGACGATCATGCATAATGTTGTCTCACACCCATTGCAACTTTTTTAGAGCGCTCCAGGTAACACGATTACTTTAGGTGCTAATTAAAATTAGTCTTCAGTTTTTGACTCAAACGTTACCATCCTAGAGTTAATAGATTATTAAGAAAAAAACTAAAACAGCTATTATCAGCACCTGCTTAAATAGGTGTTTTGTTTAATTACGTTCGGATCCATTTCGGTTTGTGTTTGTGTGCTATTTTACTTATTTTCGTAATGAATCAAGTGCTGGGATTTATTACATTTAGAAAGTGATAAACCGATTTAAACCGGCGTTTGCTAATAATGATGAAACTTTTTACTTATTTTATTTATCTTAATAAAAATATTCTTTTAAATATATAACCTGATTAATTATGTGATATTTTGAAAAATGCATCCTGTGCGAAACAGAAATCTAGAGCGCTCTAAATCGGGAATTCGAAATTAGTATGGCCCGGCTGGAGAGCCAAGGCTGATGAATAAGAACAGCTGCACCGCTTTATTTTCGGGTTGGAATGTCCACATGATCTGTGTCATCTTGGGTGACACAAATAATAATTGGAGATACTTTTAACTTTAACTTTAAAGTTTATTAACTTTTTATCTATCTTGTTTCAAATATTTATATATTATTATGATGTCTTGTACACCATTGTAACGGTCTGGTTTTTTAGTAAATCCTGATGAAGCTCACTCGCTGCACTCACAGTAGACCCCCCCCCCCCCTAACTATTTCCTCTCCACTCAAATGCCAAATTGTAAGAATACTCTGATAAGAAGTGCAATAAAATATGTTCATCACATGTGTGTTTTAACCTTGCTAAAGGTGTGTAACGTACTATATCGAATCATGAGAGTGTCATTTATATGTGGAGAATAAAATGCAATTAACTTTATATTTCAGCTATAAGTCACTGGCATTTTACTACTATCAATACTACTAATGAGATAATTAAATATAAAAAAGTATTTTTAAAATGCGTTGTTTACCTATTTATTTTTAATATCCTAATTATGCTCGTTTTGCATCCGTTATTTATATATCGTCATGGCTTTAGAATTTGCAGCTATCAGTTGCATCATTATTGTTGATAAACAAATGAGTAGAAACTTACTTAACAGGTACTTTCAAACTGTTTAAAGGTACAGTATTATAGCAATAATAATTGAATTACAAATTTTCATTAGTATTACGTAAAATCATTTAAATTAAAGTTGTACTTTAACTTTACTATTAATTTAGTTAATATTCAAAATTATTAAATTATATTCGTAGAATTTTAGTTTTGAAAAAGTGTGTGTAGCATCATTTTCACTTATCTGTATGAATTCGGTTAAAATTAACCATTAAAATATTATTCGGAATACATTTTTGTCCAAAGAAGTATTATTTTTTAATTTATATTCTATGTTTATATTTATTATATCAGAAATAGAGAGAAAATAATCTTTATATTGGACCGTAACCTGCCCCTGGCCTTTCCGGTTATTGATACAAAATATTTATATATAAATTATTTTTCATGGTTCTTATGAACCTATGCAATATTATTGTAGATACTAAAACTTATTATCAAAAATAATGTTAACTTAGAATCGTGCAAAAATTTACATTCGATTCGAGGAGAGTGGATTGTTTTGCTGAAAATATCGATACAGTAGTATCAATATGTGCATAAGCCACATTAAAGTTTTTATTGTGATTTTATAATTACACTATATTATTTCACTTGTTTTACAGATAATACGGCACTTATATGTACTATAACTATACATTTACAACATCTGCACAAAAATATTTTTTTATGTCCGCAACTAATACTAAAAGAAAAGAAAGGTCGTATCATATAAGACTGTAATTTTTGTTACTTTTTTGCGACTTTAATAAAAAGGTTGAGCATCGGGGGACAAAGGTGTTTATGAGCGAACGGGCGTAAAAAAGGGAGGGGCGATTAGTACAGCCTTAATCGCCGCGAATTTATCGCGAAATGCGTGGGCGGTGGGAGAGAGAGACGGATATCTTCTCTGCGCGGAATACCGAAACGGTACACCGCGTACGTGATGAAGGGATGCGTGGGCGCAACGTGCAGGTCCTCCGGGAAGTCGCGGTAATATATGTGATAGGAATGGGTAAGAAGGGTGGGACGGTCTGAAATATCGGGTTAAGTTGCAACTTCTCCTATAAACTAAGCTATGTTTCGCAAACGCTGCAGAACGTACGAGGGAAGAAAATACATTTTAATATTGATATAATGAATGCTTGTTTGCAATAATTTTAAGAACATAATTTGTTATAATGTGAAATTTCGTGCTGGCTCATCCACTAAGCACTTAATGGGAATTGTAATTCAATACAGGTAGGAAAATAATATGTTAGGAACCGGCATATGGACAGTTTTGAAAATCTTTGTCTACTTTATCGAAAGTAGAAAACATTTCCTCTCTCTAATTAGTTCTTTTTTTGCGAAACAGCTCTGAAGTAGTATACAATGTTTTATAATGCACCGCCTACTTATACATTTATAAATTTAATGAATTTCATAAAGAAGTGCAATATTACATAGTTTCATTAAATACATATGAGTTTAATTTACAGCTATTAGAGCAATGTTTGTCATAACAGTTGTTTGCCCTGAATAAGACAAATAATGAGCTTGAAGTAAACTATGTTGCTGCCTCGTACATGAAAACGCTTTGCCGCTCTGAGTAGTATTTATAAGATATATTATATATTGTGCCCAAATTTGTTAAGATTACATAGCAAAAAATTTAATTTTTAACTTGGTGCTGGAAAAGTAAGAACTGATTTTGGATATAAGTTATCTGCTATTTATAAAGATACCTTTTTTGTAGCTGCTATAATTTGTTGAGATAACGGCTAATTTAATAATTACTCTTTATATCAAAAACTATAGCTACACGTGTTTATCTTCGGGTATTTTTTAAACTACTGACATTCCAAGAAAATATGCAAATAATTCCTCATTTTCAAGCTAAATAAGGGCCAAATATAATTATCATATCATTTTTAGTCAGAAATTCAATTTATTACAATTTTTTGAGCCTAAAGTAATTATTCAAAATATTATGCTACGTAAGTAGTAGTACAAACATTTTTTTTATAGTAATATACAGTTTCCTTCCACATAAAAGCGAAATGGAATTGTATATGTTTGATAGGAAGCCACTTTGTGTATGTTTGTCAGAAAGTCGAATCACAGCAGATATTCATTCAAATGAATTATGTTTTCCAGGATATAATTTTATAAACTGCCAGAGTGAGAATAGGCACACTGGAGGTATAATTATATATATTAGGGAGGAAATTATATGTTATTAGTGTCAATAAATGTATTAAAATTCAATTTGGATTGTGGGTATAACATTCAAAATTGAAAGGCAAGGATATATGTTATACTGTCTACATCGATCACCAAACCAAAGTTCCAGTAAGGTAGAGTTTATAAATTTTCTCAATGATATAATAAATGAAACGCTTATAGAAAATAACATTCTAATAATTGTTGGTGACTTTAATATAGATATTAGTGATATAACTATTACTCAAATAAATTAAAAGAAACAATAAATAATGGCGGCTTATACCAACTCATAACACAAGCAACAAGAGTAACACAGCATAGCTCAACAATAATTGATCTAGTCATTTCAAACAATAAAAAACAAAAATGTAATGTGATTGATAACTTAGCTATAAGTGACCACTCCTGCCTGTATATAGACATACATGTAACTAAACAAAATACAGTTACGTATAGAAACAAAAGAACTTTCAAAAACTTTTCTGATTCTAAGTTTCAGCATTAGAAACACCATGGAATAATAATAGCATAGACTGATATTTTAGCAAGAAACTTGAGTGATACTATTCGAAATAGCTTGGATCAAAATACTCCCATTATAAAGTATAAATTATCGGAAAAGTGTATTTTAAAGAAATGGCGGTCAAACGAATTAGAAGGCGAGATAGTACTGAAAAATGAACTATTCAGAAAAGCTAGAATAGAAAACAGGATTATAATTGGCAGCTCTACAAAAAACAAAGAAACAGGTGTGTTAATGTTATCAGGGTACAAAAAGAGAAATTCTACGAAGAGGAAATAGATAAAAATAAAGATAGGTAATCCACAGAAAATATGGAAAACTCTAAAGGCGCTAATAAATACTAAATATGAGCAAGAAAAAAACGATGATGTGATTTTTGAAGATGGGCTACATAATAAACATAACGAAATAGCGGACAAATTTAACATATATTTTGTAGAAAGTAAAAATAGTACTTTAAATACACAACAGGGAAGACATAAATTTATATTTACAAATGATACAAACACCCCATAACACATTAAGAGAATTTAAACCGGTAGAAATGAAAAGTTTGAGATAAATTATAAAAACTATGAAAAACTGTAATAGTGCAAATGGTATCAGTACAAAATTTATAAAGCTCTCTTTTGAGGTAATTGGAAATCGGTACCTAATTCGTTGATCCAAGGTGTATTTCCAAAGAACTTGAAGACATCGTTAGTAATTTCTACACGCAAAGTGTTTAACTCAAATATATGCAGTGACTATCGCCCAATACACATGCTACCAGCCGAGGAGAAAGTACTGGAGATCGCAGTGAAAAACGTTCTTGACCACTTCTTGGAGACAAATAATCTGTTAACATCCTTCCAGGCAATTGATGTAAAATACAATTATTTGCTGATGATACACTTATATATTTCTGGTAAAAATCTTGATGAACTGAATGAAAAAATAAATCAGGACTTGAATTATGTCTAGGTGGTTATGTACTAATCAATTAAAAATTAATATAAATAAAACAAAAGTAATGATTTTAAATACACCGTATAAAAATGACACAGTAGAGAGTTTTGCACATTCAGTGATCATCGATAGTAAGAAATTGGACGTGGTGCAAGAATACAAATATTTAGGAGTTCTAATCGGCAGAAATTTAAAGTTTGAAAGTCATGGCAACTACGTGCTACACAAAGTATCCAAAAAATTGGACATTTTAATAGAATAAGTTTTTTTCCAAAGTAACAATTTATAAAAGTATAATCGCACCACATTTTGACTACTGCCCCACAATAATGTTCATGAAATCGCAATTAATCATAGAAATGCAAAAAAAAACAAAACCAGGCCATACGAATCATTTTAAAATGCAATAAATATACATCAATCAATATAATGCTGGAAACATTGGATATTCTAAGTGTCAAACAACTGATGTGCAATGGCTTATCTCTCTACAATCATTTGTCGGCAGAAATTAAGTATTGTGATTCATTAGCTAGGTTTAGGGAAAAATGATATATATATATATATATATATATATATATATATATATATATATATATATATGTTAAAGAAAATTTTTAATTTAAAACATTGTTTAGTTTATTTTTATTTTTACTGGTTGTCCGTTTATATTAGAAATTTAGATTTTTATTGAATCGTAAGCAGAATTAAGTTTTTATTTATATTGTTTAATCATAAGCAGAATTAAATTATTATTTTAATAGTATTATAAGCGAACGTACTTTTTATTTATATTATCGTAATTTAAGCGACTGGAATTTTCCAGCATTGAGACGTTATTAGTTGATTAAAATAAACAACTAATATTTCATGTTGTAGCTAAATAAGCGCCAAGCATAATACTATCAACAATTAGTTTTAGTCATATGTCTACAATTTTCTCGCATTGAGACATTTTTTTACGATGAGTACAGCCCCCGCCCCTAGGTTGTATGTACTGCGGCCCTTCACTATTGTGCCTCATACAAAATCCATGATATGCTAGCGGGCCAAATCTTTGTGGATAAGTTTCCAGACTAGCGGTGGACTACACCACCGCCTCGTTGAGACAAGTAATTGATATATTTTAGGTATTATTTGTTGATTTTCGTCAATTAGTAATTAACCAAAATAAACAAATAATCCATAATGAGGAGCTAAAAATGCACCGAAATTGTTGTGTAATAATCCTGTTATGTGGCTCCCATAATCCCGCAATGCCCTAGCGGTTAGGAACAACACAGCACCCCGCGGTGAAAGAGAAGAAATTGCTTGATGGCTACCCTTGATGTTAGCAATTCCTTTAACTCAATCTGTGCATCACAGTGGTATTGGTTAGTTTGAGAATCTCATACCACATGATATGGCTGATAAGGGCATACTTCAGTGTCCGTGGAATCATCTACGAGGGTGCCACCGCAAACCAGGACTTCACCGTGACTCGAGGCGAGGCAAGGGTCGGGTCAAGGGCCCCTGCTGGGGAACATAGCATGTGGCGGGGCCATGAGACTGGCTCTGTTGGCGAGAGTGACAACCATCGCTTTCGTTGGCCGGGGACGGGAAGAGACATAGCAAGTATAAGGAACGTCGTGGAGTAAGCGATGGCTGCAATTGACGAATGGCGGCACATCGCACCAAAATCTGAAATAGCCCACCCGACGATGAAAAGGGCGGGGCAAGAGGCAGAAACCCATCTTCAACTACTGGCAGAGACGGTGCAAGTCCGGAACTGCCTGCGTTACCAGAGGGATAACACCAGCTATCCATCAGTACCAATACTGGGTATCAGGCGACGGTAGGAGAAGACTGCCGGTCACGGTCTCCTGAAGCAAGCTACTATATAAAGAACCTGCATGGGGAGGTGAACCGGGAACGACCATCAAAACCGTGCTTTACGAATTGCTAGGGCGTAGCGCACGGTACCGATGGACGTAGTGTGGGTATTAGCGGCAGCGGTCCCGACAGACCGACCCATACTATCGCCACATACCACGCCATCCAATAGGGCGCTAGAAAGTACGAGGTGCGAGCAAGAGCCAAAGACGACTATTTGGCCAGATATCAGGAGCGCTGGACCAAGAGTGCCAAGGAATCATGAACCAGGAGGATTATATCAGACGTCTGAAAATGGGTAGAGCGAAAGCATGACTACATAGACCACTGGGCACCAGAAATGGAACAATTGGCCACGTTGCAAGTAACATCAGCTGCTAGTGCTAGAGCGGATCTTACAACGTGGTTCATACATTTGAAGCATGTGTGTGCGGACGAGCAACAAATAACGGTGGCGGAGCTGGAGGCCCGTACAACTGACATAGGACTAGCTGTTCGAAACCGAGGAGAAGTGGCTAAAGTCATCATCGCAAGTTCCGGTATGTCCGCAGTCGCAACCCATGGCGGAGGAGGGAATATCCCAAAACGATTCATAGAACTCGGAACAGCACGACTAGGCTGTATGATGACAGACTGGAGGATTAGCGAACCCCATACCGTTGTGATTGCTACCCTGGGCCCATAAAATTAGTGATCCGGCCGATGCCAAGGCAAGCGAGAGAGCTTAATATGCATCTGAGGCGGTCAAGCTCTACTTGTGGGGAGAGGGTGTTTTGTCGGTAGGCACCCGGTAAGTTCGATACCAGGTGAATCCGATACAAGTAATGTGCCCCCCATGTGCAACCAAACGTATGCCTGGCGCGTTATCGTGCGTTTCAGCGCCGCGAAGTTGCCTCGCCGCCTTGGAAGTTATAGGATATTTTCCCAGCGGTGTAAGGCTATACACCTGAACCTAGAACCAAGAGTGCACTAAAGATTGTTGAGAACTGGTGCGATAGCGATACGGTAACAGTAAATCCAAATAAGACACAGCTGATATTGTTTACGAGGAAGAGAAAACTTGGGCTCGTGAACATGCCAACTCTCTTTAATGTCCCTCTGAGACTCACAGATAAAGAAAAATAGCTAGGATGGATACAAAACTGAACTGGAATGGGCATATAACATCCAAGCTGGAAAAAGCCTGCATCTCATTTTAGCAATGCCGCAGGGCGGTTGGTAAAACATGGGGCCTATCTTCAAGATCACTCAATGGACTTATACCGCGATCATAAGATCAACTATCGCATATGATGCAATAGTCTGGTGGTCGTAATCCAAACAAGTCACAACAATCAGAAAGCTATCACACATAGCGGATAGCTTGTCTTGCCATCACTGGCGCTATGAGAACGAAACCCACAGCAGCTCTTCAAGAACTGTTATGTCTACAACCACTAGACCTTCTTATAAGGGAGACTAAAGTAAACACAGCATTAAGGGTATCTTCACTCAACCTACGACATGATAAAGTAGTATCATGGGACACAGGAGCATACTGAGTTAAGCTATCAAACTAGATCCCCTCATAGAAGGTAAGTGCGACATAATTCTACCCAAATAAAGTTTGGCAAACATTTTCAGACCATCATCATACTGGACGGTACCCCACAATCCAACATAACCATGTATACTGATGGATTCAAAACTAAGACGAGAGCGGGCTATGGAATATTCTCACCAGAACTCGATCTCAAGATAAGTGCATCACTTGGAAAACTCAGGTCAGTCTTCCAAGCTGAATTAACATGAATACTAAGGTGTGTTCAAATGTTAGCTGAACGGGATTAACATATCCAAATACTCACCGACAGCAACGCTGCTGTAAATGCACTAAATGCCAACACATTTGTGTCGAAAGAGCTATATTCATGTCTACACAGTCTGGAGGAGCTAGCTACTGCTGGATCAAAGGACATAGTTGCATCAAGGGGAACCAAATAGCAAATGAGCTTGCCAGGAAGGAATCCTTACATCCTCTAATAACCCAAGAGGATGAAATACTTTCTGCAGGTACTCTGAGAAAAAATATAGAGCATAAGACACATTCTATACACAAGACAAGATGACGAGAAACGCCGAGGTGCAAGCAATCAAAGGTAACAATTCGGCAACCTTGTAAAATTACAGCCACGGCCCGCTTTAACTTATCTAGAACTAATCTGAAATTATTGACCAACATCATAACTAGCCACTGCCGGCTAAACAAACACCTACACACGTTGGGTCTGGTGGACAGCCCGTTATGTAGAGGGTGCAATGAAGACCTAGAAACAGCAAAACATGTAATATGCCTCTGCCGAGCTGTAGTAAACACTAGGCATCTAATACTATGGGAGTGCTAGCCTAGTATGGCCAGTATTGGCAATTCCTCACCCGCCAGAGTTTTGCACCTCGCACGCAGAATTTGCTAGTGGGACGAGTGAGGTGTCATAATGGGACCATTGTGAGGCCTACATGTCTGTAGCTATGCTACCCTAAAGCCAACTATCCAGCATCAAGATTTGGCCTTGTTTTGGTTGTGATAATAAAGAAATTATATGATTTGTTTGCTTTATTCGTTAATTTCAGCGACAAATGCAAGTAGAGCCTTCTTTTCCGCCATGGAGCTTGCAACTATTTTAAAAAGGTAATCAGTATTTTCAGAAATGTATATTAAAGTATAAGCTAAATAAGATGATTTTATTCCTAATTTTCTCTCTCTAAACTTGTAAGATTTTGTAGTGCAGCGTCTTTCGAATACTATTTTTTGTACAGAACTACACATTTTCTTGTGTCGATTGTCTCATTATTAAAGAAGCGCCAAGGGGTCGGATAGTGGAGACTAAATCATTTAAAGTCGCTTTCTTTTATGGTTATTTGTGAGCATAAATTGTTTTTCTTCTTCTTCTTGATATACAACTGGTCCTGTTAATTTCCAACTAATATGTCTCCTTTGATGTAGACGTCCAGCTATCTTTTCATCTTTTGGGCGAATGTCCAAGGGGTTTCCTGGTGTTCGGTATTGATGTTGCGGGTTCTTTAGCTAGTCTGTCAGCGCCAATTCGTAGTCCGTACTGTTTCCACTCTCGTCGTCTTGTTCTTGTCCACCGTACGATACCGTACAATCCGCGGTTCCTTCGTATTTCCTTGCTGAGGGTGAGACCCAATATGGTTCTGAGGGTCTTAGTTTCCGTTGTTTGTAGATGACCTTTTGTCTTATTTGTTTCTGCTCTGTATATACATAATTCTCCATTACTGAATAGTAAAACGCCAAGGTAGTTATTAAAGCGCATTACTTATTCAATGACACTACCTTCGATGGAACCTTTACATCTGATGGGGTCATTTGATAGCACCATTGTTTTTGTCTTTGCTATGGATGTTGAATTCTTTTGCCTTTGTGTTGAACGAATGGAGCAGTTGCTGTAATTCCTCTGAATCTTCCGCCATGGTTACAGCATTATCCGTCCAACATATGATACTGACTTATTTGTTGTCCATTCCCATATTCATGGTCTTTACATCTTCAATAATCTCATCCATAATAGTGTTGGTAAATGTTGGGCTCAGACAGTCCCTTTCTCTGATCCGCATGCTGTATTTCTCCAGTTAGATTTTAATTTAGGCTGAGGTTTGTTCTATTGTCTGTATTCAGGACTTTCATTAGTTTGATGATTTTGGAGTTCAACTCTTTTATTTTCAGAATCTTTTCAACGTCATGCAATTTTATTATATAGAATGCCTTTGTAAGATCTACGAATCATACGAAAGCTGGTTTGTTCTATTCGTTTTTTTTCTCTGATACTTGTCGACTATTAAATTGGTGATATCTTTTTGTGGCAATCTTGTTGTTCCTCGGCCATCCCTATTTGTTCTAAACCTTCATGTGCAATGATTTTGGTGCGTTTCATAGATGAATTGAGCAAATTCCTCGGTTGTTTTTAAGGCCGCTCTTAGTTTCTTTTTTGAACAGGCAAATAGTAATACTAAAAAAAAGACCTTTATTTGGCATATCAGCCCAACCCTTCCCTTTTACACACATTCCCAAACCGTACTTTCACAGAAAAAAATCAAAAAGACACAAAAAAAAGAATACAAATTAATATAAAATACATTTTTCTATCCATTACAATAAACCCCCTCTGCCCTCGCCAATTTTATTTCCCACGTCAGCCTCCTGCAGATTTTCAAGCCTTTCCCATCCTCTCCTAACCATTCGTTCAGCTTTGTGCACTCTCCAACCCACTCTTCTTTCACTCCCTCACATTCTTTGCTAAGGTGCCACCACGTGTCACTCCCCTTCCTACACAGCGCACACGCGGTGTACCCCAGCCCCATCCACACTTTTCTTCCTCGCTCTTCTGAACCACACCTCGCTCTTGCCATGCATACTTTGTCCTCTCTGCTCCACTCTCCCCTGGCTAAGTACCTCGGGAGTTTCCCCTGCACTTGTCACTCTACGTAGCCAGGGTTGTATGAGCTCTCAGCTATTCTCAGTTTCCTTTCTTGCCACTCAATATCCCTCAATCTCTCCCTTATCTCAGTTCCTAGGCTACCCCTTTCTCTCAGCTTCTCCTCTACCCACACCTCAGACATACCCACTCTTTCATACATCTTTCTCTATCCTTCCTCCATCTACTCTCTGTTCTACTCTTACACCTCATCCATACCTCCAGTACCAGTCTTTCCTCGCCCAAATCCTGCAATCTTTCCTCAAACTTCACAACCCGCACACACGACTCCCACCGCATACTCAAACGATTTGTCTCCTGCAACAGCACTGCCCTCGGTGTCGACCTTTCGAGCCCTAGCAGATTCGTCAGAAACCAACCTTGCTCCCTTTCTATTACCTCCCATTCACGCAATCCTCACACCACGACCCCTCCTGCCTATCCTCTCCTCAGCACCTCTTCCAACTCGCTAATGTACAGATTAAACAGAAGGGGGCTCAGCGGGCACCCCTGCCGTACTCCCACATTCACCCTAAATTTCTCAGATATTTCTCCATTCACTCTTGCTTTCGCCCATGCCTCTTTATACACCCTTCTCACCCACTCCACTCCTTCCTCTTCCATACCCAATCTTTCCATACATTCCACCAGTTTCCCCCTAGAAACTGAGTCATACGCAGCTTTTAAATGCACAAACACCGCATACACTCTCCCTTTGCATTCCAGCGCTTCCTTCACCATTCTCTCCATCGTGGAAAAAGTAATACTAGATTTTCACAGTTCGGGGATTGTAATAGAGTCCAATACATTCTGAAAGAGAGATGTTACTTTTTTTACCATCTGTACCCCTCTATATTTTATCATTTCGTTCGTTATGCTAACGGACCCTAGCGAGGAAATCGCTAGGGCCTGTTGGCATAAATGTTTCAGTTTGCCGATGGCCCTATATTCTAGCACTGAGGAGCGTGAGTTCAAACCCAATGGGGGCGAAATTTCACCAATCACCTGTCACATTTTTTCAGAAGTTTTCTGTGAAGTAAATCCCGGGTGCTCACACTTTTATAAGTTTCTCCCTTTACACGGCTGGTAGTCCTAAGTTTTTTTTGTAAGAAACAATAATTTATAATTATCTTCAGTTTTATATATTGTTTAATTTTTATTCCTATTTTATTTTGTAGGTCATTTAGTCTTACAACTATATAAACTAATATTTCTATTTGCACGAGATTCAGTTTGTTCAACGCCAGTTGTATCAATATATTTATATAGTGATAATTCTGTACAAGTTAGTTAATGAATATAATTTATAAGTTTTATAATCATTAAACATGTTTATAATTATATGCCTATAGACCTGTAATGGATTTATAATCTTTATCTTGTGCAAACTATTTTTTAAATGTAACGTTACCTACGTTGCAGTGATATTTGAGCACTATCATAGTAATGCGGAAATTTAATGTCGAAGTATTGAAATTTGAATTTAAATAAAACACGGAAATAATTTTAATGATCGCGAATGTGACTTTATTTGAAAGATAATTTTATGCCATTAATGTTTAAATCAGATTTCAGACATGTGACCGCCGCGGCTACCGCGTAGATGGCGTAATCTGGAAGTCTAATTTGCGATCACTATTCGCAACATTTCTGGTCGTATTTCAACAATAACGCGTGGAATGTTGGCTTCCAAGTTTTCAATAGATAAGTGACTTCACATACCCCCAAGCTATTACATCCACAAAAATGTACCATTTGATGTGCTTTATGGGCCGAAGGAATAATAGAACTACATGTGTTCCAAAATGATGCTCGTAAAAACGTTACAGTTAACGGAGACCGGTATAGAGACATTTTTGTATGCCTCGATTGGATGGTATTGACATCAGAGACGGGGCCACATGCCAAACAGCGCGCGATAGAATTAATTTACTGCAAGAAACATTTGATGAATAATTAATATCGAGAAATGGACCTGTCAACTGGCCACCGCGTTCGTGTGATTAACACCACTGGACTATTTTCTTTGGGGGTATGTGAAGTCATATGTGTCTACACTGATAAGCCAGCGACTATTGAACACCTGGAAGTCAACATTTGACGCGTTATTGCCGAAATACGACAAGAAATGCTGCGAATAGTGATCGAAAATTGATTGACTTTCAGATTACGCCATATACGCGCCAGCCGCGGTGGCCCCATGTCCGAAATCATATTTAAACATTAATGGCAGAACATTATCATTCACATTCGAAGCTATTAAAATTATTTTTCAGTGTTTTATTTACAATCGAAGTTCTACACCTCGAAATGAAACACCCTTCATAATGCCGTCTATTTCTGCAAGATAGTAAGCTGCGGCATCGAATTCTAAATAAATCCGACCATAGATACGCAACATTGGATTTTATTTTCATGTCAGGATTGTCCCACCACGATAGATTCAAATCCAAAGTCTAATATTAATGTATTGGTTTAATTTAAATTCAATTTTAATGGTGATACTTGTAATAAAGGAATTGCATTGTATTTGTGTGTTACAGATATGTTACATTCGTATACACAATCGAGAGAAATCATCCTCATTAAATAATATCTGTAAATAATTATATATGGTACATACGACATCATAAATTAAACAGAGTGTTTGCATATTCCTTTTGCAATAAATGTCATCATCTACGATTATTATCACAAGATCCGACATGTTATCATATCCCATGATAAGTTACGATGTTGGTCCAAAAGGGACAATAAAATACGATATACCCGGATAGGCGCCTGATTTACGCGTTCCAATATTTCATTTATATGGATAGAATGCGTCGCATGGGGGGATGAATAATTAATGTCACAAGCAACACGTGTGCGTGGCGGCGGCATCGATGCGCAGGGGACGGCGTGAGGTGCACTTTAAAAATAGCCACACGCAACGGACAGTTCCATGCGTTCCACGAAAAAGTAGCTAAGTGACTGAAAAGTGGGGTGAATTCGTAATGCGGGGCTCTGCGTAAAATCGGGTCGCCGGCCTTGACCCGGACGCGACCTCTCCTGGGCCGCCCTACTTCCGTCGCATCGCATCGACTTCCGGTTTGCCCGTTTCGTTTTGTTTATGGCTCCGCATCTTGGGTGGGCCGAGCAACAAGCAGTGGAATTAATAAAACAAACAACTGTGCTCATAAAGCCAGTAGATAGTAAATACATGCAACAATTATTTTACTACCACAATTTTAAACTTCAGTCCCACATGAGAGCGAATATTTAATTTTACGGCATGTTTTAATTTACATATTTTTGGGATGAAAGCTGCGGCGAAAAATTAATTCATCCAATCTCGAATATGATCATGAAAAATGTATTTATTCAACATGATGATCTTTTTCAGTCTTCTGTCAACCGTTAGTAATGAACGTGGAAACCTGTTGGTTTGTTGTCGTATTACCTGAGTGATGAACGAATCTGATAGGTGCTAAATCATCTTGGTAAAACACAAGTTTTCGTTAATCGGTTTCAAGACAAATAGTAAACGAAAATATATTGCACATAATTATAAACAAACGTCTATCTTTATAGGGCTACCAATCGATCAGGAGCATAATCACCTTGCCTTTACAGAAATCCACTGAAAAACTGTGAAAGGGGAAAATTCGCCCTGATGGAGTTCCCCAATGCTTAGTACGAGACGGAAACTCCTATAACCATACGGTCACTGAGCTTGGACATATACTTACAAAAAATGAAAAACAAATAAAGGAACAATTTAATATACATGAACATTCACTCAAAACACAATTTGCGTGATAATCTTCAATAAAATATTATGTTATGATGGTGACTACTTAAATATGTATTATATAATTTTTTATATTATTGTATTATATGTATAATAAATTTATAATTAATATAGTCAAGTCATTGAATACTAGTTTCTATTGTATATTATATATTAGTATTATATTGACTAAAAACGATTTCAGTTCACCCTTACCCCGAACACTGTAACAGCACCTTAAGAGCTATTCGAGCTATGATTATTATTGCAAATTCTGTATGTGTAATTGTTAGTTGATATATAGGAATTCATGTTAAGGGTTTGAATTAGTTATCTGAAATTGCTTTCAGGTATATTAATTCGGTAATTATAATGCGACTTCTGTCTCTGATATCAGAAGGGGTATAATGTTAGACAATATTTGCATATAAATTGATAATGCATTGCAGTTGCTGTAACGGAGATTAAGTGTGTTCATGATACTGTAATTATTAATTAGTTACAGTTAGCTAATAATTACTCACGGTAATTTCATTCAGTATGAGATGGTGTGGATATAATAGTATAAACAAAACCAATATTTTAAGTTAATTTTAATGGAAATTTTATTGGAAACTTTCAAGATCTTCTGATTATTATAAAACTAGTTGAATACATTCGTTATCATAACTCTGTCATGCATCCATCTCTAACAAATTTCGATGACTCGTTATCGCAGAAAAACTATTATTTATTATTTAACAATTTCGCTTAGATTAGCAAATTAACATTGATCTATTTTGGTACAGACAACAGATTTTCGTTTTTCAAAGTAATAAAAAAACGTGTGTTCTTAATGCAGGTCAATACTTGACACTACTGCTTACAATAAGTAATATAGCTTGTTAATCGATAGCATTAAAATTATTAAATTAGAAAAGTCGTATACAATTAATAATTTTTTATTCATTAAGCCGCTGATTCCGAAAAAAGACTTGACCGCTAATATAGGGAGAAGCTCAGAGAAGTTTCGTTATGTTCTTGTATTGGCTCCACAGTCCCGGGGGCTTGTTTTGATAGGATCAGCCTCTGTATCCCATTATTATTTTTTATTATATTTGTGTATTTTTGCTGTCTCTAATGTCTTCCTTCATTCTTACCTGCCCTGTGCTTTTTGTCAGTTATAGAGCCCTAGCTATCTTAGGTTTTGCTCTACATTATATATCCAACTTGTATTTGGTCTGCATCTTCTTCTGTTTTCCCGTAGTTTCCATTTAATTATTCCTCTTACTATTGTGTTTCCTCCTTACAAGTCGTGGAGTACCTTGCGAAATACACTTTGCCGGTCCCAGGCTCGGATATAAGAGGAGCGTTTTGATGTTCGGCCAAACACCTGCCTCATGCAAAATAATGTGAAGAGCTCATAAGACGAAGCCATCATACACATAGACGTATTTTCCGAGAAACAGGATAAGAGGTAAAAGAACAAGACGGAAACAACATAAACAGCTGAGAAATGATTGCTGGAATGTAATGTTACTTAATAGCGAAGACCGAGAAATACAATTTGAGCTGCAACGACACAAGCTAGATATATGTACCATCTCTGTAACCAAGAAGGTAGGGAAGGGCTCTACTAAGTACCGCAAACAGATGTGAACGCGCTGTATCTTGCACAGGGATTTTCACATCCAAGAAGCTACCACATCCAATAAGCCATATAATATACCACAGTGACAGAATCCTCCATATAATAAAGAGGACCAACCAGCTAGCCTTCACCTAATATCGGTATTCCATGTATTCCAGATTCGGTTACAAAGAAAGAAAAATATGTATTTGTCATTTTAGAGAAAAACGTAAGAGGAACTACCTTCTCCGCTTCATTTAAATATATGACTCCAACTGTTTGTTTTTAGATATATTGCTTTTTAGCGACAATCTTGGCCAATCTAACGCGGACTGCTTCGCATATATGTCCTATATGGACATAGGTTGCATCTGGCTGGTGTCAGAGCTACACCTTGCTGTGTATACGATACATAGCGGTGCTCAGATCGACATATATCGACTCAATAACATCGCCTGTAGGTCTTATATGGACATGTGTTGCATCAGAGCTATCCCCTTGCTGTGTGGACAGTGCATTGCGCTACTCAGATCGACGTATATCGTCTCAAGAACATGATCTGATGATCTGTTGGTTCTATATAGATATGGGTTGCACCTGGATGGTATCAGAGCTACCCCCTTGCTGCATAGATTGGTATTAGAGCTACATCATCTTCAAGTTTTTTTCACAACCCTCACAGAACCGGAATATAGGAACTTTTTGATTAGGTTTGTAGCTCTTTAGAGTGAAATGTGACCTTCTGGATATTTATAATCGAAACAGTCGACCACATAGTTGATGCTCGCCTCGCCTGTCCCGTAGCACTGAATTAGATACATTATCTGTTGCAGTGTTAACATTCTAACAGAATAATCTTTCATATGAAAACGTATCTGTTTAAAAACATCTAACCTGTTGCAACATTCCAAGTTTTGTGACAGAGCGATGAAGTTTTCACTTTTTCAGATATTTTTTTTAGAAATTAACAAAATCTTATGCGTGTACAATTAATAAATTGTCACTTTCCCTCGTCTTCAATGCCCGTAATTAAGAAAACAGACGATACAGGCGATAAAACGACTAAACACAGATAATAAAGCAAAACTAAGAACTGCGAACGGCGAAGAAACAGAGATTAAAATAAAGGCAGGAATAGGACATGGTGACAGCCTCAGCCCTCAACTATTCAACCTGCAAATAGAAAAATAATCGAAAGCCTGGACAGAGTAGAAAGATAAATATCTATTTATCTTTCTACTCTGTCCAGGCTTTAGATTATTTTTCTATTTGCAGGTTGAATAGTTGTCGGTGAGTATTTGGATATGTTTATCATTAATATTCTGTTCAGCTAAAATTTGAAACACTTTAGTATTCTTGTTAATTCAGCTTGGAAGTGAGTCATCTAAGTGGTGCACTTATCTTGAGATCGAGTTCTGGTGAGAATATTCCATACTCAGCTCTCGTCTTAGAGCTGATATTGTTTACGAGGAAGAGGAAACTCGAACTCATGAACATGCCAACTCTCTTTAAGGTCCCTCTGACTCTCACAGATAAAGTAAAATATCTAGGATTAATCATGGTTACAAAACTGAACTGGAATGAGCATATAACATCCACGCTGAAAAAGTTTGCATCTCATTTTGGCAAAGCCGCGGCGGTTGGTAAAACATGGGGCCTGTCTCCCAAGATCACCCAATGGATATATACCGCGATCATAAGACCAACTATCGCATATGGTGGAATAGTCTGGTGGTCGAAAACCAAGTTACAACAATCTCAAAGCTATCACACATCCAGCGGATGGCGTGTCTTGTCATCACCTGCGCTATGAGAACAACGCCCACAACAGCTCTTGAAGCACTGTTATGTCTACAACCACTCGACCTTCTTATAAGGGAGACTGCAGTAAACACAGCATTAAGGCTATCTTCACTCATCCTGTGGCATGATAAAGGTAGAATCATTGGACACAGGAGCATACTGAGTGAAGCTATCAAACTAGACCCCCTCATAGAAGGTAAGTGCAACAGAATTTTACCCAAATACAGTTTTGTCAAACACTTTCAGACCATCATCACAATGGATGGTATCCCACAAGGCGCCAACATAACCATGTATACTGATGGATCCAAAACTAAGACGAGAGCTGGCTATGGACTATTCTCACCAGAACTCAATCTCAAGATAAGTGCACCACTTGAAGGACTCACGTTAGTCTTCCAAGTTGAATTAACAGGAATACTAAAGTGTGTTCAAATTTTAGCGGAACGGAACATTAAGGATAAACATATCCAAATACTCACCGACAGCAAAGCAGCTCTAAATGCACTAAATGCCAATATATTTTTGTCGAAAGAGCTATATTCATGTCTACACAGCCTGGAGGAGCTAGCTAAATATAACAAACTAGAACTCTGCTAGATAAAAGGACATAGTGACATCAAGGGGAACGAAATAGCAGATGAACTTGCCAGGAAGGGATCCTTACATCCTCTAACAACCCAAGAGGATGAAATACTTTCTGCAGGTACTCTGAAAAAAATAATAGAGCATAGGACACATGCTCTTCACAAGGTAAGATGGCGAGAAACGCCGGGCTGCAAGCAATCAAAGGTAGCAATTAGGCAACCTTGTAAAATTGCATCCACGGCCCGCCTTAACTTATCTAGAACTAATCTGAAATTATTGACAAACATTCTAACTGGCCATTGCTGGCTAAACAAACACCTACACACGATGGGTTTGGTGAACAGCCCGTAGAGGGTGCAATGAAGAACTAGAAACAGCAGAGCATGTAATATGCCTCTGCCCAGCTTTAGTAAACACCTAGGCATCTAATACTAGGGGAGTGCTGGCCTAGTATGGTCAGCATTGGCTGCTCCTCACCCGCCAGAGTTTTGCAGCTTGCACGCAGTCTCCCTTATAATGAGGTCGAGTGGTCGTAGACATAACAGTACTTCAAGAGCTACTGTGGGTGTTGTTCTCATAGCGGTGATGGGAAGACACGCCATCCGCTGGATGTGTGATATCTTTGAGATTGTTGTGAGTTGTTTGACCACCAGACAATTGCACTATATGCGATAGTTTATATTATGATCGCGGTGTATATCCATTGGGTGATCTTGGGAGATAGGCACCATGTTTTACCAATCGCCGTGCGGCATTACCAAAATGAGATGCAGGCATTTTCCAGCTTGTATGCTCATTCCAGGTCAGTTTTGTATCCATTATTAATCCTAGATATTTTACTTTATATGTGAGTGTCAGAGTGACATTAAAGAGAGTTGGTATGTTTACGAGCTCGAGTTGTCTCTTCCTCGTAAACATTATCAGCACTGTCTTTTTTGGATTTACTGTTAGAGAATGGCTATCGCACCAGTTCTCAGCAATGTTTGGGGCACTCTACATGATATTGCAGAGTACCCCTTCAAAACTGCCATTAATCATGATCACTTTGTCGTTTGCATAGCCAACGGTATAGTAACGTGATAGGTTTAATTCCAGGAGGAGGCTATCAACTACAAGGTTCCACAAAAGGAGTGAGAGGATTTCACCCTAAGAACAGCCTCTTCCTGCAACTTTTTTAGATGTTACATTATCTAGTGTTACCTAGATTGTTGTTAGACCAAGCATATTTTTTATCTTGCCCTTTATAGTGGGGTGAATCCCATGAGATGTTAGAGCATTATCAATACTCTTAAATGTTGTTCTGTCGAAAGCACCTTCAATGTCAATGAAGGTGGCAAGCAACGAACTTTTATGATCCGGTGTTTCCTCTATCCTGGAAGTCATTACATGTAGGGCTGATTCGGTTGAGCGGCCTGGTTGGTAGGCATGCTGTTTTGGATGTATGGGGTACGTTCTCAGCGGCCCGTCTCTGATTTCACGATCACAGAGTTTTTCCAATGTCTTAAATAGCAATGAAGTTAGGCTGATGGGCCTGACTTGGAAAATGTGTAGTCTACTTTGCCTGGTTTGGGTATAATGGTCACTTAAACCTCTCTCCATGTATTTGGTACGTACCTAAAAGTAATGCATCCTTTAAATATATAAACCAATGTGTTTACTATGTAGGTTAAACCCCATTGTAGTAGTGCTGGGAATATTCCATTTATATGGGTAGTTTCATTTATATTTTATTAACAAAATACAGAATTTGTAAGGGAATTAAATTACTAAAAAGTATCAAAACAAATTTTAAAAAAAATTAAATACCGGCAAGAACACTGGTTTTGGAAACTAATATTATTTTTCTATAGTGCTAAATTAAAAAGTTCAGGGCAATTATTAATTATTATGTTCGACTTGGAAGGCCTTTATCTCGTTAGCCGTCGCCGATGGAATATACCAGCTACATTTTGTTCATTACTTGTAGCAAGGATTATACGCTTAAATTATTTGTATACAGAATACTAACTGAAAAAATGTCTCTAAAAAATCTCAAGCAGAAAAGGAATATTATTAAAAAATAACATTCAATTCAAGTAAAGTGTATTTGTTGTTATAAATTTAGAGAAAAGGGATGCATACAGATTTCATAAAAAATGCGTGAGAAGAAAAAAAAAAGATAAAAACAGATTTCTTTTAATGAATGAAATATCTAAGATATATAAGATCTGGACATCACAAACCAGTTTTTAAAAGTATAAAAAAAGTCGAGTCATCTTCATCCCCTGTAGCTGTTTTCACATAACGTTATAAAAAAGGATCAATTGTTCAATCCCATTTTGCTGCCCTCCTGACGTGCAGCCCGGGGCAGTTGTCCCCTTTTGCCCCATCGTCAATGCGGCCCTGGGTCAAGCCATAAATAAGTAAATAATAAATCAGTAATTTTCATGTATTTTAAAAATTATTAGTTGATAAACAGAGTATTTCATTCACATATTTATAAGCAGTCATAAATTAGATTACTAATTTGAAATAAACAAAAAAGCCTATAAACATACGTTACGACTTGCTTTATAGCTTGTTTTCTATGTAAGAGCGCCGATGAGTTTTATATCATCATTTATTAGCTGTAGGCGTGGTTACCTTGGAAATGGTATAAAGATGTTAATAAGAAACTATGTTTAATAAGTTATATCGATAAAACGAGGAAAACTGTTGAAATTTACGATTCAGGATTTTATGAAGCATAGTGTATCGAAAGAATTTGTTTTATATATAATATCTTTACAACTAGAATGAATACTTACTAATATCTAACATATTCTTATATGTGACACAAAATATCAATGGCCTTTATTGTCATTGTGGATAGCAATAGCAGCTATGAAACGAACAATGCTAGGAATCACCATAGGAAACAAAATGCGTAATATCGATATTCGGGTAAAAAAAAATAACGGACCTCATGGATAAAACAGCGGACTTTGGAAGTGGCAATGGATACAACATCTGACTAGAGAAAGCGCAGATCAATGAACTCATAAAATTACCTTCTGTAGATCACGGGAAACAAAAAGGAGTACAGGAATACCCCAAGCAAGATGAAACGAGGACTTCAAGACCATAGCGGGTAGGCAATGGATGAGAACAGAAAACTACATGACAGGAAAATATGGAAACAGATGACAGAGGCCTATATCCAATAATGGAAATACGAGGGCTAAAAAGAAAAAGAAGATAGAGTAAGTAAACAACGCTTAAAATCGTTATTTTCGTAATAATTTAAAAAAAATGAAAAATAACTAAAAAAAAAGCTAGAATAAATTTGATTTTCTGTACTAATAAATAACCTGAAAAGAAATTTGTCCTATCATTGTTGGTTTTTAATATATTGAAAAATACATTGACATTTTTTTTTCTCATTCAAATAGGAAAGAAAATAATTTAGAGAAAACTTAACAAGTTGAACATGAGAACACGGAAATGAAAAAAAAACAATTAAAATAACTGAACTTTAAAATGGAGAAAATTAAGAAATATACACGCAAGAACTTAATAGTTTGGAGGCTACCAGTGACCACTAGCGTCACAGATGAATTAAAACAAGTGATCATAAACTTTAAGGACCACCTTAATATTGAATTCACAATTAAAATGTATATAAATTAGGAAACAAGCAATTCTTAATAGAATTGAACAAGTAGGATGGACAAATTAAGATTTTAAAAAAAACAAAACATTGAAAGTACAGGGGACATCATTCACACAATGACAATGATCTTACCATACAAGAGAGATATATAAAAGAAAATAAATATAAACCTATTATCGCCCTTGAATAGGTCATATCTATTCACCATTTCATCCTACAACATTCATTCCACATCGACTCTCCGAAGACCCAGCCAAACAGCAACAGAAACTAGCTATCAATTAAAATAGTTGTTAACTTTTATACATTAAACATTTTAAAACTTGTACGAGTTTTCTTCAATTCTGACGTGGTGTCAGCGAAACTCCTTTGTTCTACACATCAAATTTGATGTGATAACGACGTCAACCGATTATCCACAGGGATAATCGGACGCCAATTATGTATATACACAACACCAGGTCCAAATACTTTATTGTTTTTATGCAAATCTCTCAAGAGACGACTTCATAAAGTATACAGCAGTTGTAACGGGTCATTTTCTATTGTTAGAGGCGCAGTGATCTAAGGCGATGGTTTTAAGCCATTGCGTACGGAACGTTGGTGGTGCGAATCCACCGCTAGCCAGGACATTTTTCCACAAAGAATTAACTCGGCTAGCATATCATGGACGTTGCATGAGGCACAATAGGTCTGTGAAGGGCCGCAGTGCACACAGCCCAGGGGCGGGAGCTGTACTCACCGTAAAAAAAAACAGGTCATTGTACGTTAAAAAAGCACGTAAAATAAATGGGATGTTTTTCCTATTCACGTCAACGAAGAGGATAATAAACTCTTAAATGGCTTTTGTATATGTATGTATATCTTGTATGTATGTATGTTACAATAAATATATCTTCTTCTTCTTCTAAACTCTTAAATATTAGAGAGAAACTTTTCAAATTCATTCATTCATCTATGAACTATCACGAAATATGGTCTGTTCTATTCTATTACAATTATTTAAACTATTTTATTGTATTTTCTTCTATACTCGAAGCGAATATTTTATAACATGGCTTATTTATGGTACCTATATGTTTGTATTTACGGTTATTAGTTAAATAACTCTCTATAGGTCTATCAGCCGCAAAACATTCCTTCTGAAAAAATATTGTTATTTATAATAATATTAAATTAAATTAAATTATTAATTATAATCTATTATAATCCATTGGTGTAGGTAATATATCAACATTCCAGATACCTTAATACTGAAATACCACGTAAAAAATGTTAAAGTTAAACATATAGACAGACGTAAGAAGATTCTATTCTCGCTGTTGTCGTTGTTGCGAAAAATACACTCAGGACACGCGAAAAAAATCAACAGAAACTGAATACCCTTCCAGGGCTGTTACCTTGGGGTGGTATCGAATTCGTCTGCACGTTATCAGGCGGTCGCCCACACGGCCCCCTTTGATCTCCCATTCCGACACATGTCTTCTACGGAACTAAAAGAGGATTTCATATACCACGTGGAGCAATCGCGACGTTCGTTTGTGAATAATGGCAAAGGGGACTGTAAATAAAAATGAATAAATATTCTGATAGGTTACAGACTACATTGGTGTAGGCGCTTACGTAATAACATATTTCAAAAAAATTGCAGAAAGACGAAATCTAATCACATCATTCCATTCCATGTCTTTTAAGAGCCCTAGCGCATTTGATGAAATAAATAATAATATTATTTACAAAATTAATTCATATACAAATATTTGCTATTCCTAATAGTATAATACATATATGAAGGAATTAAAAATGCCTTCATTGAATCTTTTAGTCTTTAACACTGAAAAGAGGTATTTATAATAAATATAAAAATATAGGGACGTTTAAAGAATATATAGATTATTATAAAAATGCATGAACTGAAGCATTTAATTACATAGCCCTCCTAATAAAATCAACATTGCGTGTAAGGTCCAGGGAGCGTCATCGGTTGTCAAGAGAATAGGTGCAGTGATACTTCTGAAAGGGATGGTCCTCCTCATCACACGGGAGAAGGTCACGAGCAACGGGCAAGGCGTGGTGGTCCACGCGGGCGTACCGGGGGGCGGGGGGGGGGGGGGCGGCAGACGGTCACCGTCACCACACCGCAGGAGATGGCGAGGTCCATATGCGGGAAAGGCACGCTGAGGGTGGGTCTTGATTAGTACCGGACCACCTTTCAAACCGAAGAACAGCGTGAGTGCTGGGGAATCGGACATGAGCTCGCTCGCTGCTGAGGACCGGACAGACGCGTGCTATGCCGACGGTGAATTTCCCAACTTTCTGCGCCATGTGATGTCACCAGTCATACAACCAGAACGGGAAGATGTGTGTAAGAGAGAGAGATAGAGAACAGAGGTGACCGGCAACGAGCAATCGAGGCAGAGGCCCCTACAGAACATAAAGGCAACGGAACTCCGACCCCAGCAGATCAAGCTAAATAGGTGCGGTGCTGCTCACGACATACTGTGGGCTATGACGGAGTAGGGACGCTACAACATTACATACGCCAGTGAACCGAAAGAGAAGCGGGCATATGAACTTGGATGGCTGACATGGGAACATCGCGGGGCGGCCCTGTTGGCAAACCGGAACACACGGGCTGACAGGCCAGGATGCAGGCGGTAGCTGTCGTTTAGAGAATCCTAGTTATTAGTATGTACGTGTCGCCAAAAAGTGGAATGACAGCTGCTGCCTGGGAGAGATCCAGCGGATCACGGCATGGAGAAGTGAAAGCTGATGGCTGAAGACTGAAATGTATATTATCCAGGGTGGGGGTGTCGATTAGAGATCGAGCGAGGCTGGACACTTGCGGAATACGTCGAGGGAGGAGGGCTTGTCGTGCTTAATGAGAATTCCCCGAGATTGAGGAGAGGATACCGGGGGATCCTGAACCTAGCCATATGCTTCTCTAGCCTGGGGCGCAGGGTCTGGGAATGGAGGTTGCTCGACGTGGAAGCCAACAGTGACCTCCTGCACGTGAATCTGTATGTCGGAGGTACCGACGCAAGGATTCGAAGCCACCAAGAGGAAAAAGCCCGGTTCAACCAACGCACACTATATAAGGAGAAGTTTGTGGAGAGTTTTGAACTAGATAAAGGGATTGAGTATAACGATGCGGAGAATCTGATGACAAGGATGCCTGCACTGGGAAATAGGACGGCGGTGTACTCGTAGAACGACTGGATTGCCGAACATCGTCGGAAATATTTCACAACCTGCCAGACATGCACACGGTGACAACGACGGGGTGGGGTAGTAAGAGAAGCAGCTACCGAAGCCTACAGAGCAGCCAAGCGGATCCTCAGAGCGGACATAGTCGGCGCCAAAAAGTGCTGGAACTACTTGTTAGAATCTATTAAAGAGAATGTAAGGGGGTAGGGCTATAAAATTGCTCTAAGGCCACCACCGATCAAACTAATCGAAGAGGGAGATGCTAGAACAGCCAGCGGCTCTTTCCTGGGGCAGTGGAGGACAGGGACGAGCCGACTGAGGATGTTAGCATCGGCCCAATTTCACCGGGTATGGTACCCTACAAATATGATGAATTGGTAGTGACTACTAAGCGATAATAAGCGGTGAAACTAGCCGTAGGACGGTTTCCGAACACCATATTTTCAGCGATGAATGAGACGATTAGGATGGGCATGTTGCCGAAAGTATGGAAGAAGGTCAACCTGGTACTTGACCTCAAGCCAGGTAAACCACTGTATAGCCTAGCTACATTTCGTCCTTTTTGCATTCTCGAGCAAAATCCTTGAATACCTGGTCTTGGGGACCATAACCTCATTGACGGAGCCGCTCGGAAGGCTATCGAGCCAACAATTCGGGTTCAGGCTAAGAAGGTCTACCACCCAGGCCTCAGCAGTTATGGAGGTGGCCAACCGAGTACGTGAGGCGGACGCTCTGTTCGTTAGTCAAAAACGTTTTCAATACGGCTCACTGGGGAAAGGCCATAGAAGGATGTGTAGCGATAGACCTCCCAACTGATGCCATGAGAAGGATAGGAAGCTATTTACGGACAGGGAACTAATAGTGGAAACTGCGACAGGGGAAAAGCACATGAAATGTATGGTGTCGGTTCTGGGATACACACTGTGGAACATAATATATGATCACATCATGAGAACCCCTCTTTCGGAGGACACGAAATTGATCAGGTACGCCGACAACTAGTGGCTACAAAAAGCTCTGAAGAAGTATTGAGAGCACGGGTTAACTACAGCCTGGGGGGCTTGAGATAGTAACTTGCGAGCAACTCTCTACTAGTTGCTGAAGAGAAGACGGGCGACGTGCTACTAATTAGCTGGAAGAGGTGTACAGAGATCCGATTTACTATCGGAGATACGGAGGTGATTCGAAGGAAGGAGGTTAAGTACCTGGGGCGTCGTGCTAGACTAGGACTTGACCATCAAGTGGTAAGTGGAGGCAGCGGGTGCGACAGCGGTCCGTGTGCGCTAGAGCTCTTGCGGCTATTATATCAAAAAGGAGAGAATTAGTGGCAAGAGTCTGAGAAAGGCTATCGTGCCAGATGGGAGCACCGTATGGAGTACGTGATTACCAGGGACATCCTGGCGAGAGTTCGAGCTCAGGGTGGTTAAGGGGTATCGCACGATATTTAGGGATGTCATCCTTGTGGTTGCCGGTATCCCTCCGATCGAGCTGCTTGTCTTGGAGGCACGTAAAAGTAGGAGAGCATTAGCGCAAAGACCGCCAAAGCTCAAACAATGAGAAGATACCATACCAAGTGGGATGAGTCGGTAGTGAGAACTGGACCCAGAGAATGATCCCGCAGATCATCCCTGTCTTGATCGAGGACATGGAAAAGTCGACTACGCTCTAACTCAAGCACCGACAGGATATGCTCCAGTACAAGAGCATCAGGTACGCAACTGATGTGCTTGTGCGCATGTACTTAGAGCAGGCAGAGGGATGTCCACTGTGCGGGCTCCTAGTTTCGGTATGACATGACACCATCTTCGAATGCACTCGACGGGCCACCGAGCGGACGGAACAGGGTTGATCTGGCTCCGGACAATACGGTCAACCTAATGATTGGGAGTTCGGAGGCCTGGAGCTGTGTTGACTGCCATGTTACCACAATCATGGAAGAGGGGGAGCGACAGCAAGCCCCAAGAAGGCAAGATGGGGTCTAGATAGGGGTAAGAAGTCCTTCTTGCCTTCCAGAGTTTGACGTACTAGGCATGGGTCAACATTTATTAATTTTTAACTACCTGGTGATATTCTAAGCTGTGATATATCTATTTATTTACTCTTTTATAGGAGACATTAAAAAAATGTATTATCGATCTAGGGATATTCATCGATAGCCTTGGCTGTGATATATTTATTTATTAATTTACTTTACTTATTTAGTTATTTATAGCTACCTAACTATTAGGGGACATAACCAAACTCAATCTGCAGGCAGATATTAATTTATTCGTAGATTTTCTTCGCTGTGCTATATTGATGTATCTATTTATTCACTAAATTATTTATTTATTTATTTATATGATGGTCATCTAACTTTTGCTGTTTCTGGAAGTTAATCCGATTCTCATTTACTGATGCTACAATGTTACAATTTCAACCTGTGTTGTGCTAATATAGATGTAAGGTACATTCATGTGACATACCTAATGGCCCAATTAGGTATGTCACATGAATGTTGCTTAATTGTAACATTTGCTAGAAGCATCAGTAAATTAGAATGGGATTAGCTTCCAGAAGTGGTGGAGTGCAGAGATCAACTGTCTCCGATCCAAGGCCAGAAAAACTTTCAACAAGGCCAAAAATAGAAATGATATAGCTCTATGGGAAGCTTTTAGGGAAGCTCGTAGACAATTCAAAGTCAGGAAGCAACAAAGAAATACATACTGCAATAGCATTGAATCCACAGCAGCAGCTGCTCGTCTGAAGAGAGTAATCTCAAAAGACCCTGTACAACAACTTAACTCGCTAAAACGGGAGGATGGCACCTTCACGGTAACATCCTCCCAAACTATCGAGGTACTCCTAGACACCCACTTTCCTGGCAATCAACCTGGAGGTCTCAACTTCGCAACTGATCCTCATCTACCTGATGAGGAAGATTGGCTGCTAGCTGACCAATTGATAAGTATAACTAAAATAGAATGGGCAATATCAAGCTTTTCACCAGCTTGTCCCCAGGACTAGATGGAATATTCCCGGCACTGCTACAATGGGGGTTAACCTACATTATAAACACACTGGTGTATATATTCAAGGGTTGCATTGCTTTTAGGTACATACCCAATACATGGAGAGAGGTCAAAGTGACCTTTATACCCAAACCAGGCAAAGTAGATTACACACTTGCCAAGTCATTCAGGCCCATCAGCCTAACCTCATTTCTATTGAAGACGTTGGAGAGGCTCTGTGATCGTGAAATCAGGGACGGGCCGCTGAGAACCTACCCCATACATCCGAAACAGCATGCCTACCAACCAGAACGCTCAACGGAATCAGCCCTACATCTGGTGACCTCTAAGATAGAAGAAACACTAGAGCATAAAAGCTCATTGCTTGCCACCTTCATTGATATTGAAGGTGCTTTTGACAAAACAATATTTAAGAGTATTGATAATGCTCTAACATCTAACGGGATTCACCTCACTATTAGGGGCTGGATAAAAATATGCTTGGTCTAAGAACAATCCAAGTAACACTAGATGACGTAACATCAAAAAAAGTTGCAGGAAGAGGCTGTCCTCAAGTTGGAGTCCTATCACCCCCTTTTATAGTTGATAGCCTCCTCCTGGAATTAAACAACTCAGATTACTATGCCGTATGCCGACGACATAGTGATCATGATTAATGGCAGTTACACCTTCAAGTACACCTTCAAGTACACCTTCAAGTACTCTGTAACCTCATGCAGAGTGCCCTAAAGATTGTTGAGAACTGGTGCGATAGCCATTCGCTAACAGTTAACCCAAAAAAGACAGAACTGATATTATTTGAGGAAGAGGAAACTCGAGCTCATGAACATGCCAACTCTCTTTAAGGTCCCTCTGACTCTTACAATTAAAGTAAAATAACTAGGATTAATCATGGATACAAAACTGAACTGGAATGAGCATATAACATCCAAAAGCTGGAAAAAGCTTGCATCCCCATGCCGCAGGGCGGTTGGTAAAACATTGGGCCTGTCTCCCAAGATCACCCAATGGATACATACCGCGATCATAAGACCAACTATCGCATATGGTGCAATAGTCTGGTGGTCGAAAACCAAACAAGTTACAACAATCTCAAAGCTATCACACATCCAGCAGATGGCGTGTTGCCATCACCGGCGCTATGAGAACAACGCCCACAGCAGCTCTTGAAGCACTGTTATGTCTACAACCACTCGAACTTATTATAAGGGAGATTGTAGTAAAAACAGCATTAAGGCTATCTTCACTCAACCTGTGGCATGATAAAGGTAGAATCATTGGACACAGGAGCATACTGAGTGAAGCTATCAAACTAGACCCCCTCATAGAAGGTAAGTGCGACAGAATTCTACCCAAATACAGTTTTGTCAAACACTTTCAGACCATCCTCACAATGGATGGTATCCCACATAACCATGTATATTGATGGATCCAAAACTAAGACGAGAGCTGGCTATGGAATATTCTCACCAGAACTCGATCTCAAGATAAGTGCACCACTTGGAAGACTCACGTCAGTCTTCCAAGCTGAATTAACAGGAATACTAAAGGGTATTCAAATTTTAGCAGAACGGAATATTAAGATAAACATATCCAAATACTCACCGACCGCAAAGTAGCTCTAAATGCACTAAATGCCAACACATTTGTGTCGAAAGAGCTATATTCATGTCTACACAGCCTGGAGGAGCTAGCTAAATATAACAAACTAGAACTCTGCTGGATAAAAGGACATAGTGGCATCAAGGGGAACGAAATAGCAGATGAACTTGCCAGGAAGGGATCCTTACATCCTCTAACAACCCAAGAGGATGATATACTTTCTGCAGGTACTCTGAAAAAAATAATAGAGCATAGGACACATGCTCTTCACAAGGTAAGATCGCGAGAAACGCCGGGCTGCAAGCAATCAAAGGCAGCAATTAGGCAACCTTGTAAAATTGCAGCCACGGCCCGCCTTAACTTATCTAGAACTAATCTGAAATTATTGACAAACATCCTAACTGGCCACTGCCGGCTAAACAAACACCTACACACGATGGGTCTGGTGAATAGCCCGTTATGTAGAGGGTGCAATGAAGAACTAGAAACAGCAGAGCATGTAATATGCCTCTGCGCAGCTCTAGTAAACACTAGGCATCTAATACTAGGGGCGTACTGGCCTAGTATGGTTAGCATTCGCAGCTCCTCACCCGCCAGAGTTTTGCGGCTTGCACACTGGTGGGACGAGTGAGCAGCCTTAAAGGGAGGTTTCACAATGGGCCCAATTTGAGGTCTAAGTGTCTGTAGCTATGCTACCCTCCAGCCAACTATCCAGAACTATCCAACTTCCAGAAGCACCAAAAGTTAGTCTCTAACTACTAATAGATATTCCATCTCTGAGCATTTCAACTATGGGATTCAAATACAGGTCTATACGCCCCAGCCCGAAAGCAACAGAAAGATCGGTTCTGAGCTGGGGATTCTCTACTAGGGTTCAGAGATTAGTGGTTATTCCTTGTACCAAAATTCAAGGCGAGTCCTACACTACCCGGCGAGAGGCGCCAGGTGTGCATAAATGCACCCATAAATGATATGGTTTGGACATGTTAGCTGAATGAATAGCGATAGACATGTAAAGAACATTTGGAAAGCTAGACCTAGAGGCAAAAGTAAAGCAGGAAGGCCACAGCAGTCACTGAATGGATAAAGCACTGAAGAACAATTACACCGGCCGGATACAATCAAAAGGACTGCAAAGGATACAGAGAAATGGATAAAATATTCCAAAAACAGAAGAAAAAATACCGAAAAAACTCTATCTGTATAGAGCTATCAGCTATGAGGCTTTTCTGTCGGTCATGGGAGAAGCTCAGAGGAGTTTAATCATCCGGTATTTACCTTAACAGAAAACGTCTGAAAAATTATAACAGGTAATTCGCGAAAATTCATCCCGACGGGGTTCAACTCAGGGTCTCCAATTCTCAGTACGAGAAGAACGAAGCCTCTAACTACTCGGTCACTGAGCAAACAGTGAATAGTTAACAAAGTATAAGCCAAAGCCTCGACGCTTTAACAGTAAACGAGGAAAAGATTAAGATGATGAAAATATAAATCATTATTATGGTTATTATTATATAATAAAACTCTTGTAAAATTTGTTATAGCCCTTTTAGTTGCATATATGAAATTTCATACTAAAAGGGTTTTTATTGTGAAACTAATGTAAAAGGACACCAAGGGATGTATTATAGCAGCTTCCGTTTATCATTAGGGAGCTGTTCTGTGTTGTTCTAACATAGTTCAGAACAGATCCTAAGCAATAAACAAAAGAGGTTTTTATCATGACAGTTATTAGGCATTAAAGATAAGTAAGGATATTGTTGTTTTTGTATTATTGATTGCATGCATTTAAAAAATGCGTTTGACCAGTGCAATTTAAAACTATATATAGGGAAATACATTGCACGATTTGTCATAAATTGCATCTTTAAAATTAAACCCTGAATATTATGTGCAGCTACCGCAATGCTCATAGCGCTATACTCATCTTATCCAAATATTTTTTAAATTTTATTAGTAATTAAAATTCTAGTTATACATAATTGCAAAGATATTTACATATAATAAAGTATTCAATTTATTCATTAACAGCAATATTATAGGTTACTTGAATGCGCAGTTATAAACGTTAATGCCAATCATGATAATCATCGAGTAATCACCATAAACTCGCCAGTGTTAATGAATGCACCTAACCGTATATACGACCAAATTGTAGCAACATCACTTTGTTGTTGAAATTATACATTATATTAAAAGGGGTTTTATAATAAATTTAAAAGAAAACCTGCATGCGAATTTTAACAACAGCTAATTATTTTGTCGTCATGCTGACGCAGTTCAACGTGTACGTGCTATCATTAAATTAATTAATACGGGTTGTTTGCTTTTACCACGAGCTTCATATTAGCCCTCAGGGTGCAACAGGATCTCGTCTGATTTTATCAGACCATTGTCGTGGCCATGTGCACACGTTTATATTAGATTAACAATGGTCAGTCATGTTTTATTTTTTATATATGTTTATTACATGGAGTTGTAAAAGTTATAATTACAAATATTAAAGTTTCTTTTACAGTAGTCAGTATGAAAATATACTTGTTTTCCCCACTACTGTTACGTCTTATGGTGGGAATACTGATTTAAATTTAAATTTAAAAAAAACAATTATAAAATAACTTAATTACTTTTATGCCTTTGGCAGGAATATAGATTCAAAACGAAACAAAAAATATAATAATAACTGCCATTTATGTTAATGACACCGGAAAAGTCACATATTTGTTTCTGATTTAAATAAGTTTAAGTAACTTATATTTATGAATTACTCAACTAAAACTTTGAACTGTATTGATGAACAAAACTGAGCTGTGAAATTTAACAATTTCAATGAATTTATTTTATTAAAATTTAGGTTAGTTCTGTTACAGTAGTCAGTATGAAAATATACTTGTTTTCCCCACTGAGAACTACTGTTACGCCTTATGGTGGGAATACTGATTTAAATTTAAATTAAAAAAAAACAATTATATAATAACTTAATTACTTTTATGCCTTTGGCGGGAATATAGATTCAAAACGAAACAAAAAATATAATAATAACTGCCATTTATGTTAATGACACCGGAAAAGTCACCTATTTGTTTAAGTAACTTATATTTATGAATTACTCAACTAAAACTTTGAAATGTATTTTAAAAAGAGTAAATATCTCATGGTGCACATTGATTTTATAAAATTCTAAACACAATAATTCCGTGAAGGGCCGCAGTGCTCATAGCCTAGGGGGTGTAATTAAGATAGAATTTTGTTTTTTCGTTTTGTAATTACTCTTGTTAATATTAATGATTTTTGAAAATTGCAACTCGCCTACTATTTTCTACTCATTTTTTATGACGCTTTAATATAAGTTATAAATACAACTGCCAATGAATAAAAATAAAAGAGGTACGGTAGAGAAACGGATAGCGAGGACAAAGACATATAAAATCAGAAAGAAACCGTTAGAAAAAACAAAAAAATACTGAGATCACCAGCATCACAAAGAAGATTAGAAGAAACAGAAAAAAATAGCAACGGTGAAACGAACATTGACAAAGATACAATGGAAGAACTAAAACAAATGATTATAGAACTAATGAGGAAGATGGAAGAAAACATGTCACAAATAAAACAGGAAATAAAAGAGATGAAGACCGAAATGAACAATAAGGAAGAAACATGGAAAGAAGAAAAGAGAACATTGGAAGTCAGAATAGAAAAACTAGAAAATAAAGCAGAAATTGAAGAGAAGAGAAGAAGAAAAAATAACATAGCAATAAGAGGTCTAGACAAGATAGATAACATAGAAGAGGTAAGATCACTCATCAAAGTGGAGACAGGGGTTAACAAAATACAAAAAATAAACACAGGCCCAGAACGAAATATAATAACAGTGGAAATCCCAAGCTGGGAAAAAAAACAAAAAATAATGAAAGCAAAATATAAACTGAGAAATACAACGATATATATAGACGATGATCTAACGGAAGAGGAGAGAAAAATACAAAGAGAGATAAGAAACATAGCAAAATTGGAAAAAGAAAAAGGAAAACACGTAAAAATAGGATATAGAAAGATAATAGTAGACAATGAAATATACATATGGGATAAAAAGGAGAAAGGAGTCGTAGCCAAAAATAATGGGGTGAAAGTAACCAATCCAAAAAACTACTAGCAAAAGAGAAACGGAAGCAAAAATACAAAGAATACAGCGAGGAAAGGGACAACGAACATAAGAAAGAAGAACAAACACATAATAAATAGAAACAAAGAAAAGAGTACAGTAAAAAAAAGAAAAATATGGAAAATTGGGACTTGGAATATCAGGAGTATAAATGGAAAGGAAAAAGAGCTGGAAGAAGAATTTGAGAAAGCTGAACTAGACTTCTTAGTGGTAACAGAAACAAAAAAGAAGGGGAAGGGAGAGTACAAAATGGACAAGGAACATATATTCATATATAGCGGTGTAGATAACAATCGGAGAGCCGCAGCAGGGTTAGGATGTATAGTGCATAAAAAACCGAAATCGAATATATATAAATGGGATGCAATTACGGAGAGGATTTTGTCTATCGAAGTTAGAGATCAAAGAAACGGCTACCATAAAACTATCATAGCAGTGTATGGACCAAACGAAGATGATACTGCGTGCAACAAAGAAACATTCTGGGAGCAGCTCAACGAAACAACAGAAAAAGCCAAAGAAGAAGTGTACGTGGCGGGAGACTTCAACAGCAGAATTGGCAACGAAGTAAAAGATAATGACGCGATGAGAGGAAGATATGAAGAAGGCGTACTCAACGAAAATGGCAAGAAAATGCTAGATTATTGTAGAATGAATAATCTAGTAATAACGAATACACTATTCAAACACAAGGACATACACAAATACACCAGGGAAGTGATAAGCAGGAACGAAAAATCTATAATAGACTATGTACTAGCAGAACAAGGGAAAAGGAGCAAAATAATAGACACAAGAGTAAAGAGAAGTTACTAAATTGGAAGTGATCACTATCTAGTAGAGACGAAAATAAAGGAAGACTACCAAGATAGCGATAAAAAAAAGCAGAGACCAAATAAAGCAATAAACTACAAAAAGATTAGAACATACAAACTAAGGGAAAAAGAAATAGCAAAAATCTATAAAGAGAAAATAGAGGAGAAATTAGTAAAGGACAACTATAGACAAGAAGTAGAGGAAATGTGGAATAAATTAAAGAAAAATATACTGGAGACAGCACAAGAGACATGTGGGACAAAGCAAAACACAAACAAGAAGCAGCAGACAGCATGGTGGTCGCAGGACATAAGAGAGAAAATAAAGGAAAAGAAAAAAGCATGACAAAGATACCTAATTGACAAAAATAGTAAAAACTACGAAGAATACAGTTTAAAGAGGAAAATAGTAAAAGATAAGGTCAGAATAGCAAAGAGCAGAGAATGGAAAAAGTTCGGAGAGACAATGGAGAAAAATACAAAGGAAAATCAAAAATTATTCTATAAAACACTAAAACTAAACAGAAAAGAAAAACGACAAGAAGTAAATTATGTACAAGACAATCAAGGAATATTGCTGAAGGACAACGACAAAATACTGGAAAGATGGAAAGAATATTTTGAAGACTTACTATCACAAAATGGTGGAAATGAACAGAAGACAAGAGACCAGAACAACTCGGAAGCAGATATAGAGATGATCAATGGAAAAGATATACTAGAGATAATAAGGGAAATGAAAATAGGGAAATCACCAGGACAAGACCAGATCACAACGGAAATGATTAAACATATGGGACCTGCAGGTAACGAAATACTACTAAAATTAATAAACGAAATATGGAGGACGAATAAAATACCCAAAGATTGGCAAGTATCGTTAATCGTACCGATACACAAGAAAGGCGATAAGACAAAATGTTCAAACTATAGGGGTATAACACTCATAAGCATAGGTATGAAGATCTTAGAAAAAACAATTAACAAAAGAATACTAGCAAAAATAGAGCAGAAAATGAACTACATATAACAATACAAAAGTGATGGTAATAGGAAACCGGAAAGAACAAATAAATATAAAGATAGAACAAAACACAATAGAACAAGTAGAAGAATTCAAATACCTGGGAGTAGCACTGACAGAAGACGGAAAAATGGAAGGTGAACTTAGTAACAGAATAAACAACACAGCTAAAACATACCACGCATTGAGCAATATACTGATTAACAAGAAAGAGATCAGCAGAAGGACAAAAATAAATATATATAAAAGCATATATAGACCTATACTGACATATGGAAGCGAGACGTGGAAGCTAACGAAGAGGGACAAAAGTAGAATACAGGCAATGGAAATGAAATATCTCAGAGGAGTAAAACAAGTTACGAGAAGAGACAGAATAAGAAATGATGACATTGCAAATTGGTTGTTGTTAAAGTCTAAATATAATTCATGCAATTTCAATTTTGAAAGGTCTGCGACACATTTTGAGAAACCACAATTAGTATCATAAGAAATATTGTGTTCTGTTCAGCGACAATTATTAAGCAAAAAAATCAATTTATTTATTATTGTTCACAACACAAGATAGAACTGTCGGCCGCCGCGACAAAGCAAAAAAATCTTGTTCGTAAATTTGTTCATTCACAAATTTACGATTTACGATTTTTTTGCTTATTTCATTGAGGCACAGTGCCCGGAGAAATACAACGCAACGGGTCGCGGTTCCGCGGCGACCGAAAGTTGTTCTTCACACCGGTACCCGTAGTGTGGTGTCTCTAAATTTAGTTGCGATTTAATACTGGAAAGGCCCTATATGATTCAAATCACTAGTGATTGTCACCCAAAGCACTAATTTGATACCAAAAACGGATTATATAATGTACTTACATTATTTCATCTGTCGCGCTACTTCTATATAGTTTGCATACACTGGACACTAATCACTATCACTATAATTCATCTTAAATTAACAGTATTAACTATATATTTTGTTTTTTTTATCCGCGAGTCAACACACGACTCTCCGGCCAACACACTTCACTCAACTAGCTGCGACCGGTCGCGTGATTCATGCGGTCCACATGTCCATATCGCAAATATGACATGATCTTCGTCCAATCATAGCAGCGCATTTTGTTAAAAACAAGTTAATAATAGATGCGTCTTATCGCGCTACTAGATGAGTAATATTTAACAATAAAAGAATAAATAATGGGTTTGAAACGGCAGAAAAAAAAACCCACGGGATGAATCAAAATAATGTTAGTTCTTATCGATGATAAATAATAAATTTACATATAGAAAATATTTTTTTTCTTGTCTGATTTATAAACAATGTATAAATACTCATGGCTGTATAAATACTCCTGCTACTCGATTGAAGAATTCTTCGCGAAAACGTAAAACTAATTAATCAATTCTTTCCAACATAAATTTTATCTCTTTCAACTATATGGCACCAAAATGCTAAATTTTTTTACCAACAGAAATTAAAAACACAAAGAATAATAAATTATTTAAAATATAATGCAGAAAATTTATTAATCTAAATTTATGTATGAAAAATTAATAGGAAATCGATGAAATAAATATAGAAATTAAGAAATAGTTAATTTATAATTATGCACGCACATTCAAGTGCCTAGGCATAATTACTGTAAATTCAAATCATTAAATGCCACAATGTAAATGTAATAAATGTAAATAAGTAAAAAATCATTTTGGCTTAATTAATTGAATCGTAAGCCCTGAGTAAGACGCGATTTCACGAAGGAACCACAATTGGTTAGATTCGTTCAATGAAAAATAATTGAACCAAAAGAGTACACACTAAAACAAGAATACACTACATCATCTTTTCTGTCAATTCACGGCTTTGGCGTGCTCTTTCAACACAATTATTTATTAAATCAAAACTATTTGCGGTAATAGTTAAATGCAATATAAATTTGTTGTTGCATTCCGTTCTTAAAAATTTCATTCAGCGCAGTATGTAGGGCAATTTCATTTCTTTATATAAATGTTAACTTGGTTACTACCCCACAAGGTACATCGCAGCTAACCCCGCATATTGAATGTATGTTCAATTAGTCGAACTATGCTGAAGTAATATTCGTTGTTAATAACAAAAATGCCGCAGCAATTTCCCGTTTATTAATCTGTGGGGAGAAATGCCACGGAGGGAAAAAGCTGACCCAGGCTCCGGATATTGTAGACTCTTTTATGTCGTGACCACATCTTAAATGTTTTCTTTTGCAGCGCCTTGACGCGCTGTGTCAGAGAGTAAATGTAATAATAAATTTTATTGTGTTCAGTAATAGTTAAAGAGATTTATTTTCATTTAGTTTGTGTTATTATTACTTCACACCTGGCTATTTCTATAACCATTGGTGAAGTATATAGAATCTACTCGAGATAAATAAGTACTGTGCGTTCATAAATGTCAATTTATATATAAATTTAGCACAGTAGAAACATGAATGAATGCTATGATCTGTGTATTTGTTTATATTATTTTATTTTCACAACCCAGCCTAGCATCTAGAGGAGAAGTCAGTCTAGTACTCTTTCGAACGAATTTACATGAACCTTTCAGTGTGGCCCGCGCCCGCCACAAAATAACCCCGATACAAAAACTCGCAACAAAATACCCCCGATAAAGTAGCCCCCGACATAATATCTTGCCGACAAAATAGCCCGACTACTGTCATTGATGGATAATACAGGAAATTTATTCATTACTATCTTTAGTATTTATTACAATTTCAAACATACACAGGTTTGGTTGGCAGCGGTAGGTATATGATTTATTACAACACTGAATATTTAAAATCATATAACCTGAATGTGTCCGTGTGAGGTTGCTAGTCATCCATCGGACGCCTTCGCAGATGGCGGATAGGGGAAAACCTGCTAGATATAGTAGGTACTGGGAAAATTAAATACCCGGGGCGGACCAAAACTAGCACAGCAGCAGCGTCTGGCCCAGAGTGGGCGGCTGCAAACAGCGAACAATTGCCGGAATAAGCAATCCAACTCTTGTGGCCAACAGCTCCGGGTGGAAGAGCCAACAAGAGAAGGGCACTCTTTTGTCCTAGAACTGAGAAACTGCCTCTAAAGGCGGACGAACCGATGAAACGGTCAACGGCATAAGGATGCAGAAGGCAACAAAAAACCACTACATTAAAGACCAAATGGTATTTCTAGTACAATCATCATGGCGAAGTTTAAAGCAAATTATTCCGGAGTCTCAAGTTTCCCAATCGGATCTCCGGGGGAGACAGTTTTAAACGTCGCTACCAAAAAGAATAAGGTATCACCTATGAAGATCTGCACATGGCAGGAACAATTAACAATGCCATCCAAGAAATGAATAGACTCAATATAGACATAATGGGAATTAGCGAAATGCGATGGCCCAGTTCAGGATACTGCGTAATCGACAATCACTCAGTCTATTACTCTGGAAACGCACACAACAAATATGTCCATGGGGTAGGGATGATAATATCCAACAAAATACGGCAAACCGTCACTAACTTCACACCAATATCAGAAAGAATGCTACTCATACAATTAAACAGCACCCCAGTGAAGACAAACATTATTCAAATATAAGCCCCCACCTACGACAAACCCGATGAAGAAGTGGAAGAACTTTACGATACACTATCAGACACAATAAAGCAGCTTAACAAACATGAAGTGATAATAATCATGGGTGACCTAAACGCCAAAATTGGAAAGGGAAAAAGTGGTGAATATATCGGCGAATTTGGACTGGGCGTAAGAAATGAACGCGGAGATAGACTTAAACGATTCGCAGAGGAAGAAGAGTATGTAATACTAAACACCATCTTCAAACTCCCACCACGACGCCTATATACATGGATATCGCCCCAAGACCAACCCAACAACATTGTTAGAAATCAAATCGACTATATACTAGTGAACAAACGATTCCGCAATAGCTGCCAATCAGTTAAAACCTACCCTAGTGCTGATATATCGTCACACCACAACCCACTAGTAGGAAGATTCAATTTAAAACTAAAAAAGGTGGAACATGAGAAGACTAAAACAACCTGATATTAAAGAAACAGTAACAAGCTTAATAACTCAATGCTGCAAGGAGATAGAAACATCGAACAACACAGAGACGACCCTTGAGAAACTAACTAACATCCTCAATCAGATCGGAGACGAATATTTAACAGACAAAAAAAACAGGAGGAAAAGCTGGATGACAAATGAAATATTACAACTCATGGACGAAATAAGGCAAAAAATAAACCACAAAATACAAGAACCTTCAAAAAGAAATAAGGCAAAACATAAGAATAGTAAAGGAGAACTGGATCAGAACACAGTGCAAAGAGATAGAAGACCTAAAAAAGAAATATGACTCATTTAACATGCATAAAAAAATCAGAGAAACAGCAGGAATATACAAAACCAATACAACTGGTAGACTACACAACACAGATGGCAAGATCATCGTCGACAAAGTGGAAAAAATGGAAGCCTGGAAGAAATACATAACCGAACTTTTCGAAGATACTAGAACCAAACAATCCGTGGAACCCAATAATCCTAAGGGCATGACAATAACAGAGGACGAAGTCACAAAAACATTAACGCAACTCAAAAGATGGCAAGTCTCCTGGCCCAGATAATACCTACAGTGAGCTTCTTAAACTATTTGATGTCGAAGGGGTCAAACGATTAACGAAGATATTTAATAACATATACTCCACAGGAGAAATACCCAAACCATGGTTAAAATCTACATTTAAACTTCTACCTAAAAAGCCGAGTGTCAAATACTGCAGCGAAGACGCACGATCAGCTTAATGAGTCACCTCCTAAAACTGTTCTTAAAAATAATTTACCACAGAATAGTCAAGATATGCGAACAACACATCAGCCGTACACAGTTCGGATTCAGAAACGCACTAGGTACAAGAGAAGCCCTTTTCAGTCCACACATGCTTCATCGACTACCAGAAAGCATTTGATAACGTACAACACGACAAGCTTATGGAAATACTAAAAAACATAGGACTCGAAAATAGCAATCGAAGAATCATTGGCAATTTATATTGGAATCAAACAACCTCAATACGTATTCAAGGGGAAATCTCAGAAGATATAAAAATCAAAAAAGGCGTCCGACAGGGATGCGTTTTATCATCAATACTATTTAACATATACTCAGAGCAGATTTTTCAAGAAGCGTTAATAGACATAGACACTGGTATAAAGATGAACGGAGAGTACATCAACAATATAAGATACGCTGATGATACAGGAGTATTTGCGAACAACCTCGAAAATCTCCGGGACCTGATGACCAGAATAGCGGAAACCAGTCAGAGATATGGACTCTCACTTAATATCAAGAAAACAAAATACATGGTAATATCAAAAAACGCCAACCATCCTGGCCAACTAATAGTGAACGGTAAAGTTATCGAAAAAGTACAAACATACACATATCTCGGAACAACAATCAATAACAAATGGGACCACTCAATAGAAATTAAATGCCGAATAGAGAAGGCTAGAACTGCATTTCTCAAGATGTCAAAATTATTCAAAACCCACGATCTATCCCTGTTAACGAAAATCAGATTACTAAAGTGTTACGTCCTACCCATACTCCTGTATGGGGTGGAATCGTGGACCTTAACAGAAGCGAGCTGCAAAAAACTAGAAGCATTCGAAATGTGGCTGTACCGACGCATCCTGAAAATCTCTTGGACAGAGCACGTGACCAACAAATATGTCCTCGACAAAATTGGCAAGGAGAGAGAACTCCTCCTAACGATAAAATCTCGAAAATTAGAATACTTGGGACATATTATGAGGAACAATCAAAGATAGGGATTGTTACAACTGATCCTGCAAGGCAGAGTAGAAGGAAAGAGAGGACCAGGAAGGAGAAGAACATCTTGGCTAAAAAACCTGCGTACATAGTTCAACGCAACAACGGTGGGCCTATTCAGAGCCGCGGCCAACAATGTCAAAATCGCAATGATGATCGCTAACATTCGGAACGGATAGGCACTATAAGAAGAGAAGAACCTGAATGTTTATTATTAGTTTCATTGACGTTTATTAATCCATTCAATTGAAGTTAGTTAGGTAGTATTGGCGGGGGACCTGTCATGTATACGTTACTTATGCATACGTCTTTTATAAATAACATTAGTCGGGGGCTTATTTTGTCGCGAGTTATTTTGTCTGGGGGTCATTTTGCCAGAGCACCATTTTTCAGAAAGTTTCTGGGAATTTTTCGTAAATACCAGATGATTAAACTCTTGATTCTTGGGTAGATAGCAATACAAAACAGACGTTTTTATTTTATCATGTGACTGGCGCAATATTATAAATTACAAATATTAAGAGCATGTAAAAGTATTGAAATGGCGACTTGGTCTGTAATAAATTCATACCACTGTCCCATTTAAATACAGTGCAGTTCGATTGCTACCTAGGCATTAATAGTGCCTGTAATAAATATGAGTTGCGCAACTCGTAGTTTCACGCATTACCCATCATCTCCTAACCATTCACCTGTCTGCAATCTCAAATCCATTCTAATTTCATACCCTCACAGCTATTGCTAAGGTGCTACCACGTGAAGCTCCCGTTACTACACAGCATACACGCTGTGTATCAAGATCTAGAAGACTCTCCAGAAGCTATCCTTGCTCCCTTTCCATTACATCCCACTGTCGCAGTCCCCACACTTTTTTCTCCATACGGCATACACGTGTGTACGTAACCCAGGAGTTTTCCCCGCTATTACCAATCTACATAGCCAGGGTTGTATGAGCTCTCAGTCATTGTCACTAGCATCTCTTGCTGCTCAATATCCCTCAGTACCTAGGGTACGCCTTTATCTTAGCTTTTCCTCAACCCACACCCCAGACATACCGACAATTTTATACATTCTTCTTCTATCCTTTCTCCATCCACCCTCCAGCCTGCACTTACACCTCATCCATAACCCCACACAAGTATTTCCTCGCCCAACTCATTTAATCTTTCTTGAAACAACCCAACCCTCACACACGACTCCCACTACATGCTGGTCTAATTCGAACCGCACCGCCCACGATGTTAACCTTTCAAGACCTAGTAAACTCTCCAGAAGCTATCCTTGCTCCCTTTCCATTACAATAAATAAGTGGTAAAAAACATAGTAGTTTTATTCATCTCCTTTATTGAAAATGAATTACCACGTAGTAGACGCCAAAACCATTCAATTTCTGAATTTCTTTTAATTTGTCTAGTAGAACTGTTGTTTATATGGTATCAAATGCCTTTTTTGTGTCTATAAAAATTGTCACTGCATATTTTCCTGATTGGTTTCTTTCCTCTATGTCTTGTAATACTGCCGCTATTGAGCTCGTTTTTTATTGGAATGCGTACTGGTTCGGGTTAATAAATTTTGAAACATATTCGTATAATCTAGTATGGATAACTTTTTCTGTTATTTTGCTGATTGCAGAAAGTAATGAGATTAGTCTGCAGTTTATTTTTGTTACCCTTTTTGTATATTGGCCTGACAATGGCGGTCTTTAGGCAGATTCGCTTTATTATTTTACCCAACAAACCAACAGCTAGGAACTGCATTGAATACCGAAGAATAAACCATAGCTAAATCCATACTTCTATTTCTTAAAATAACGAATGCAAGAATATACCAACTATGCGAGGAACACACACAGAAACCTAATTTTGATTCCCAAATTCCCTGGGTTCTAGGGAAGCACATGTTGCATTGAATATTTTAATTTAGAGATGCAGAGATGTAACCTGCAATGTACACCCACTTATTATCAATGTTCCTTTTTTTTACAAGCATTGAACTAGGCAAATCACGACATATTAATAAAGGTATTGGTAAAGACCGACATGGTCTAAAAAATATTTGAATCATATCAAATCTATATTGGCTGCAAATAACTTGTGTACGCATCGATAAGAGTGAGTATGTATGCTAAGAATGTATAAAATCACCAACACTGTTCGATGTATATTCTGGAGAGATTTTCAGGGAGGCGCTAGTCGGGCGGAAGAAAGAAAAATGTTGAATAGGGAACTCATAAATAACCAAAGATATGCAGATGACTCCGTCATAATAGCAGACAGCAGACAGAAGGACTTTAACTGATAATGAATATAATACAAGTCTGCAGCAATAAGTATGGCGTATATGCACCGATCTATGTTGATAACATTCTTATTGAATAAATACAGAAGTACATCTATATGAGCATGAATATAAATCACGAATGGGATCACAGGATTTTAATCAAAAGCAGAATAGAGAAAGCAAAAGTCGCATTTACCCAAATTAATAATGACTTGAGCCTGTAACTAAAGATCCGACTCCTGAAATGTTATGTCTTCTAAACTCTAAATTAAACTCTAAACTAGTCCGTGTCGAGACATGGACCCTAAAGTAGGAAACGAAAAGGATTTGAGGTGTGGGCATACCGATGAATCTTGAAGATATCAAAAATGGATCGAACAACCAATGAAGATATTTTGAGAAGAATGGGGAAAGAACCCGAAATAATACTTTTAAAACATTTTCCATTCCATTGGAGTAGTGCTGGGAAGATATTTGTCTTCCCCTGTAGCTTGTGTATGGGTCGAATGCGATGATTACCCACGCGAGTTTTGTTTTTGTTTGACTTTTTGTAAGGAGACAGGTTCTTGGGTTCTTGGTATGTGCTCTATATAGTGTCCAACATTTGCCCAGTCGTGGACCTTGGATTTCCCGCTTGCATATCGGAGGTTCCTGAATGAGCACAATGTCTATATAAGCCACCTTACACGGTCAATAATACTGATAGTATTTTAAAATGTTGACAGTATTACTGATCTTGTAGGGTATTGATGGATTGAACAAAATACTGAATCCGGATATTTTGTAATCCAAGCATCAGTATTTCAATATCTCACTGACAGTTGTGTGACGGTGTGTTTTGAGTACTCATATATTATTATTTATATCTGCAATAATGGATGATGAGACACCCTTTTTGTCAGAAACATCATATGAAGAAGTTCCTGATGATATTGAGGAATTAAAAGACCCTAATTTATATTGAAGCAGTAATGTTTCATTCACAGCTTGACTTACTACTACTGGTGATTGCGGAAAAGTTCAAGTACTCAAAGTACCCGCTTTCAACTCCGCCCCATGGGCACGGATAGACGAGGTGCTGGGGATTCCTACCTATCCCCAGGCGGCAATACGCAGCTACTTGTCGCACAGAGTGGTCATGGTCAGGAGCCTCAAGCTCAACATGATGGGAGGTGTTCCGCAGGGGTCCATCCTCGGCCCCACACTATGTGGAACATTTTCTATGACGGGGTTCTCAGGCTTCCTATGCCGCCCGACTGTACCTCGATCGGGTACGCGGACGACCTGGCACTTGTCACCCGAGGCAGGCGACCGCATGAGGTACAGCTACGAGCTCAGCAAGCAGTGGACGAGGTAGGCCTATGGATGTCCAGCAACGGCCTCAAACTGGCCTCCCACAAAACAGAGATAGTGGTCCTAGAGGGGAGAAACACCCTCAAGCAGATGAAAATTGAGGTGGGGTACACAGAAGTGTCCAGCAAAAGCGAATTACGCTACCTAGGGATCACCCTAGGTAGAAACGTAAACTTCGGCGCCCATTTCAAGAGGACGGCGGGAAGAGCAAGCGAGGCAGTACAAAGCCTAAACAGAATTCTACCCAACCTAGGAGGGGCACGACAGGCACGCAGGCTCACGCTGCTGTCGGTATAGTCAACTCGATCCTCCTATATGCTGCGCCCAACTGACACGCCCAAATGGAAACAACATAGGACTTTACTTGAAGGACCCCAACGCAATGCGGCGATCAGGGCCGCTTGCAGTTATCGGACAGTGTCCACGAGAGCCATACAAGTTGTAGCCTCGACAATACCGATCCACCTCATTGCAAAAGAAAGAGCGGCATCTAGAACTGTATCCAAACAAGCGGCCAGGGAAAAAACAATTACAGCATGGGAAAAGGAATGGGACGAGGACAACGCCAAAGGCAAATGGACAAAGACGCTGATAACGTCAGTAAGAAGCTGGTACAGCAGAACCCACGGGGAAGTAAACTACCACCTGACGCAATTTCTCATGGGCCACAGTTGCTACGAAGCGTACCTGTTCAGAATGGGCCTAAGCCCCTCTGACGGGTGTCCATACTGCCAGGAAGAAGACACACTGGCGTATACGATTTTCAGGTGCCCACGCTGGGAGGCGCGCAGGCTACAACTAACTTTAGACGTTGGGGAGCTACGCACAAACAACATCACCGAAAAAATGCTAGAGAGCAAGGAAGGATGGGAAGCGTGGGGGGTTTCATCACAGACATCATGGAGACAAAGGAAGCCGAAGAGAGAAAAAGGAAGAGTCACAGATCAGAGGGGTAAGACAGGGGTGGGCTAGGGCGTGATGCAATGCCGAGATGCGAATACCGCGCCCTAGCTCGAGAGAACCTGGAGGTGGGTTTTAGCCTGTAGGCGCCAGGGCAGAAAGCCCCGGTGAATCCGGCACGCAGTGTTTAGAAGATTTCCCATCCTCCACCTCGAAAAAAAAAAAAAAGTTCAGCAGCGGCTGGCAGTTATCCCCTTGATTTGTGAGGATTCGTCCATGGTGATGACCACTTGCTCACATTTGGGGTCAGGCTTGTAGTGGACCACTTCATGTAGCCGTCGATATTCGGGCATTTTGGACCTCATCAACCTCCTTAGAATCTTCCCGGTTCCATTGCTGGCTCCGGTATCCACGCCATGGCCCTTAATTGTTTAGATATCAGGCTCTCCTCAACGGATTTATTCTCTCCCTAAATAAAAGTTGATAAAAATCTAATTATACACTGACTATGAATCTATACAATTTTCGTACAGACAGTTATAAAGTTATAGGCCTAGGATGATTTTTGTTTCAAAGAAAGTATCACATGTAGCTGTCAGATATTGCTCAAATTCTAGCGAGACACACATGTACACATATACACTCATTTTCTAAAAATAGTTTACTTCGACCAAATTAGGCTTGAATTGTAAAGAAAAGTCAAAATAGGTAGTTAATTTTCTCGCGATTATATACAGGACTACTGTATGTGTTTAGTTAGTGCCTATTGACACTGCACACATGACAACAAAATAAAAGTAGGTTGGCAACTGAATTAGCACGGTAAAATTAAACCAAAAACCGACATTTATGAGCGCACGGTATAGCATTAAATAAGCTGTGTTAACATTTTATAAAATTAATATTCTCATTAAATCCCTCCCGTGCCCAGCCACCACCCACACGCGCGTCCTCTATTGCCATAGTATTTCAGGCTCATCTCCTGTTGCGTTGGCGTAGGTAAGGTTTGCCAAGCGCAATATGATCGCGAGTTATAACGACCCATACAGGCGCATCTATTAAACAATAAAACCGCCGCTGCGGGGGCAGTCGCTCGTTCTGATTTTAATAAAGAGATTTACGCGGTCCTGCATTGCCGTCTACACAGCCGGGGGCATCGCAGTTTCCGCTTTATCGACCAAATATCGAATCATGGAATGGGAAATCGAGCGAGATGAATGTCAAGGCGTGCAATACACGCTTGACATTTCCGACGTAATTATTAAAGTTAACTGGAATATTGATGTTATTCGACATTGAGTTGCGAACTACACAATTTAATTTGCTCGTTCATAAACTTATATATTCAAGGTAGAGGGATCTTATAAATTCCATTTCAATTTGAATTAGTTTTCGGAAATTATTATTTCCAACCTTTACGATTCTAGGATATTTTATTGTTGTCGATAAGATATAACTTGCAAACTAATTATGCGGGTATTACAATGGGTAGGATAGTGCTTTCAACTGAATGCTACAAGACTCTTTTATTTATATATTCAGCTTTTTAATAGGAGATTGATTGTTATATTCTGTGAATATTTATATCCTCGGAGGAATAAGGAAAGGTGAAACTCATTATATATAGAATATAACCGTGCTTCATGTTCCAGGGATATTTCTTGAATTAATGATTGTACTGTTTATTTATTTTAAATTCCCTTATTTAGGTGTGCATATATTTGTTTTATATTGTGATTTGAGTTTCTATATGTTTATTCATTCTACCGAATGATTAGGACGTTAATAAATATATTTCCGTTTTATTTATTTTAAAACACGACGTTTAATATTTTCACAACGAAGATCACAGTTGGTGGTAGCTATGACACGTTTCTTGGTCTCCAGATATATAGAAACCTAGCATGTGACATAATGATACTTCTCTCTCTTGGCAGAAAATTTATTCATAATATGTTAAAGGCACCTTACACGGTCAATAATACTGTCAATATTTTAGAATAATGACAGTATTACTTTACGATATATATATATATATATATATATATATATATATATATATATATATATATATTACATTGTTCATTGTTCTTAGATATTGACAGTATTCCTGATCGTGTAAGGTATAGTAATGATGAAATGAAGAGAATATTGATGTTTATCCGGATAATTGATTACTTGATAAATATTGGAGGATTCAAGCAAATACTGACAGTATTAGGATTGACATTATTATTGACCGTGCAAGGTGCCTTATAGATCGCTTATGTTATTCTTGGGTGCGGTCATTATATGATATTGAGATAGACATGTACAATAGGATGATGTATAGTTACCGCATAATGACTCCTATAGAATTAAAAATGTAAGTGTAGGTGCTATTGTATGCTGATCAGGGCGGTGATGAGAAGGGGGCTATCATTTGAGGAAGCGTCTCAGATACTGTCACTGGGATCATCGGAGGAGGTATACAAGGTAGTCAGGATAAATCGCGACGCAGCCAGCTGGCAAGGAGGACATGATTCGGCCCGGTTTATAGGCCGGAGCTATCAGCTAAAAGGAAAGGGGGGCACTATTGTGAGGCTCTATAAGGCCTGGAAATGGAAACATGTACCTCCAGAGTAGTAATGAAAGAGGAGGCGACGAGGTGGAAGTAGTGAGCCACTTCATTATGTACGAAGAAGAGGGGATAGAGGATAGAAGGGAAAGATATGAGAAGAGCAAGAGTGTTAGCGACGCCATGGGCCAAAAGGGCGGAGCATCGTAGTAGCGGAGACGAAAGGAGTTGAAACGAATAATGCAATAAAGATTGTAAAATTCACATATGCGAAATTTTATACTCACCGTCTATATCCCTACAAACCAATATGCAATACAAATCCTAAATTATTAAAATGTTTAATTTCCATATATAAAGAGTTTAATCTATGAATGCAAGGAAGAAATTATACCCTTTTAAACTAAACGACGACAATCTCTAATAGAACTGTCTCCTAAAATAAAGGATGTATTATCAGCGTAGAGAAAAGTAATTCTAGTTGTGGAAATATAAGATGTACGAATGATGAATATACAATTTGTCTAGGGCATTTAAATGAGATGTCTGTTGTTTAAATATTATCGTGCAATTTATTTTAAATCAACCTGTGTGTTTTGAATTTTTTTACCGCCAGCAAAATGAAAATATGGAAAACCGATTATGCGGCTGGAGTCTCTAGGGGAGCAAGCTCATTCTAAAAACGGTAGTTTAATGTTCGCAGATAAATGAAATGTCTCGGTCGGATGGCAAGGGAGCTTCATTGCGTTGATGTGCCACTATGGGATAGCAAACATTATTTTTTAAATATGGCTACAAAGAACAATGTTTAAAGCATTAGTTTTGTCGGTTGCCATATGATTTATTATTTAGAGCACCTGTGATTTTGCTTTTATTTCAATGCACAAACGTAGTGAGACACATTATATCGCAAATCTATAAGTCAAGAGAACAAGCTGTAAACAGTATCATCTTCGAAACTGAAAAAAAAAACTACTGTCACAAAAAATAATAATGGAGAGTAAAACTAGTTCCCAATAGACATATGTTATTTTAAGTATGTCTTTTAATCTCTGGTAAAAAGTACTATTATAGAGTGAAACCCCACGTTTCTTGACGAATATAGTAAAATGTAAATCACGCAACAATTTACTTTATTTTATAAAGAGGTTGAGAGAGTGTGTAGTGGAGAAACGGATGTGGGAGATCTTAAAGGGAAGGGAGAATCAGGGCAAAGTAAACATAGAGCTAGCAGAGTGGCAGAGGAGTTGTAAACAGATGGCGGGGTCTGAGGTGGAGCTGGGCAGTTCGAGTGCCAGACAGGTGGTACGATGGGAGGCGTTTTCCCGGAAAGAGGTGGAGGTGGCCCTGGCACAGTTAAAACTAGGAAAGGCAGCGGGGGAAGATGGACTGAAGGCAGAGGCTTTCAAAAAGCTACCGGAGGAAGGAAGGGAGAAGGTGCGAGTATTAACAAGGTGTGGAGTGGAGAGGAGGAAGTGCCGGAAAAGTGGCGTGTGGGGGTGGTGGTCCCGGTTCATAAAGGGGGAGAGGCCTCAGACGTTAAAAACTATAGGGGGATCACCATTATGAGTGTCGGTTATAAATTGATGATGACTATGTTGAAAAATAGAGCAAAAGGGGCTGCTGCCGGAATGCCAGGGTGGGTTCAGAAGGGGAAGAGGGACGAGGGAGCAGATTTTCATGCTGGCGAGAATGGTGAAGGAAGCGCTGCAATGCAAAGGGAGAGTGTATGTGGTGTTTGTTGATTTAAAAGCGGCGTATGACTTAGTTCCTAGGGGGAAATTGGTGGAATGTATGGATAGATTGGGTATGGAATAGGAAGGAGTGGAGTGGGTGAGAAGGATGTATAAAGAGACATGGGCGAAAGCAAGAGTGAATGGAGCAATATCTGAGAAATTTAGGGTGAATGTGGGAGTAAGGTAGGGGTGCCGGCTGAGCCCACTCAAGTTTAATCTGTACACGAGCGAGTTGGAAGAGGTGCTGAGGAGAGGACAGGCAGGAGGGGTCGTGGTGGGTAGATCCAAGGTGTGGCGTATGCAGATGACGTGGTGCTGGTGGCCAAGAGAGTGGAAGAGATGCAAGAGATGTTGGAAAGAATGGGTATGTACTTGGATAAGAGGGGGCTAGTAGTGAATGTGGAAAAGACAAAATGGATGTTGTTTAGGAATAGGCGCCGGAGGGGTACGGGCGAAGGACTGAAATGGAAGGAAAGGCTGATTGAGAGAGTTAATGGCTTTAAATATTTGGGCTTTTGGTTTGACTATGGAGGAGGGCTTAGGATGCATGTGGAGTGTATGCAGGCGAAAGCAAGAATGGCTTGGGGGATTGCGTGCAGAAAATGGGGGAGCTTGTGGGGTGGTAACCTCGTAATGGCTTGCAAGATCTGGGATGCGTGAGTAAAACTTATATTATTGTATGGAGTGTGGGGAATGCGTGAATGGGAGGTAATAGAAATGGAGGAAGGTTGGTTTCTGAAGAATCTGCTAGGACTCGAAAGGTCGACACCGAGGGCAGTGCTGTTGCAGGAGACAAGTCGTATGAGTATGTGGTGGGAGTCGTGTGTGAGGGTTGTGAAGTTTGAGGAAAGATTGCAGGATTTGGGCGAGAAAAGACTGGTACGGAAGGTATGGATGAGGTGTAAGAGTAGAACAGAGAGTAGATGGAGGAAGGATAGAGAAAGGATGTATGAAGGAGTGGGTATGTCTGAGGTGTGGGTAGAGGAGAAGCTGAGAGAAAGGGGTGGCCTAGGAACTGAGATAAGGGAGAGATTGAGGGATATTGAGTGGCAAGAAAGGCAAGTGAGAATGGCTGAGAGCTCATACAACCCTGGCTACGTAGAGTGGCAAGTGCAGGGAAAACTCCCGAGCTACTTAGCCAGGGGAGAGTGGAGCAGAGAGGACAAAGTATGCATGGCAAGAGCGAGGTGTGGGTCAGAAGAGCGAGGAAGAAAAGTGTGGATGGGCCTGGGGTACACTGCGTGTGCGCTGTGTAGGAAGAGGAGTGACACGTGGTGGCACCTTAGCAAAGAATGTGAGGGAGTGAAAGCAGAGTGGATGGGAGAGTGCAGAAAGCTGAACGAATGGTTAGGAGAGGATGGGAAAGGCGTGAAAATCTGCAGGAGGCTGACGTGGGAAAAGAAATTGGCGAGGGCAGAGAGGGTTTAGTTTATTTAAGTGGGTAGAAAATGTTAATTTGTATTCTTTTTTATTTATTTTTTAGTTCTTTCTGTGAAAGTATTGTTTTTTTTTGCGGCTGGAATTTGTAAAGAGAAGGGTTGGGCTGATATGCCAAATAAAGATCTTTTTTTATTGATCTACAAAATACAAAACAGATATTTTAAACATTTATAGAAAATGAAATAATAGGTTCATATAAGTTAATAAACGAGGACACACAACATACGAGCTACGAATACTGTAGCTCAGATCGTTTTCTCTCCAACCGAGCTTTCAATTGCGTTGGTGATTATGCACACTTGGTCTACCGTTGCATGCTTATTACCGAACTGACATTTGTGCAGTGGTATGATTCCTTTTATATCGATAGCAGGGAAATTGGTCTGCAATACTATGCATAATTGTGGTCTTTCCAAATTCTGGGGATATTTTTTATTAAGTTAGTTAACTTAACTTTATTGGCAGCGACTTCAATGTTTCGCTGTTAATAAGGTCAACCCTGTATTTTCCTTGGGCTAAGTTTAGTTATTTCAGCTTCAACTTCTTTTGGAGTGAATTGAAGGGGTAGATTTGGTTTGCTTTTCTATGTTTTGTGGGGGTTTCAGACTATTTTCGATCGGAAATGTTGTTCCGCAAATAAGTTCGTCGTTTCCTAGTTACTTTTTGCTCAGGATGTCCCTCGTTTGATTGGTGTAAAATCTTCAATAATTTTTAATTTTGTTGTTGCTTTCCAGAGCCAGTCCGGAAGAGGTTTTGAACGAATTGATACATTTAGCTGGAGTTTGTTTTAAAGCTTTATTCGAAATATGTCCCAGTTTGTTAGTTTGTTTGCCAGTGTAGGTATTAGTTATTTCTTGATAATTTAGCATTCAAAGAAAATATTATTGGCGAGTGATCAGAGGGCGGTGAGAAGAGAAGAGGGACAAGAGAATAGATTTTCACGCATGGTGGAGGAAGTACTGGAATGCAAAGGGATAATGTATGCGGTGTTTGTGAATCTGAAAGCGGCTTCCAGTTAGTTGTGACTAAGGCACCTTACACGGTCAATAATACTGTCAATCCTGGTACTGTCAATATTTCCTTCAATCCTCCTTTTATATTTATCAAGTAATCTAATATCCGGATAAACATCGGTATTCTCTTCATTCCATCATTAGGTACTATATCTTAAACGATAAGTAATACTGGCAATATTTTACAATAATGAACATTTTAAACAAGTTATCGTACAGTAATACTGTCATTATTCTAAAATATTGACAGTATTACTGACCGTGTATGGTACCTTTATGTGGCGAAAACCAAATGGATGCTGTTTAAGGAGGCGGATGCGTAAAGTTGAAATTAAAAGGTGTAATACTTGACAGAGTGGATGGTTTCAAACATTTAGGTTTTTGGTTTGACTGCAGAAGTGGCTATAGAAAACATTTGGGATTGACGGAAATAAAGGCCAGGCTTGCATGGGGGTTCGCGAGGAGAAAATGGGGAAAATGGAGGGACGGAAATATATATATATATATATAAATATATATATATATATATATATATATATATATATATATATATTACCTGTAAGATGTGAAATGTGTGCGCGAAGCCTATACTGCGTTACTGAGTGGAAGTATGGGGTGCGAGAGAGTGGGATCTGGCAGAGCGGGCATGGTTTCTGAAGAAGCTGTTGGGACTCAATAGGTCGGCCCCTTTACCGATTCTCGTGCAAGAGACCCACCGAATGATTATGCAGTGGGAGATGTGCGGACGGGGGTAAATTTCGAGAAAGAACTGCAGGAGTTGGATAAAAGACTAGTGCAGATGGTGTGGATAGGAGATTAGGGTAGGGCATAGGGCGTATGGAGGAAGGATATACGAAAGATTGGGTATGTTTTAGGTGCGAATGTATGACAAGCTAAGAGGTGAGGAAGCGTGCAAACTGAGGTAAAGAAGAGAATGAGGCATGTTGAGTGGCAATAACGACAGGAAAGTTTGAATGAGAACTCGTACAACCAAGGGTAGTGGCAGGTACGGGGAATCCTAATGGTAATATAACCAGGTATGGGTTGAGCAGTGTGGCGAAGGTATACATGGCAAGAGCGAGGTATGGATCGGAAGAGAGAGGGGATGGAAAGTAAGGATGAGAGAAGGGCCACGTATGTACTGTGTAGTAAGGGGAATGATACGTGGTGGCACCTGAGCCACAAGTGTGAGAATGTGAAAGTAGAGTTGGCGGGGAAGTGCAGAAACGTGAGTGAATGGGTAAGAGAGGATGGTAATGGCGTGGAAATCTGCAGAAGACTTGGAAAGGAAATGGGTAAGGAATGGGTGGGTTATTTATTATGTAAGTGAGCGTTAGTGTAACTGAGCTGTATACGCCAAATAAAAGTGTTTCTTAGATATTACAGTAATCCGTGTGATAAAATAAAAATTTCGTATTGTTATATTACGATTACACTAAACTCCTATTAGTAGCCTCAAATAATTTAACGCGGTGCTAACCAACGTTCTATGAAAGCAGCTTTAATTTACATTAATAACCGGTGTGACGTTATCGTAACCTTTATTTAATTTTAAACGGAGATCCTATATTACAGAATTACAGAACGAACATGTAAAGAAATATTTTACATTTAATATGTTTCAAGCGCCTGCAAAGTATAAAATTGTGTTGAGTGACCTTTCGGATATCGAATTTAAAAAAACATATTTTGCCAAATATTTTTGTTCAGCCTTATTTAGAAAGAGTGAAGGGAGGGCAGTTAAGGCCTATTTTTTTAATATGTTGTTATTTTCGCAGTTATAAATTAACATAATATGGCCATTTTCCTGAAAATATATTTTGAATTTTTTTTTAGAAAAATACTGTATTCGCGATGGGGCCCTTAAAATATGGAGTACAGTTAGACACCAAAACCATATCTTGGTAAGAAGAATTAGTGCGAGTGCAACTTCAGGATGTGTAATCTTATTTATATATATATATATATATATATATATATATATATAATATATATATATTTATATATATATATATATATATATATATATATATAAATATATATATATATATATATATATATATATATATATATATATATATACCTTACATGGTCAATAATACCGTCATTCCTAGTACTGTCAATATTTGCTTCAATATTTATTTATCAACCATTTAATTATCCGGATTAACGTCAGTATTCTGTTCAATCCATCACACGTTAATCCGTATAATTTGTAATCCAAGCAAAGGCAACAATTATTACGATACAATCTCTTTTTTCGATTATACATATTCATATATAATTAATACAGCACTTGCCCATTCTCAATGTCTGGGAAAATACTACAGAAATAACTGACAATATGTGTAAGGTTAATAAATATTGAAGGTAGATTGAAACAAATACTGACAGTACTAAGAATGACGGTATTATTGACCATGTAAAGTGCCTTATAGATATCTATAGACAGTATTTACGTAGTAATACTGTCAATAGTTTAGAATACTGACAGTATTATTCACCATGTATAAAAGGAACTTTACACGGTCAATGATACTGTCAGTGCTAGTACTGCCAGTATTTGCTTCAATCCTCTTATTATATTTATGAAGTAATCAACTATCCGGATAGACATCAGTATTCTCTTCATTCCATCATTACTATACATTACAAGATAAGTAATAGTGTAAATATTTTTGAATAATGAACATTTTAAGCTTGTTATCGCACAGTAATACCAGTAATACTGGTGACAGTAATATTGATCGTGTAAGGTGCCTTTATGGAGTCTATCGGAAATAAAAAACACCAGCTGACCAACAATAACACTAAATTTAGTATACCTGACAGCATTGACAGTAATATTTAGTGGTTAATAGTGTCCGATATTAACGCATCGTTAAATAAATTTAAGATGCCGTTGTTAAACTACAAAAGCTTCCGGGTAAGTGAATTTACAAATAAACGCTTGCGTTCCTAATTGGCTTTACTTTTAGCACATACTCTGTTTTGTCGGCGTCATAATACTCGCCTTCTACCTTCCAGAGATACTGTTGATTAACGCCCTGTTCTTCTATTCCTTATGGGTTTATAAGATTGTCACAGAGCCGGGCGTTGGACTAATACACATAATTCCAGCATTTTCGTTGCAAATTGTTTTAACCTGGCTTGGATTTGAATTTAAAAATTCTAACACTTATTATATAATCGGGGGCAGCTTTCTAATTGGAGTTTTGGCGTTTCTGGTATTCGCCCTATACCTTAGAAGGCACACAGGAGATAGATTGGTCGTTTGTATGATCATGATGTATGCTGCGGCTGTAGGAATGAATCAGTTTAGATGTTTCTTCTATTTGGCGTCCATTATGTGTGGATTGACCCATGCAGGCGTAATTATTGGATTCATCCGAAAATTTTATATATGACACTTTCAATGTAAATAACGTCTCGGAAATAAGAGTAGGTATTAGTAGTAAACCTTTATTTGCATAATATATATATATATATATATATATATATATATATATATATATATTTAGGGTGTCCCTAAAGTATAGAATAAATTCGATAAAGCCTTTATATATGTTTTTTTTACAAACATTGCTCGGACACATCGATTTTTAATATTAAATTGTCAATAATGAATGAAAGTGTTCATTTGTTTCGACCATTTTTACATGTGAAATGACGTCATCCATTTTTTTTTCAATTGACAATCCTATTTTGTTTTTACGGATTCTGAAAAGGATTATTTTTCTGCGATCAGGAATTCTAGGATATAAATTATGATATAGGTTACATTTCCGAGTAAAATCACTTTAAACGTCAGAGTGAAAAAACATGAAGGTTGAGTAAATAAACAATAGGGGCTGTCCAAGACACTATTAGAGTGTAGAGGATGATAGAATAAAGTAGCCCAAATATCATCTTCTCTGTTCCGAGTTCACCTTGTTGGATAACCAACGAGGCTCTATCGGCGGTATGTCTGCTGGAATAAGTAGACTCCTATTGCCAGCTTCTGATAGAGGAGCTTGTAAGAAAATGGCACTTTAATGGCGGACAGCTCAGTTTTGTTCACTACTCAAATTGATGCTTTCCTATAAAAGAAATATCAATATTCTGCAAATATCAATAAATAAATTCGATGACGGAATTGAAAACATCTATAAAGAACTTACAGTAATGTACCTATCAAGGAACAAGATATAAGTATCGTAATAAAGGCACCTTACACGATCAATATTACTGTCAATATTATAGAATAATGACAGTATTACTGTACGATAGTATGTTTAAAATGTTCATTATTCTAAAATATTGCCAGTATTACTCATCATGTAATGTATATTAATGATGTAATGAAGAGAATACTGATCATTAATCGGATTATTTATTACTTGATAAATATAAAAGGAGGATTAAAGCAAATATTGACAGTACTAGGATTGACAGTATTATTGACCGTGTAAGGTGCCTTATAGGGAACCTATTATTATTAGTAGATATTATTAGATGCTATAGTAAAATTATTATTACGTATTGTGCAAAATCGCATAAACAGAAGGTGTGCAGAAATAATGAGCGAATTTAGCTTCATAGGACGTCTAGGGATTAGAGATATACTATTCTGTATGCAGACTCTCCTATAGCATTGCTGAGAAGTGAGAAGACATATGTTTTATTGATTATGAAAAGGCTTGCGATCGATTACAGCATAAGAAGTTTGTCGAAACTATATAAAAATCGGCCTAGATGAGAACAAAGACACGCTGCAACCGTTATAGTCAAGATCAAAGAGATAACCATCCAAAGAGAAGTTGTGAGATGTGTGTTATCCACTACCTTCTTCAGAATATGCACCGAAAATATCTTTAGAGTGGCTCTGGGAGATGTATGAGTATGAAATGGTGGAGAAAATGTCGGCAATATCAGATACAAAAATAAAATGCACCGCAAAAAGGAAATACTCGGTAAATCTTTTGAAGACATTAAGTGGGCCTATGATAATGTGGTCATCAATATATTATTGAACTTTCTGGGTGATTTGGGCATTCCGATTCAGTTTTTAAATTATCTCAACCTCTTCTTTATTCTTTTCTTTAAGTAGATAAGGAGAGTTCTGCTGTCAGTGTTTCGTGGAGAGGAATTTCCCAAGATTCTAGTCAAAGTCGTTATATTTTTACCCAGTTAGTAACGTGTCACTTGTTTCTATAAGAATAGACCCCTTGATCATGCACTAATTAACACACCAAGAAAGTTCTGAATAGAATAGTAACAGAGTTAAGGTACCTGGGACTCAAACTTTCTCTGCCTAAGTGTAAGTCACTCCTTTTTCCTCTGTAAATAAATATATTCGGCTTCTAGTTCCCTTAACGGGGGGAATTAATTGAGCCAGAAGGCAAATTCAAATATTTGGGTATATATTAATTTTATTTAATTGAAAAGTAAACTTTTCCAGATTACTGAGTTTCTTCCATCAAGAATAAGTCCATCCACATTGTAAATATTGTTTAGTTTCTGGGCAACGTATCCTTGAGTGCTCATACAAATAATCGTTTGCAAATATTGAAGGCCTTGATTAAAACTAGACTGATAAAATAAAGAATATACTGTGCAGGCATTCGTTGTTGCATATCAGTAAGAAAGAGATCCTCTTCCCTTTCTTACTGATATGCAACCATGAATGCCTGCAGGAAGCAGATTTTCACGCTAGTGAGAATGCTGGAGGAAGCGCTGAAATGCAAAGGGAGAGTGTATGCGGTGTTTCTGGATTTGAAAGCGGCGTGTGACTCGGTTCCTAGAGCGAAACTTGTGGAATGTATGGATATGTGGGGTATGGAAGAGGAAGGAGTGGAGGGAGTGAGAAGAATCTATAAAGAGTCGTGGCCATAAGTATCGGAAAAATGTAGGCGTATTGTGAAAGTTAGTGAGGGGAGCCCACTAAGTCCCATCCTGTTCAATCTGTATCTAAGCGAGTTGGAAGGGGTGCTAAGAAGAGAAAATGCTGGAGGGGCCGTGGTAGGTAAATCGATGGTAGATGTTGGCGTATGCGAATGACGTGCTGCTGGCCAAATGAGTGGAAGAGATGCAAGCGATATTGGAAATAATGAGAAGGTGCCATGGTAGGAAAGGTTTAGTGGTGAATGTGGAAAAGACTAATTGGATTATGTTTACGATAGAGGTAGAAGGGGTAGAGTTGTAATGGAAGGGAAGAATGTTTTAGAGAGTGAATGGCTGTAAATATTTGAGCTTTTTTTTACTTTATTATTATGACAACTAAGAGAGCAGGAAGAAGGAACGAGAAGAAGGAAACATAAGACCGATGTTCGCTAAATTGGAGGAATGGCATATCAAAAGAGTAATGATGGAAAACAGCGCATAATTCAAAGAAACAAGTGCATAAATGAATGATGATGAGAGATGATGTCAAAGACGAAAGAAATAGCAGACGTTTGATATAGGAATATTAAGATAATTGGTTAACTTGCGTGGACGAGGAGGAATATTAATAATGCTCTGTATGAGACGGACGGCGCCTCTAACCATTAGGCTACTGAGCTGGGATGATGATTGATGTGGTGTTTTCTGTGATGGATTTGCCTAATAAAGGATATTTTTTTGCTCATCCCCATTTCCGACCAACTTGTCTGTTATGACTTTTATACTGTCCGTACCTAGACATTTTTTTATACTTTATTCATTATTTAATAGTATTTATTATTATAATACCCTAAATCCATATGCATCCTAAACCCGCTTCCGTTTAGGATGCATATGATAGGGGAGGGATAGCGACAAAAAATGGGAGAGTTTGTGGGGCGGTAACCTCGTAATGGTTTGCAAGATTTGGGATGCGGGTGTAAAACCTGTACTAGTGTTGTGGGAATGTGGGGATTGCGTGAGTGGAATGTAATGGAAAGGTAGCAAGGATGGTTCCTGAAAAGTCTACTAGGCCACGAAAGGTCCACACCTAGGGTGGTGCTGTTTCATTTTACTACAAAAACCAAACAACTGCAATTCCCTGGGCAGCAGGGGTGACCCCCTGGCGTCTGGCATTATTTCAGATATTGTTTCTTTGAGGCGAACTTTAAGAACTTCCATCTGTCACTATATATAATACTTACGCTGCCGCTTATGGGATGGTTATACCTTACTTATGGGGTCAAGATATCGGGCTGTCTTCCTCCATATTTTTCATTTGTCATAAAAGCCATCTTCTTCTTTAGGTGCCTTCTCCATTACTGAAGGTTGGCAACAATGATGGCGAATTCCGCACGGTTTTGTGACGCTCTGAACAATGAGTCCAGACCAGTCCAGTCCCTTATGTTCTTTAACCAGGAGCATTTCCTTCGTCCTGGACCACGGCGACTCCCTATCTTGCCATCCATTATTAATTTTAGAAGGTTATATTTCGTACTTCTGAAGATATGTCCTAAGTACGCTGTCTTACGTTTCTTTACAGTAACGAATAGTTCTCTGTCTCTGTCCATGCGTCTAAGAACCTCATTATTCGTGCTATGCTCCACCCAAGATATTCTCTGCATTCTTCGAAAGATCCACATCTCAAACGCTTCTACTCTGTTCATAGTATTGATCTTCCACGTCCAAGCCTCAACACCATACAACAGTAGCGAGTGAATGTAGCACTTAACAAACCGGTATCTTAGTTTTTTCAGGTTTAGGCTTTTCTCGCAAAATACTTTGCTCATCTTAAGGAACGTTGTTCTGGCTATTTCGATGCGTGTTCTAACTTCCAGATCTGGATCCAGGTCTTCGGTGATCCAGCTGCCCAAGTATTTAAATTTAGCGACCTGCTCTATTTGCTTATTGTATACTTTCAAATTAGCTTGGATATCTGGTGTCCTACTGATAACTATTGTTTTCGTTTTGGCCGTATTTAATTTTAGCCCAAGCACATCACCTTCTGCTATTATTTGGTTCATCCAACGTTGTAGGCCAGCTGCGCTGTCTGCAATTATAGCCGTATCGTCCGCGTACCTGATGTTCAATAATTCACCATTGATCTTGATTCCATCTGTAGAGCTTTCTTCTAAGGCTTTCAGGAATATTTGCTCCGAGTAGATATTGAACAGCAATGGTGATAGTACACAGCCCTGACGTACTCCACGTTTAATAGGAATATCGCTGGTCGTATCGTCCTCGAGTCTTACTGCTGCAGTCTGGTGTTCGTACACATTTTTTATGAAGGAGATATCTTTTTGGTCGAGGCCTTTGGTCATCAGAATATTATTTAGGACGTCGTGTTTTAAACAGTCAAATGCCTTTACATAATCAATAAAACAGATGTACACGTCCTTCCTTTGGTATCTACATTTTTGCATGAGAACTAACAGCCCAAACAACGCTTCTCTTGTTCCCAGTCCATCTTTAAAACTGTTCCTTGCTTAGGTCTTCTTCGCATTTCTTATGTATTCTATTATGTAGGATTTTTAGGAATTCTTTTAATACTTTGCTCATCAAGCTTATCAGTCGAAATTGATCGCACTTATTTGAGTTTGATTTCTTTGGCAGGGCAATGAATACTGATTTTAGCCAGTCTTGCGGATTCATATACTTTGTTGAAGAAGTTTAGAAGAATGTCGGTATTTTCCTCTTGTATAAGCTTTAGGATTTCTATGTACATGTCGTCCGGTCCTGCAGCTTTACCTGGTTTGGTGGATTTTATAGCTTTAATAACTTCTGATTTCATAAAAGCCATAATGATATTTAACCCTGGAGTTGTTTTAATCTCTTCGGACTCTAAGGCCGCTTTGTCTTTGATCCGGCTTATCCTGTGGTTTATGACTCACATTTATCTGGCTAATTAAGGAACTGTCATGGATTGAGATAAAAGTGTTTTACTATTTATTTCACTGGGATTCCAGGTCATTTTGATATTCCGGGAAATGTAAGGGCAGATCCTCTGGCTGTTTATATGAAATTTTAAAAAAATAATGGAAATTGTACTTATCACAAAAGTTCTTTAATAAGATCATGATGGAGTCATGGCAGAGAAAATTCCGGGCGTCAAAAGTTCTTTCCTATTTTCGTTACAAAACAAAGATTACATCCCGTACATTGGTTCATTCAATTGATTTTGACTCGGACGGTTGGCAAACCTCTTCCCCATATCCATTGCAAATTTCTTATTACACTACTAGCAATGCAAACAAACAACTGAAAATTTCTCAAAAGTAGTGAATGATTTACAACTTGACACAGAACCGTCATGAAATTTTTTGTCAAGTCAATTCCCGCAATGATTTGGGTGCGGGAAATGCTATTTCCCGCACTAGTGCAGAATGATGGTAAGTTGATTGCTGTATGCATTGATTTGGTGGATAAGATAAGGTTGGGTAGATGTATGTAAATGTATGGCATATATAACAAGTGAGAGATAGGATGGCTGAGGTTGGTAAGGAAACAAGAGTTAAGTATGAAAGCAAGGAATCTAATAGATTTAGGGTATGCAAAGGAATGCGTTGAGCCCTTTCTGATTTAATATTTTCGTTACAAACCTGGAGGAAGTAATAAGGAAGGGCCAAGCTTATACTTTGAGTGCGGAAAGAGTGAAACTGTAGCCCATGCTGATGATGTTCTATTTTTAGTAAGAACTTATGCCAAATTATAGCATGGTAGGTATTATGTTTAGTAGAAAGGTAATGATAGTGAGTGAAATGGTAGGTTGGGTAATGTAAATAAAATATAAGGAATGTTATTTATGCTATTTCCCGCACTAGTGCGGAAAGTGGCCAGTGTGCAAAATTCGGTACCAATGTAAATGATTTATTGTGTATTTATAAATATGAAAATACACGCAAGCACAGCATACACCTCTTATACTTCAAACAGCATTAAAAATACGATATCATTCTGAACAATTACAATTTTGGAGAAAATATAGATTTTAAATTAAATGTAATTGGTAGTGTACGCCAATGTACTTACTTGACATCCTTGACAAATGTATTTGCAATGACATAACTTACTTGTCAAAACAAGTAAATACATTTTAAGTATTTATTCGTACAAAAAAAGATACATTATTCGTGCGAGAATTCGCCTTTGGCATGTGCTGTAAACTCATTCGCTCATCGGGAAAGTTGCCTTCCTGCACTAATAATGTAATTGTAATTTACATTATTAGTGCAGGAAGACAAGTTTCCCGAATGAGAGAATGAGTTTACAGCACGAGCCGAAGGTGAATTCGGGAAACAGCCTTATCGCACGAATCATGTATTTTATTTTTTGTACGAATAAATACTAAATATTTATTTAAAGTTATTTAAAGTTGTTGTGACAAATAGGTTAGTCACACTACCAATTACATGTAAATTAAAGTCTATATTTTCTTCAAAATTGTATTTATTCAGTACCATAGCGTTAATTTTTATTGGTATTTGAAGTATAAGAGGTGTACGCTGTGCTTGCAATGCATTCTCATATTTATAAATACAAATTTACATTGGTACCCAATTTTAAGTTGGCAACACTAGCTACTTCCCGCACTAGTACGGGAAGTAGTATTTCCCGCACCCAAATCAATGCGGGAAATGACTTTTCTTAGGACATTTATTATTTTATACTTGGAAGAGTGGTGGCAGTGTATGGAGAAAATAACCCGTCTTATTTTCCAGACAAAGATTGGTGCAAAATGCATGTGCCGCGTTCATCAGTTTCAGTTATTAGAAGAGAAATATAAATATTAGTAAAGAGTGTTTTTAAATTCTTGAAGTTAAATGATTTGGAAATGGGCAAAGTATTGGCATGCTGGATTACCAAACTGCTCAGTCTCGAACAAAAAGTGTAGACGACTTATTTTTGAGGTGATTTGACTGATGAAGATTTCTTCTATAGAATTGTAATTGGGAATGAGAACTGAGTACACCACTGGAATCCTCCCACGAATCAAGAGCCCATAGAAACGGTTCATAAGAGCTCTCCACCACCAAAAAAGGTTAAGACGCAATTTTCTGTGCGAAAAGTGTTGCTCACAGTTTTCTAGGATGCTAAGGCTCTTAATTGCCTACATTTCCCTTTTATTTTAGTCCCTTAATAACGGGGAATATCTACAAAGACACACTTAGGAACTTCAAAGCGACTATAGAAGAACCCGAAACCGCTCTTTATCAAATCACATCTTGGAAAATACATTATATATTTTGGTGAATTACCACAAGACTTTTTTTCAAACGCATAGCGTATTAGTATATCGTTGTAATAAGTGTCATAGCTAATGGATCTTATGTGTATTCTGTAGTGACATTTTATTTCTCCTCTAACTTCTAATTTTCATAATTTTCATAGCCAGTTAGATAACATTACAAAAAATCACCCTTCGTACCATTTCTTCTATTATTTCTGGGTAAATAATACATGCATTATAATTGGTTTCGCTTTCTTTAGCATTGATATGCCATATATAAGGCGCTTTCGTTTAACATGGTTTATTATTGCTAGTCGCCTCTATGGCATACAGTATCGCTCAGGTCTTGCGATCGTGTGTCGCCGGTTGTAAGGGCCGAGGTAGACTAGGCGCATCGGAAGCGGCAAATAGAACAAGAAACAATAAGCCCGTACCAGCCCAGAGCGATAAACGAAAGGCACTAGAGTAGCGAGTTGTTTTTCGGTTTGATATGATATGATTTTTTTTTTTTTTTTTGATAAATATTAGTTGCTTCGTATCATTCCTTATTAAGTTCCATAAGATTTCCATATATCTCATTAGCCAAATATCAACTCTTCAAATCTAATTGATGGTTTAGTTACATAATTGCATATACACTCCTGTTTATTTATACATGCAAGATTTAAAATTGTCACAACTGCATGTTGAACATGCGTGTTTTTTCTCTCCGTCGTATCAATATGAGGTTTAAAATTACCCCACACGCCACTGATGACTTTATGGCATGCCGATTAAAATGCAAGGAAGTCCGTTGATGTTGTCATAGCGAGCCATTTTCCGCTAATGCCATAAAAGTTCCGCCGATAAAAATAATACCAGCAATTAATTACACATGCACGTCCCCAGCCGCTTTCGCAAAAACATTTAGTACTCAGATGTTAATTATAAATAAAAATTATATTAAATGAAATACAGTCACTGTAAGACTATGGCGTGCCTTAACTTATCTAGAACTAATCTGAAATTATTGACCAACATCCTACCTGGTCACTGCCGGCTAAACAAACACCTACACTCGGTGGGTCTGGTGGACAGCTCATTATGTAGAGGGTGCAATGAAGAACTAGAAACAGCAGAGTATGTAATATGCCTCTGCCCAGCTCTTGTAAACACTAGGCACCTAATACTAGGGGAGTGCTGGCCTAGTATGGCCAGCATTAGCAACTCCTCACCCGCTAGAGTTTTGCAGCTCGCACGCAAAATTGACTGGTGCGACGAGTGAGCCTTAAAGGGAGGTTTCACAATGGGCCCATTTTGAGGCCTAAGTGTCTGTAGCTATGCTACCCTCCAGTCAACTATCCATAACTATCCAGAACTATCCAGAAGACTATTGATAGCTACCCGAAATAGGCCAAATACATTTAGCAAGTCATGTTTTGTACCTGCAATTAATATTTTCTTTAAAAAACACTATAAAATCGAATACCATACTTTTACGAACTCATATCGTGTATTGTTCAGATTTTGCTCAACCCTTACACGTTAAGAACTTTCGGTGACCTGTTTCTTAAATTTCAGGCGGCAGTCAACCAACATCATGTACGTATTATGTGATTATAAGAAAAGTAATAATTTAAAGCCCAAAATAAATTTAAATTTAAAATAAAAAAAATTATTACTAATACATATTCAATATCAAGTTATTTTACTGAGTGAACAGAATGATTTCTTCTCACAAACAAATTAGTCTATTAATAAAATATGTGTACATATCAGACAGGCGGGCGACTAAAAATATTTACGCGGTCGACTGGTAGACCGCGGTCGACACTTTGGCCACCCCCGTCGTACACATTCCCAATATTATTAGGAAACAAGACCGCCCCAACGTATTACAAAATTACTTATGCTACAATGTGTAGCGGTAATTAAATTTGCGGGACCGTCTTAAGACGATTAACAATGAGGATGCCGCAACAAAGCGGACGTGGGTCGTAGCATCTGTGGAGACCCGGCGCTTTCGCCTATTTACTCCCGCCCATGTAATCTAGGAGGAGTTATGAGCAGCCCAGCCCAAACCTAATTTAATTGCATAGGGATAAATCCAACAAAAAATATCACAGAATTATGACAAGCAAAGGGTTAATGTTATCGGCTTTGTAATAAATCTGATTGCATGTAATTAATTGGCAAACTAAACGTAACGTTATGCTCTTTATCGCATAGTGTACATTTATGTTTTGCCAATTTATTTTACAATTACCACATGGATAATTAAGATATATCCATCGATGATTGCTTACAATTTATTTTTTATTTATAATTGAATAATAAAACATTATTTTTTAATTCGCGCAATGAAATATTGCTATAATATTAATAAATATAAAAATAGCCTTGGGCGACTAAAGAATATTTGATTGACGAGGACATGCATAAATACTGCATGCATTATTGCTTGTTTCAGTCAAATAAAGTCCCTCGACAAATGATTGAACTTAATTTGAGAACAGCTAAAAGAGTATTTTGTTGGTGACTAATCTTGAATTTATCACATGGTATATTTTCAATTGATTTGATCACTAATAGAACAATACTAGATGAAATTCCCGTCGTCAGAAGAACGAACTCAAGAAATTCCTGAGGCCTTTTGGCAATTATTTCTATTAAAATTTCTCAAAATATAACCATTGACAATAGTGCTCTTTTATTCTTCTTCTAAATATTCAGTGGCATCCAATGTTTATTGATTGAGTTTGTATATTGAAATTAACTTTAATACCAGACTAAACTTCTAAAGGTCGTTTCAACAATTTCTTGACTCAAAAGTTAGTCAAGGTGCGAGACAATCTAAATTGTGTCGTATCATACAGCAAATTATTTGAAATATTGAATTGGATGGTAGATCGCATGGAAAAATATAACTCGTTCTATTTGTCAAGGACTAATTGTATGGGCGGAGGATACATGAATTCATTTCTTGAACAATTTTTGAGCGAAGAAATTGTCTTGTCTAAAACGACCTTAAGAACAATATATGCAACTACCATACTGTCGAATTATTGCTGTAAGAAACCAACAAGATTTCCTTACATGTTATTATTATAAACCTTCAGTTATCATACAAAATTACTTAGTAAAATAATTTAAAAAAACTTTAATTGCATTGGCGATTGAACTGCGGTCTCCATGTTAAAAGCCAAACATGCTAGACAATAAGACACTATAGTTCTGCATGCCCATTTAGTTGGTAATATATTTATACTTGTATACGAATTTATGGAAAAGGGTGAAATGCACATTGCCCGACAGATAATGAAAAAATTAATTTATATTTGTGAAAAATTAAAACCTTAAAAAGTGGCTATTAATCCAAAACACTTAATAATTCAATTAAATAATGAATAAAGAACATACTAATTAACATTGAAATTCAAACCCGTGACACGTCACGGAAATGCACAATTCACAAAACTGACAGCACAAAAAATATCAATGGCACGTCGGCTGTGTATAAATTAGTCTTCAAGACGAATGCGAATGTCAATCAAGACGATTGTTCAAAATTCCCAGTGTATGAATGTATGGGAGAAAATGTGAGGGAAAAAAAGAAGAGAATCAGTTTAACTGCCCGGTATGCCGTCCTCCCCTCAGGGAACGACTGCCAACCCCTGGTGTGCTGGTCACTGGTGCACTAGAGTGGAGGATGCATGCTGGCTAGTGCAATCTCTCCAAAATTCTAAATTCATCAAAATTATGGCAAGGCAGTCCTAGAATGCTCTTGATAAAAATCAAAATTTAAATTACAGCGGTCCAACGATCTCCGATAACTGCAACAAATTTGCATGTTGCTGCCGGGGGTGTGCATCAATACACATCGCTTAAGGCATATTCCAAATTTTTAAAATCCGCTATTGCAAGGGAAGTGATATCACTCGGCGTTCCCGCTGGAGAAAATCACCCCATCCAAGTACTGAATACTGTTAACCCGACGCATATTCGATTTCTGACTGGATTCAGCTCTTTGGTCCAGGGGCCAGTCAGACTTCGGTGAAATGATGATACTCGGGCCCACATAGTACCCCCACTGCTGCAAACGGGTAGCTCCGTAAGGCGTGGGGCGAGTTACTACCTAAACATTGTTGTTGTTGTTGATTCACATTCACAAACTAACAGAAGAACCAAACATAAAAGCATCATATTCGGACCAAATAAACACAACAATAAAAGAATGACAACAACTAAAAAGCATCGCAGATACATGGACAAATCTTAGAGGCACTCAAAAACAAGAACTGGTGGCACAAGAAACGCTGTAGAAGATGGAACAAGGCATAAATCTTACAATACAACAGAAATAAGCTGAGTAGAAATTTCCAAGGAATCGTCGTTCGTTTAGTAATAAATTCGTAATAAATAACAAAGAAAGATGCAATCTTTGGCAGAAATACGCCCAAAAACTCTTCGAGTATTATGGACCGGAATCACTAATCAACTCAATGCAACATGTGCTAACAGGACTAATCATACTAAAATCAGAACTAATACACGCCATAAAGAAGTCAAAAAACATCAAAACGCCAGGACTGAACGATACCTGCGCAGAATATATCGAGCAGATACAAGTGAAAACATAGGCGTAATTTAAAAACTATTCAACCACATATAGGACATAGGAAAACTCCCAAAGGAATGGCTAAAGTTTACAATCATAGTGATCCCCCCAAAAAAGCAGAAAGCATCCAAATGCAAAAATCACAGGCTAATCTTTGTAATCAGCCTCGCCGTAAAAATAATGAGTAAATTTAATAGAAACTCGAATGCCTAAGCGCAGACACTTAGATCGGTCTCAAGTGCGGAACCGACCCACGGAAAGCAACATCCTGCCTAAACACACTAGTACGAAATTTTTATGTCCAAAGGAAGGACTTTTTCCTGTCCTTCATCAACTAATAGAAGGCGTACGGCAGTATCATGCGTAGTTTGGATGGCAAGAATTATACAAAATCTGCACTGGAATGAGTTAGAAAATGCCAGAATCAACAACCAAACAACGATCAAAGATTCCAACGCTGAAACATTTGTTTAGTTGGTTGTCAAGGGTAACACACTTGCTTTTTTATAAGAACATCTGAATTTACAGAACATAGCCCCTGGTTATACTATTTCTGATGCTTGTAGATAGCCTCACGCTCTGTTATACTATATCTGGTGCATATTGGGCAACCTCGGGCATAGTTGTAGTGTTTCTAGTGATTGTATATAGCATGTTATGATAGGCACTGGTATAACATTTATGTTTCTTCTACACAGCAACATTTCTGGTGTATGTAGACTGGCTCAGATACTGTTATATATTTTTTTCATTTCTAAGATACTGCTTTACTACGACTAGTACTTGTGGATAGCCCCGGATACTGTTATTCAATTATTGGTGCTTGTAGGCTCAGGTACGGTTATACCATTTATAGTTCTTCTAGACAACCGCATGCATCATTATACCATTTCTTGTGACTGTAGGCAAGCGTCACGGATGGTTATATAATTTATGGTGATTGTAGATAGCCTCATATTCTACTGCACTGCCCTGGGAACTGATGAGATTCTGAAGCCTCCGGTACCAAAAATTACACACCAATGTCTGGAGACAGGCGCATTTCCCCGGCGCTGGAAATTGGTACTGATACCAAAACAGCGAAACCACTGCCTCGCCCTACCGTGCTCTATGTCTCTTGCACGGATTAGCGAAGATACTAAAACTCCTTATCGCGGATCGCTTGGTGAAGGCTCTGGAGAGTAGTGTGGGCCTCGACGAGATTGAGTACGACTTCCGTAAGGTTAGATAACCTGAAGGAAATTGGCTCAGTGTCCTTCGCAGATTACCTAGCCATCGTAGCCGACGCCACAGACAAAATAATACAGGCAGTAGACAACAGGGGGCTAATAATCGCTGTCCCCAAAATCCATTGCCCTACTCTTAACCAAAAGAGCACGCAGGCAGGGGCAGGCATCAGTGGCAATACGCCTGCTGTGAGGATTGCATAGGTTTGTCAGAAAGCTAAACTATTTGGGAATAGTATTGGAGACGAACAGGTCCTGGAAACTGCGCAGAAAGCCGCGAGGACCCAGGCGACTCTGGCAAAGATTCTTTCATACATCAATGGTCCGGGAGAATGTTGGTTGCTGGCAACACCGTCGCGCGCCAAACTTCTGTACGTAACTTCGACGTAGGCCGATGCCATCAAGACCCAGAGGTCAAAGGGGTCGTTCCGCACCAGGGTTCTTCGCATCACCCGGTCCTATCGAATGACGTCCACGGACGCATCTGAAGTTCTGGACGGAGCGGTCCCTGCAGACCTCCTAATGGCGGAGAGAATCTACATCTACCACAAAGGTTAGTACTGCCCCAAATACAGCACTGAGTGGCAAAGATGAAGGGAGAAATTAGAGCACTGACCAATTAACCACTGAGTCACGCAACGGAACATGACGTACTTCAATAATACCTGAATCGAATTACGAAAACCACCGCGCCAAAATACAGACACCGCAGTCATTCGGATGACGGAGTCCTGAAGTAATAATAGGGGTACGCCAGGGATACATATTATCAGCAGTATTATTTAACCTTTGGGTCGAACGTATATTCTCAGAAGCCCTGGATGGAAGCGGGCATGGAGGTAAATTTAATCACAATCAACATCAGATACGCGCATGACACGGTAATCATAGCAAGCAAATAGCAAGACCTACAACTAATTATGATCAGTATAAACAAAAAAGTAACAGAAACTAGGTTAAAAAATAATATCTATCTAAAACAAAATTCATGGTGACAAGTCGAAATAACCATGCAAGAGGGTCGATTACGGTAGAGGGGGAAACGATTGAATGAAATGTGAGCACCAAATACCTAGGCACAATAGTGAAAGATAGAATGCACCTCCAACAAGAGATCAAGAGAAAAATGGAACAAGCCAGACAGGCGTTTAATAAACTACGGCCCTGCTCTGATAAAAACCTCACGTTAGAAAGCCGCGACATAATGGTCAGATGCAACGTCTCGCGAGTCCTACTGTATTGTATCGAACCCTGGAAGATAAAAACAGCATTCGTCAACAAAATCGAGGCATTTGAAGTGTATGCTGAGAAGAATGCTCCGAATTCCATGGGTCGACCACATTACCAATGAAGGGTTGCTAAGTGTCAGAGTCAAAGTCAAAGTAAACGGCTATGAGGGATATTCCTATGGAAATTAACAGTGCCCCGGTATAACACTTTGGGCAGCCCCTGTCCAATCAATCAACTGGCTGGAGCATCGATGAGGAAGGGAACAGTAGTGCATGTCCGAGGGATGGACCATCTAACAACTAGAGAAGATGTCCTGTAGGCGGGGAAAAGGGAAAGGAATTAAGGCCTGCAATAGGAAATGTACAGCAACCATCATAGCGAGAGGCGGGACGGCCCACAGACTGAAAACACTAGTCAGCATAAGGATAGGACTTGTGCAGGGCAGCCCCCAGGGTTAAAGGCCTGAAGGGATGCCAGAGGTGCTACCTAGTTGGGCACAGCACAGTCAACTGTAGAGGGCAGGACTTGACCGCGCATTACCTCCGACGTGGAAAAATGGGCCACCACGTCGCGGGTTGCAAAGCAGAGCTGCCATACTGCCTCCTCTGCAAAGAGCTATCTCTTTGCAGAGGAGGCACGGAGTTTCAAGTGACAAGTACCCGCTGCACAGACCGGCAAACGGGCCTGCCCCTTCAGGGGCAACGTCAAGAAATGGCCCAAAGACGGATTGACAAATACCATCGGCTTTAACGGGGCCGGGACCCGGCAAGGAGCCGAACAGACTCGATGGCTAAAAGATGGGAAAGGTGGCGATGCCGCCATTACAGCAACTGGTCAGGCAGTAAGGCGTCTAGGCCACCATCGGGAACGTAAGCTCCATCAGCTGCTACGTCTCCCAGAACATAGGCATGGTGTCCTTCCGAGATTTTCTGCGGAAGCTAGAAGCAACAATAACGACTGCAGGCATAAAATTACAGCCGCGGGAGACCTTAATGCCGTACTGCCGTACTGAGGGCGCGCCACGCACAGACGCCAGGGGAGGTTATAGAGCCAGCAACGGCACTGAACCATAATTATGTGAACGTATAGACTCTCAAGCTTCTAGAGCAAACAGGATTAGAGATAAAAGGCAATGAGTTTAACCACACGAGTTAGTGTAGTGAACAGTGAAAATCAGAGCTAGTGCTAGTGTACACGTCAGTATCAGAGTGTAACTAAAGATAATACTTAAGTGACGCTGCTAGAATAAAATTGATTTGTTTTAGACCAGATTATAATTATATATATATATATATATATATATATATATATAAATTTATTTATTGATTGTACTGAAGTGGGTTTTTAAAAATAATTGTTTATTGTTAATGTACGTTTCTTTTATGAGAGCAGATTCATGACATATAAAAATTCTTATTACTATGCAGTTTAAAAAACGAGCGATAAGTAAAACACGCGCAAGTGTCTAATAAACATTAGGGACACACAAATGTATACACGCGCACATATGTACATATGTATACGGTCTTCGGGTGCACAATAAGACGTGGTAGACGGTTATCTAACTATATTTAATAAAAAGAAATAAAAAATGTGGTCGTACATTTTTTAAACATGTATAATAAAGTGGAGAATTAATTTTATTGTTCTATAATTGAAATATCATAGGTAACGAACATTTTATATAAGATTAAATTTTACGTTACAATCCCAAACTTGTGTTATGCCTGCGGCATTGCTGATTACATGGACGCAGCGAGCGCAGTGGTTTGCAAACAATAATGAATTATTGGGTTGTTATATGTGATAATTATGGTAACTATTCCTACACTAAACACAAAGAAAGAACTGGTAGGCATGGGTAATGTCGGATTAACCCCGCGTTCTGTCCGGGGCGCTTACCGGCACAAACAAAACTAACGTCCGGTATTGGTCGTGGACTAGTCCGGTCAGTGTCCCGGCCGCTCACGCTCGCTGCACCTTTCTCCTTACTCTGCCAAATTTATGCCTTCCGCGACTTAGTTGTTCACCAGTATGCTGTTCTATTCTGTTCTCTGTAGTGGTTTTCCTGGTTGGGATTGCCTTCCTACATGCCTCCTATATCTGGAGTTTACTTCCTCACCTATATGGCAAATGTCGGCTTCTTGAAGGTTTTCGCAATGTGACAACCCTCTCCGTACCTTGGACATGATTCATGGCCGTGCTCAAAAGAAACCTAGTGAGGCCACTAAGGAGGCCTGGACGATTAGTTGAAACAGCGGCACGAAGGAAGTGTAGACGCGGTCGCTGATCTGGACCCCTGGACTCGAACGTACAAGATACCCGATAGCAGCTGGATGAACCAATTCGTGGTCTAACTGAACAACCAGTTGCTATCGGGACATGGGTGGTCCTAGACGTACCAGGTGAAGATAAAGAAAACCGCCAAGAAGTAGGCCCTCTACTGCAGATCCAAAGTCGACGACGTAGCGTACACGCTGATGCATTGCCAATACTGGAGCCCAATGCAGCACTGGACAGACCGACAGCCGAAATGCTAGTGCTCCAAATACTACTGTCAGTGGGAAGTGGAATGCGATGGCACACTTCGCGAGTGCTGGCTAACAAATCTGCGACAGTTGGTCGCTGCGGGTAGATAAATGCGCACCGCAATGACGAGCACAGAACATTCGAAAAGGGACCATAACAGAAGAGGTCAAACAGGCCAACACAATGGCTCCCCGTTATGCCTTTAGGCGAGGCCGGGTGGAAGTGGGGTTTAGCTGGTAGGTCAGTCCCACTGCCCGGGAGAGAATGCCACATAGGTCTAGCGGGCGTCTTTCGACGATTCCCCACCTCATGTAAAAAAATAGATGTGGGAGCACGGAGAGCGAGAAAAGAGTGGACGGGACAAGAGTACAGAAGGTGCAAGTACTGATAGCCATGCAGGCCGTGTAGACGAAGCAATGATGGAATACAGAAGGCGGACTTATCATCGCGAGCGGAAAGTCGGAGGTCCTACTCTCGTCCAAACCTTTGACGACACCGCCATACAAATCATATAATAGGAACACACGATGCTTATAATACTTGGGAATTACACTGGAGACAAACAACAATCATACCCAGCAGATATGTAGCACCTGGCTTGGTCGGGGCAACTACGACTCCGCGCAATGCAGGAGCATGTTAAGGAGGGCGCTGCGCAGCACTAGGTAGTACTAGGCATCACCCGGGCATACCGCACCATATCTACAGAGGCGACGGAGGTGCTGGCTGGGACAAACTATTGGTTGAGTAGAGCGCGGAGGCCTACCAAGGGATCAAGTGGGGACCTGACCCGAAGGACGCTAAGAAGGAGGCTAAACTCAGAGTGAACGAGACGCATTATTTCGCGGATAGAGCCGTGGGTGGACTGACGATATGGAGAGCTGGATCAATGGACCACGAGCGTCCCTGCTCCGGATAGGTCGGGCCGTGACGGCAAGATGACGATATTGCTGTGGGACAGATGATCCAGCCCACATTCTAAACCGATGTCACAGGTGGATAGGTAAACGAGCTACCCAATAGCTCGAATTGGAGGAGGCCACCCCTAGATAGATCGGAGCCTAGCTGTTAGAAGCCAGAGTTAAGTGGAAGCTAATGACTCGGTTCTCCCAAACAGTGAAGAGACAGAAAGGAGGACTTACAACAGTGACACGGCAAGAAACAGACAATGTTGACCCGCAACGATGCAGGAAATAAATGGGACATGCTAGATAGGCACAGATAATACATTCAGGACAATGTAAGAGACAAGAAGGATTAACTGACGTGAGACGGCGCTAGGGCGCTTCGTATGCTTAATGGCGGTCAAGCCCCTTATGCACAGAACGTGAGTTTTGGTTTAGCCGGTAGGCACCTTGGCAGAAGGCGGGGTAAATCCGGCACTACCCATGTCTACCACGTAGTGGTGGTAACGGAGGCATGGGTGTCTGTCGAAGATTCCAACTCACAGAACATAAAAAGAGTGTATGATGGTATACAGGTGGGGTATATACGAGAAGAATATGGCAAGTCAGTGTCTCTGAAAATATGGAGACGGTTTTCAGATCTTCAGAAAGTTGGGGAAAATTTCAGGTTCTATTGTAGTTTAATGTCATAATTAATTTCATAAATTCACGTAGGTAGGCTGCTTAATCATTTTATGACCGCCTCTACTAAATGTCTGTCTGTTCATCGTACGTTCTCAGTCGAAACGAATGACTTCATCTGTGACAAATTTTCCGTCTACGTATTCGGAAAAACGACCGCATATCTTAAGACCTAATTTATTCAAGTAATAGCTACTTCTCACGTAACTTAGTTTTGATTTCTTTTTGGCGGAAATGGTCCGGAAGAATGTCTATATTTACTAACTGAGATTTGAAGAGGTCCGTGGCGCTGTGTCCTAAGGCGAGAGTCTAAAGACATTGCGCACGGAACGTTGATGGTTCGAATCCACACCTAGACGGGAAAATTTTCTTCAAAGAGTTGATCCGGCTTATCATGGATTTTGTATAAGGCACAATAGCTCCGTGAATGGCCCCGCAGTACATTATAGCCTAGGGACGCGGCACTCACTCACCGTTAATAAAAAAAAACGATTTTGAAATCATTTAAATTTTGTTCAAGAGTCTTATTAATTATTCTGGGTATTTAATTCAAATTCAGACATAAATTACACTTTATTTAAATACATGTTTTGAATATTTATTACAAATAAATGTAAATAATGCAGAATTATATATTAGCAATAGATTTTTGACAAGAATCGCAAAAAAATATAAATATAATGAAAAATGGAATTATTAGGTCTTTAAACAAATCTTCTGCAATTGTGATAATACGTATCCAAGATTATATGTATATATATATATATATATATATATATATATATATTAAGTATATATACAGTTAAATCAGATGTTATTCGAATGGTATACAGTATCATATGACGATATGTCTGGTTGCTCTGCTTTGGGATAAGTTATTTAACTGTTAATCAATTAGTAAAGATATGTATAAGATCTAGAGGATTTCAGATTACTCACAGAAATAATTAGTGCACGGAATTATATGCGCAATAAATGATGATTGAATGCGCATGCACGACAATGTAAAGAAACATGCAACATAATACTAAGTACATGTTTAATGTACGCTTTAGCATATGGAACGGAAAGTTGTTTATAATAATAAACATAAACAAACATCTATCGACTGGTGGAGACTATGGACTAACTTTAAACAACGAGGTTTTTCACTTAATCGGTATAGTATGAATTAATTTCATATCATAAATATCCCAATTAATGCATTACTACGAGAGCACATTTTAAAATTTGTAGTTACTTATTCGTATCGAAATTTTATTTAAAATTATTTATATTCTAATTAATAAAAAAAGATTTTGAATTTAATGCTTTATAATATGATAAAATATTAACAAAATATGTTAATTCTTCGCATTTGATTCTATACCACTCGTGAGTATGAAAGGGATTAGTCGTCATATCAATGTTATAGTACATGGCAATGCATAAAATCCCTGCTCCAATCATGTGAAATCTGCAAGAAAATCGCCGGTAAATATTTATTTAATATAGAATTATATTTAATAATAAAATATATTATATTGTAATAGTATTTAGGGCCTTAGAAATATTTAAAGAATTACTTATCTAAACAATATTTACGTCCCATTCAAATATAAGTAGGAGTACAAATCACATCCAATAGCCAGCCATATCTCTAAATTTCGTAAGTAGCTATCATCAACTGAATAAATATGTACTTCATTCTTCTGCAGCCTGCTGCATATTTATACGTATGTCGTCTCGGTCGGGTGCTGCACAAACGTCAGAGACCGCTCGGTTCGGCCGCATTGTGTGGGCGAGGAGTGCGACATCGATCGGGGCCGCTCCCACCGTCGCCGCCGCCGCCGCCGATGACCCCACCACGGCCGTGTCCTCTGCTACCTGTAGATTGGGGTGGTGGTACACTGTTGCTCATTTTCGCTCGCAGCCCCCTCTACCGGCCAGCATCCAACCCTTTCCGTCGCAAGACTGTGCGAATCGGAAACGGACCTATGTTTGTGCAGGACTGCTCCGATTCCGGTTCCTGCTGAATTGTCTATATCTGTTAAACAAACTCACGCAAAAGTTTCATCGCGAGAGTTAAAAGTGAAGTATCTACATAAATTCAATTTGGAGGTGGATACACTTATAAAGTTTACTGATTATAATCTGTAACGGTTATTCATAATTGCATAGGAAACTTTGTTAAATTGTTTAGCAGGAAGACAGTGACGCACTAATATAAATGAGGGCCCCAGGCGTGATTTAACTTTGTGGTAGCAACTAAACTAGTATTTCTCAACATTATTTGTTATTAGGAATAATCCGAGTACATGACATGGATAAACTACACAACTACATAATTATTATTTATTTGTGATTTTTCGTTTTAAATATTCTCCAATAAATTTGAATATTTAAACTTAAACTAATCTTCTATAATCAATAAAAATCTATAGAACATCGAATTGTTATAGTTGAAATATTAGTATTCTTTATGAAATTGACACATAGCGTAAGCATCTTGTTACTTGTAAGTATTGTAATGTGACAAAAAATTTGAATCGGTTTATATTATTGTAAGAAAAAAGTAACCTAATTATCGAGCGTTTTGAAGACGATTGTGTTCCACTCTGAGTTGTCCTATATTATATTGAATGCAGTTGGTGAAACTAATATAATATTGAAGCAGTTAAGGATAGAGTTAGATAGAAGATTCGAAAAGTTCCTATATTCAAAAACTGGAACACATGCATTTTGAAAAGCTTATGATATGCATGAATTAATAGAAAAATTAAAGAATGCCAACAAAATAAGACTGTACTAATAAAATTATGAAAATAATCAATACTGAAGTAGAGAGGCAATTCAAAGAGATATAGAAACAAATAGAATATGTATGAAATAACTATGAAGAAGAATTTGGGATGGAGTAGCGTAATCATTCCTATTTAGCTTTTTAGTTAAATCATATAGTGGTACCATCTAATTACAGTATTAATTACAGAGTAATAAAGGACGGATTAGTAATGGAGGAAAAAGAACCATAATAAAAAAAGAACAAAACAGTACAATAAGGTGCAATGTTCTATAACAAATAAGCCAAAATATGGTTTTCACGAAATAGTACGTAAGTACGTAAGAAATATATTTAGTGAAAACGGGAAAGTGCGCGATAATATATTTCCAACGGAAAACACCATATGAGCGAACAGGAAAGACAAGACCACGATAAAACAAGAAGGACGCGGAAGCAAACAAATGATGAGATCGCCTTAAAAACACAAGCTTAAAGAACACAATACGCTAATAACAACACTACTAAGAGGTAGCAGTACAAACAATAATCCGAACGACATGAAGGATTTGAAGCAACTAATGAAAGAGATTACGCGAGACATGAATACATAAATATCGAGGAGCTAAAAGCTTAGCTAACAGTACTGACGGAGAGACTTACAAGAGAAGCAAAGAAGAGGACAGTGGAGAAAATCGAACTAAAAAGAATAATTGACCCTCTAGAAAATAGAATGGAGAAAACAGAGATAAAAACGAGAAAACTATATAAAGGACCCGCAAATAAATGCAATGATTGCTAGTGCATTCATGGTTAACAAATAGGTCAATACTAAAATAATTTTAGCGGAGAACACGCCGATATAGTGCAGTGGTTAGCACCCCTGCTTCACAAACAGGCGGTCCGGGTTCGAATCCTGGCCCTGGCCTGACCCTGTACTGTGGTACCATTTGTCATTGGGATACCACAAACGACATTTTAGAGAACTCGGTGATGTAGTCGTAACATTCACATACAAATACCAACACCCGAGACATCCGGTTACAGAATTGTAACAAATATAATAACTATTACTAATAGGGTTGCCAACCGTCCCCTTTTGGCTATGATATCCTGCCATCCTCCCTCTTGTAAAAATGTTCTCCTTTTTCTCAGGTGATTTTATTAATCTATCTTATTTTAATAAACTATGTTGTTGATATTTAAAACACATTTTCACCTTAATTTTTAACTACCCCTAACCCTTTTTTTCATGTGAGGAGGAATCTACCAGGCACAATAAGCTCCCCTAGGCCAAGGCAGCGGCCTAGGTCTGGGATCCCGGGTTATCAGGTTGTAGTTGCTGTTATGTATATTTCCTTCCTTCTCGTCTCTGCCCCGATCAGCCTTTACCTATATGGGTTTGATCTCTTATTGTGCGTTAGGTTAGCCCCGTCCGATATCCTCTCTGGTCTTGCCTTTGCATCGTCCCGAGCCGAGTCTCGATTTCTGTTCCTGCTTGCTGATGGCCCCGCCTCGATTTTGGGGCTGGTCCTTACCCTAATCCGGAGGAGGCCATTCTTCGTTCTTTCAAGCTGGGCGATATTGTTGTCACCGCTGTATATTTCTCGAAGCCTCCGGACTGTGTTCGTGTATTACTAGCCCTCAGTCGGTTTAACCAATATGGATTCTTCCTTCCTGGTTTTGCCTTGTTGGTGACGGCCTTTCCCTGGTAATTTTCGATAGTGTGCTTCCCCTCCAGGTTCCTTATCATTGCTTGGACAGGCGCGACATCAACATTTTATTCTATTACATATTTATTCAACTAGTATTCCCTCTGTTCCGTTGGCCTCTACGGTTACCCTGAGACTTCGGATACTATTGTAGGTACTTTCCATCATATTGTCCTCACTGGTGGCATCGTACACTATGTAATGTATGTATTGCGACTGTAGTATGGTATATTGTGGTCATTTCACCCTCCTCGAGGTTCTCGCGAGTTCAGCGATTACACATCAGCTGGATGCTTGCCTCCTTCACATGCTGGAAGGTGCATTGCGGCTAGTGTTCGGCTATAGTCTCAGCTGTTTTTTTTTGTAGCTGGAACAGTCTTCCGTTGTCTCCACTTCCTCTGGTGCAGGGGTTGATGACGTGGGGCATATTTGACTAGCCAGTTAGTTCAGCCTGTATGTTCCTTACCTCTATTCTCACTGTCTCCATCTCCTTTCCCCACTGCGCCCGTTTCGCCTTCAGGGTCTCCAACTGATGTTTGAGACCTTTTCGCAGATCTTTGGGGGATTTATAGTGGGGTTCTGTTGTTTTCACATTGTTCACAAACTACCACCAGGTGTCTAGTTTAGATTCCTTTGGCATCCTTGACCCCACAGCCGTGTGGGGTTAGCCTCTGCTTGGCTGTATCCAGGCACCCTCTCTGTCTTCTTATTCCTCGATTTCTATCCTTGGTGTATTTTGTGGTTTTTCGGCAGCTTCTTCTTTGTCTCTGTTGGTTCCGCCTTCCCGTCTCCCTTTTCCGGAGGCGAGATAGCTTTTCTCTTGAAGGACCGAGTTGAGTAGTTTTCTTCCCTTGTGTCTGAATTCCCAACCTTCACTATTATCCACTCGACTCGCAATTCCCTACTTTTTCGGGGTTTCTGCTAGGTTCTACCTCCGTTTGTCTTCTGTTCGTAGGGGTCCTGGGTGCTCCTTCAAATGGGTTAGTATCTTCTACGGGCTGTCGTTCTGTGTTTGCTTTATTTCTAGGTGGTAGTAGGATGACAGTCAGGGGGCACCACCGCGTTTCCCTCGCCTATCGGTGCTAAGGTCTTCCTCCCCTACATAGTAAACAATTCATAATTTATATCCTTGTCCATTAGTTGAATTTATTTCTGGGTAAAAGTAGTGCCCTTTCTTGGTCTTAGGGATTATTTCACTCAGTGGTTTCCTCCTCTCTGTTTTATTTTTACAAATGTGGGCTCTGAGTCCTTGTCTCAGTTCGCGGATTATCGTGGGCGGGTCGGTAGTCAGAAGCCCACTCACGGAATCGGCGTTACCTCTCGGTCGCTTAGTGGTGTTTCGACCTGGCGGGGTACGCGGTCGTCCCGACCAGACCTGGTGAGCAAGCCGTCCTTCTACACGCTGATTGTTGGGATGTTCCCTCTTCTCCTTCCCGTCCCCGTACAACTACCCACAAACTAACCTATCCCCTTCACTGAACTGTTCTCCTTTTGAAACAAAAATAGTTGGCAACTATAAACACTACTGTTGGCGGTGATGGAGGCAACAATACAAATGGGGAAATAATATAATCCAAAAGCGTGCTTAACGACAAGAACATATTCATCGACGATTTGATAGTAAAAGAACGAGAAATCAGGTTAAAAGTTAATTATAAATAACCAAGAAATCAAGTGGCGTAAGCTGGAACAAGTACCTAAATACTGCAGCAAGAAACGGATTAGAAAATGAAATGATAAAAAGTCTGCAATAACACGATTATACATAACAAAAACGTATGAAGAACACATATGATAGTATTTATTAGAAAGGATTCAATGAGTTACAAAGAAAGACAATACGGAATGAAAGGATATGGATAGGCAGGGAACGACATCTATACAGAAGAAAATAGTAAAGGGACAACTGCCATCGCTCGGATATAATAATAATAATAATAATAATAAATTTCTTCATGTCAATACAATACAATGTCCACAAACTTCAATGAAACAATTCCTCTACAACGAAAAATTAATAGGATACATATAATAGGATACATATAAATAGGATGGGCACTACAAGAAAAGTAAAGCATTCGTAGGAAGTACGAGCAAGTGAAAGGGGGACAAAACGGCGGTGTCAAGAAACTTGGAACGGAGCAATTAACAAATTGCTAAAACATAGGATCAGCATTACTAGAACCACGAAATTTAACAGCGGATAGGAAATAATGGATTAAATTTTACAAAAAAAAATGAGGACAGGATCAACCGAAATAAAACAGGCTCGGAATTTAAGAGGAGTGTAAGAGAAAATCATTCAGAACGAAAGTAAGGAAATAACAAGAAATATTAGAAATAATAGTCAACTATGAAGGTTATTGAAAAGCAAAAGAGAAGACATAGGTAAGCATTAGAATATTTTAAGAATACTTCAACTATTACGTTCTTGGGATAAATGCTTGCAGCAGACATGTGCATGAATAGGCAGGCAATAGATAGCTATTTCGGCCTAGTGGAAATAGACGAATATATAAACTGTTTTAAAAATTCTGTACCGGAGAAGATGAAATAAAAGAAACATGAACGTTTTCAAATGCCAGTGGTAAGGAATCAGTACGCTGATTTAACAACAGAATATGGATAGGGAGGATACAATAGCACAAAGTTGGAACCAGGATTTAATTGAAGTGAAATAGTATAGAACTCTTGGATTCAGTGTACAAAATGTGGTGGGTAACTTGTCCCCGAGGTATAATGTGGTGTTTCGAGATAGTCAACTAGGATTGATTTACACTTCTGCTGACGCTAACACTTTCCACTAATATATATGTATATATATATATATATATATATATATATATATATATATATATATACATATATATTCAAATTGAACATATCTTTGTCGTGCTGACAAAGGGCGTATGCCTGTATAATTTTCAGTTAATGTATACACATAATTTAAATAAATAAACTTATTTAAATGATGTGTATACTAACCTTTATATTATCGCTTTGAGTAGTTGGGAGTGTTGCTGGCCTTTATAGTATAGATTGTATCGTGTATTTTCATCATTTCACTTCCACCTACAACGACTAATTTTATTTTGTTTATTTAGACTTCTAGGGCTGCCATTAGATAATCTAAAGCCATTCATCTGATATACGTGGCTATACTCATTCCTCGATTTATGGTCTCTCTCAATTGGAGCTGACTTGCAGTTTACTATCTCATAGATCATTTTCTATTTCTCAGGCCAATGACATAATAGCCATACTTCACCTCGCTACTAACAATAATTGTAACTCCGTTTTAGTAACTATTACCATATGTTTTGAATGACAGCCTTTGATTTCTGCCTGTGGTCAGTTTCACCGCGCCAGCTACTACTCGGCAACCTTCGGTTTCAGGGCAGGTTCCCTATAGACGGCTTATAGTTCCTTCCTAGGCTTTGTGGCTTACATTTACATGCAAGCATGCCGCTTATTTTGAGACAGACGCAACGCTATAGTGCTAGTTTTGGTCCGCTTCGGTTATTTTACTTCCCCGGTAGCATCTATATCTAGGAGGCATTCCCATATCTGCCACCTATGAAGGCATCCGATGGGTGATTAGCTACCTCCATTCGGGCATACGATAACCCACCATACCTTAAGCAGCTGGGGTAGTCACCATACCAACTGAGGGTTAAAGATGTAAAGACCCAAATGGATATGGTCAACAAAAAATCGGTATCATGTGTTGGACGGACAATGATGTAACCATGGCGGAAGATGCAGAGGAATTACAGCAACTACTCCATTCGTTGAACACAAAGGCAAAACAATTCAATATCTATAGCAAAAACAAAAACAATGGTGCTATCAAAGGACCCCATCGAAAGTAGCATCATAGAACAAGTAATGGGCTTTTTACTATTTGGTAATGGATTATGACGTGTGCAGGCGAGATCAGAGCAGAAACAAATAAGACAACAGGTCAACTACAAACAACGAAAATTAAGATCCTCAGAACCATATCGGGTCTCACCCTCAGAGAGAGTGAGAGAGAGAGAGAGAGAGAGCGAGAGAGAGCACGCAGCAAGGAAATACGAAGGGACTGCTCAGTGTACGGTATCGTACGATAGACATGAACAAGATGACGAGACTGGCTAAAGAAGCCGCAACATCAATACCGAACACAATGAAGCCCCTTGCACATTCGCTCAAAAGATGGAAAGATAGCTGAACGTCTACATCAAAGCAGGCATATTAGTTGGAAATTACCAAGACCTGTCGTATATCAAGAAGAAAACCAATGTATGCTCACAAATAACCGTAAAAGAAAGCGACTTTAAATGATTTAGTCTCCACTACCCGACCCCTTGATGCTGTAATCAACGATATGGTGAAACAGGTTGGAGCTCATGCTTAATAAACGAGAAATGGAAAGTAATGCTTTTACAAAATAAGAACAACTTGCGAAAATATATAATCTGTTTACATCCCAAAATACCTTTTCTATTGACGAGGTTTGATTGGATCTTATTCTATTCCCCTAACGACATTTTTTCCTTACTCTTCTATTTCAATTGTTTCTTTTTGTCCTGTGTTGTTGTTGCTTAATATTTCCTCTACTACGTTATCCCATCTTATACACATCTTCCTTTTTTTTTTAGTCTTGTTTGCCATATTATTTATATTTGTCTATCTTCTGGCATTCTTATCAGATGTCCGTACGATTCTAGTTGCTTCCTCCCAATAGCAATAATAATGCTGTTTATTTAGAGGCGTATCCTTATACCGTCATTTCTCATTCTATCCAGCCATGCTATGTCTTCGGCCTTACGCAGGAACCTCTTTTCTGCGGGTTGGATCTTGGATTTCAGTCCCTGGGTAAGTATCCATAGCTCACCTCCGTATATGTATTTGTTGGCCTATAGGATGAACTTTTATTTGCTGCCCAGATTTTACTGTCTATTTTGTCTACTAAACTTCCTTTATTGTTTATACTAGACCTAAGATATTTGTAGGAATCTATAGATTCAATTTTCCTTCCGTCTATGTGTATGTTTGCTACGGTATCTGCTCCATTGTTTTTTTGTTTTATCTATGTTTAATATTATGCCACTTTTCGATAATTCTTCTTTCCAGAGATTTACGTTTTCTTGTAGATCTTTGACGTTCTTGGCTAAAATTGCTAGGTCATCCACGAATATTATCTCCTACTTATTGTTTTTAAGTTTTAGTATACCAGCTCTAACTTTTTTGTTTTGTTCTTAATATACTTCAGCAAGCTATCTAGAAATATTATAAAGGAGCTGAGAAATCCTTCTTGTTTTTTTTGTTGTCTTAAATTCTACTGATGTATCGATTCCCGTTCTTATATAGTTTGCTGCTCTTCTGTACAGAATTATTATTTCTTTTATCAATTTTGCGATTACACTGCTTTGTTATAGAATTTACCCGATAGTTTTTGGTGGTACTTTATAAAATGCTTTCTCTAGGTCTATGTTATGAGTATTTTATGCTCCTCTCCTATTGCCTATTCAGTCTGCTTCCTGATTGCAAATGATGTGTCCTTTCCTAAATCCACTATAAGAATTTTCCTCTAGTTCTTGCCGTAGTCTACTCTCCATTGTTGTCTCAAATACCTTTGCTAGTACATAATAATGAGATCCCTTTGTAATTATTGAACTTTCTCCTATCTATTTTTTAAAATCTAGATAATATTGCTGCCCGTTCCCGGGTTCTCTGGAATCGTTCCTGCTGTGCATATATTATTTTGTAATTGTAATAACATGTTTCTCCATTGTAGCCCATGTACTTTAGTTTTTATGTTATCGTGGTCTGAAGCCTTTCCATTTTTAAGTGTATTTAGTCCAGCTTTTCAGCATCCCTATTCCTTCCTATTTCATTTTGTTGGCTTCCATATCTTGCTAGTTGCTCTTCTTCGTTGCCAATTGGTATATCTGGATCTTCTTAGTAATTATTCGAAATATTCTTTCTATCTACTCACAATTCTTGCCTTATTTCTGATGATTCTACCTTGTTTGTCCTTCAGTCCTTCTTAATGGAGACGTTTTTTCCTTTCTACATTTTTTGAAGCGTTGTGTATACATTTTTATTATTTTCTTTGAAATTGTCTTCTAGAATTGAACCAAAATGGTCCCATGATATTTTTATTGCTGTTTCTATGTACACTTTTGTTACTTTCCTCTGTATATTTTATTCTTGATAGTCTCCTTCCTTCTTGGTGTATAGATATTTTTTCCATTTTAATGTTATTTTCTTTATCTCGTCTTTAATAGCCTCATTTCAATGACTTTATTTTCTATTATTCGCTCTTGCTCTATAATACATTTAAAGGTTTTCCATAGTTTCTCTGTATTATTCATGTTCGGTTTTGGCGTTTCCGTTATTAATTCTCTTATGGCTGTGGCTTTGTTTCTTCTCTCTAGTGTCGGTTTACTTTAGTTTGTGAACTATTACTTTCTCGGTGATTGTGTGATTTATATTTACCTTGTTTTGTACATAATTTTTTGTTATTTTGTGATTAATTTTCATTTTAGTCACTACGATACAGTGATCACTTGTATTTTGCTGCCCCTTTTTACTGTTACATCTGTTACTCCTCTTGCTGTTGTTTTTGTGCTAAAACATAGTTTATAATTGATTTTTTGTCTCCGTTTTATTCTACTCTTGCACACTGATATATGTCCTTATGAGTGAAGAGTGTGTTTAATATATGTACGATATTTAGTATGCAGAAATCTATTATTCTGTTTTCATTATTTTTTCTTTTTGGTTCTCTCTGTGCCCCCATTATGTGTTCAATTCATCCGTTCCTGTTTCCCACTCTTGCATAGAAATCTCCCATTATGTATTTATTCGTATTTTCATATACCATTTGCACGTTGTTTCCAGAAGGGAATGTATGTTGTTTAGTATTTATATATATATATATATATATATATATATATATATATATATATATATATATATATAGTATTTAGGTGGCCAAATGGCTGAAATTAAAAGTTTGTAATGACAGAGCTAGTTTGTTATTGAATGAGATTTACAGGAGGATGGAACCAAATAGTAAATTAAGCGCTGCAGGATTGTGAGTGGCGATACAGCAAGGATGCATATAGAGAAGCAAGCAATCAGAATGTAAACCGTTGTCTTTATATCGGCAATAAAGCTTGCCTGGGCTGACTAAGGAAACAACGTTAATTGCTAGGTGTATGTGGGGTGAAGACTTTAAAATAATGAGACAAATATAAATCAGCACCTTTAAAAATAACAATTACTTTGAATAGTGAAAAATATATTAATTTTGTTTTTTATATATGTTGTGTAGGTTTGTATTAAAAATGCAAGTAAATGGATTCCCACCAAACCATCAGAAATCTTCTCCAAGGGTGTATCTGTAATAATGTCGGCGCTTTCGAGAACTTCGAATGGAACAGACGCTCATTAGAAGGAAAGGGAGAGTTGAATAGGGATGAAGAATAATGGGCTAATACTTTTATCACAAATAAATCTATGTTTGTATACGATCTTAGAGTCTTGAAAAGATATCGAAACTTGTTTATAATAGAAAATTCTCTGCTATTTCACGTAAAAAATATCTATCCATGTGATTTCCCGGCTATTTGTATATCTTGTGAGACATGTAACCTCAGCACTAATCAGCTATCGGCACATTGAATTGGGTTTAGTTTAACCTGCGACTCATCGGGAGTATCATGATAATATTTTTCAAAAACGTTATTAGCCAATTATGTCTAACTGTTAAAACACATAGAGATTATTAAATATCATATTTTTATACTGTTATTGTTCCAATTATTATCGTTTATTGGATATACAGAAATAATGGTAGATGTTTTATTAGTCTGCTAATATTATTAGATTAGATTAGTATATTGAGCATCCGGTGCTCGTGTACGGTAGAAGAAAAATATATGATTTAATAATTATTATTTAAAAAGTAAACCTAAAGTTTGCGAAGGATATTGTCGATATTTATATATTTATTTTTAAAAATATACTTAATCGAAACATTGTTATTCATATATTCTCTCTGAATTCCTATTTGCCCTCTCTTGTGTAATTCATCATTCACTCTGCATTTTGATATGGCCGATGCCCTTTTAATCAGCCCGTTTCTAACTAGAGAGGAGAATTTTACCTGGGCGCAAGGGTAATCACGCGCTGGCCCCTCATACGTGCCCTGCATTTCCATTCAGAACGTGCCGCTCGGCCGCAAATTCGCGGCCGGTGGAATCGATGTGGAGCTCACAAAAGGGCGAACTGAGCATGAACGGAACAGCAAGCAATCAGCTACCTCTATTATTGCTGAATGGTCAATTGTATATGTTGAAAATAAATTTGTTGCCAGTGCTGAAAATAAATCGGGCACTACGAAAATATATTGAGAAACTAATGTTCATAGGATCAGAATAATGCTGTTAGTATTTATATAATGGGATTGTTTGTGAAGTTAAAATTATATTGACAATTTTCAAATCAGAGGGTATTATGTTATTTTGTATTCGATATAATTTGACCCTCCAAATTATATCATATACCGGTTGGGAATTTACGTACAATTTGTTCCTGTATAGACAACTAGTTTACATACATATATTTTCCTATAACTAGTTTATAACTTTTGTATACAATAATACCAGTCTATAAATCCTAAATTAACAACATACTTGTATGTTTTCAATCGTACAAAATAATTCAAATTTAAATCATCATTATGTCCCTTGATAATTTTAAGACTATAACTTATCATAGTCCGTCTTTAAGATATTTTTCAGAAATGTTTTCGGATAAACCACACCATATTACTAACCATTCGCGATGAGTCGAAAAGGAAGAGAATCAAAATAATCAAGCGATCTTCAACTAATGGTAATGATGAGTGAAATAATGGCAGAAGTTAAAAAAAAAGAGACGAACAGAGTGAATGTATTAGCCCGGGAAAACTTAAAACAAGTGATCATGAACTTTACAAAGGAACACCTTTATATGGACGTCCCAATAAAAAATGCGTATAAATTAGGAGACAAACTATGCCAAATGAACAACTGGGATCAACAAATTAAGATTTTAAAGACCAAGACTAATTTTAAAGATAAAACTTACATTGACAAATATCTTAACACACAAGAGAGAGACAAAGGAAATAAACACGAACCTGAACGGTCTATAACAGAACTGTCATTCATCATCATCTATGTTTCGTTTCTTATTCTATATATATATATATATATATATATATATATATATATATATATATATATATATATATATCACTAATGGAAAACATTGAAACTTGAACATGAAGAAGGAAGTACTACAATCTGCCCGAAAAAGCTAGCAATTAAATACAGCAGTTAATCATGAAAAATGAGAAAAAACACATATCCAGAATCAACGCTATTGAAATGAGATTCCTAAGGAAAATTGTGTGATGAGCATACATAGAATAAGAAACGAAACGTAGACATAATTTAAACATGGAAGCAGTAAATGAAAAATAACCAGAGTGACAATTCAGGTGGTTCAGACATGTGTGCCGGATGAATGAAAATCGATTGACAAAAAAGATTATGAAATAATAGTACAAGAGATAAACTACAGGGAAGACCAAGAAACATATGGCAGATATACGAGAAGATGCAGAAAAAAAAAGATAAACCATGGGAAGGAATAATGATATATAATAAAAGAATAGAAATGTGCAGATGTTTAAAATAATATGGTGAAAATTATAAAAATAATGTAAATGTGAAAAGCTAAAAATGTTTCTTTAATTTTCTGTAAAGTTAAGGTAAATAGCGGGCAATTAAACTCCTCTGAGCTTCTCCCTTGATCGGCGGAAAAGTCTCACGGCTGACAGCCCTATAAAGATAGTAGTAAGTTTTTTTTATTATATGTATGATAAAGTAATATGTCTTGGCCACATTAGATTTAATTATGTCCAAGTGATTATCCCATATTTATATAAAAGTATTATTTGTGTATAATATTTGTTGATTTTAAAGAATAACTTATATTTTCAACGGAAAACAATGAGTTTTCATGACGTTCCAATTATTGGTATTTCGTGGTCGTCTCTTACATGAAATAAATTTTATTCAAGCAATCATTCTTACTCTAGAGATTCGGAGAAAAAATAGTCGATTCTTTAATGTTATGATTTTCTTAGGTAATTAACCCGGCGCATCCACCAATATGTTGCAGTTAAGACAGGGCTAATGGAAAGCTCTTATATCTATTTGCAACATCTTATTTTGAGAACTACCGTAGATATATTCATCTTTTTCAATCCTCAAATATCTAACTGTATAGGACTATATCCAAACCACTTAAAAAATATTTTAGTAAACCTAAACTGCACAACCAGCACAAGTGATTTCGTGAAAAGTGTAACCCTGCACCCGATCCGAACACAAATATTTAGGGTTTACAGTTATAAAGTCTATTATTATTTTTAATTTAATTATTATTTAAAAGTATTATAAAATACTATGTTATAAAACTTTTTAAATATTTAATGCATAATTATATAAAAATTTAATTCAGCTTTCTCGCATAACCTATTGGTCAATAAATCTATTTTTATTTAATATCCTTTTAGTAAGGTAGCCAGTCCACTCAATATTTTCTGGAAACACACGCATTCATTATATTAATGAAAGAACTTGTTGCTATTTTTGGAAAACATTCCAACTTTCTGAATTCTTTCCCCACCAACGATTTCGCGCGTCATAGAAGAAACATGCTCAGTTCGCGGAAATGTAAAACCCCGAATCTATTTTTAGAACATCGTAGCGCGCAACGAGATTCCCCCGGGGGCGGCGCGGCGTAAGGCGCCGAATTCGGCCGACAACAAGGACCCGGTTACGTCACGAGCTCCCCAATATTTTCCGCAGTAAATCGTCCTCCTGCGCTTTCGGTGCCACACAGTCAAACTTCATCGCCGCCTCCCTGTAACCCCCGTGAATTATTTACTTGTACAGACGATACATACGCCGGCGGGTGTTTCTATACTCGTCTAGATTTAGCTGTAATTTGGGAGGGGCGCCGTTAATTGGAAAACGTACAACGATCCAACTTAAATTGGAAAGTTGCGTGGGTTAAACACGCGCTAGTACAGCGAGAGAAAAAAATTATAGCCAGCAGTAATTTGAATTAGTCCGGCAAAGTTAAATTGAAGCTCACTGGCCAGTACCACGACCGAGGAAACAAATCATTATTAGTTCTGGGGGAAAACATTTCAACAACCAATTATATAATTTGTACTTTTAATACCGTTTTTTTTTCACTACAGGATCTAGAAATAGTACATTATATGATGAAGGTAATAAATAAAATTAGGGTTAGTTCCTTAACCGCTTGTAGTAATAACACGTCCTTCTACTATACACATTTGAAGAATGGATCTACATAAATATTAATCCAATTTAGTTACTTTAACAATCTATGAATAAGAATGTCTCTAAAGAGTTTAAGTTGGAAGGAGTGAGCCCCTTCTGGTAACGCCAGGTTTTATCTAATTTCTTCTTTTTTTCATGGTCTTTATCTTATTGTAACCGTATTGCGTGTCGATGTTTGTTTCTATTAGCTTTTATTGCTTGTGGAATTTTATCCATTCTTTCCTGTTTTCCACATCTTGCTTTGATTGTTTCCAGGTTTTGCCTTTGAGTTGAAGCGGTTTACTAATTACGTCGTTCCTGCATCTCCTGCAACAGCACCGCCCTCGGTGTCGACCTTTCGAACCCTAGCAGATTCTTCAGAAACCAACCTTGCTGCCTTTCTATTACCTCCCATTCAAGCAATCCCCACACTTCCACTCCATACAACAATATAGGTTTTACACACGCATCCCATATCTTGCACGCCATTACGAGGTTGCCACCCCACAATCTCCCCCATTTTCTGCCCGCAATCCCCCAAGGCATTCTTGCTTTCGCCTGCATACACTCCACATGCATCCTAAGCCCTCCTCCACAGTCAAACCAAAAGCCCAAATATTTAAAGCCATCAGCCTTTCCTTCCATTTCAGCCCTTTGTCCTTACCCCTCCTGCCCCTATTCCTAAACAACATCCATTTGGTCTTTTCCACATTCACCACTAGCCCCCTCTTATCCAGGTATCTACCCATTCTATCCAACATCTCTTGCATCTCTTCCACTCTCTTGGCCACCAGCACCACGTCATCTGCATACGCCAACATCCACAATTTGGATCTACCCCTCCTCGCTCGTGTACAGATTAAACAGGAGGGGGCTCAGCGGGCACCCCTGCCGTACTCCCACATTCACCCTAAATTTCTCAGATATTTCTCCATTCACTCTTGCTTTCGCCCATGACTCTTTATACACCCTTCTCACCCACTCTACTCCTTCCTATTCCATACCCAATCTATCCACACATTCCACCAGTTTCCCCCTAGGAACTGATTCATGCGCAGCTTTTAAATCCACAAACACCGCATACACTCTCCCTTTGCATTCCAGCGCTTCCTGCACCATTCTCGCCAGCGTGAAAATCTGCTCCCTCGTCCCTCTTCCCCTTCTGAACCCACCCTGGCATTCCGGTAGCAGCCCTTTTTGTTCCACTTCCCTATCCATTCTATTTTTCACCATAGTCATCATCAATTTATAACCGGCACTCAAAATGGTGATCCCCCTATAGTTTTTTACGTCCGAGGCCTCTCCTCCTTTGTGCACCGGGACCACCACCCCCACACGCCACTTTTCCGGCACTTCCTCCTCTCCACTACACACCTTGTTAATACTCTGCCGCACCTTCTTCGTTCCTTCCTCCGGTAACTTTTTGAAAGCCTCTGCCTTCGGCCCATCATCCCCCGCTGACTTTCCTAGTTTTAACTGTGCCAGGGCCACCTCCACCTCTTTCCGCGAAAACGCCTTCCTTCGTACCACCTGTCTCGCACTCAAACTGCCCAGTTCCACCTCAGACCCCGCCATCTGTTTACAACTCCTCTCCCACTCTGCTAGCTCTATGTTCACTTTACCCTGATTCGCCCTTCCCTTTAAGATCTCCCACATCCGTTTCTCCTCCACACACTCCCTCAACCTCTTTTCCACTTTCTGCAACTCCTCTATTTTTTTCCTCTCGCACGTACTCTCGAACTCCCTTTTTGCCTGATTAACCCTTTCGACTGCACATCTGCCGTACCTCCAATTCGCCATTTCCCTCCGCCACCTCGTCTTCTTTATCTTACACTCCTCGTCGAACCAACATTCCCTCTGGCGTCCACTCTTCTTCCTCACCACCAACGCAGCCGCCATCACTCTCTCCAACTGTAACATCGACTGCCCCTCCTCCCACTTCACGCCCGCAAGGTTTCTCTCATACACCGCAATTTCTACTTCGCCCCATCCAAACCCTTGCTGTCCCTTTTCCCCTCCCTCTTCAAACCGTTTGTCATTCTCAAGACCACTTCCACCGGCACATGGTCCGACCCCCCACATTTTTCACCTTGAAGCACTCCAACTCCTCCCTTCCGATACCTTTGACCACCACATAGTCCAAAACCGAACCTCCTCCGTGTCCACAGAAGAGCCAGCCCCATGAAGAAGCCAGTCGCCGGAATGGCGAACGATCGACCCGTCGCCATGGTGTCACTCGAGGACCACAACTTGAGATTTGTGCCAGACGTGAATTCTAAAGACTTCGCGTAAATATGAATGAAAGAAAACAATCGGTTATTTAGATATACATGGGATTTACTAAATTTACAAACTCGGACTAGGAAACAACACATTCTGGTAGGCCAGATATTTCGTCATCGGGTCAGTGTCCGCCGTTTGTATGTAGTGAACCGCGAGAAGATTCTAAAGATCCTAATGCTTTAATCAGTGAGTATGGGCAGTGTCGGATTTACCCCGTCCTTCTGACGGAGTGCCTACCAACTAAACCTCCTCACGTCGCACGGTGGAGGCTTTATCGCCTTTGAGGCACTACTAAGCGCTCCACGCGCTGCCTTTGCCTTGAGCTCGGCTCCCGCGTCTTTGGGGTTGCTCTTTCCCGCCCTAGTTCTCATGTACATCTCTTGTTTTGGTTTCTATGTTGCTGGGGTTGCCGTCATCTCTGGTATTGTGCTTTGCCTCTTCCCTTGCTCTCCTTTTAATCGGTCATCGGCCCCCCGGCTGCATGGCCTTCTGCCATGCAAATCGCGCAGTATGCCGTTAGCTCTATGCATTGCCTGGCCTTGTGGCCTTCCTCGCCACATCTGAGGCACTGGTTTCGTTTATCTTCGCCACTACATTCGTAGGCTAGGATGCCGTCCAACAAGTAGCGGTTGCAGCCCTGTAAAGCTACCAGGGCAGACCTCTGCCCTGGTGGCTTTACATTTGATCATGACCTCCCTCGGTTGTCGAATCTGTTATGTTCTTTGTCCCGTTTCGGGCCGATCTCGGGTCGCCTACCCAATACTTTTCGCCGCACTTCGTAGCTGCCTTGATGGCCTTCACAACCTCGGCTCGCGTTGTCAGGAGGCCAAGCCCCTTATGTACACCAAGCCTCCTGACTCTGGCATCGGTGCCCGCTTCCCTGGCGTTTATGGTGTCGTATAGTTCGTCCACTTTGGCGCTGCCGCCACTGCCTCTCACCCTGATCCGGAGGTTGCAACTGTCTATCTTCTCTAGTCGAGCGACATTGTTGTCCCCGATGTCGATGTCACGGAATATATCGCCATCGGAACTGGAGTGTTCCTCCGCTATTCTATATGCTTCCTTTCTTCTTCGTATCTCATATCATAGTTTGGTTTTCCATCTATTTGCACACTAGGACGGTCTACTCATGTTGCTGGTTCTATTGTGTCGGGGCCACTTCGAAACGGTTATCACGGTCACACGCCCAAGCGCACATTGGGCTTACTGTTGGATTTTCCCCTTCGTCTGCTTCCCGTACAATCAGGATCGGCGAACTCTCCACGGCCGCACGTTGTTCCGAACCGGCCGATTTGTGGCCAGGCTCAGAGTTTGGAGTCGATTGAGCGGCTGAAGAGTTGGCCAGAAGGAGGCCAAACTCGAGATGTGATTTTATATTACGCATTATATTATGTACAACACCACCCGTGAACAAAATCTGAAACAGACTGATCCACCGACTAATCGATGCTAACGTATACTGATACGTTTACAATCCTAATCGTAGCTCATAAACTAATTCAATCTGTCATCGCTAATGGAAAAAGGTTGGAAACATAGGTAAAAGAAGAAATAATGTTTTTAAAAAGGGGATTTTATATCTATTACTAATGTTGCTCAAATTTTCAGAGGGTCGTCCGAGCGCAGGCTCTCAGTCGATACAGTAAGCCTGTTTGATGCCCTTCTGGATGGTCTTCTTCACCTTCTGAGGACTACCCTCTTCTTAACGATAGCCTTTTTGTCTCTTTCTCTCTTGACCTGCTGTTGCTTGATGTACCTGTTATTCTAGTCCTGCTTCCTGTTCGCTTACTAGTATGTCCCTTGTCGGTAGGGGTAACATCGCACAGTACTCTATGCGATGCTGCCTTTATAGCGGGTGCCTTATTAGCCGTTTACATGGCGAGTATACATATGGTTACTGATCAACACTGGTGAATACTGATCCTCTACTGCTTGATGCTTATGATCAGTTGACTATTAGTCGATACATCAGTATGTACCTCTTCAAATGAACATTATGGTATTAGTAATGTAAAGCTGCTAAATAAGAAACAAAATGGCACAAAGTACTGTGCTTTGGTACCCTAAATCTGAGCTACATCTATGAACCCCCGCACAATATGATGTGCACTTCACTACGTTGCGGTGGAAATCCTAATTCCCTACGTATGCTGGAGTCCCCATTCACTGCGAGTATATTTTATTTTGTATATTTTCTTTTATTTGTGACACCCCGGGGCCTACCCACGTCATACCTTTACTTGACTACCATAACTCATTAAGTTCATATGTCCGAACCACCTTAGTTGACCCTCTTTTATCTTCTTTTATATTACTGTTATTACTAGCCTTTCCCTTATATCTATATTTCTGGCGTTGTCTCTCGTTCTGAGATACTTCATCTCCGCTGCTTGTATTACATGACCCTTTAAGGGTCATTTTAAGGGCAACTTCATTTTTACAAATGGAAATTCTTATAATAATAATAGTTTCTATAAAACATGTTTTTCCTAGCATGCACGATTTTATTAAACAAATTGTGGTGAATATCCCAATATTTGCAATGACAAACAATACAATAGTTTGATCTAGAGTCATACAAATCTAGTAAGTGGAGACAGGAATACGCCTCTATGCAGAACGACAACCAGGTGAAAGCTCCCTTGTATATGTTCATTCCACCGCGTTGTGCAATAATTCAAAATAAATGGAAACGTTCAAGAACAGTAGAATGCTAACGGAGTGAATGAAGTAAACATCATAGTAGCAGTAAATTATAATCCCCATGTAAGTACTCGCGAATTAGAAGGAGACTCTGGAATTTCACGAAGTAGCATCCTCTGCATTTTGGAAAATCTTCATCAATGACATGTCTTCTTTTCGTCTTTAGTACCTGGGCGAGGAATGAAGTTATGAAGTATAATGAATTTCAGTCTTATTTACTGATGAGTGTTCCTTCACGAATCATAGTAAAGTAAATCGCCACAAGTTGCACTACTGGTCCAAAGAAAATCCTCATTTGCTGCCAAAAGTGGAACACCAAAGACAATGGTCTGTCAATGTGTGGTATCTCATTATGGGACGAAAACTTGTCGGATCTTTTTTATTCGAACGTACATTAACCGGACCCAGGAAAGCTGATTTTTAGAGTAAAATCTGCTAGAAAATTTACATCTAGCGTGAAGCTTGCATATGTGGTAACTACACGATGGTTGCCCTGCACATTACTCCCTAATTGCTAGAGATGTGTTAGACGTGGGTTTTCCAGGAATATGGATAGGCTGCGGAAGGCCAGTGTACTGGCCTTCCAGTTCTCCGGATCTAACATTTTCCAGCCTTTTCTTTGGGGATACATAAAAAAAAGTTTAACAGGATATTACCACAACGCGCGAAAATATGCGAGAACGATTTACTTCTGCGCGCACATGACTCCTTTAGAAGAAGGATTGAAAAAGTGTTGATGGATGGAAGGACATCGTTTTGAACCAGTGGTACATTAATTCCTTACAATTTTCTCTGCTTTCTGTTGTGTGCCACTAGGCAAGCTTTGCAACATTTATCATGGTATCGTTAAAAAATGGTTCAGGTAAAAATTTTATTAAAACAAAATATTATTAATGTTCGTTGTAGAATAAGAATAAAAATTATAAAACATAAACATATAGATTTTCATTTGGGGTCGTTATGGAAAAATGTGCATAGCGCCATTAAATGTGCCCCACGTATTACTGTATCCGCTTATTAGATTTTACTTCAGATCAAACTCAGTGTTGTTTATCATTACAAATATTGGAATATTCACCACAATTTGTTTAATTAAACCGTTCATGCTAGAAAAAACATGTTTTATACAAAATATTATTATTATTTTTTTATGTAGAAATATAATACAAAAGAAAAAATATGGATTTCCATTTGAAGAAATTGTGTTGCTCTTAATATGACCCTTAAAGGGCCTTTATGAAAAAGTAATTTTTAATTCGTATTTTCTCACCATTTTTTTGCTCATTGGTATTAGTCTTGTTTTTATTTTATATTTGTTTATATACACTATTAATAGTATAACCATCAATTTATTATCAATGGTTTTATATGGCATAAAAACTAACGCTAGTCTAATACTACGAATTGATGGAGTTGTATTTTCGTTGTATTTCGTGTTTTTTTTTGTGTGGCATGTTTGATTACTTTATAACTAGCTCTAGTTTATTTCTTGTTTTTTTTTTCTTGCACGTTTATATGGACAACATTCTGACACCAATTATTTAAATAATAGATACACGACAATGGTGTTTCCTTCGTTTAGTATCTCGAATGAGTCCTATAGCACTAGAGTTATTATCGAACTATTTTGTTGTTCCGTGGTTATATTTGATACGGTCAGTTTCTGCAAAATCTATATATTTCTTTAGAGCATGCCAGCGGATATCCTTAGAATTACATGTTTGTTTAAGTTTGATCCATGTGAACGAAGAGACATTTATTCGATTAACTGTAACATTTGAAGACTTTTGTTAATTACTTTATCAAGACGTTGGTGTAAATACGTAACAATTACAAGATGGTTATCGATGCCTGATTGCGGTAAGAAAAGTAACCGAAGTATAATTTTGTATGGGTGTGAAAAAAATCGGGGACGCTGACGTCAAACACACGGCCCCATAAAACATTTACCGGTCCGTAAAATGCAATATCGGGGCGGGGTGGGAAAATTTATATTCGCCGCGCGACGGGGGAGAGAAACAGCGCCTTTTCTTATTTTTAACGCTTGCCGTTGTGGATTTTCCATCTTGAATCCAAAATAAATCATAAATTTAAAACACGGCTGTGTCCCGTGTGTTTTGTAGAGTAACTACATTGAATATTGATAAACATTTTTGCATAACATTTTTTTGTCGTAGTTTGTCGAATATTTAACATATTTCATACTTCTTAGCAATTTTCATATGCACGTATGCTGTATGAAAAATAGATGTTTTTCTAATAAACGATATTTGAATACTGCACATATTATATGATTTGAATGTTAATTTCATACGATTCCAAAATACATACTTTAAAATGCTCTGTAATCGGTATACATTAAAGGAACAATTTAATAATGTTACCATATATGTGTTGTATTTTGTTAACAATATTACAATATGTTAAGTATGGCTCAATTATAAATTAAAAAATATATTTCTATAACAGTGAATTTGAAACCTATGGTCTAATAAATATAGTAGAATACAAAATAATGCTTATAAGTAATTGTATACTTGAAAAAAAAACATGTTACACACTATATCGGTTCCTGCTATGTTTAAGGAACTTGGCCGTGTTTTTGTATCATGGTTAGGATGGTTGTTGGTTTTCCGATGTATTTGTTGTTCCCTTTTCATTACTTTTCGGCTTGCGGTAGGGAATGTCGGATATCTGGCAGTTCCCTCTCGAGATGTTCTCTGATAGAAAGTAGAAAGAGTTTGGACTATTGCACAATTCTAGGAAAGGCCTTCAACAGTGCCAAAAGGACAGGCGATTAGAGCTCCTACAAGACGGCAATAACTGAGAAGTTCTAAATGAAAATCCTGGAGCGATTTCTGTGAGGGGATTGACGATATATCCCCTACAGCAAGGCTACATAAGGTACTTGTAAAAGACTCCTCGAATGAAGTAGGTCTCATAAAGATCCCTAGTGGCAGGTATGCCAAAGACCATGAGCCAAGTGAAAGACTTGAAAGTGTGTTTTACTAAAAACACACTTTCAAGAATAATGTAAACTGTTGAAAATAAAATGGGACATGTTGACAACCTTGTCCCATCAGATCCAGCAAAAATATCCGGTAAAATATTTACCAGACACCGAGTTGTATGGGCTGTAAATAGCTTCAAGCCCCCACAAGTCGCCAGGGCCGGATTGTATCTTTCCCGTAATGCTGCATAATCAACAAGATTTCCCCTTGCATGATAGAGATTTTTAAGGCCAGCTATCGGTTGGCATACATACCAAACGAATGGAATGAGGCCAAAGTGAAGGTTTCACCAATAAGGCGGGGTAGAAACCCCCAGAGGGGGCAAAGTCATATTCAAGAGATACTGCTCTGTAAACTTCTGTACACTTCTGTAAACTTCTCTTCAATATGATTAATCATAGCATGGTAAGGTATTACGGCGCAATTCCCCTATTATCGCGTCGTACTGAAATGGTGTGGATCCCTCCTTAATCTTGCCTTATGTTTACCACTTCGCCATTAAACCAGCCAGTAGCTGTGTCGGCCCAGCGAAGTATGCAAGCCCTGAGAACTGAGGACTGCCTTGAATAAATAATTTATTTTTAATTGTCTTGCCGTGGAGGCTCAACCTGTTAGCGACTCATGCATGTTATATCTACCGGCAATGGCGCACATCCTCACAACTGGACACCTGCATGCGTCTGTCATACTTTAATGCATTTTGAATTACAAAATATGCTTTTATCAATTTTAATTTTTCGAAAACAATATAGTAGTATTAGTAGCTACTGTATTTGTTACAAATTTTAACTGGCTATATAGCTTCGAGTCTATCTGCCGCCTGTGGAACAAAATATTTTAGTAAATAAATAATTGTGCAGAATTTAATTCAACATGGGTTAGATATTTATAACAATAATTGTCACAATAGAACGTTGATATTGGCCATAAAAATTCAAAATCAGGTATTTCTTAATTATTTATTCGTCGCAAAAATGATTTTTATAAAATTTTCTCAGAATGAAATTATGCACTGATAATCAATATATAAAATTTTCGTACATATTAAGTAATAATGTTTCAGATTTTGTTTGATGTTAATTTGTAGATGTAGGTTTTATTCATATTCTACAGGGTTCGGCCAGCAGTGATAACAAATTTCTTTTATAGCGTGCCCACTCTGCCCCTATACAGCTTCCTAATAGAATAGCCTTCCTTCTTTCTTCCAGAAATTCCGGCAGCGCGAACACCATTTATTATTTTCTTTATATTCTGCTCTTAACCATCCAACAAGTTTGCTTTGTTCCAGCACAATATAACCGCATGTTTCTCTTTCAAATCAGTTCCAATTCAGGTATATTATTTGTTGGGATTCAACCCTTAAATGTTTTTATTCGTTCCATTATTTAATGAAATTGTAATGAAGTTATTAACATACTATTAACTTAAATGGCACAAACTTAAATTACTATTAGTTATGCACTTATATATTTGCAAGAACGCTTATATTATAAGAGTTGTAGTAACGTTTATTTAGATCTCACTTGCCGCAGCGTCTGCCGCAAAACCAACAATTTCCTTCTTCTTTGGGGACAAGGTCGCCAGTTTCGGTTCATTTCGCCGCCGCCTCCTATTTTTAATTCGCCCGCACTTGACCGCCATTCCCGCGCGGAACTTGGCCTTTATTTTCAAGCCGGGATAATAAAAGCGCTCCACGATACAAAAGGGTAGAAAGAAAGAGAGATAGGGAGAGGGTGGCCGCATGAAATACTTCCAAGATGAATGCTCTTAGTCGAGAAACTATAAATTTACTAATTTACTTGGTTAGACCGACGACGTGGAGAATGGAACAACGATGATTTAATTCTGTAAGAGTAAAATATATGAGGTTTATTTTTCTCTCTATTTTATATTTATTTTATACGAATTAGTATACGGGGGTTTCTGCATGATGAATATTTGAATAGATAGTCATTCGTTTCAACGAGACAAATGTTTATTTATGTGAAAGTCTGTTACCAAAATAAAACAAAAAATTAAAATAATGATTAAATTACTGATACCTAATTATAATTATCAGGGATTGACTTTATGGCACCAACATGCTGCATGATAAGGATATAATCTATTGTCTACACATAAACATATTGTTAAGGAAGAGATGAAATTTGGGACATATGGTGGTGTACTGCGAAATACCAAATTTTACATAATAAAAACAAACCTAACGAAAATTCGTTGAAATCGAATTGATACAACACCTACACAAACGTAATTCACACATAAGAATCAGTTTTCACTAAAAACGGCAAAAATACAAACGAATGTTGATAACATAAAGCATAATGTATAAGATTCTGGTTCACTAAAACAGCACGCGTTGCTAAAGGCCATGCCTTACTTATTTATCTATATAAAAAAAAGACCTTTATTGGCATTTCCCTCACTGCCCTTCCACATAACAAATCACAACAAAAATATACAAAAATAAAAATACAAATATAAATCAAAGTAATACGCAAATACGCAAAATATTACAAATTAACCTCATCTATCACCGCTCCCTCTACCCTCGCCACTTTCCTCTCCCACGTCAGCCTCCTGCAGATTTTCACGCCTTCCCCATCCTCGCTTAACCATTCATTCAGCTTTCTGCAGTCTCCCACCCACTCTGCTTTCACACCCTCACATTCTTCGCTAAGGTGCCACCACGTGTCGCTTCCCTTACTACACAGCGCACACGCGGTGTACCCCAAACCCATCCACACTTTCCTCCCTCTCTCGTCTGACCCACACCTCGTTATTGCCATGCATACCTTGTCCTCCCTGCTCCACTCACCCCTGGCTAAGTAATTCGGGAGTTTCCCACGCACTTGCCACTCTACGTAGCCAGGGTTGTAAGAGCTCTCATTCATTCTAGTCACTTGCCACTCAATATCTCTCAATCTCTCTCTTACCTCTGTTCCTAGGCTTCCCATTTCTCTCAGCTTCTCCTCTACCCACACCGCAGACATACCCACTCTTTCATACATCCTTCCTCTATCCTTTCTCCAACCACTCTCCGTCCTACTCTTACACCTCATTCATACCTCACGCACCAGTCTTTCCTCGCCCAATTCCTGTAATCTTTCTTCAACCTTCACAACCCTTACACACGACTCCCACTACATATTCATACGATTCGTCTCCTGCAACAGCACTGCTCTCGGTGTCGACCTTTCGAGACTTAGCAAACTCTTCAGGAGTAAACCTTGCTCTCTCTCTCTCTATCACATCCCACTCACGCAATCCGCATACTTCCACTCCATAAAACAGAATAGGTTTTACACACGCATGCCAGATCTTGCACGCCATTACGAGGTTAACGCCCCACAACCTCTCCCATTTCCTTCTCACTATCCCCCAAGCCATTCTAGCTTTCGCTTGCATACATTCCACATGCACCCTAAATCCTCCTCCACTGTCAAACCAAAAGCCCAAATATTTAAAGACATTCACTCTCTCAATCATCCTTTCCTTCCATTTCAGCTCTTCCACTCTACCCCTATTCCTAAACATCATCCATTTAGTCTTCTCCACATTCACCACTAGGCCTCTCCTATCCAGGTACCTTTCCACTCTCTTGAATTTGGATGCATCAAAAACTGAGCTTCATCGACGAATACATTTTTGCAGTAAAACAACGGGTCCGCTTAAAGCTGCTCTAATGCCCAATCAGCAAATAAAGACGAGTTTGCTGCAGATGTAAGTAGTCTTCTTGCTAGATAATGACTGAAGGGGTCGATGACGGTGAAGCAGTAGGAAGGGATGGCTAGCAGACGTTGAGGAATTGGGTGAACACAGCAATATGTGAATATAGCTAGACTGAAGAAAAATTGTTGGGGGAGAATGCGCTGATGTAAAATGATGGAAGGACCACCGCTGTCACCAAAATGATGTGTATCGACGGAAAGACCCTGCCGATGACGCCAATACTGAGGTCCAGTTGCCGAGTCGACAGCGTCAATGCTGAGGGGAACTACAGCTGGATACCAACTGTTTAACTCTTGGAACGTCGTCGGAAGGAACTGGAAGCGTCGCTGCCACCACCTCAATGACTGAGGACTAAAACTATTGCTATGTTGTTGAAAGTTGTGGATCTTGTTTGGGTGAGGACCATGGTGTGTGTGGCTTCTTGGTCGCACCGCGACTGTCTCGTCTCAGGGTACTCTTGCGGACGAGCAGTGCTCTTCTGTGTCGTCCTAATCACGCTTGACCGGCCGATAATGGGTTGGTGGGTCATTAGGGGTTCGTTGTGACTTAACTACCGAATGGCTTATTTGTCCAGACAATCGGGCGTCGCGTAAGTATAACACAACAGCGGGGAAAAGAGTTAGAAGATTGGATAGACACGAAAGACATGGCGGGTTTGCTGGAAACTAAATAAACAGAAGAAGAGTGTGGTGTACAAGTGTAAAGCAATATGTCGGCAGGACTTGAAAGGCGGGGTGGAATGGCTTGACTAAATGTACACAGGGGAATGGGGAGGAAAAAAGACGTTCTGCGGTCTGGAAAGCAGATTGGTGATATATTAGGTATTAGTCAAAGCGATCGAAAGGGAGGGGCTAGTACACTTCAAAGTAGAAAACGAGTGTAGAACGAAGGCAATATGGCGAAGGAAAAGAATAAACTGGAGGAGATTCAGATGGACGAAAAGAGAACTTAGAAAGGAAAGACACGCGAATAGATTTTAGGGCCTGTGAAAATGTTGAAGGAAGTACTGGAATGTAAAGAGATAATGTATGCGCTGTGGACGGGTAATCTTGTGCAGCTTAGAAAGCTTAGGGATGGGAGAGAATGATGTGATATGTTGGAGAGCAGGGAAAAGTACCTTGGTAAGAGGAGCTAAGTTTTAAATGTGAAGAAAAATAAATAGTAGGCTCGAAAAGTTGAAATGGACGTGTGTTTGATTGAGAGTGTGGATGGTTTAAAATATGTAGGTTTTGGTTTGATTGTAGAGATGGGCACATGAAACACTATTATTATAATATAGGAATTGTATGGAAGATTTCGTAAGCTGCTGGTGCTAGAAAGGTCGAACCCTTTACAGATCGTCTTCCTCCAAGAGAGGAACCGAATGAGTATGTTGTGGAAGGGTGGTGAAGTTTGAAGAAAGGCTGCAGGGGTTGGAGGAGGTAAGTTCTGGATAGTTCTGGATAGTTGGCTGGAGGGTAGCATAACTACAGACACCTAGGCCTCAAAATGGGCCCATTGTGAAACCTCTCTTAAGGTTGCTGACTCGTACCACCGGTCTATTTTGCGTGCGAGCTGCAAAACTCTGCCGGGCGAGGAGTTGCTAATGCTGACCATACTAGGCCAGCACTCCCCTAGTATTAGATGCCATGTGTTTACTAGAGTTGGGCAGAGGCATATTACATGATCTGCTGTTTCTAGTTCTTCATTGCACCCTCTACATAACGGGCTGTCTACCAGACCCATCGTGTGTAGGTCTTTGTTTAGCCGGCAGTGGACAGTTAGGATGTTGGTCAATAATTTCAGATTAGTTCTAAATAAGTTAAGGCGGGCCGTGACTGCAATTTTACAAGGTTGCCTAATTGCTACCTTTGATTGCTTGCAGCCCGGCGTTTCTCGACATCTTACCTTGTGAAGAGCATGTGTCCTCTGCTCTATTATTTTTTTCAGAGTACCTGCAGAAAGTATTTCATCCACTTGGGTTGTTAGAGGATGTAAGGATCCTTGCCTGGCAAGTTCATCTACTATTTCATTCCCCTTGATGCCACTATGTCCTTTGATCCAGCAGAGTTCTAGTTTGTTATATTCAGCTAGCTCCTCCAGGCTGTGTAGACATGAATATAGCTCCTTCGACACAAATGTGTTGGCATTTAGTGCACTTAGAGCTGCTTTCCTGTCGGTGAATATTTGGCTATGTTTATCCTTAATACTCCGTTCAACTAAAATGTGAATACACTTTAGTATTCCTGTTAATTCAGCTTGGAAGACTGACGTGAGTCTTCCAAGTGGTGCACTTATCTTGAGATCTTGAGTTCTGAAGAGAATATATTCGCTAGCCAGCTCTCGTTTTAGTTTTGGATCCATCAGTATACATGGTTATGTTGGCGCCTTGTGGGATACCATCCAGTGTGATGATGGTCATCCAATGTTTGACAAAACTGTATTCTGTCGTACTTACCTTCTATGAGGGGGTCTAGTTTGATAGCTTCACTCAGTATGTGTCCAATCATTCTACCTTTATCATGCCACAGGTTGAGTGAAGATAGCCCTAATGCTGTTTTTTACTGCAGTCTCCCTTATCGAGTGGTTGTAGACATAACAGTGCTTGAAGAGCTGCTGTGGGCGTTTTTCTCAATGCGCCGGTGACGGCAAGACACGCCATCCGCTGGATGTGTGATAGCTTTGAGATTGTTGTGACTTGTTTTCGACCACCAGACTATTGCACCATATACGATAGTTGGTCTTATGATCGCTGTATATATCCATTCGGTGATCTTGAGAGACAGGACCCATGTTTTACCAACCGCCCTGCGGCATTTCCAAAATGAGATGCAGGCATTTTCCAGCTTGGATGTTATATGCTAATTCCAGTTCAGTTTTGTATCCAAGATTAATCCTAGATATTTTACTTTATCTGTGAGTGTCATAGGGAGGAGGTGAGACTAGTGCAAGTGGTGTAGACTTGAGATGTGGGTAAGGCAGAGAGATTTTGGCGGAAGTATAGGGGAATGATGTTTGAAAGAGTGGGTATGTCCGCAGTGTGGGTGGCTGAGAATCTAAGAGATGGGGGAAGCATGCAAACAGAGGTCATGGATGGAATGAAGGATGTTGAGTGGTAAGATCTACAGGAAATATTGAATGAAGGCTCATACAACGCGAGGTAGAGTGGCAGGTACGAGGAAAGCCCCCGTGCTACATAACCCAATGATGCATGGCACGAGTAAGCGTGGGTAAAGAGGAATGCGTGGGTTGGACAAGGGTACACCACGTGTGTATTATATAGTAAGAGAGGTGGTGACACGTGCTGCACCTGAGCAACGACTTGGCGGTTGGGGGTTGCAAAAAGCTAAGTGAATAGCTAAGAGATGACGGGGATGTCGTGGAGATCTGCACAAGTCTGGCAGAGGAAGTGGGACTGGGACGCGAAGAGTGGGTACGGAAGTTATGAGTATTTTTATGTATATACATAATTGGTTGACGTCGCTAATGATGCACCCATGAAGGAGCTATCGCATATTTCTAACCCCATTAGCGGACGGGCATTACGGAAACAACTTCATTAGAAGACTCACCAGAACATACTATCGCCCTTGAATTACCGATTAGACCAGTTAGGTCAGGTAACTCACATATTCAATTATCATTCTTGCTACGAGTCCACACCGACTCTCCGAAGAGAACCAGCCGTCATCACCGAGCTACAGGAGCTAGCGCTCACTTAAAATAGTTGTTAACTTTTATACATTAAACATTTTTAACTTGTACGAGTTTTCCTCAATCCTGAGGTGGTGGCAGCGAAATCCCTTTCGTTCTACACCTCAGTATATTCTTAGAGTTACTGGAATTTTTTGTTGCTTTTGTGATGAAGTTTTTTACGATTAAGTATCTGACTAGGCAAGATTTCTGAGCGCAATATGCTTATCATTGCAGAGAGGTCTACATCTTGCTCGAAACATCACTTTTCTGACATTTATACATATATCAATAAGAACTATTTTTTTCATTTATCTGTTGGCTGGTGTCTCTTGTGGTTAGATAGTTCACATTTATTTCTCTCATTGCATCTAGTAATATCTTTCCGTCGGCCGTAGTCATTCTTGAACGTATATGTTAGTGCTTGGCATTATAATCACCACCTGCGATAAATGTATATCCTAGTCAAGATATTCTTCTTTCGAGGTGACGTTTAGGTGAGCAAATATTTTACGGTTTATGATTTTTCTTCAATCATTACCGTTATAGTTTGCTAGTATTCGTTAACGTAACTAGCTCGTGATGTTGGATATTTTTTTAAATTATATTATGTAGTTCCTCCGCGAGCGTGCCATTCGGATGTGTCTTAAGGTAAACAGATATAATTTGAGAAATGTTATTTATTCTACAACATCATTTATTAAGTACTCTTAGAAATGTAAAGTGTCGAATAGTATAATACACTAATATATAATAATATATAATAAGACTGCGTTTTCATAATTATGACATAATTGTAAACGAAGTCTAATAGTAGATTACTTGAGTACTTACTATTTACGAATGTCACTATCACAAATAATTGATTGAATGAATGAAATGTAATTGATGAATATGGCTCAGATTAAATATTCCATATGTTATTGACACACATAATAAATAACAGCCCCTGTTTTCGTGTACTAAAAAAAGACAATGCTACGTGACATTTATATTGTTATATTTTCCTCGTTTTGTGCCAACAAATCGTTTACATTCGAATTAATAATACACACAACAGGCACCCGGCGCAGAATGACAGGCGATTTCTGATATCGTCGGTAGGCGGACGCTTTTAATGATAGATGGCCGGCGATAGCGGGTACCTTGCAGAAAAGGGCCGCGCCGCCCCCGCACCGCCGGCTTCTTCGCATGCATTAATCAAGCGCGCTGACGGGTCGGAAGCCCGCGCGCCTCCCGACCGCCCCCGGGACAACAATGTGTATGTGTGCGCGCGGGGAGGAAATAGATTACGACTTGCAAATATCGCGCAAAATCGATACATATGCTGTTGTTGTTCCCGGAAAAAGAGTAGATAACAACAGAAAGAAGCGCGGAAGGGGGTCGATAATAATGGATGCGGATGTAAAGCGGCAAAATAATTTGAGGAAGCAAATGGAGAAATTAATCTTCTTACTCGCAAGAAAATTATATGAAATATAACAATGCAATGAATTTTCATTAAATGAATCCTGTGCCACAGGAAAACATTGTAAGAGACAAAAAGAAATGAATGCAGTTTGCTGAATGTAACAAGAGGAATTTATCAAATTGAATTCAAAGTAATCTGATGGAAAACAACAACTTGTCTATTCAATTAGTGAAAAAAAAATGTCATATAACAATTTAAGCCTATTCTACTGTTGTTAGGTTTAGTTTCATTTTTTTTATTATTATCTACTGTAATTGAAGTTATACTGTATCAGCCCTTCTCCAATTGTAGACTGTGGATTTGTTTGAAGAAAATACTCGTTTTAATTGAACGATTACAACATTATTATACAGCGAGTGAAATGTTACACTTCTCTGTGACGGTGCAAAGTCTTCACCCATGCATCATACACGCATAAGGGTGATATTTAAATAAACCAGATAGAACTTGCTGGCGATCTTGGAGCATACTCGGTTTCAAAACATTATCAGAAGTTAATATAAACATATGTATAAATGAATGGGGTTCCACAAAGACAAATCAACAAATTATTACTCAATATACATAAACGTACATAAATAGAATAGAATCTAAACTATTCTCGGAGTATCAATAGGCAATGGACATAGTATTGCAAATTACCGTTTAACCAAACAAATAAACAACTGTTTCATCGTTGGTATCCCAAGGCCCCGCGAACGCTAGTGTGATACTGCCTTATGTAAAATGACACAAATATGTCAAACGTGACATTAAAATAGTGAAATAGGTTATTATCATGTCACTATTGTGATATTTGACATTAGGCAGTATCACACTAGTGTTCGCAGGGCCTGGGGCATACCAATAATGAAGCAGTTGTTTAGTTGGTTGCCATAGATAACTGACCTGCCTGACCTTACAAAATAGACCCCTTCATCTGCCCTGGCCCTTTGCGTCGCATGGCTGTCGCACATACGACCGGCATCCTTGCTGCCAGTTTCTCGGTCTCTCCTTATCCAGTCTCAGCCCACCGTTCGAATCTGTCCCTGCGGAGAGTGATTGGATTAATGCTTTGCTGCCTAAAAGACACCTTACACGGTCAATAATACCGTCAGTCCTAGTACTGTCAGAATTTGCTTCAATCCTCTTTTTATATTTATCAAGTTGACAATTATTCAGATAAACATCATTATTCTCTTCCTTCTGTCATTACTATATATTGCACGATATGTAATACTGTCAATATTTTAGAATAATGAACATTTTATACATGTTATTATACAGTAATACAGTAATTATTCTAAAATATTGACAATATTATTGATCGTGTAAGGTGCCTTATACAAACCAGTCTGCGATTTTACAATACCGGGCTGAACCTACCGAATAGATCCCCAGGAATCTCATTTAAAATGTATAACGTGTATCTATACTCATACCACTCCTTCAGGAGTTTATATGGAATTTTTTCATCCCAAGAAAGATTCATCAACCATAATTTGTGCAACATAATATTGACTCTAATCACACAAGGAGATAATATATCTAACGTATCAAATATCTGAGATATTTCTGAAAACATTACCCGTTTTGTAACCATAACGTTTGATTTTTTTGAAATATTTTATTTGTATCCCTATGACGTAACCAATAAAAACACCTAGTGTTTGTCAATTTGAACTGTCCCCAAACATTAACTTATCTAAGCCCGCAATATCCTGCTCCATGTTATATATTTTGATGGACCATTCAATTTCAATTTTCTAAGGACAATTCCAGACTTGATAAATATATATGTTCTTTCATATCAATACAGAAAATCATCCACATCCATAGATTAATTAAAATGATATGTGCTGCCGCTCTCCATTGAATCCAGGCCAACATCACACCGCGAGATATTGTGCAGAAGTAATGTCATATGTGAAAGTATTGAGACAATAAAGAATGTGAAGCTTCTGGCATCTAGGGTATTAATTGCAGCTTTCGTTGGTCTGCCTCGACCCATTCTGACGATACATTTGTTGAATATCAGCACTCACAATATTAGTACGAGTATTGGACCACTAAACTGTACATCATTAATTTAAATTTCAGAAGCGGATTTAGCAGACCTATGAAAGACCACTCTAAGCTTTGTTGACAAGATATTTTTATTTAATATTTGATGATGTGGCCAATAAAAGCAATGATCACCTTGCAACTCATTTAGGCTCGGTTGTATAAAGGTGAGCTAACCATAGCACGTGATTATATTGTTAGATGTTGCATAAATTGTTGTTAACTTTCTATTTCATAGCCTCATTTACCTCTGTTTATATATGGCAATGTCACATTATATGTTATCAAAAGTGATGTTTCTATCACGGATTGGAAATTAACTGGATAGTAATCTGCTTTATACAACCGAGCCTTAGTTTCTCCATATGATTGGAAACTATAATCGCTCATTAAATCTAAATATTGCCTCTTCGACTAGCTAAGCTAAAACTTCCTCTCTAATGATTAAAGTCTTACTAATGCTCTTTCTCTTGAAACTTGAATTGTATAACACAGACTTGTTTAAACGAATTTTCACAAAAAAAACTTCATCGCCCTTGCCAGTATTGATTTCAAATATTTCCCTATATAATGTATCATCTAGTTACTCAATCCTCTCTTCAGAGATATTTTTTATGGCCCAATATTTCTCTGGCTTTGTTTAAACTCAATTTTTGAAAAATAGGATAACTCGTATTGACTTTGACTGTAGAGATTTTGAAAATAGCTAACCAAACCTAGTTTGAAGAAATAAAATTGAACCATTAAACTCAATTAAATTATTATTTAATTATCCCCAAAAGAATCTACATATATATATATATATATATATATATATATATATATATATATATATATATATATATATAGTGCTGAGTTTATTTGATTGGGTACAATACTTTTATATATAATAGAATTAATGGTTGTTAGTGCGGGGTGATATCTAGTATAAATTGACATAGTAACCGGTTGTTCCTTGATTTGAGCTGCTTTCTTGCCTTTCCTGAGCTGTGTTTCGATAGTATTAGTGTCGTTTTATAGTAACTCCTAAGTATTCGTAGTTGTTTAACAATTCTAGCTGGTGATTTCCCGTGTTGATCTTGTCGTGGATTTTGGGCCTCCCACTCTTTCTAAAGATGATGAATTTGCGAATGAGGGTGGGGCTTAGTGTGTTGCCCTGATTTTGGGGAATCTGAAAGTTGTCGATTCTTATGAAGTTTGTGGCTACCATGTTTCGTATAAAGATATATATGTTTACCGGAATTACGTTAGTATTTCTCTATTCACTAGGTCAAAGGCCTTACGAAAGTCGATAAAGAGAGGATAGAGTGAGCCCTGAGGCGGCGAGCAAGCTGCTGAAGATTCGGAGGATAGTTTATTAATTACATCGTCGCAGCTTCCTGTTTCTTATGAAAGTGTTATCCAGGTATAATGTCCTCCAGATGGTCTATAAGTCTGTTGTTTATAATTTTAGTTAGAAGTTTCAGTTGGGCTAAGCATGGGAACGAGTTGGGGTCCCGGACGTTGCTCTTACCTTCGTTGAGTGCTATAACTGTTGAGGAATGCCAATATTCAGAGCGTTTCGCTATTATTGAAGATATCTACCCCCCAGGTTGAGAGATGTGTGTGTAGTTATATTCTTTTTCTTGAGTTTGTTCGCCCACTCTGTTACTTCCATTTCTGTTATTCCTAGGTTGTACCTATTGTAATCTTCAGTTTATATTGTTCTATCTATTACTGTGGTGCTAGGTCTCTAGTAGCTGGCCGATGTCAGCTTCGCATTCCCTACGGTTTATGTCGTTTATCCCATTCTTTACTGTTACTAGGCTGGTTTCTTCTACAAGGACTTTTTGTCATGGTTTCTTCTACAAGGACTTTTTGTAGCAGCCACGTCTCCTCTTAGGTGATCTCTTACCTGTTGGTGAAAGCTCAATATATTTTTGAGGTTATATGTTAGGCATGGTATAAGATAACAGACTTGCATTCCGTATCAAACTACGGTTTAGAGTGTCGTTTCATATGGGATGGGGGTGTTGAGCATTCCTTACCGATTCTAAAACAAATGTTTAATTCTTCTAATTTCATCCCCCGTGAAAGTACCTAATAACGTGTGTTATGTCCAGGTTCCCGCGAAGGATCAAACCTTGCGGCGATGTGGTGACATCAGAAACGTCTGCCCCGAACTCAAACGGAACAGGGACGAGGATGTCGTTGCATTGCAGAGATTCTGGGACCCATCACAGACTGTTGAGTGATTGGGCCACCCTCATAGACATTTATCTTTGTACAATCGACCGCCACTCTGGCTCTCAACAAACTCCAATGCCAATGTGAAAGTAGAGATATAGGTCTTTTTCTATCTTCACTAATTATCTTCCATAGAACACACACACGGCACGACTGGGCGATACAAGGACCCCACTTCAAATATAAGTAACGATGAACACAAACAAGGAGACGGAGCATGGAATACCCCAGTTCCGGTCGAGGGCGAGGCCCCCCTTGATCGTTAACCAGTTACCGCAAGGAAGCGAACGAAGGCGTTGAGGAGGACCCTACTTGGGGATTCCAACCTATTAACTCCCTAGCAAAACACCCCCAGGCATAAACATGCACAGGAAGTCGCCTGTACTTAATGTGGTAGACACTCCACCAGCCCGGCAGATCCCGCCCGACGAAACGCAGACCACCAAAAATCGCAAGGCGCTAACCTAGACCACGGGGATTAAAGTACTCCTCAAGCTGCGTACTGAGCTAGTTAATTTTCAACGAGATAACAATAATGTGCACCGGCAGATAAAGCATGGACGTGGGCAACAGAGTGGACATCGAACTAAAAAACACAGAGGAGGGAGCGACAAACGAAGATATTATGCAGGCCCTCTGAGATTGCTCTCCATAAAATGACCAGGGATTGCGGGGGCACACGTCAAGATCGTGATGGTATCTATGCCTCGTGAGGACGCGTCCAAGCTGGTTAAGTCAGGGTGGATTAGGGGGTCCTTTCGGGGTGCTGGGTGGAGGCGTCCCAACGCATGAGGGCAGTGCAGTGCTACAAGTGCCGAGGTCTTGTCCACACAAAAAGCGACTGTAACGGGCCAGACAGATCCTTCTGCTGTAGGAGTTGTTCCTCTCTGAATCACACGGAGGATGGATGCAATAACGATCCCAGATGCATCGCATGCAGAAACGGAGGGATGTCTGCCAACCACTTTCCAGAGGATGTGCAGCGGTAGGTAGAGGCGTAGCGGAAGTAGAGGTTTCTGGGCGCCCTGTAAACACGGTAAGTTAAAAATATTGCAGGTTCTGCATATAAACTTAAATCGGTGCCTAGCGGCAGACGACGCCCTCTCGGAAACGGTCACGACTTGCGATATCGATATCATGCTAGCACCGGAGCCCAACGTGTGCATTATGTAGAGACGCGACATGGTAGACGAACACGGTTGTGAACGCAGCAATATAGGGAAGACAGCGCGAGGCACGAGGTAAGGTATTTCATGCTATGCCTCCGTAAACATCGGGGCGGACGAGTTCGGGGAATAGTTGATAGTTCTCGAGGACTATATCAGGGTTAAACCCGTACTGGTTGTCATCGAATCGGACCTAAATACCAAGGCTGTGGAGTGGGGATCGGCGGTAATGCGCCGAAGAGGGGGGGGGGGGGGGGTAACGCGGGATCGGATGCCGGAAAACGTGGTGATAGTCTCTACGCTTTAGAGAGGGACAAGCGAATCGATGCTGGATATCACTGCAAGGGGGCTGGAGAACATGGGGCTAACCCTGGGAGTGGCTAAGATCCAAGCGATATGGCTATCCACGCGCAGGTCCGAGAAAAACCGACAAACCTTATTATTCAGGGGGGCTCTCAGATAGAGTGATAGGATGCAAACCGCAACCACAGCTGCCACGTTCAGAGAGAGAGAAAAGGAGCTACAAAAGCCATGCGCGCAATCTTCAGGCTACTGACTAATAGTAAAGGCCCGGGGAATGGGTCACGGAGACTGCTGGCGGGAGTAGTCACGTCAAAACTTCATTATGGAGGACCCACGTGGGTCGAAGCCACGGAAGTGGCATAAAATCAGGACAGGGTGAGGTCGGCAATGCGACAGGGCCACATACGAATTGCCTGATCCTAATGTACAATTGCAACCGACGCAGTGGAAGTTCTAGCAACCTCCATTTCCTGCGACCTACTGATAAGGGAGATGCCCGAAATACAGGGGAAAGGGCAGGGGTGCGGGGAAACAGGTAGTAAAGAAGATGGCCAGGGTAGGAGAGGTGGGCAGTGGAGAAGGGCACGTATCCCGGATGTCAGGGCATGGGCGGGGAGAAAAACGGGAAATTATCGTACCATTTAACCCATCTACTAGACTGGGAATGGGTGTTTCGGATCTTATCTACACCGAATCTGTAAAGAGGCATCCCGTATGTGATCACTGCAATATAGGTGAGGCCGACGCCAGATACAGCCTTCTGCCATACGAGGAGTGGGAGCCACAGCGGGGCGCCCTGAGAACCGTGATAGGGCCAGAGGACCTCAGCACCGAACTTTTGGTGCAGCTCATACTGGAGCACCCAAAGGTGTGGGACTCCCTTAGCAGGTTCTGCAAGATAAAGAGAGCACGTTCTGCAAGCTAAAGAGAGCACGTTCTGCAAGCTAAAGAGACTTATTGTCCCGGAGGTGGCGCGTTCCATTGAACCCACTGGCTCATTTAGGGTCTACTCTCGGAGCATTGTCATGTAATTTCTTCGATAGTCTAATCTATAAATCTATTTTTGTTTTTTGTTTTTGGTTAAGGTTCGTCTCGGTTCCACTCTCAGGGCATTGTGTTTTAATTTCTTCTGTGGCTATTTTTGGTTATGGTTCCAGCTCTAATCATAACTTGACGTTGATGACTACACATTTTAATCGCTTGACACTAACTGCAACAGGTAAATAGTTCCGCTTCACTTGGGAACCCCGAACTCTTTTCGTGGTTTAACCACCATCCCCGGGCTCCCACAAGGTGATCTACATGGTATGGTGTTAGAAGACGACGCTTGCACCGGCCACACCGAAAAAGAAGGTTGAATAATCGGAAGGACCTGGGAACTATTTCCTTTTTGTATAGATGTCTCTTATTCAAAGGATCGTTTCAACTCTTTTAAGCTTTCTTATGGAATTGTTTATTATTGATGACTTTATTATGTCTTTCTTAAATATGTGTGCTGATGAGTACTGTTGCTTTTCCCGTTATGGCAGATGTACGTGCAACATCATTTGTTGACGCTTGAGGCTAGATCGAAACCCACGTGCCTCATGATACATATCAGCTTCTGTTATTATCTGTGTCGATTATTACAGTTGAAATTGCCGTGACAATTGTTCTGCCTGTTGCGTCATTTAGTTGTATTGGTAGCTATTTAAATATTGTAGCTCAGCTTTGGTGCCCGCAGCTTATCTGCTAACCTCTGGGTGATAAAATTTATTTGAGAATCATAATTAAGTATTGCCGCCGTGACACCTACTTACCTACCTTATGTTACTTAGAACCCACACCTTAGCAGTTGCTGGTAAAACGTGAGACTCGTCCTATTGGCGAGAATGACACAAAGACGAAATTGCAGTACCTACTTCTTATTTGGTTACCTTCTCCGCTCTGGAGGTTGGTGATCATCGCCGCTATGCGAACTTTTGAGATAGCTGCTCTAAATAGTTGGTTTGAAATACAACTGAATCAATCCAGCAGGTTTTTTATCATGACTCTAACAATTCTGTTATCTTTTATTTTTGCTGTATTATTATTTGGAATAAGTGGAATGTTTCACCTCTTGCGATGTGTCTTAGGTATTTTAGTTTTCGTAAGATAAGAGAGCTATATATATACAGAATTGACAATATAATTCTGTTTTAGTCGACTATCAGCCAATATTTCTCAACATGTTGATGGGGATCGGTCGCTATATTGGTACCTCCAGGTTGATTGCCAGGAAAGTGGGTGTCTAGGAGTAATTCGATAGTTTTGGAAGGTGTTAACGTCAATGTGCCATCCTCCCGTTATAGCTAGGATCTATAGAGATTACTCTCTTCAGACGTGCAGCTGCTGCTGTGGATTCAATGCCATTGCAGTAGGCTCTCCTTTTATTTCTATATTGCTTCCTGGCTTCACTTTAAAATTGTCTACGAGCTTCTCTAAAAGTCTCCCATAGATATATATCGTTTTGATGTTAGGATTTATTTTTCGTATTAGCTACGAATGCCATGGACGGACTCGTCCATGGTATTTGTAATATTCTTCTATATGTTCATAAGCTTCTAGCCTATCAAAGTCTGCTTTCTTTAGTGTGAATGCTTCTGCTTCATATAATAGTACGTTGTATATGTAGCATTTTGTTGGTATTTATTTTTAATTCTAATCCTTAAAACATTTCCGCATAGTGATTTTTTTAAATTTTTATGAAGATTATTCTGGATTTTGTTATTATTATTCTTATTTCCGTTCAACTGTATATTCGTTAATGGTTGTGCATATGTAGTAGTTGTATTTTATTACCATTTCTATGGGTTCAGTGTGGATATAGACATTGTCGTTGATTTGTGTCGTTTTTTCCATTACCATAAATTTGGTCTTCATTCTATTTAGTAATGCCCCATTCTTCACTAGCCTTTGTTTTCTTTATTGATTATTATCTATGTTGGTTGAATTACACCCGTATCGTATGTGCCATTCAATTTTGCCCCTATTGTTTCGTCTTCAAGTGCTTTCTCTATGATCTCTTCTGCATATATGTTTTAAAGCGTGGCTGGTGGTAGGCATCCTTACGCTTGACCTCTTTCCTTATTTCATTGCACATTTAAAAATGGTCGGAAAAATTACACTTTCATTAAAATTTGGCAATCCGAGCAATTTTTACAATTATCATAAATAAATGTTTTATCGAATTTATTCCATACTTTAGGGACAACCTATATATAAACGTCTTTTTGGTAGTGGAAAGAGTTATGATGAAATTCTCCTCTTGACTAAATTGTTCTAATCGGACTCCTCTTTCATTCTTCGTTCCGAAGATGTATTATCTTATGCGTTTCCCACTTTTCCCTTTGCCCGTTTTGGCGTTGAAGTCACCTAGTAGTCTTGTGATTGAATTGATTTTAAAATCTTAGTAATCTAGAAAGTCAATTTGCAGTTAATCTTTTGTAGTTGTAGTAACATTACACGTTCTGACATTGGGGTGAACTTTACTACTGATTTATTTGTGTCTTTTGATATCATCATTGCCACTTCATATCTACGATGAGAGCCGTCGTTTCCTGAGTAGTAAATGGTTCCGTTCTCTTTGTTGTGTTCGCCCATTTTGTGTCACTCATACATAAAATGTTGAGGTTCATTATTTCCATTTCTTGAGTTATATTGTGTGTCTTTCGGGGTTACGTGCTGTGTCCTGTTTACGATTTTCATGACATTTTTTAGAATTGTCGGCCTCGCAGATCCGATCGGGGGATTTTTTCCTGCACATAATTGAGTATGGTTAATTAGAAAGCAGGAGCAGAGAACGGACGGCCTAGAACGCAGGCGGCGTGGAATCAAATCCCAGCTGTTGTGTATTTTTCACCATATTACTCTTTTGTCATTTTTTTACTGCTAGACTGTAGTAATACCCATTACCTTATAAGTTATATTGTTTTTATTAATTAAATAGTACTATAAACTAATTTATATAGTACAAATAATTACTCATTCAGTTGTGTATGTTACAAAATATTGCACCATAGTTGACGGGATGGAAAATATTACATAAAAGTGTTAAGTTCGCTAGAGCATTTGAACCACTTCTGTACACATATCAAGTTTATTAGTCATATATGTAATTCATTCTGACAAAACTTTGTCTCGGATTTAAAAGTCTCTGCGTGGGTGTTAGTGGCGGCGGCGTGGGCTCTCTGTAGTCGCTTCCCTCTCCGCATAATCGCTGTTTTATGGGCGCGATTACGTAACGTTTTGGGGCGACAGCCGCTCTACAATCGACCCGGATTGTTTCGGAAAAATTATGGGTTGTCGGACGGTGCGGTGCGTTGGTGGCGACGGCGCCAATCCAGCAAACAGAACCTGGTCTATTAAAAATTTAAATACTTTAAAGGAGAGCAACATATACAAGACGTGTGGTAAAATAGAAAAACAAAAATACAAAACAGATGACAATAGAAATTATATAATTGTACTCAATAGAATGGAACAGATATGAAAATGAGAGGAAAGTAAGAGGAGAATAAGAGAAGTGGCTGGGAAATATAATAGTATAGAAAACGCTTGATGGTGAAAAACAGAAACTGTTATGTTATAATAAAACACACAAAAATATCTTCCCATAATCCCAATAAAAATAGCAAAGGCAATTACATTGTGTATAGTTATTTGGTACACATATATATATATATATATATATATATATATATATATGTATGTGCGTGTGTGTGGTATTCAATATTATCATTTCTCTACCTATAAAATGTATTACCGTTTTGTTCATATGATTTTCAGCTATATTTAATTAATCACCGTAATGAAAACTGAATTTTATTACTATTCTAAAGGACCGTCGGTGCATCCGCAAAGCTATTCCATCTCGACAATTTCATTGAGCTCACTGGCAAGGTAAATATTTAACAATTTAATCTCAACGTCAGCTGAGTGATGGATCGTCTGTTAGGCATGTTTATATATACCGACACCTTTTGATTAAATAAAGACGTTCCTTCCTCACTACTCGAGCACCAAAATTACACCGTTTGCCGCCTCATTCATATTTCACGAGGCCAGCCCTAATGCAAATTGGAAAAGTGCATCCCCCAGAAATTTCGTGAGTTACAACCGCGAGTTTTTAGCGCGCACCCATGCGGCAGCACTTTAGTCCCCCCCAGTCGTAAAAAGCGGTCCTCCGCATTAAGGCCCTCCCGACCGCCGCCCGCCGACAGTATATAATAATTAACGCGTCTGGCGGCGTGAATTATGCCGCGCCGCCATTGGTTTAGGGCGTCGTGACGCAACTGCGCCTCCGTGCCACAGGTAGACGGGCCGGGCGGCCGACGCCCGTGTGGAATGAATTTTGTTTTCGCGCATGTAATTGCGCCGATTTTAATTTAATCAATTACGGTCCAATTAATGTTATTTTATGCCTGATTTGAATAATTTATTGGCTCAAGGGGGAACGGAGACTGTCATAATGCTGTTAATATTAATACTCGATAACTCGAAGATTTATATTTAAAGAAATTCATTAAATCGCAAAAGCACAATTGCAGGAATATACACTAAATAGCAAGGTCTGTACATACATATAATTATTAATACAATTAATATAAAATTTACATATAAATATAAATGTACACCTTGTGTAGTCTAGTCCATCTCAAACTGAGCATTGGGAAGGTTTTCTGTGATCGTAAATGCCGAGTACTTCAACTCCTCTGAGTTTCTCCTTTTATCTACAGATAATCCTCGCGGCTGATAGCCCTATAAATATAGAAGTTAATTTTTAATAAATTTACCTACCGTTGGCACTTCTACCAAGCCTCCGGTACCGTTTTGGATATGGACGCATGGAAAGAATGCATGTTATTTTACCATGAAATTGAAGCAGTTTATACATAGAAAATATATTGTACAAATTGTAATTTTATATTCTAATTGAGTTGGGAGATTCTCGTACCCCTTACCCATCTAACGGTTGACTACGCTTACCAGCCGCTGGATGACTTAAACAGGCAACTGGCAAAGACACCTTATATGGAGCGTTAGCCACGGCCACGAATTTTGAAGTTGAATGGGCATTGAACAATATCGCAACACATTGAACGGTCAAATTACTACGGAAGAAAGACATATTATAAGTTCTTTGCCATTGGGTACAAGGCAGCCTAGAGAACAAGATTGTCATATCCAAACTTGGCGAGGCCACCAAAAAGGCTCGAACTGGAAGGCGCACAGGCTGGAGTACTATCACCGCTACTTTGGGCAGTACTAGTAGGCGATCTCCTATCTTCTGCCGAGAATACACGGACGACATTTCGATCGCCGTGAAAGGATAATTGGCGGAAATAAAATATGCATACGCAAAAAGCTCTGAATATAGTGGACAAATGGTGTGAGAGGGAAGGCTTGACCATAAACCTTCTAAAATCCTGAATAGTCACGTATACAAGAAAAAAAGTACTGAGACGCCCGATACTTAAACATGTAGAAATTATATTTTCATCAGTGGCCAAATACCTAGGAGTCATCTTTGACTGACATGTAAATTACAGACAAACAAAAACACGTGGAAAGCTATAATAACCCTAGGCAATTGCAGTGGAATTTGTGGAAAAAACTTGGGCCAGAACATCAAAATTACCTACTATAAAGCTATACACTAGGGCAGTAAGACCCAGGATACTATATGGGTCAGTAGTACGCTGAACCAAGACTAAAGGGGCCAGTCTCCTTAGTAGCGCGAAGTTTTGAATGACGGGGAAGAAGATGCCTTCGATTAATTCCGGAGCCGATGCCCTGGCTAGATACCCACACCCACGTGAACTGCAATGAGCAAAAGAATGACCCAGTGGTCCCCTGAGCTGATCGTCAACAATGCTAAAGGGAACATGCATGACTACTTCGGCTCCCTCTTAATCTTTTAAGTGTCAATCGGCATAATCTGACATCTCTTGATGTCAGATTATGCCGATTCACACCGAAACCTGTGCACCTGTGAATCAAGGCCTGGTTGAACTGGCTTTTCCTGCAGAGGAAGGGCCGTAACACAAAAAAGAAAACGAGTAACAGTGCTGCGAAGAAACGAATCTGCAACCTGCTACAGGTCAATAAGGAATTGACAAGCTAAACGGCGAGGCTGGAATAGCAGATCGAGTAATTTAGTAGGGCAGCCACTAAAGCCTCCCAACAGGAAACTGACAGCCGGCTCGCCATGGATGACGGCGGGGTTAAGACAACGCCGGTAATCACGGGCCGGTTCGACAGGAATGGCTCTTATGAACAGGCCATGACGCAGTTTCGGTAGACCGGACCTTATATAGAACCCAGGTCGCCGAGGGCATGTCAGTCAGATAACCTAGAGGTTTCGACACCGTGAGGCCGGTCGACGTGGACCATAAGATCATTGCTGGAGGTGCGGCAAGAGGAACGGAGTAAGTCAAGGACCTCCATTATCAAGAGCTCTAATCGGGATAGTGTGGCCTAGTGATACACAAAATCGAGGTGCCATGTAGAGACAGCACGGGAATGAGAGGCACCCAATTATATTATGAGCGATACATCCGTGAGGAACGGAGTAAGTCAAGGACCTTCAATATCAGGAGCTCTAATTGGCATAGTGTGGCCTAGCGATACACAAAAACGAGGTGCGATGTAGAGACAGCACGGGGAAGAGAGGCACCCAATTATATTATGTACGATACATCCGCAATGGAAGCTAGAAAGAAAACTTTCTTTGACATCAGGGACTCCAGAGAGGAGCGACGGACTACGAAGTTGGCGGTTCAGCCACCAGGGGTTAACTCCACCACCGAGGGAACTGCTGGAGTACCTTTTTCTAATACCGAGTCTGATATGATTTGTGTAATACCGAGAAAAAATGGAAAAAGGTAGGAAAGGGAGAAAAGTGCCGAGTTCATTCTAGTGTGGGCCACGGAAACCGCTACTAATGCCGACCTCTTAAAGCAGGTTCGGGATGTAGACACCAGAGTCACAAAAAAAAACTAGGATGTGGGAGGTAATCTGAGGGTAGAGTTTCAGGGTAGAAGCGCACAGATCGAGCACCTCAGAGATGCGATAGCTGAAAAGATCCAGAGCGCCACTGCTTTATTAAAAGGACAGCCGCGGTCCTTCACTTGAACGGGATGGACCACCTCACCACTAAGGCTGAACTCACGGCGGCATTATTCAGGAATCTGGCAAAGAAGAACGTGCATTTGGGGTGGGTACACTTAGGTTGGCTTACGGGGATACCGAGGCGGTAATGGACATTGCCACCACGGAAATTTACGAGAAGGGGACCGTAAAGGTGTGGCTGGTACACTGCCGAGCCACCGTCCACACGGAGGTTCAGAAGGAGTGCTAAAGGTGCTGGGGACCGTGGCGCGAAACTAGCCAGGTGCATGTGAGTGGATAGGCATCATTATGTAGGCACTGTAGGAAAAAGGGGCACTATGCAAATAACTTAAGTTCCTTTTTGCATTATATTTGTGAAACGGAGATTGGTACAATACAACACCGTCGGGGCGACGATGGAACTGAGCCAGCACGCAGCTCCGTATCCTGCAAATAGACCTAAACCGAGCAGGAGCCTCAATTGTAGTGCCCAGTAAACCAAATGCTAGTCGAGGGACCAGAAGGACTGGTCTCGGAAGGCCGAGGGACCGCGTTGTGGACGGGCGGACTAGGACAGACGGACAGATGTGTGTTTTGTGGCAGCAATGATGGAGGAACAACCAATCGTCGTCAGTGTATACGTATCCCCTAACAGTGGCAAGTGCATATTAAATGGCTGCCTAGAAATGATTAAACTTCTACTGGCAGGTAGCGGTGCGGCCGGTGTTGTCATCCCCAGAGATTTTACTACAAAGTCGGCTGAGTGGGGGTGATCTACTGAAATTGAACGGGGAAGAGTGCTTGACTCTTTACCCTGAACTACGGCACCCTTACTTTTGACAGGGTACAGTACCAGGGAATGTTGGATTTGTGTTTCTGCTCTCCCTGCCTGGGCAGGAGGATCAGTGAATGGAATGTGTACGATATGGAGTCTCACAGTGACAACCTATATGCGAGACTCAATATCGGGGCTGTCAGTGGAGCAGGCAGGAGTGTGCCGGAGGCGATGGCTGGATTCAATGTGAATTCTCTTAACCGAGATAGGTTCTCCGAGGTCTTCAGTCAGGGAGGCACAACAGGGAGACACGCGAGATGAGTTAGTTGTCAGGCTAAAAGAGCTAACTATCCATTGCCGCCTCGCACGCGCAATGGATAGTTAGTTTATTGGTGGTTCAAGGGAATCGCTTTACTGCGGCGGGCGTGACTCGCAGGGCGATTCTCCTTCGCTAAAGCGGGCAGAGGCGTCCAAGAGCAGACGGGAATAACCACAGATCTACCATACAAGTCCTGAAGGTGATGTGGGATCAGAAATGGAGATGGCGTCTAGGTGCCCTCATCACAATTGATGTTAAGAATACGTTCAATACCGCCCACTGGCGACATACCATTAGAGTTGCGGGGCCTTGGTACTCCCGGAGGGCGTGATGCGGTTGGTGTCCAGCTATCTCGAAGATCGTCGGCTCTTTATCGAGCGTGTATGTGGGCGCATACCTAGGTACCTGGGACTGGTGCGGAGCGTTTCGTAGAAGTCGGCCTTAGGGCCTACCATATAGAACGTCATGGACGTGTATATTCTCCGAATATAATTCCCGGGAGAGCCAGCTTCGTAGGATATGCTGACGATGTGGCCCTAGTCGCGACAACCACTAGCGAAGAGCAACTGCAAATACGGGTCAACGACAGTTTGAAAGGGATGATGCGATGGCTGTCGATCAACTTCATCTAACTCGCCGAACCGAGGAAAAGACAGATGCGGTGCTATTGATTGGGAGGAAACGGTGCACGGAGATTCGTTCGGCGGAACGGAGGTAATTCCCAAATGGGAGGTTCTACCTGGGAATAGTAGTGGACCAGGGAATGGCCTTCTGTAAGCATGTGGAGGCCGCCGGAACAAGGGCTGCCAAATGCGCTGCGGCTCTGTCTGCCATTATGTTAAATACTACGAACCGGTTCAATAGCGGTTGATGCTGGCCTGCGTCACATTATGTTACACGACGCCCCGGTGTGGGGCTACCGTTTAGACGTCCATAGCACGTGCGTCCTAGTACCCTAAGTGCAACGAAATAGTGCCCTGAGGGCGGCGAGGGGGTACAGGCCGGTCTCAAGGGAAGCCATCCATGCCATCGCCCGTATACCCCCTGTCAAGCCACTGGCTCTCGAACGCACGGAGATATACTGGGAATACATCATTGCTAAGACAGCCAGATGCATGATGGAGGCACGATGGCTCTAGAGATAGAAGTGTGTAGGTAGAGGGTAAGGCAACCTGGATCAGGCGGCTTATCCCAGACCTCAAACTGTGGTCAAATAGGCGATAGAAGTGGAATATGACCTCACACAAGCCTTAACAGGGCATGGCTGTTTCAGGCAGTATCTGAAACGTATGGGCCTAGACCAGTCAGAGGTGTGCCCCCGTACACGGCGAAACATGTCATTTTCGAATTCTTCCCTACGGATGGCGACGGAGGTAAGTGCAGAAGCAACGGACAACATAGTTGTAGTTATGTTAGAAAGTCTCTAGACCTAGACCTAGTCGTTTATATGTGTCCACGCTCTTCCCTGGTCCGATCCACCATAACGGATCGGACCAGGGAAGAGCGTTGCCCCAAGAACTCATTCTAGCTGTGATACATATCTACTGTATACTTATTATAGCACACATTTAGTTTATCTACTTATTTATCTTACCATCTGTGTTATACTAACTGTGAGACGACTACCCACTGAGGCGACAGGGACGGTTTAGTTATTTATTTATGTTTGTAAATTTATATTTAGTTTCTTCTACAGAGTCATACCTCTCTGAGCCATAGCATCCCATACCAGGGCCGCTGATGGAAACATGAAGCGATCAATTTTTCACCCTTACAGGTTTTCCGTCTCAGCTCCACGTCTGTCATTGGTTGCTGCGTCTCTCTAATTAGATACAGTTATTACAGTTGTTGTGTGTACTTAAGCGATGCCCGATTGTCTGGGCAGATAAGCCAATCGGTGGAAAGTCACAACGAAACATGACCCTAATGACCTACTAACCCATTAGAAAGTGTAATTAGGACGACACTGAAGAGGAGAGAGTAGCAAGAATACCTTCAAAAGACACAGTCGCGGAGCGACCAAAAAAGCCACACTACACATAGTCTTCACCCAAACAAGATCCATAACTTTTCAACACCACAGCAATAGTTTTAGTCCTCAGTTATTGAGGTGGTGGCAGCGACGCTTCCAGTTTCTTTTGACGACGTTCCAAGAGTTAACCAGTTGGTATCCAGCGGTGGTTCCCCACAGCATTGGTGGCATCGATTTGGCAACTGGACCTCAGCATTGGCGTCATCGGCAGGATCTTTACATCGATCCACCAATCCACATCACAGTAATTGTTATTTGTTGAGTCCTTTTTTTTCATTAAAACAAAAACAAAACACTCGCAGTTGCAGCAGACACCCTCATCCTGAAGGCTTAAATGAGCAATCAGTTCCCGGCTGGCGGGTAAGAGCAAGGGTGTAGGGTTTAGTGTGAATTCCTTGAACGGAATTTCCCAACTATCCGGCGAGAAGCTCCGGCTTTTTAATAATTTCGTCACCTATTTTGATACGATTTTCCGCTTAAGATGAATTAAGAAATCCAAGTTTAATGTTTGTATGTGATGTAATTATTATTAAATATCATATATTATTAATATAGACAATCACGTAAACCTACCGATTACCACAACTACACATCCTCATTGAAAAATAAGCAAGATGTGTAAGCCACTAGATCAAACCCTCATATGCAAATAGCACAGGGCGAATTAGCAAGAGCGATATAACTAGCTGAGGGCAGACCCTATAATGAGCATGCTCCCCGATAGCATGCAAACTAAGTATATACAATTGATGTCGTAATACTAGAAAAAGAGACATGGGTGTCTATTCTGTAAGTTGACAGGTCTTGTAAACAGTAGCCTAACAGACCAGTCCATGTCAACAGAATAAACAACTGTTTCATCGTTGATATACCTCAGGCTCCGTGAACGTTAGTGCCTTATGTCAAATATCACAAATTTGTTAAAAGTGACGTTAAAATAGTGAAATGGTTATTATGTTTGACATATTTTTTACAGTTAACACAAGGGAGTATTACACTAGCCTTCGCGGACCGTGGGCCACTATTTTTTATGCTTTTCCCCTAGGACTTCTGTTCTAGTGTTTTGGCGACGGCGATCTCGCCGTTTTCGTGCACTAGGCTCCTTATCAGATATGATGCGTTATTCGAGAGAGCAGAGAATGAATGGAAGCAGTACAAGACCATCAGAGAATGTTTGACATTCCTGTATCTATGTTATTAAGTCATTAATATTTTCAAATTGTCAAATCATTTAGAACACACACAAGCAACAACAATTTATTGTACTATTACTATTGCGATAATTACAAAGCAAATCTAGCAAGGAAGATTTAGTTCGTAAAACATATGTTGCCAAAGATATGTAACAATGACACTTATTGCATAGCGAAACGTTTGCAGAACGAATCGTGCAGATGTTGGTGATATCAATATTGTTTTTGTTTAATTTGATTCTTATTTATAATAAAAACTCTGAGGATTTCAAATAGTATAATTACATGTTGTCAAGTCTATTCATTAGTAATTGTTTTAGAGGAAATAAGTAGTAGCAAAATTATCCTATAAAGAAACCAGAAATACGTCTTACAAATTGGACGATTGTTTATTTGAAAACAGCGTCGCAAAGTTGCCATTGTGAACGTCAATTAGAATAGTAATTCGTCAAATCGGTTTCTGCATGGCTCATTGCTAGAGTACTAGATTCGTAAATTGGAGGCATGGGGCGATTTCCCGTCATGTACTTAAGTGGCCGAGTCGTTTAATTATCTCCCTAAATTAGACGGAACCCCTATCTTTTCATTCGCATAATATACTAATTTATCATATTCAATAACTTATTTGAATAATATTTTCGTTATATAAATTCAAACATATGATATTATGTTTTTGAATTATTTTTTGAGAAGATAACATTAATTTTCAGTATGTTTAAATATTTAAATAATAGGAAAACGATTTGTCGGCTAGTAGACAATATAGAAATTCATAAGAAAATTCTAATATATCGCATCTTAGTACAATGTATAAATTATATTTTAATTACATAATAAGTAGAGAAACCAAATTTAGTGATACAAAACTTGACACAGACGTACGTAGTGATATCAGAAATGCTACCTGTTGAAATTTAAAATTCAAAATTCATATAAATCATTAAATTGCTGAAAAAACATGAACTTGTCTACCACAAACTAATCAAGACTAAGTTATGTGAAATAGTAGCCCCCGCCCCGTAATTAAATTGTCTGACAATGGACTCTAGATGCGGCCCGCTTTTTTGTAAGTGACCTACAAACTACAACATACTATGAAACACCCGTGCGTTCCGGCATGCCGACCACTTCATCAGCTGGTCATAGTTTACTATTCCAAAGCAGAGAATCGAAGACAGATTAATTTAGTTACATCCGATTAGATTAAGAACGGGTGGTTTTCGAGGACCTACACCAACAACATCGCACATGTGCAATGCTGCCCTAATCTGAGCTACATTTGTGAACCACCAACACCCCCACTCTACGACAATACTAGTACATTATTTGTCCACATGGACATACACAAATACATACCACTTTTGGAGTAGGTCAACCTGTATTTCGAGCAAGTGCACCTACGCGTCAGCCATAGGACATATGCCGTTTCGATAGAGACAACAAATCTATTATTGACCATATGTTAACTCCCAAAACTATCCAACGAGAAGTATGTAGATCTAAATTATGACTTCAAATAGAAATTAATACATTTAAAACTTTATGTGTTGACAGTAATAGACGAAATTCTACCGCAGTATTTAATATGGCTTATATATTTATATATAAATAAGCCCGTGAACCGTCAAATCAGCTCGCGACAAAATTGCCCGCAATATAATAGCCTCGAAAAAATAGCCCCCGACAAAATAGCCCCGCGACAAAATAGCCCCGCGACAAAATAGGCCCGCGGCAAAATAGCCTCGCACAAAATATCTCCGTCAACTATTATTGATAGATAATACGGGAAATTATTATGTTTATTGTAATTTCACACATATAGGAATGGTTGGCAGCAGTATATGGTTTATTACGCCACTTTATATTAAGTACCTATTATATTATAATCTGAATATTTATTAATATGTTTTAAGTTGATTTATAATTTATTTTATTGAACTGAGGCTGAGGTTAGTTAGGTTGGCGGCAGAATATTATTTATTACGACCTTTATATTAAACACCTATCATTTTATAACCTGAATGTTTATTATTATGTTTTTACTTGATTAATAATTTATTATTTTGTCGGGGAGCTATTTCATCGCGGGATATTTTGTCGCATGCTATTTTGTGGGGCTATTTTGTTGCGGGCTATTTTGTAGCGGGCTGTTTTGTCGATGTACCAAATAAAACAAACGGTAACAATCGGTAATGACGTCGATAACTAATAACAATCTCTCATGATGAACCCACTATGGGCTAGCCATTACGGATCATTTAGAAAACAGACGAGAGTCTGCTCCGTGGACCCGGGACATCACCCTTAACAAGGAGACTAATTATAGGAACTCAATGGCAATAGCAGTAGGGGCAGTCGCAGAATCGCTACACACATCACAGAGTAAAGTTCAACATCCAACAACTTAATCAATTATATCTTACTACCATAACACATCAGAAGATACTGAAATATTATTTACTTTTCGTCTTCATTTATGTAGTGATGACTGCTTCCTTTGCTTTCAAGACGAACTCCACATACCCATAGTCGGTGTAAAGCGGTGGTTCCCCACAACATTGATTGCACCTACTCCACAACTTAACCTTCAACAATTTGCGTCAGCGTCAGGATTTGCGTTCTCGTCGTTAACATAATTTAGAAAGTTTCATATGAATATTTTGTTATATGTACCAACGTGACTAAGTAAATATATAAATTTACCGGTCAATGTACATATTTATCAAATGAATTATATTAATCAGAAATTTCATACAAACAATTTTATTAATAATTTTGATTAGAGTAAACAGAATTGGATCATGATAGTTCAATATTATGCTCGTTTTTACGCGCGTTAAACTAATAAACATCGCCAACAAAGCGACACGATTCCACACTAGTGGTCGCGATTCCAGTTTATCGGGGTGGGCAGATGTGGTGGCTGTGAGCAGCCCCCAGGCCAGCCACGCGCGACCGTTTTATTTATTTTCGCTGCACGCGCTGCGACCCCTGACCTTATACGAAAATTGGTCCCAGCATTAGTTACAGTTCTACGCTCACGTTTAATTAGCATCAACCTAACGGAACAGACAATGCTGAAATGTTGATTGCATTCGCATATATTTTAAAACAGGTAGGCGCGGGGTGGATGCAGTTTATTAACGAGCTGATTAAAAGGATAATGCGAGTTCGTTACGCGAGCAGTTTCATCAGCAAATCCAATTAACTTTTAATAGGTTTCTCTTTAATAATGTCATTTAAAAGAATTCATAACTAGTTTGGCATTCAATTGGCAGTTCACATAGAAGTAGGTATTTGTAAACTGTAAACATTGCATCTCACTTGCCTCCACACATTTTCTGTCACCCAATTTTCCAACAAACCTTCTATATTTCGTGTCGTTTAATATTTCAGCTTTTTTCTTCACATTCCGAACCTGTTTTTCTTAGTTTAGCAATTTTACAAAATCAGATGCTGAATTCTTTTAGACATCCTTGCCTCTTGCCTTACCGTCCTGGACCCCTTCAATCTATTTTGATCAGTGTGTTCGTTTTATGAGTGATTGAGTGATGGCTATGTCAGGGGACTCTGCTTCTATCCCTTTATCTTCCTTTCTTAGAGTTACTTCTGTACCTCTACGGTACGGTCAGGTAGTCGTATATATATATATATATATATATATATATATATATATATATATATATATCTCTATTTTCAGCTCGCGAATCTAGCAGCACTCTAACGCCCGGATCATCGGTATCACGCCATATACTCCAATCCCCACCACCACATTGTTCTTCCTTTCTGCCCGCTGTTCGTCCTCCTCGCTGTTTTCAATTATCTCCGTCTTTTTGTTCTACAACCTGCACCCATTCTGATGCGACCTTTCCCCCTGCCGTTTCCCTCGCTTCTTCCCTAACTTCAATTGCTGATGCAACTTGTCCATCAGCTCTCCTTCTTCGATTATCTCTACATCTCCCTACACCCATCCATTACATGTATCTACGCTTTTTTTCTTTCCTCATAACCTCTCGATCTGGTTTTGATTCTTCTCTTTCTGATTTTAATATTTCCACTTAACTCTGCCTCTATTTTTATATTGAGTGTCGTAAATCAATAAGTGAATAATACATATTACGTGTATGTTGTATACTAACATTTTTGTGCTCGAAATCTCTGTGTCTATTTTGTGTTCTTTTTATGAATATAGTTTTTGTGATAAACACTTAACCCAAGTTTGACCTTTCATGTATGGAATTAATACATGATTGACACTCAGTGAAGACAATATAGCATTATATATGACAAAACACATAAATAATGGATTGAAACTTAAATAACCGTTGAAAAAGTGTATTTTTTAAGGTGCATAGGTAACATAGGTATATAAGTATAAAGGGATAGTTACTCGCATGGATGATTATTGAATAGCCGTTGAAAAAGGTGTACTTTTTAATGTGCATAGGTAACAGGTATATAAGTATAAAGGGATAATTACTCGCATAATGGCGACACTTCATTTCCTCAGAAAATGTGTCATACTAATTTTTATAGAGAGTTTTCGTTCTCCATTGTAGTCATAACTTACATTCAATAATATACAGAGAAAGCAAAATTAACTGTATACAATTTTCATGCCCATAGTCTATGTTGATGCACCTACACATACAGATATTGCTACAAATATAGAATGTTCAACATATAACAGTAGTTAAGCTAAAATTCTCATTAACAGTGCGCCTATTTAAAACTAATTTTTGAATTTTATTTATTTTAACAATATGAATCTTCGGTGGTCTTGAAATTAATCAACAATTTTTTTAAAAAGAGCTGGAGAATGCACTACAAAAGTAACTAATAAAAAACTTTCTTTCTATCTCCATAGGGTGTTTCTGTCGGAAAAGGGAGAAACTCGCAGGGCTTTAATACTCTGGGATTTACCTTAACTTCACTTAAAACGGTTGGTTTGTACCTAAGTAAGAGATGGACGGTGCCTCTAACTACTAAGACACTGAGATGGGTGTAATTAATAATGTTACGATAAAATATACAGGCTCCATAAGAAGACTCTTTATCTGGCGACTGTAAGTCTACAACTACAAGTCATAGTTGGCATGCAAGTTTATTTTTTGTTTGTTTATGTAAATTATAAGAGCAATTTTATATTATCATAAATCACTTTATTTGCCGTATGTGGCAACTGTGCTTCCGTTCACCCCACCAGGCATACCATAATCGAGTCATGCATAAATACCCGTGCTCCAGGCAAAAACTCATTCTTGCTTCTTCGTCTGCCTAGCCGACTATAGCAACTCGAACATGGTGATGTCCGGGTAAGTCTAGTTTTAAGCTATTGTAAGTAAAATGTTGCTGGTATATACCCTTTTTATATAAATAAATACCGATACTTATTAGCTCTTACAGTGTACACCCCCTAACCGCGACATATTGGTGGAAGCGCCGGGCGATGCTCGGCAAGATTGTTTATCAGTATTGTAGTTCCCAATAGTAGGTCGATACCTTACTCCTGTAGAAATCGTTAAGTGAATTTTCCCTAAAATTTTCAAATACACACCTGCTGCATGGTGTGTATTTTAAAATTTTCGGGAAAATTCACTTAACGATTTGGCTCATAGCGTTAGATGTAAATCCACTCTAGAGATCGGGCAGTGGTATTGATAGATTTTACGATGAGATGCTCAAGTTGTAACAAAATTAACGAATAAGCGAAGAGAGAAACATCGGAGTTTCTGACTTGTGGGGCAGAGATATTAAAAATTAATCACTCACTGGCACATATCAAGGTAATGGCGGAAAATTATATTGAAACAATGGGATTAAGTAAATTAGTCAGAAGGGAAAGCGGTAAATATTGTGGGGTTGATCGCCAAAATGTTATTCGGAGTATTAGACGGCGATGATGGGAACCGCTATGATTCAATTTTGCAAGGTCTGGAGTCTAACAGTGACTTTGTATTGCATATTGTATAGGACTACGGTGGTAACTTAGGAGTATTAGGAACAAATGAATCAATAGTAGCCGTATATTATAACCAACAATTACTCAATAATAGTTTCTTTTATTTTTATTTAATTAATTCGCAAATATGACAAGGGAAGCTACTTTGATTGGGAAGTGTTAGAAGCAGCGTTAAATGATCACATGAGTACACTGAAAATGCCGTTTATGGAATAAGAAATAGATTGGGTAGGTTTAATTCAGTAAGTTTAGTCAAAATAGGGGTAGTATACCCATTACTTATTACTTACTCTACGAGAATTTATTTCCAGACTAAGCAAACTAAGACTTATGATAAAACCGATTAAAAACGCGTCTCACTATACTCCTATTCAAAATTAGAAGCATTAGTCAAAGTCGTATATTTTTTCCAATTATAGTGCCCTTGATTTTAGGAACTCCGATTACAGTATATCATCTTATACCATACCCGCAGATGGTTAAAGATATTTTTTTTAATTTTTAAATTATTATTATTATTTTTTATTCATTAGAGTTGGTTTTAACGACAGGAATATCTTTTGTTTAATAGTGACTTACATAGTAATTGAAATACGTTAAATAATTTTACAATTTATCAGAATATAAGAGAATTATCGACTAATATTCAAGCGTTTTGTGAGATAATTTTTTTTTTAATAAGACTAAAATATAATAATATATACAAAAGTAATACAGATTGTTAAAAAAATCATGTTTCCTGCAAGCAAATGGACGATAGCTTCCTCGGTGAAGGGCACGTCCGTCTGCTTGGTTTAGGAAACTGCTTCCATTGTCCGTTGTCTTGGATGTTTGGTTAAATGGTCAATTGTTACGTCCTTTCACTTTTTATATGTTCTTTGCACTCACTTTTAAATTTTTTGATGTCCTTGATGTCTTTAATATATTTTGGTAGATTGTTATATTCCAATGAGTTGTTTATGATAAGGCTTTTATTTAGGGTGCTAGTTTTATTCTTTATTGGGTGAATGTCATTTTTTCTTCTTGTATTATATTCATGAACTTGTTTGTTTGTTGCAAGGTGGTTGTTTGTTTTTATTGTACATGTTTTTTTATGTATTAGTATGTTTTGGTTTAAGGTTATTATCTCTGACACAGTTAGTTCGTTAATTGTGTTGTATATATTTTTGGATGGTGTTCGATGTGGAAAGTAAAGAATTTTCAATAATTTGTTTTGTTGTCTTTGCAATTTATTTTTGTTAGCTTTGGCTGTGTTGCCCCATATATTGCTTAAATAGTTAATATTCGACGTGAAAAGCGCTTGATATACACTCTTCTTTATGTTATCGGGTAGATATTTGTGTACAGTTTTCAGTGCTCCTATTATGTTTGCATTTTTTTCCCTTAATTGTCGTATATGTTCATCCAATTTGAGGTCGGATGATATAATAGGTCATAATAAGTATTTTATATATGGTTTTGTTTCTATTCTTGTTTCGTTTATTGTTACATTAATATTTATTGTTTTTCGTTCTTTTGTGATAGAATCAGCATGCTTGTTTTGGTTTCATTGATAGTTGATGAAGATTTCTGCTGAACCATTCTATTAACTTGTCTATGTCACTACTGATTTTTGATTGTATTTCAGTTTCACTCGTTCCACTATATATAATCGATGTATCGTCTGCGAATAGGTATAGGTTTCCTTTCAATTGCAGTTCTTCAATATCATTTATATATATATATATATATATATATATATATATATATATATATATATATTAAATAGAGGATTGGCCTATATTCTGGATTGGCAGTGTCACTTAGAATGTTTCCTATTCGTGTTTGTTGGGTTCTGTTTTTCAGATACGTTTCAAATATTCTTATTTCTATGTTAGCTATCCCTGCGTTACGTAGTTTTTGAATTAATATTGTTTTAGAGACGGTGTCAAACGCTTTCTTCATATCCACGAATAGGGCTGTGGCATACTTTCCCTCATCCAATTTTTTTTTGTATATTTAAGATCATATCAGTTGCGGCTGATGTAGTACTTGACTGGTTTTGGTATGCGTACTGATGTTTACAGACCAAATTGTTTTTATTTAGATGATCTATCAGTCTTCTGTGTAATATTTTTTCGGTAATCTTTGAAAATATTGGTAGTAGTGCGATGGGTCTATAATTCTCCGGTAAGCATTTATCTCCAAGTTTATAAATTGGGATTATTATGTTTTTTTTAAAGAAATTTCGCAGTGTATATATTTGTTTTATTTTGCATTGTTTGTAAGTTTGAAGGAGTGTTTGATGCACTATTTACTTGCTTTTCTGCTAATATGCTTCCAATGTTAGCGAAATAATTATTAATTATGTTACTGACCTGATTACTGTTAGAGGTTGTTTGACCATTATCAGTTCTCATTTTTATTGTCTTGTTTCATTTTCTTCCTTCTTTTTAGCAATGAATTTACTTCGTGCCACGTTTTTAGTGTGTTTCCTTTTGGGTTTTCTAATTGTTTGTTGTAATATATTTTTTTTCTAATTTTAATTTTAACGTGTGCCTCTCCCTTCAGTTGTTTATATTTATTTTTTAGGAATTCATTATTCGGATTTAATTTCTGCCTGTGAAAATAATAATTCCTCTCTTTTATTATGTTCGCAATCTCCAAGTTGACCCATTCATTGCATTCCTTTCTTTTGAAGGTTGTTTGTTTTGTATTTTGTTTCGTCCAATCGGTTAAGATTTTTATTAATTTATCAAATGAGTCGATTTTATCCAAGTTTTGTTTAAATCCAATTTTAATCGCATCATAATTAATTTTCATCTGTGTAGTCGGTATATATTTATTTTTTGTTTTATAATTTAGCAAGCATGTTGTTAAAATAGCATTGTGGTCAGATAAATCACTTGATATTATTTCAATTTTTTTAAGCATTTGTTTAAAATTTGTAATGATGTGATCTATTATTGAATTAGCTGTTGTAAGATTATCATGATCAATTTTATTCATTACTTCGTATTCTTATTCTTCTATCATTTCCTTATATTCCATTACTGAATTATTCGTTTGTGTGATGTATATATTGAATTCACCTAATATTATATTTGATTCATTGCCCTTCAATATAATTGATTTTAGTACTAGCAAAAGTATTTTATTCTTTATGGTAGGCGGTTTGTATATTAGCGTAATATATGTTTGGTCTTCTTCTAGCCATCACTTAAGTATTTCGATGTTTTTTATGGTTTTATTTAATGAGATTTTGAAGTTCTTGTCATTTTTTATGTAGAACGCAATTCCGCCTCCTGTGCTTTGCCTGCAGTTATGAACTGCTTTGTAGTTTTTGATACTATAGTTGGATGTTTCATTATGGTATAACCATGTTTCTGTGAGTGCTACGTAGTCTAGGTTTGTGTATATGTAAGGTAAAATTTGTATTTGATCAAATTTATTTCTTAGGCTTCTTATGTTTTGTAAGTAGATCGATTTTAGTTTCAATTTTGGATCCAGTTGATTGAAGTTATAGTTATATTATTTTTTATTATTTTTCTTATTTATGATGTTTGTTTCTGTTGTAATTTCAAAGCTTTTATGTCATCGATGCATCTTATTTTTATAATTTTGTCTTCTGTGTTTCTTCTTAAGAATATGTTACCCTCTTTCGTCCATGAAAATTTGAATCCATCTGTTTTTTAAGTTGTCTTGCCTAATAAAAGAGTTTTGTATTGTTTGGAGTTAACTCATCATTGATAAATATTGGTTGGTTATCTCCCTTTAGACCTTCTTGAGATTTTATAGATTTTATGTCTCTTCGCTTTTCTAATATTTTAGTTTTCTGCGACATGTCTGATAGCTTAAGTGTTATGGGCCCTGATTCTTTGCTCCTATAGCAGTCTACTATTTCAGAGGGGTTGATAGGTATGCCCATTCCGTTAGTTATTTTTGTAATTACTTCTTTTATATTTTCTTTTGTTCCCTGGGATGGAACACCTTTAATTATTATGTTGTTTTTGATCTGTTTTTGTTCTAGGTCGTCACACCTTGTTTCTAGTTCATTGATTTTATTCTTAATTTCTTTGTTTTCTTTTTCTGGCTCTTTTAGGAGTTTAAATAATTTCTTCCTGTGAGTCGTGAAATTGTTTGGACATAAATTCCATTGCTTTTTCTATGCTATCTAGCACTTTTTGAATATCTCTTATAGAGTCAATTTCATCAATGTTTTCTCCACTTGATTTTCCATTCTCTTCTTCAGATTCGCTTTTCCTCTTTTGGTTTTGTTTTCTTGGTTTAGGCCTGTTGGTATGTTTTCAGAACGGCACTGTTTTATTTGCTATTTTAAGCTGAGCGGAGCTGCGCGCGCGTTATGTTTATTTCTATTTTGTTTTTAGGTTATATTGGAATGCACTGATTATTAAGTGATTGCCCGTTTAATTTATGATTAACTTAGTAAATTGAATTAATCACGCTAACTGCTTGCTTTATTCACTAATTCACTTCGTTCAACTATTTAATACCGACTAGAAGTGGTTACAATAGATTAAATTCTTCTCCTTGACAAACGCGTTTTAAATAACTTCCTCTTCGAATTTAATAATATACATTCAACAAATGATTGCGATGTTGGATCTATTAGAATCAATCATATAGATTCCATTAGTTAAGCCAAATACATGGGTGTTGATCTGTCCAACATCGGATAAGGCTTCTATTTTGTATGACAATGCACGTTTCAATATCCAGTTAGCGCTGAATAGCACAATCCATTTTCATAAGTCTTACACACTACCAACGGTTACTGGTAGCGTACATAGTACTTTAAGTTGGTCATCGAGTGATAATAAAAATTACCTCATTCCAACAGTTAATTTATCTTTTAACTTAATTCAGAATAACGATAGTTTGCGAATATCCTTAACCGATACGGCAAAATAAACGAATTAAGTAATATCAAAATGCATACGATTAATCAAATAGTATCGATAGGAAATAGTTTATTTATTACAGTAATTATTTTATTGGTCGTTATTTGTTGAAGAAAGAAGAATATGAAATCCACAACTATAACTTGAAAAGATGGAATACAGCTAAAAGTAGCAATGACCGCTGATGCTATTACAGAGGTTTAATCAATTTTTTATGAAGTGTCTGACCTCAAATTAGTCTAGTTTGTATAAAATGTTATATTTTTTATGTACAATGAGCAATTAGTAGGAAGTAGTGAATTGAGTTTAGTATTTTTTATTATAGGGAATGCAAATGCCGTTGAGCCCTTACCGGTGTGAAGATATCCTCTAAGATCCCAGCCTCTATACCGCGCGGCGCCGCGGGACCGCGCGCACTGCAGAATGTTTTTGGGTCTGTACTGACCAATTGGGGTGCCCAATAAAATCCAAATTTTGAGAAATCCTTTATACATGTCTTGCTGATCATAATATATAGTTATATATTTTTATTAATAATTTTTATAGGCGTTATTGTATAATATATGTTGTTACGTAAATTATTATTTTTTCCAGCTCACTGTCATACAATTTATTTGAAAAAATTACACAATGTTTACAATAAAATTGCAATGGAAAATGGAAAGTTTCAACCTGAGCACCTTGTTCCTTCTATTTTTTTTTCTTATTTTTAACTTTTCCGCTCTTATCTCGATTTTAGTGGCTGGGTCGATAAAAAAATTATGCAACATATTTTGTTTAATTTTTTTACTGATCATAGTGCAGAACATATCAGTGCACCAAATAGCCGAAGAAAATTATTATTATTTACCAGCCCACTGTGATATAATTGATTTGAAAAATTACACAATGTTTATAACAAAATGACAATGGAAAATGGAAAGTGTCAACCTGAGCACCTTGTTCTTTCTATTTATTTTCTATTTTTAACTTTTCCGACGATTTTATAGGTTGGGTCGATAATAAATTATGCAACATATTTTGTTTAATTTTTTTGGATCCTAGTTCAGAACATATCAGTGCACCAGAAGTTTTTTTTTTCGGGCTATAATGTAAAGTATGCAATATGCAAGACATATATAAAAGATTCCTCAAAATTTGGATTTTATTGGTCCTCCAATTGGTCAGTGAAACCCGGAAACAAGTTGCCGCGCGCGCGGTCCCGCGGCGATGCGCGGTATAGAGGCTGGGATCTTAGAGGATATCTTCACACCGGTTGATCCCTTCCAGTACAGTTAAAAATAAGATATTCAAGTAATATGAGTTAATTGGAAAAATATAACTTGTAATTGGGAGTATTGTATACTGTGAAATAATATTATATTGGGAGGATATTGTTGTTGAGGCAGCTCTGGTGCCCAAATAATGCTACATTAGAGAGACAATGTTATAGAATTGGGAGTACATTGTTGTTAAGACAACTCTGATTCCCAACGGAAGTTATATTAAGTGAGAATATATAATAATGAGTATTGTATGGAGTGAGGTAATATTATATTGGGAGTAGGTTGTGGCTAAGGCAGCTCTGGTACCCATACGAGTGAGGATTATTATTTGTGAGGTAATATTATAATGAGACCAACATTATTTATATAACTCTAGTGCCAGTATAATACAAATGTGACTATGACTATGATTATTGTACTTGACAAATGTTGCTCAACCAATTTAGTTTTTCTTATTCATTTTAATTGTTAGGGATCAGACCATAATTTTGAATTTTAATTTGTATCAGTAATTTTGTGAATCGTTATCATATCCCATGCTGCGGACCCGTCTGTGAGAAATGCTACGAAGGAGACGACCAAAAGGGGGACGAGCAACTTCTAGTGCAAGAATATGAGAAGGTAAATGGATACTATTAACAATAATGGTTATCGAGTAGGATAGCCGGAAAGGCAGGAAAAGGACAACACAGTAAAGACTTGTTACAAACAATAACCCCATGTCAAAATAGCCCACTACCATTCTGCAAGTCTCCAAAAAGCAAATCCCAGTTCCGTTCAATAGTAGCCCTACGAACTGTACACATCGGTCGTTGAAGAGGAGTGTGCGTACCAAAGACTTATGGTATGAGATTAGGGATTTTAAGTGTTTAATAGTACTTTATTTATTTTTTATATAGTAGATTTATGTATTTGCTATATTATATCTAAAATGTCGGGGACATTTTTTGAAGAGACAGAGGATATCACAAATCGGTGGGAACTGCGCTCCCGTACACCCCACCGGGCATACCATGCTCGAGTTACGCATACATACCAGTGCTCCAGGCAAAAACTCTCTGTTACCTCTTCGTCTGCCTGGCCGTGTATTGTAACTCCACTATGGCGATGCCCGGGTAAGTCTATTGTTAAGCTATTGTAAGTAACATGTTCCTGGGCAAATACCCATTTTATATAAATAAATACCGATAGCTCTTACAGTTTACACGTTCCTATCTATGACAATATTGCAAAGATAGTGACGATCCTTTAATAAATAGCATTATTTATGTTGCATATATTAATATATACTTTAATATATTGAAAATACATACTTTAGAAGGAAAGACATATCGAATAACATCAACATGGACAATACTGTTAAAAAGTAATAAGACCGAGGATAATACACAGCAGTGAAAAATGGAATATGCCGGATAGGTAACAAAACAAAATAAACACCATGGAGATGAGATACCTAAGAAGAATAGAAAACAAGACCAGAACGGACAAAATAAAAAAAATAAAAAATATATATAAAAGCCCAATTCAGATGATTAGGGCACATATCTGGAAGACTGTTACGAATGATTTACGAGAACAGAGCAACAGGAACCAACTGCATATGGAGGCCAAGGAAAACATGGGACGACAGAATGAGAGAAGCAAAGTAAAAATATTAAATAAAAAGCGATAAAACAATTAACACTAGATAGGAAAAAATGGAGGGAGATATACACACACAAGATAAATAGAAAACCGTGTCTGGACGAGAAATAGAAGAAAGCGAAGGAGGATACAGAAGTTACCACAGAATTAGCAAAAAGGAGAGTAACAACAATCAAACGACACAAAATAAATATGTATTAATGAAACGAATAAAATAAAATAGATGTAGAAATGTACATAACGTATATTATATATATATATATATATATTGTTACGTAGAGCGGGGGTTGGGGGGTTCACCGAGGTAGCTCAGGTTTGGGGGTAGCGTCGCACAGCACCCTGTGCGACGCCGCCTTTATTACTTAGTACTTGATGACACACTTGATCAATACATTAGACTGATTGACTACTGACTGATTGATTGACTTACAATTTTAACTATAGTTTATATACTAAATTAATCTGTCGTCGCTGCGATTCGTGACATCACGCTCGCGGTTCTCTGCATGGAAACGCCGGACACTGGCCCGATGACGAAATACCTGACCTGCCAGAATGTGTATTCGTTTCTTAGTCTGTATTGTTGCTAAGTGTCGTCTTGCAAAACAATTGGGTCACTTAGGGTATTCCGCCATTCGATTGCGCGTACGGCTGTTGAGTCAGCGGTCAGCGGGCGTTAGCCCGAATGTGTAATTGCGAGCGCGATGTACGTTCGTTAACCTATGACGACAGATTAATAATTAATAAATATAATAGTATATAATCTATCCCTAAATCCCATTTATATCTAGTTAATTATAGTTACTTTGTGACATGCCCCTCTTTTACAAATTGCTCGTCCCAGAGCATTTTATATCTAATCCTAAATCTAACAAAGTATATTTTATTAATTAAACCCGCACTATGTTGCAATACACTTAATTACACTTAAACACTATCCCGCACTATTTTAAATTTAGTCTATTTCTACAAAGAGTCTTTGGGGGCCGGATCAACGTCGGGCGGCTGGCCTCTTGGTCGGCTGGCATCCTCGACCGGCAAGCATCTTCGTGCAGCATCATCGTTCGGCTGGATGGCCTCTTCGTGGGGCTGGCTGGCTTCCTCGTGCGGCTGCCTGGCTTCTTCGTGCGGCTGGCTGGCTTCTACGTGCGGCTGGCTGGCTTCTACGTGCGGCTGGCTGGCTTCTTCGGGCGGCTGGCAGGCTTCTTCGTGGGGCTGGCTGGCTTCTTCGTGGGGCTGGCTAGCTTCTTCGTGCGGCTGGCTGGCTTCTTCGTGGAGCTGGCAGGCTTCTAAGTGGGGCTGGCTGGCTGGGTAAAATTTTGCTGACGTCTAGTCTTAAGTCTCCTAGATTCCATCTCTTGACATCCAGGGATCCTTAAGCTTCCGGAACCCCTCACTGGGCTTCCAGGTATCCATTTTCTTCCGGAGCCCCTCTCTGGGCTTCCAGGTAATTTTCTTCCGGGAAACGCGTTACATTTTTCATCTCTCTCATTCCTCTCAGCTTCCTCAGGAGCTCGCTTCTGACTTCCGGTGGTCGGTGCGCATTCCGACGTCCCGGGAAACGCTTTGGCCATCTCAGTAGCTCGGTCCTGACTTCCGGGTAAACAGCAGCAGCAGCGTCTAGACGTCTGGGAGGGCCAGTCCCTTCCAAAAAAAGTAATTTAAATATGAGGCGATCAATGATAATTTTGCTTCACTTTCGTTATTTTTTTTTCTTCTTAATTAAAGTCGTTTTCCAATGTGGCACCTTCTATCGAAGCTTCTCAAAATGTTATCCTAGCACACTGCGGGCCCACAGAGGCTCAGATTAATTTCAGAGCAAGTAGCATCTTTGTCGTGATAGAGTGGATTTTGTTGTTCATTTTTCTATGCGTGCGGAGTTAAAGGTTTTTGAAATTTCCATTTCTGGCTGCTTCTTAATTAATTAATAAATTTTTGTTTCTAGAAATTTTGTTCTTGGTCGTCCTCTTTCGTGTTATAAATTGATAGCCCCAGCCATGCCCGCTTGCGAGATTCTACAACTTCATCTCATGCTGTCCCAAGTAACTGCACGACTTGGAGATGTCCTATCTATTCGCTAAAGCGGTTTTCTTATAATCAGCCATATACGATACATATATGCGATTAAACATCGAGGACGAGATACATATTTGAACACTTTCTTGCCTGTTAGCTGCCAGAGCTCGTTCCAGGGTGGTATTTTCCATGATTCGTCGTGGTTCTTCTCCTCCTGCCTGCTTCTCTTCTCTCGGTGTTCGTCTTGATACTCCTCTTCTTCTTGTCGCTAGCCCCTCTGGTCCTTTCCTTGATAATCTTCCGTCTCGTGGTCGTTTTCGGCTTCCTGGTCTGCTAGGAGGTCCCTCGTTGGACTAGTGGGGCTCCTGGCTAGTGCTGCTCTTGGTGAAAAAATGTTTGCATTCTCACCCTCTTGGTAGTGTATCTCGGTGCTACGATGTTCCGGTCTGAACGGTGATGGTCCATCCTTCTCCAGCTTCGTCTTGAATCTGGTGTTGTATGAGATTGGTCCAGCTTACGGGTTTGGCGCCTCCACCATGTCGCGGTGGTGCGGGGGTTCCACCATAACGTAGAGCGGGGGGTTGGGGGGTTCACAGAGGTAGCTCAGGTTTGGGGGTATGTCGCACAGCACCCTGTGCGACGCCGCCTTTTCTAATTTTATTTTTTTTATTTTTATTTTTATTTATATTAATTATAGTTACTTTGTGACAATATATATATATATATATATATATATATATATATATATATATATATATATTATATATAACATATAACATTAAAGCTTTACACCAATGATATGGTAGATTCGATTAAATAAATAAATAAAATATTAATATGTTTTGAAATATTATCAGCTATTATATAATATTAGTTATAAGAGCTAATTTTAATATAAATATCGACCTCCCTACAGAAACCTAATTAATTACCCATCGTTCCGCATCGATTTTAATTATGGGGGCATGATATTAATGGCGCTTCACCGTGCTCTAATGCAGGATAGCTTAATTAATTAATAACAGAGCTAATATTTAACACACACAAATTGAAAGAAATTCATTATTCAATGACAAAATTGCATTTTTATAAAAGCTATTTAATAATTAACTTAGGTAGCACTTAATTTTTCGATGTAAGGTTCAATAATATAATGAATGTAAACAAATGTTTATTTTTTTATCTTTTATCGTTTTTACCCATTTAATTATTTACCATACTTCATCAATAATAAAATAAAATTTATATGAATCACGTGAGATGTTAGAGCATTATCAATACTCTTAAATGTGGTTTTGTCGAAAGCTGAAGGTGCTTTGTCAATGAATGTGGCAAGCAACGAACCTTTATGCTACAGTCTTTCCCTCTATCCTAGAAGTCACTAGGTGTAGGGCTAATTCTTAATTTATTTTAGTCATACTTATAATATGGTCGGCTAGTGCCCAGCAAGACGAACTGGCTGAAAACCAGGAAAAGGCTACGACCAACGTACTAGCTGTCATCGCTAAACTACTAAAGATCCGGATGAGATCCCGAATGAGATTGTCAGACAGATTGCTCCCGCATATAAATAAATAAAGGATATTACTTCATCCATTTGACGCTGGATGTGTGTGTTAATCCGTTGCAGACACCTGTCCGTCTCTTGTCCTCGTTTCTTACCCTGTCTCATAAGAAGATGCCCAGCATAGCCCGTTCCATTGACTTTTGTGTAACCTGTAGTTTGACTGCGGAGGTCTTTGTTAGTATTAAGGTCTCTGACCCATATGTCATTATCGGTATCATGCACTGTTTGAATACTTTCCTTTTTAGGCATATTGGAGGATATTCTTAACCATTCCAAATGCAGCCCATCACTGTATCTCGCATGTCTAATTATCGCCGCCTTGGCGTATCTGATGATCCAGGTATATATAGGAAGTCACTTGTTCTATACTTGAATCATCTATTTATATTTGATTGTTTAGTACTAAGTTGGTCATAATATTTGTTTTGTGCATATTCATCTTTTTTTCGTTCCTTCTTTCAAATCCTTAGGCATCGTTTTCGCATCTGTGATATTGTCAGCTATTAGAAGGATGTCATCTATTAGAAGGATGTCATCTACTAATCTCAGGGAATTGAACCGTTCTCCATCCACTTCGACTCTTAAGGTTTCCCAGAATACCATTTTAAAAGCAGATTCAAGGTCAGTAGTAAATAGTTTTGGGGAGATAGTATCCCCTTGGCAAATTCTCCTACCGATTTTTAATTTGTTGGTATTGTCATGTACTCTTATACTTGCTGTAGCGTTGAGCAAATATAATTTAGTAACTATCAATGGTATATTCTTGCTTGATATAGAGCTGCTTTTATAGCGGGTAGTTCGACTGTATCGAACGAAGTCAATGAATATCAGTACTAGAGGCGTTTTGTATTCGTTACACTATTCAATGATTGTTTGTATTACGTGAAGATGGTCATTCGTTCCATACCTTGTTCTGAACCAAGCCTGTTCTCCGAGATGATAGAAGTCTAGCTTGGTTTCTAACCGTTGTGTACGTATTGTTGTAAAGAGTTTATACAAGTGTGATAGCAGACTTATCGGTCTATAGTTTCCGAGCTGTGTTATATCAACTTTACTGTAGAAATAATTGTGGAGGCGTTGTTCCATTTTCTGGGTGTAACACCTTCTTCTAGGCAGGTGTTGAACAATATTTTAATTGAATGGAGTGGAGTATTTTCTCCTGGTTTTATGGATTCAATAGCTATGCCATCTTCATCTAGAGATTTATTGTTCTTCATCTCCGCAAGAGCAATTTAAGCTATATATTAGGCATGTCCTCTGACCCTTGATTTATTATCTTCCAGGCTGTTCTTCTATTTGCTGCAGCCGACTCTTGTATAAGGTTGCGTAAATCTCTTTTTTCAGAATATCGTCTCTTTGTGTAGCTAGAGTTCCTATGCTATCTCTAAGTTTGAAAATTTTCGGTCTTAGATTTGAAAGATTTCTTCTTAGTTCTTTCATACTCCCGTTCTTCTCGATAGTTATTTTCGTCTGTTCTGTATTATATCAACATATGTCATTTTTGATCTCCCTTGGTTAAATCTTTAAGCTGTTTTGAGTTTGGTTCGCCGTTTTTCCTCATCACTCTCCTAGAGTTCATAAGCTCTCTGGTATGTGTACTGATTTTACTTGTTTGTTCTCTGTTTTGGCTTACAATATTTCATTGTTGCTTCATTTATAGATTCAAGGATTTTGGGATTTAGTTGGTCTGCTGTGTTATGACCATTTTCGAATCCTGTGTTTTCAAAGTTTGCTTTTATCATTTCAGCGTATTTGTCAGCTTGTTTTGGTACCGTCCAGCCAACATATCTTTTCTTTGTTACCAACTTACGCCTTTCCTTGTTTAGATTTAGTGTGATTTTTGCTCTTACCATTCTATGGTCATTTCCTGTTGTAAAACTATTTAGTACAGTGACGCCATTGACGATACGTTTCTTTATCGGCTAGAATAAAATCAATTTAACTCTTCTGAAGACACTCAAACAAAATAAAGACCTTTATTTGCATATCAGCCCAACCCTTCCCTTTTACACACATTCCCAAACAGTACTTTCACAGAAAGAAATCAAAAAAGACACAAAAAAAAGAGTACAAATTAACATAAAATACATTTTTCTATGCATTAAAATAAATCCCCTATGCCCTCGCCAATTTCCTTTCCCACGTCAGCCTCCTGCAGATTTTCACGCCTTTCCCATCCTCTCCTAACCAGTCGTTCAGCTTTCTGCACTCTCCAACCCACTCTTCTTTCACTCCCTCAGATTCATTGCTAAGGTGCCACCACGTGTCACTCCCCTTCCTACACAGCGCACACGCGGTGTACCCCAGCCCCATCCACACTTTTCTTCCTCGCTCTTCTAAACCACACCTCGCTCTTGCCATGCATACTTTGTCCTCTCTGCTCCACTCTCCCTTGGCTTGTATGAGCTCTGAGCCATTCTCACTTGCCTTTCTTGCCACTCAAAATCCCTCAATCTCTCCCTTATCTCAGTTCCTAGGCTACCCCTTTCTCTCAGCTTCTCCTCTACCCACATCTCAGACATACCCACTCTTTCATACATCCTTTCTCTATCCTTCCTCCATCTACTCTCTGTTCTACTCTTACACCTCATCCATACCTCCCGTACCAGTCTTTCCTCGCCCAAATCGTGCAATCTTTCCTCAACTTCACAACCCTCACACACGACTCCCACCACATACTCATACGATTTGTCTCCTGCAACAGCACTGCCCTGGGTGTCGACCTTTCGAGCCCTAGCAGAGTCTTCAGAAACCAACCTTGCTCCCTTTTTATTACCTCCTATTCATGCAATTCCCACACTTCCACTCCATACAACAATATAGGTTTTACACACGCATAGATATGGGCTTGCACGCCCTTACGAGGTTACCACCCCACAAACTCCCCCATTTTCTGCACGCAATCCCCCAAGCCATTCTTGCTTTCGCCTGCATACACTCCACATGTATCCTAAGCCCTCCTCCACAGTCAAACCAAAAGCCCAAATATTTAAAGACATTCACTCTCTCAATCAGCCCTTCTTTCCATTTCAGCCCTTCGTCCTTACCCCTCCCGCCCCTATTCCTAAACAACATCCATTTGATCTTTTCCACATTCACCACTAGCCCCCTCTTATCCAGGTATCTACCCATTCTATCCAACATCTCTTGCATCTCTTCCACTCTCTTGGCCACCAGCACCACGTCATCTGCATACGCCAACATCCACACTTTGGATCTACCCACCACGACCCCTCCTGCCTGTCCTCTTCTCAGCACCTCTTCCAACTCGCTCGTGTACAGATTAAACAGGAGGGGGCTCACCGGGCACCCCTGCCGTACTCCCACATTCACCCTAAATTTCTCAGATATTTCTCCATTCACTCTTGCTTTCGCCCATGACTCTTTATACACCCTTCTCACCCACTCCACTCCTTCCTCTTCCATACCCAATCTATCCTTACATTCCACCAGTTTTCCCCTAGGAACTGAGTCATACGCAGCTTTTAAATCCACAAACACCGCATACACTCTCCCTTTGCATTCCAGCGCTTCCTCCGCCATTCTCGCCAGCGTGAAAATCTTCTCCCTCGTCCCTCTTCCCCTTCTGAACCCATCCTGGCATTCCGGCAGCAGCCCTTTTTGTTCCACTTCCCAATCCACTCTATTTTTCACCATAGTCATCATCAATTTATAACCGGCACTCATAATGGTGATCCCCCTATAGTTTTTTACGCCTCTCCTCCTTTGTGCACCGGTACGACCACCCCCACACGCCACTTTTCCGGCACTTCTTCCTCTCCACTCCACACCTTGTTAATACTCTGCCGCACCTTCTCCCTTCCTTCCACCGGTAACTTTTTGAAAGCCTCTGCCTTCAGCCCATCTTCCCCCGCTGCCTTTCCTAGTTGTAACTGTTCCAGGGCCACCTCCACCTCTTTCCGCGAAAACGCCTCCCTTCGTACCACCTGTCTCGCACTCGAACTGCCCACCTCCACCTCAGACCCCGCCATCTGTTTACAACTCCTCTTCCATTCTGCTAGCTCTATGTTCACTTTACCCTGATTCACCCTTCCTTTTAAGATCTCCCACATCTGTTTCTCCACCACACACTCCCTCAACCTCTTTTCCACTTTCTGCAACTCCTCTATTTTTTTCCTCTCGCACGTACTCCCGAACTCCCTTTTCGCCTGATTTACCCTTTCGACTGCACATCTGCCGTACCTCAAATTCGCCATTTCCCTCCCCCACCTCGTCTTCTTTATCTTACACTCCTCGTCGAACCAACATTCCCTCTGGCGTCCATTCTTCTTCCTCACCACTAACGCAGTCGCCATCACTCTCTCCAACTGTAACATCGACTGCACCTCCTCCCACTTCACGCCCGTTAGGTTTTTCTCATACACCGCAATTTCTACTTCGCTCCATCCAAACCCTTGCTGCCCCTTTTTCTCCTCCCTCTTCAAACCTTCCGTCCTTCTCAAGACCACTTCCACCGGCACATGGTCCGACCCCCCACATTTTCCACCTTGAAGCACTCCAACTCCTCCCTTGCGATACTTTTGACCACCACATAGTCCAATACCGAACCTCCTCCGTGTCCACAGAACTCTTCTTCCCTTCCCAGTCCCCTTCGCAGCAGCCATTCAGTACATCCTACCCCGACTTTCTCACCCATTGGATCCATTCTCTACCCTCCTGGTTGGTCACATTATCCTGCGATCGTCTTTCTCTCCATTCCGCTCCCTCTCCGATTCCTCCTTCCAGCTCCCCCACCCTCACATTCCAGTCACCCCCGACTATCCATTCATCTGCCTCCGTCTTGAGCCCATCCAGTATCTCCGTTAGTTCTAAACGGTTTTTCTTACGGTACACGGCCCCTACCCACACCGACCTTCTATCCAATTCCACCTTCCCTATTACCAATCCCGCTGCTTCCCTTGAAGACTCTCTGATCCTTTGTACCACTGACTCCCTCACTCCTAACAAGATTCCTCCTTTGGCTCTCCCCATCCTTGCTTCTTTCGTTGCACCTTGCATTACCCAGTCCCACCCTGTCGGCATGCAGATTTCTACCTGCCTCCTCTTCTGTCATCCACGTCTCCAGTAGCCCCACTATGTCCTTTGAGATGAACCAATCCCAGTTCCTTTTCCCACACTCCCCCTACCACTTTTTTCATTAGACCCGCAACGTTACAAAAACCCACCCTGCACTTGCTCCACTCATACTCCCGCCTCGTCGATCTCTCCCCCTTCATTCCTTTTTTGACAAGGAGTCCCCCTGATAGACCCACCAGACGTCCGCAATCTTCAGTTTTCGATATCCCACCCTAGCTTCCAATCCTTTGGCTCTTTCTCTATTTTTTCTTTGTACTTCCCTCTCCTCTACGGTTAGATCGTCATCAATGTATATGTTCGTGCCTTTTAGTTTACACTCTTTATATATGTGATGCTTTTGCATGCTTTTTATTATTAATAAAGAAACCCTCCTGTGGATTTGTCTTCTCCTGCATAATAAAATATATTCCCTAATTTAAGTGTGTTTTAAGTGTGTCCATTCTTCTCCACGCCTTCTTATTTCACTTATTCCCACTATTTTCCATTTTATCCTCGTCAATTCTTCTTCTATTTCAACAAGTCTTTCCACGGTTGTTTATGTTCTTGCATTGTATGTGGCAATGTTTAGTGCTTGTATTTTTCCCTTGGTCTTGTTCGTGTTCAGTTTCTTTGTCTCCCTCCAAATCCTTAGGACAGCCTGATTTATCAAGGTGAGATTTTGGACTAGCCCTACTCAACTGGGGTATATTTAAGTTAAAAGTTGTCATTTATTTTGATTAGTGGATTTTTGGCATTAAACCGTCACGCTCTCAAGCGTGTTGGCAAGTTTCGTTTTGGACCGGTCCTCTAGATGCAGACGCCGTTTGCAGCGGCCCATTCTAGGTACATACGCTGCTTCTTAATTCTGGTCCGCCCCGGGTATTTGATTTCCCCGGTACCACCCATATCTGGGAGGAATCCTATTTATAAATGAAGCGGTGAAGGTATTTCCTCTAGCATTGACAAATGACAAATAATTGTTTTACCTCTTTCCAGCCGAATCCTGGAACACACGGTATATATATATATATATATATATATATATATATATATATATATACATATATAATATAAACACATAAAGTATCCGAAGAAAGAATATCTTATAATTCTTCACGCAATTGAGTATGTACTTATTAATAATATTAATGAATATGTAATAAATATTTAGTCGTTGTTATGTTATAAACATAATATATAAAACTAACTATACCCGCTTACTTCATACGGATAATAATAATGAAGGGTAATTAATATGGAAAGCTAGATATTAATATACTGCGCCATATTAATATGTAGCTTTCCATATGAATTATCCTTCATTTTAAAAGCTTTGTTCTCTACCAGATAAATTCAAATCAGAATTGCAAGTAATTGAGTAGGTCTGCGTGACCCTTGGCCTTTAGTGTCCAGGCCCGGTCAGCCGGAACAAAGGGCAGCACTAAAAGAATTTTACGTGGGCATTATTGTTTGCCAATCGAATTGTTGATCAAATCGGTGCGCTGGGACAAATAATTTACTCTGCACGAGGTTCGAATTTTCAATTTGAAAAAATATATTACAGAGGAAAATGGTGCATTATATTATGGGTTCGCACTTTTCACACAACACAATCAAACACACATGGATTACGAGAATATATGTATATTATTGGTAATTCATATTGTTGTGTATATACTTGATTGACGTCCGATTATCTCTATAATCGGTTCATATTGTTAAGTAACACAAGCCTACTTAAGTGAATGATACACCCATGAAGGAGACAGCGCATATTTACAACCCCATTAGCGGACGGGAATTACCCATTAAAAGAGTTTTACAAACCCAATACGTCCGATATTATAGGATACCGTACTCGCAGATCGGCACATATTCATTCTTCATTCTTGCTACAACGTTAATTCCATACCGACACTCCGAAGACATCAGAACCAGCCAACATTGCCGAGCTACAGGAGCTAGCTCTCACTTTAAATAGTTGTTAACGATTATACATTAAACATTTTTAAACTTGTACGAGTTTTCCTCAATCCTGAGGTGGTGGCAGCGAAACCCCGGTGTTCTACACATCAATATGTTACAAACGGTAGCCTCTAAATTATGAATCGTACAAATATAATGTAATGTGTATTGATTAAATACCTACTATAGATACTTACGACAAAATAAACGTCTTATTAGATATATTTGTAAATTTATAAATATCTGTTAAAAGTAGGCCAATTATAATATCCAAGTAGTTTCTAATCAATAAAATTGATGTTACTCTCTAGGAACTATTATCTCTATTTATTATCTGTAAATACCAAATGGCTCCTATATCTGTCAGTATATTCAGCAATTACTGATTTTCCTACCAAAAATGCAATCGTATTTAAAGATATAATTATTTTTGTATAACAAAAATATAAATATAAATATTGTTCCTTCTAAACGAATCTTCGCAGTTGGTTCGCTCTATTACTATTGCTGTGTATGCTACATTATATACAAACAATATATATATATATATATATATATATATATATATATATGTATATGTATATGTCCCAGGCATATTAACAGAATAAATTGTAACTAACGCAGCTAGGCAGTTTGGGTTACGTATGGCTTCATTAATCATGAGCTCGATGACTTTTATGAACTCCAGCTTCTTAAAATTCTTAAGTCGTACCGATTGGCCAGCTGAGTTAGTACGCATTGGTACCTTGTGGCTGTTAGTCTTAGCGGGAGCTTACATATAAATCGTCACTGAAGGTTTTCTCCTCCACTACCTGTAGTCCTTGATGTTATTTACAATTGCGGACGACACAAAGGTTAGGTGAAAAGTGGCCTTATAATTACGTCTCCGGAAGGTTCGTCGTCCTACCTCATTTACCGGAACAAGATTGTAGATGGCTACCCACTCAGCCAGCATAGTTCTTCTCTGATTGGTTGAGGAGAACCTCACTTTGTGGGCTCTGGGTTGAAATCTCCAGCCTCCACAAAGTGCCTTCCTGTTCTGTCCGGGGCTATACATAGGCCAATCTCGCCCAGCGACACCGTTAGATCTTCCAACCCCGCATTAGGAGAAGCGTATAAGGACTATTTACACATTCTATTATGTTACCTAGGGTAAGGGATATGCCTCCGGTAGCATAACAGGACGTGCGAATACTCCTTAGAGGTTTTTTCCAGGCTCATGCCTCAACTCGCCATACGTTATTGCAGCCGATAATGCCCCCTCATCACATCAAGGGCCCCCATCTATGTTTAAAGTAAAACTGATGAGTTGGTCTATTAGACCAGTTTTAAGAAGAAAACTATACATTGTTTAGATGATACACATAAATTAGGCCCTGGAGGACACGCTCAGTTTTTTTTTCAACTATTTTTTCAGCGTAGTTTGGTGTTTTTTTTTTAAATTTTATTTTATGATCATACATTGCTTGTCATATCTCAATTACATTACATTAACAAATTAATAGGAGTTTTCCTCCCAGTGCTTTCACCAATCGTTGAGTTGATCTGAAAAACCTGGTGTGAAGGATGTTGTTTGTTGGACTGGATTAGTTTTCTCTTCTTAATGTGTATGTTATTAGTTCTTATTGTTTTACTGCGTCGCCATGATGTGATTTTGAAGGTTAATTTTAAATATTTTAACATCTTTTATGTTCTTTAAATATACTGGTAGCTTGTTGTACTCGCTTATTCCCAAATTAATGTTATTTTGTATAGGAGAGGTTCGGCCCTTTATTATATCTATTTCACTTCTTCTTCTGGTTTCACTGGTTTCATAGGTGTATATATCTTTTTGTTTATTAAAGTTGTTTTTAATAATTTTGTTGTCTGTTTGCACTATTAATATTATACTTTTAAGCTTGATTTTGCTTAGTATAGTTAACTCATTTGCTTCCTTATGTAAGTCTCTTGTAGAGTAGTGCATTGGTTTATTTAAAATTACCTTTAGGGCTTTACTTTGTTGTACTTGTATCTTATTTAAGTTTTTTATTGTTGTGGCTCCCCATATGTTAGTTAAATAGTTGGTTTGTGATGCATAGAGTGCATTATAAATTTGCATCTTGTATTCAGCTGGCAGATAGTTTCTTATTCTATATAAATCTGCTAATGCCCTCGTGCTATTTTTGAATATTTCCTCTATATGTCGATCCCATTTGAAATTGTCTTTGATGCTTTATCTCACTAACTTGTTTTAATTTTTGTCCATTTATCTTGAGCTCTAGCTGTGCTAAATTCGTTATCCTATTACCTATAATCATGTAGTTTGTTTTCTCTTCATTTATGGTTAGTGAATTATTTAGGCACCATTTTGTTATTTTTTCAATATCTTTTTGTACTGTTTGTAATATTTTATCACTATGTATTAGGCAGGTGTCATCTGCGCATATAAATAACTGCCCATTTAACCCAAGTTTGAAGATGTCATTTATGTATAGAATATATACAAGAGGTACTAATACTTCCATATTTTGGTGTGTCTTCAGTACTTTCTTTTTCATTTATTTTTGTTTTGTGCTTTCTGTCAATTAAGTAGTATCTTATGGTTTTATGATGAATACCGCTGATACCTATATTGTCTAGTTTGTTCCAGTAGCGTATTTTTACATACTGTATCGAACGCCTTTTTCATGTCGATGAATATTTCCACTACGGTATCACCTTTATCCATTTGTTCGCTAATATAATGTGCCATGTCTGTTATCGCTGCTGTTGTTCCAGAGTTTGTTTGAAATACGTACTGGTAATTATTTATCAATTTGTGTTTGTCCACATGATTTACTAGACGATTATGAATAATTTTCTCAGTAATTTTTCCAAATGTGGATATTAACGATATTGGCCTATAGTTGTTTACGTCTCTTGTGTCGCCCTTTTTGTAAATTGGTTTAATTATTATTGATTTCAATGGTTCTGTTTTAATAATTTGATTAATAAGATTTGTTAAAATTGGCGTAAGCTCTTCTTTTAGAGATGTTATTATTGTTGTAGTAATTTTGTCCTGCCATGGTGTTGAGTTTTTCTTTAGTGCATTTATATTCTCTATTTCTGATTCAGTTGTATCTTCAAATTTTGCACTTTCTGGAATGAATTTTGTATTAGTATTTATTTTTTGAGTATTAGTATTTATGTTTTTATCCATTGCCAGTTTATGTCCTATATTTGCAAAGTGTTTGTTCATGAATTCATCTATTTCCTTTTTGTCAATTATAAGTTTCTCATCATCTGCTTTTGTTTTACTTTCTCTTTTTTATTTTTGTTTTTATTTAATATATGATTGACTACAGCCCATGTTTTCTGCGTATTTCCTATAACATCATTCATGTTATGCTTATAATAATCTATCTCCCGGTTACTTTTTTTACTGTTTTCTTAATATCATAATATTTGTTTTTTTATCCTTATCTCTAGGATCATCCTTGTGTTCTTATTAAATTTCATTGCGCTGGTTTATGGTCCCTATTATGTCTTGATTAATCCATTCATGATCTTCTCTGTGTTTGATTTGAATTGTTTTTGTATTGATTTCTATTATGGTTGTTAGTATGGTTGTTAGTATGGTTGTTAGTATGGTTGTTAGTTGTTCAAACGTCGCGATATTTCTTAGTTCACTCTCTTTAGCAAATGTATGTTTGATAGTGTTATAGTCAATTTTTATTTTATTTTTTGTAACGTATTTTAGTTTTTCTATGGTTAGGTTCCATTCCGTTCTTATTTGTCGGTGATCGGAGTATGTAGCATGTAGGAGCCGTAACGTTGCACTCTTTTTGTTTATATTTGTTATTACGTGATCAATAACGGTTGAGTTGTTATTATTATTGTATCTTGTATATTGTTTTTTGTTGGTAGCATTCAGTATAGTATACCCTTTCGATTCAATTAATCTTTTGTATTCTTTCGTTCTTTTATCGTTTGTTAATAAATCTATATTCATGTCTCCTACTATTATATGTTTCTTGTTTGTTTTCAGTATAATGTTTTCTAGTACATTTGTGAATTCACATGGTTGTACAGAAGGTGGCTTATACACGTTAGTAAGATATACTTTTTGTGTTTCAAGCTAGATGGTCATCATGTCTACGTTGTTTTCTGTTTTACTGTTTATATATCTATATTTAATATCTTTCCTAATGTAGATGACTTTTCCTCCTCCTTTGATCTCTCTTGTGTGATGTATTGCTTTGTAATTTTTATGTCGTAGTACTGTATTTCGTTCTCATTGATCCAAGATTCGTTTAGGGCTATTATATGAGTCTCTACTACATACGGTATCATTTCTAATTCTTCTCTTTTGAGATTTCTTATGTTATGACAGTATATTTTTATTTGGTCATTATGGTTTTCTTTACATTTATTTAATATAATTAACTTTGTTTGTAGGTTTATCTTTGTTGGTGATTGTTCATCAGATTCAGATCATCTTCACAAGTTGTTTTTATGGGATCTCCATCATTTTTCCGTGCCAAGATTTTTCCGTTTGAAATCCATACGTATTTTTCATTTTTTTCTCCCTGGCTATTTTCTTGCCTGGCTTCATAAAATAAGCGGTTGTTATATTCTGTAAGTTGTTCTTCTATGTATATGTTCTTTCTGCCTCCTTTCAATCCGCATTCATCTAGTTTAATTGTTCATACTTCTCTTAATTTTTTTATAAATTCAGTTTTTATTTCTTCACTCTCTAATTTTACCATAAGTACGTCGTCTTCCTTATTTTTTCCTTTTCTGTAGCATTGTTTGATGTTGCTACTTGTTTGTCGTATATTTATTTTTGTGGCTATCTTTTTTACAATCTCAAGTGTGCTTTCTATTTCTTTCAGTTTAGGTACGCCTGTAATGACTATACCATCTTTATTTTTTTCTACGTGTTAAAATCTGCAGCCACCACAAAGTCCCTTCCTGTTCTGTCCGGGGCTATACATAGGCCAATCTCGCCTAGCGACACCGCTAGATATTCCAAGCCCGCATTAGGAGAAGCGTATAAGGAGTATTCGCATATTCTATTATGCTACCGGGGGTCTGGATAGTTCTGGATAGTTGGCCGGAGGGTAGCATAGCTACAGACACTTAGGCCTCAAAATAGGCCCATTGTGAATCCTCCCTTTAAGGCCGCTCACTCGTCCCACCAGTCAATTTTGCGTGCAAGATGCAACACTCTGGCGGGTGTGGAGCTGCCAATGCTGACCATACTAGGCCAGTACTCCCCTAGTATTAGATGCCTAGTGTTTACTAGAGCTGGGCAGAGGCATATTACATGCTCTGCTGTTTCTTGTTCTTCATTGCACCCTCTACATAACGGGCTGTCCACCAGACCCATCGTGTGTAGGTGTTTGTTTAGCCGGCAGTGGCCAGTTAGGATGTTTGTCAATAATTGCAGATTAGTTCTAGATAAGTTAAGGCGGGCCGTGGCTGCAATTTTACAAGGTTGCCTAATTGCTACCTTTGATTGCTTGCAGCATGGCGTTTTCGCCATCTTACCTTGTGAAGAGCATGTGTCCTATGCTCTATTATTTTTTTAGAGTACCTGCAGAAAGTATTTCATCCTCTTGGGTTGTTAGAAGATGTAAGGATCCCTTCCTAACAAGTTCATCTGCTATTTCCTTCCCCTTGATGTCACTATGTCCTTTGATCCAGCAGAGTTCTAGTTTATTATATTTAGCTAGCTCCTCCAGGCTGTGTAGACATGAATATAGCTCTTTCGACACAAATGTGTTGGTATTTAGTGCATTTAGAGCTGCTTTGCTGTCGGTGAGTATTTGAATATGTTTATCCTTAATATTCCGTTCAGCTAAAATATGAAAACACTTTATTATTCCTGTTAATTCAGCTTGAGTCTTCCAAGTGGTGCACTTATCTTGAGATCGAGTTCTGGTGAGAATATTCCATAGCCAGCACTCGTCTTAGTTTTGGACCCATCAGTATACATGGTTATGTTGGCGCCTTGTCGGATACCATCCATTGTGATGATGGTCTGAATATGTTTGACAAAACTGTATTTGTGTAGAATTCTGTCGCACTTACCTTCTATGAGGGGGACTAGTTTGATAGCTTCAATCAGTATGGTCCTGCGTCTAATCATTCTACCTTTATCATGCCACAGGTTGAGTGAAGATTGCCTTAATGCTGTTTTTACTGCAGTCTCCCTTATAAGAAGGTCGAGTGGTTGTAGACATAACATTGCTTCAAGAGCTGTTGTGAGCGTTGTTCTCATAGCCCGCTGATGACAAGACACGCCATCCGCTGAATGTGTGATAGCTTTGAGATTGTTGTAACTTGTTTGGTTTTCGACCACAAGACTATTGCACCGTATGCGATAGTTGGTCTTATGATCGCGGTATGTATCCTTGGGAGACGGGCCCCATGTTTTACCAACCGCCCTGCGGCATTGCGAAAATTCGATGCAAGCTTTTTCCAGCTTGGATGTTATATTATCATTCCAGTTCAGTTTTGTATCCATGAATAATCCTAGATATTTTACTTTATCTGTGAGAGTAAGAGGGACCTTAAAGAGAGTTGGCATGTTCATGAGCTCGAGTTTCCTCTTCCTCGTTAACAATATCAGCTCTGTCTTTTATGCTACCGGGGGTAGGGGATATGCCTCCGGTAGCATAACAGAATGTGCGAATATTCCTTAGAGGTTTTTTCAGGACTCATGCCTCAACTCCCCATACGTCATTGCGCTCGGTAATGCCCCCTCGTCACATCAAGGTTCCGGGTCCTGGGGGCCCCACATCTATGTGTAAAGTAAAACTGATGGATTGGTCTGTTAGACCAGTTTTAAGAACAGAACTATACAATTTTTTAAATGATACACATACATTAGTCCCTGGCTGGGCCTCTTAGTTTTTTTACAGCGTAGTGTGAACCTGCAATGTGTAACAGTTGAGTTCTACTTTGAAAAATCTAAATTTTCAGCTTGGTTTGGGTCATTTCTGCTTGTTTTATTTAGTTTAACTGCGAGCCATTAGCAGACTGGCCGAAATATATTCACCAAGGATAAGTTTTTTTTATAAATTTAAATATACCGTGGGTTTATAAATTACTTCACTATTCTAATTTAGTGCGATTTGTACTTACATTTCCGACATAAGAATGCATAGTAATATTTGTACTATTTAAATAATATGGGAATTTCGAACAATACCCTCATACACACAGAGCATGTTTCAAATTGTAACAAATACAGTTACTACTACTATTCTGCGTAGTCATCTACAAATGTGTAGTTGATATTGACAAATTGTACTCATATGGTGTTAATACTCAAATTTATAATGTGACTCAATAATATCATTTTAATCCGAGAAACAAATCACATCGAAATTTAAAATAATACAATGTTCCTTTTATAATCAATCGACTATAAAACGAACTTCTCATTGCGCCTTGCCGGTTTCCCACTAGTATCTCCCTCTGTAATTTCATATTTATAAACCATAAAATATTTTTTATAAACAGTTCACTGTTCGCTTAAAATGTTGTAATATTTTAAACCTTCGGAATTAATTGTCTATTTAATTATATATTTTTTTTTTTTATTTATTTATTTTTTATTTTTTTATTTATTGATACATGTATTAGTTTCTTACATGTTCGGGATTAAAACTGATCACATATGATCAACCATTAATTTACTTCTGTTACATCTTACTCTAATTACTAAGTTATCTAAAGTCCATCCATTGATGTCCTTTGGTTGTGTTTGGATTGCGTAGTATAATTAACATTCGCGCACAATGCTCTGCTTTCACCTGCACTATAAACTACACTAATTCGAACGGCTTCGTTCGCTTCAGTGTCCTCGGAAGCTGTTGGTTGTCTAGTAGTTTGATTGCTTCTATGTTGACATGGCTGTGAAGTCTGGCTTCATGTCTGCCAGCATACCTCTTGACTTCTTCACTGACCATTGGAATGTCTAGGTCTCTATGTATATCTTTGTTACGGACATACCATGGGGCATCCACTATATTCCGTAGAACTTTATTTTGGAAGGTCTGTATTTGTTTTATGTTAGTCTGCTTGGTGCATCCCCAAAGTTGAATACCATAAAGCCATACTGGCTTTATGATTTGGTTGTAAATAAGAATCTTATTATGTGTGGATAGTTTTGATCTCTTTCCAATGAGCCAGTAGTGTTGTTTGTATTTTATGTCGAGTTCCTTAAGTTTTTTTTTAACATGTGCGTCCCAGCGCAGTTTAGCATCCAGATTCATACCTAGATATTTTGCTTTGTTTTCATGGGGTACGTTCACCCCGTTTATTTTAAGTCTCCAATTATTTGCTCTTCTCTGATTGGTAAAGTTTATATGTATTGATTTACTCTCGTTTAGTTTAATTTTCCATTTTGTTAGCCAGTTGTGTATTTCATTGCATGTATTTTGTAAAGTAATATTGGCTCTTTCTGCATTTCTGTCAACAGCAAGAACAGCTGTGTCATCCGCGAAGGTTGCGGTGAGTACTCCTTCGGTTTCTGGCAGGTCCATCGTGTAAAGGAGGTATAAGATTGGACCGAGGACACTTCCCTGAGGCACACCTGCGCCTATTTCTTGCAGTTCAGAGTGTTCATCTTCTTGTTTTATGCGAAATTGTCTGCCTGTTAGGTATGATGACAGTATTTCAACGTATTGTTTGGGTAACGATTTCTCTAGTTTGTATATTAGTCCTCTGTGCCACACTTTATCAAACGCCTGGGCAATGTCTAAGAAGACAGCTGTACAGACTGACTTTTCTTCCAAAGCATTTTCTATGATGTGTGTGATTCTGTGCACCTGATCGATGGTCGAATGTTTTTGGCGGAAACCAAATTGGTGATCTGGAATCAGCCTGTTGTTATCTATTATAGGTCTGAGTCTGTTTAACAGTAGCTTTTCGAATATTTTAGAAATAACAGGCAATAGTGAGATCGGTCTATATGATTTAGTATCGTTGGATGGCTTACCCGGCTTTGGTAGCATTATCACTTCTGCTATTTTCCATACAACAGGGAAGTACTTGAGTCGTATTGCTGCATTGTACAAGTATGTCAACATTACTATTCCTTTCCTTGGCAGCTGCTTTATAATCTCTCCTGTAATAAGGTCGTAGCCAGGTGCTTTTCTTGAGTTCAGGTTGTTTTTAATTTCTTTTGCCACTTCTTTTGTAGTGACCAGGGGAATGTTTTCCATGTAAAGGTTTTGGGTTTCTTCAAGCTCAGTGTTCGACTGTGTTTGGTTTGGTTTAAAGGTTTCTGCTAAGTATTCAGCGAAGACTTCAGCTTTTTGTTTATTGTCACGGGCCCACGTTCCATCTTCCTTTTTAATTGGTGGTATAGTTGTAATGGGTCTTTTTATTTTCTTGGTGGCTTTCCACAGGGAGTAGCCCTTTTCTGCGTCCACTGAGAGGTCTGTTTTATCCATTGGACTTCTCGTATGTTGCCATGTTCTTCTTGCTTTTCGTTTCTCGCTAACCATTTTCCTGATTTCTTTAGGATAGTTGTTTCCTTTCGTTGTATAGGTTATTACTCCGGTGTTGCTGTAGGCAGCTTCTTGTATAGTATTGTTTAGTTTTTCAGCTTCTTTATCCAGCTGTTCATTTGTTTTAAGTCTAACATTAAGTTTTATACTGCTTTCTAGTGTGTTTCTGAAGCCTTCCCAATCGGTGGTTTTATTTACCAGTCTGGGTTGTGCTTCTTTCCGGATTATTCTCTCGCTGAGTGTCAGAATGACTGGTGAGTGGTCGGAACTGAGGTCGAAACTTTCTTGTACTTCGATGAAATTTGACGATATCTTTCTTGTGATGTAGAAATCCAGCAAGTCCGGCAGTTTGTTTGAGTCTGTTGGCCAGTAAGTGGGTTTGCCTGTAGATAGGTAGTTACAGTTTGACACTTCCATTGCGTAATTAAGTTCTGTTCCTTTAGAGTTCGTTAATCTGGATCCCCAGTTCCTATGTTTCGCGTTGAAGTCGCCTCCCAGTATGAATTTTTCACCCATGTGCTGGAGGAAATTCAGATAATCTGTTGTTTTAAGGTTGTATCTGGGTGGCAAGTAGACCGCCCCCACATTAAATTTTTGGTTATTTGATTTAATTCCAATTACCGTTAGTTGTGCTTCTTCTAGTTGAATTTTGCTTTCCTCATAATGGTTAATATTATTTTTAACTAGTATTGCACTTCCCCCTTTTGCTTTATTCGCTGGGTGTGTGCAGTGGTAGCTTTGGTATCCATTGACTTTGAAGTAGGTTTGGTCTGTACAGTGGGTTTCTGTGATTAATAGTATATCTATGTTCTGCCTTTTTAGAAATAATTCAATTTCATGTCTGTGGTTTAGAATTCCGTTAGCATTCCAGAGACAAATTATGAGGTCTGACCTGTTCATTTTAGTGCTTAGGGATGGCGCCAGTAGTTCTGGCTTCTATTCGGTCTAATCTGGTGGATAATTGTTTGAACATATTTGTCAATTGTTCCATCATTTGTCCTATGTTATTTTGTTCATCTCGTCTTCCCTGCGGGAGTTCTGTTTCCTGTGGTTTCTGCAACTGCGTAACATTAGCATATGTGAACTCATTTGTGACTTTCCTGTCATTAATGATTCTGGGCGGCATTTTTTTCCGTTTTTGCTGTTTTTTTTGGTTTTGTAGTTCTTTTGCTACGGTGCATCCTCTGTAATTTGCCGTGTGGGCTTCGGCACAGTTTGAGCATTTGGCTGGGGCAGTTTTAGGCTTTGTACAGTTATCTGAGTGGTGACTGCCTGCACATTTTACACATACGGGACTCCTTTGGCAGTATTTTTGTGTGTGGCCATATCGCTGGCACTTTTTACACTGCGGTATTAGTGTGCTTGGTCTTAAAGCTTCTATCTGCACTTTCAAATTAGATAAGTTAGAGATTCCGTAGATTTTTTTAATATCTTCGAATTTATCAAAGGTTAGTAAAAACATGGGTAGCTTAATGTATTTAATTATGTCGTTTTCTCGAAGTTTTTTTAATTTATTTTCCACGGATATTATTTTAAATCCCTTTTCTTGCAGTTCTTGTTTGATTTCTTCAGGGTCACAGGAAGGGTGCAAGTTTCTGGCTATTACTCTAATAGGCCTTTCTTGTTTATTCTCGTATGTGTGCCATTGTTGTTTTGTATCGTTCATCGATTTTGTAAGGTTGCGGTAGTCTGTATCATTATTGACGTTAATTTTGACTTGTTTATTGTTAAGCATCGTTGCATTGTAATTTAAATTGATCGTTTTAAGACTATTTTTAATTTCTTGATAATTTTCTACATTGCTTAGCACAACAGGTGGTGGCTTTTTTTGGACATTTGTGATTGTACTGTTATTTATTTTTTCCGGAGTATTTTTAGTTTGTATGGGAGAAGCTTCCGCTTTCCGCTTTTTGTTTTTAGGCAGTAGCCATGCGGTTTCTTGATTAACGACATTTTCTTCTTCATCAGAATTTTCTGGGCTGAATGATATTTTTTTTGTGTTAGCTGTTTCGACTTGACCTTTTAATATTGCTATTTCTGTCAGCGCTTTTTTTAGTTCAATTTCCAGGTAGGTTAACCTTTCACGTTCGTTTCTATTGACTATGTTTTGTTGCATTTTTTCGCACGGGTTTATCTCCTGTTGTATATTCATATTTATTTACTTACACGATAACTTTAGCGGCTATGCGCCGCCCGATATCACCTCGCGTAAGTGATATCGTTCTATTGTTGGGACACTTGTGCACTTGGGAGTTCGGGTATACGTCTTCACTCTCCAACATCTCACTGACGACGTTATTATATATTTAAATACAAGTTGTAACATGAATTGTATAATGATGATAAGGCTATACAGATTTTGTCATCTAAAAAGTTTTCTAATTTTGATATCTGATAGGCGTCTAAAATTGTGGACGTAATTGATCCAAAGCTAACTAGATGAAAATCATTTTGTTCCACAGCACATTTTGATAACAGTCCTTTGTTCGCCCGGTCATTTTACATCATATACATTTTGCGCTTATACATGTACATAATTCCTCCGTTTTAAAATAAATTCACAAAGGCAAGGTACAATAATTAAAGCATAAATTTCAATACTTTTTCTTCATCAGTTAAAATATTACATGGCGTTTCGGGTAGCAAACGGTAGAAAAAATTACTACTAATCTTTAATAACTTTTTAACAATCCAACATAAAGGCACCTGTTGTAGAGGAATGTCTTTCATTTTTTATTCCCTTTAAAATGAGTTGAATCTCGAAAGTGGTTGCAATATAAGAAAGTAGGGTTTCCTTCTCCCCATATAACACCCCAAAAAGTTGGGGAAGTTCTAAATCATCGTAGAGTTTTTATAATACTGTATAAATATTCAAATTAAAAAAAAAATAACTGGCAATAAAAAAATACAGCGCTATCCCGAGACTCTTGCCGAACTCTGTGTATCGACTATGTTAGTATATATATATATATATATATATATATATATATATATATTTATTTATTTATTCAGTGTTATTTTAGTTAGGAACGTTGTTTCCTATATTAATTTCAATAACCTTAGGAGAAAAATATCTAAGGATATTAAAATAAAAGCAAAAACAATTTACTACGTTTCTACGTACTTAAATTCCACAGGAATTCTCGGTATAAGACTAAAGATCGTATTGAATTTCAATACCCTCGCCATCTAATAACCTGTATCACGTTGTGTCATCCTACGCAGTCATTATATTTTCTACAACGCGGGTATCGGGTTATCTCCTCCAACTAATTCTTGATAATTAACAACAAACAAATCTCCTCTTGCGTTTGCACAATTAAACCGATGCACGTAACCCGTTGGTTCCCGCTACTATTCAATTAATTGGGATAATTAGGCGCGTTTTATATTACTAATACGTTTCGCTGTACTGATAGTGTCATCGCGAAGGTCGTGCGCTGACCGATGGTAGGAAATAATTAAATGATTCACGCTCGATGAGCTGGTGCAATATTTCACAGTAACGCAAGGACGATGTGATTCACGCGCGCGCGCCGCCGCCATAAATTCCGTCCTTTTAATCCCCGGGCAACTGTTGCCGCTATTATTTCGACTCCCCATTGACACGGCCGTAAAGCGATTTTGTTGAAGCTTATTAAAAAAAGGTGGCTTCTACAATGAGGTAATTTATGCACTAAACGGTCGTTTTCAAACGAAAGTCATTATTGAAAATGTTTGTATTATGTTCTTTTAAAAATGATATGCTTCAATTTATATTCATGGATTATTTAGCTTGGGAGGTAGACTTTTGATGTTTAATTGTTGTTGGAACCAACGTTGGTCAACGATTTTTTGTGAAACCCCGTAAGAGTCTGTATTGGTGTGAGGGGTGACATATTTGAAAATTTATTGAAAATCATCTCATGTTATTTCTATTTAAAAAAATTAATATAATTTTTCCCATTTTTGTGTTTGTCAAACAAGACCGATTTAAACCAAAAACTCATCATATCATATATAATCAGATAATAGCCACATGCAAAAAATTGATTTAAATAGTTTTTTCGAAAATATTATAGAAAAAGACGATAATGGAAGACATACAATTTACTAAAATGATCATAAAATCAGGGGACCTACTAAAGAAGTGAAATCCAAATCGTGATCGGCGAAAACTTTTAAGTTACGCTTTGAGACTTGAAAACACGGGCCTATATGGAAGTCCGGATAGAATTGAAATTCTGACATGATGTGATAAGTTATTGCCTTCATTAACTGAATTGGCCATCTTTCGCCCGTTTGGTAAGTTCGAATCTTATTTTCTTTAGGTGGGTATCAAATATCAATATATATATATATATATATATATATATATATATATATATATATATATATATATATAATATATATATATATATATATATATATATATATATATATATATATATATATATATATAAATATATATATATATATATATATATATAAAAATATCAAATATGTGTTTGTTATCAATCATTAAATTGATAATTTATTGTAAGGAGCTGGCACTTTGTTGGGTTGAAGCCTCCAATTATTGAACCATATCATAGTATCATTAGTTAGTGCTTGCAGTGCATTTATTAACTCGACTAGGCTTGAGCAGAATATCCTTGAGTATGCGTTGTTAATTGGTTGCTATGGTTGACTGGCTTTGAGAAAGCTCTCGATATTTAGGAGTATTAGAGTATCTGTAAAGTGAAAATTTTGTATGTAACTCCATTATTCCAAACATTGTCGCATGCCTTGTTGATGTATAGAAATAAGGCTGCTGTATGTCGGTCCTGTACGTAAGTCGCTTGTATATTAGTGCCTTTCGTTTATCACTCTGGGCTGGTACGGGCTTATTGTTTCTTGTTCTATTTGCCGCTTCCGATGGGCATAATTCTACCTCGGCCCTTACAACCGGTGACGCACGACCGCGATACTGCACGCTACGGGGCGAGTAGTAATCTAAACCATGCTAAACGAAGGCGCCTCTAGTTAATTGATTATAATATTGCCTGTTGCTCAAATTTGTAAATCAAACTAATATTAATAACTCTGGCTTACGAATCAAGGTTTCTGTCTTAAACCTAGGAGACATAATCTAGAATGTTTAAGAATGCATTGAATTTTCATATTTGCGTTAAATTTTCTACTTCGTCAAATTCCAATGTACTTATTAGAAGTATTTAGTTTTAAATCCTAATGTGTAGCATCAAACTTCAAATCATACAGATTAGGATAGAGGTCCGGCGTTGCATACTGCCTTATAAACTGGGCAAAGTAAGTAAGTATTGCTAGTATTATTCTCTTTATAGGAGGTACATCAGACATTGACACTTACTACCTATTGTAGAAATAGAAACCAAAGTCAAAAGTTTTGAATTACTTTAGTTCAAATTCAGGTCGTCTTAGTTAGTTCTGTACTGCCCCGTGTCCACGGCTCCGCTGGACACGGCGGAACCGCTATTTTCGAATGCACGCGATGGTACATCCCACGGTCGGCGACTTAGTTAAGTGCAGGAGCAAGCCTCACAACGGACAGCATGGTTAAAGTTATGGTAGAAAGCCCCGAGAGCTGATCCTTGGTCAGTTCATATGTATCCAGCGCCATGGTGGAACGACCTGGGCAGAGTGATTAAAACAGCAGAAACAGCGCCGCTAGTCCGGTATGTAGGAGGTCAGCCGAGAGAGACTGAGTAATGGGCTCCTGCACGGCTGCATATCATGGGTACTAATCCACCAAGTCACATAACCAAGCGCATGCGGTGAAATAAGCATTAAGTTATCAACAATTCCTCAAGCTCTCCAAATCCAAAGCTAATAAGTGGATAGACTATCACAGCAGTGGCAATTCATCAGCTGTCCTTATATTTATCTACTTATTTTTATTTTACCTATACATTTATCTGGCTGCCCCAAGTACCTAATCTAACTGTGATACATATCTGGTGTCTACTAATTAGATAATTTTTATCTACTTATTTATTTTACCATCTGTGATATACTAACGGTGATACGGCCATCTCTTTGAGCGACAGGGATCCCTTTATCGTTATGTTTTTATTTATCTAAATTTATATCTAGTTTCCTCCACAGGTGCATAACTCTATGAGCCATAAGCATCCACTATCAGGGCTGCTAATGATAACATGGTACGATGAATTTTGCACCCTCAAAGGTTTTCCGAATCATACCCACTTTTATTATTGGTTGCTGTGTCTCTTAAATAAGAGCACTACGCTAACATAGTAGGATCTATTGTCATTGGTACTGTCATTTTCTGACACTCATTATTTGTCCAACCCTAAGCCTGAAAGGCTTAAATGAGCAGTCGGTTTCGGTCTGGGGGGTAAGAGTTGATGATTTAGTGGGTATTCCTTGTACTGAATTTACAAGGTGAGTCCCACACTACCCGTTCAGAGGAGCCGGGTGTGCGTAAACGTATACCCCCCCCCCCCCCACACACACACAAAAAAAGTTTTGTAATGCTCAATATGGTTACATATGTCAACATAATCCAATTGTTACCACTACGCCGAACGTGACGTGACGATACGTTCAGTATGGTAGGGAAACCGAGCTGCGTTTCATTACGTCAGTATTCGTAGACATATTTTCTTTCTTGGACACGATACCTCCCATACTTGCAAACAGAAATTGGCATCATTGATTAAAAGCCAATTCTTGGTTGAGAATAAATTGGAACAATTCATATCCATCTCAGGTTTAAACAATCGAAAAGCGCGCACCAATAATCACAGCTAAATCGCTGTCCAGAATCTTCAGATTTTATCTCTGCCCTGTCGGGGAAACCCCAAATCTATACTAATGAAACCATTTCTGGGAACCGATTCGTTTAAGCCCATAAACGACAAACCGACAAGCAAGACTAAATATTCGTTAAATTCACACCCTTCAAAGTTCAAAATTCCCGAGCTATTCACTGCATTTCCAGGTTCTAAGACTCCACACCTCCCCGGTAGAGCCCAAAAGTTCCCAAAAGAAAGGCAACTGAGGATCTCTCTCGTCGCAGCCCTTCTGCCGCGAGCGACGTGCCATACGACGACGAGTTAGACAGAACATGCGATTCGGCATTAAATGTTCCAAAGTAGCACAAAAAACTGCGAAGCCCCCGAGGGCGGAGGCCATACCGGCATATGATCCCTTGAAACCTCCTGTCTCCACAACCCTCAGACCAAATATATCCCCCCTCCCCCCAAGTAGTCCATTAAGCAAAGGTGTGGAACTATAATCCCGTACTTCAAACGCGTTAAATAAGCAAGCGGTCGACACCGCTACTGATGACTTCCGATTATTTCCGACGCCTAACGTCATACCTCCTTTGCGTAGTTCTTCGCGGCATTCCTAAACCTGTACCTGAAAATGATGTATTAGAAGACGTCAGAAAACAGGGTTTCCCAGATATTTATGATGATGCTAATTTATCATTTAACTCAGCAGGAAAACGAATTTTCGACCATCTTCACGGTAGAACACAGACGCACATCCTCAGAGGTAGGCAAGTGCCGTCGATGCTAAACGTCAATCCGATTTTAATTTCCGGCATGCGTTCGCCCGAGTTAGATGCGCAGGCTTTCGTATATACACACATAGACACCTACATTAAGCAAGCCTGATTTGCAAGAGCCGTTACACGATGAAATTTCAAAGACGACCTTAGGCGCAATCCGCAGCGAGACAGATAAGACCTAACAAGAATACAAACAATACGGAATTCCACGTCAACAGTAAGATTCCAGGCCGGAGTGTAGCGGCAGCCCGGCGGTTGCTACCTATTTATATGTTCTGTGAGGGGGAAATTTTCCAACGACACCCATGTGTAGTGTAGGATTCATCCCGCGTCCAATCTGGCGCCTACCGACTAAAACCTAATCTCACGTTTTGTCACATGTCTTGTCCACCTACTAGGCACCCTAAGGCCCAATTCACACATAAACGGCGTGGGGCGCAGGCGCGGCGTAGGCGAGGGCCGGCGCGACGTCGCATAGGCGATTGTGATGTCCATATGCAGTGAAGGGGTGGACATTGCACCTTATGTTTACATAAAGGCGGCGTGGAAGAGTTTCGCCTCTTCGCCTACCGTGTCTTAGGCGTAGACGCGGTGACGGCGCGGCGAGAGGCACGAGGCAAATGCCCACGCCTCGTCACCTAAGTGGGCATTGCACAACAAGTTTATATAGACGGTTGATGATGACTATGGTGAAAAATAGAATGGATAGGGAAGTGGAGCAAAAGGGTCTGCTGCCGGAATGCCAGGGTGGGTTCAGAAGGGGAAGTGGGACAAGGGAGCAGATTTTCACGCTGGCGAGAATGGTGGAGGACAGGCAGGAGGGGTCGTGGTGGGTAGATCCGAGGTGTGTATGTTGGCGTATGCAGATGACGTGGTGCTGGTGGCAAGAGATGTTAGAAAGAATGGGTAGGTACTTGGATAAGAGGGGGCTAGTTGTGAATGTGGAAAAGACCAAATGGATGTTGTTTAGGAATAGGGGCAGGAGGGGTAAGGGCGAAGTGCTGAAATGGAAGGAAATGCTGTTTGAAAGAGTGAATGGCTTTAAATATTTGGGCTTTTAGTTTGACTGTGGAGGAGGGCTTAGGATGCATGTGGAGTGTATGCAGGCGAAAGCAAGAATGGCTTGGGGGATAGCGTGCAGAAAATGGGATAGCTTGTGGGGTGGTAACCTTGTAATGGCGTGCAAGATCTGGGATGCGTGTGTAAAACCTATATTGTTGTATGGAGTGGAAGTGTTGGGATTGCGTGAATGGGAGGTAATAGAAAGGGAGCAAGGTTGGTTTCTGACGAATCTGCTAGGGCTCGAAAGGTCGACACCGAGGGCAGTGCTGTTGCAGGAGACAAGTCGTATGAGTATGTGGTGGGAGTCGTGTGTGAGGGTTGTGAAGTTTGAGGAAATATTGCAGGATTTGGGCGAGGAAAGACTGGTACGGGAGGTATGGATGAGGTGTAAGAGTAGAACAGAGAGTAGATGGAGGAAGGATAGAAAAATGATGTATGAAAGAGTGGGTATGTCTGAGGTGTGGGTAGAGGAGAAGCTGAAAGAAAGGGGTAGCCTAGGAACTGAGATAAGTGAGAGACTGAGGGATATTGAGTGGCAAGAAAAGCAAGTGAGAATGGTTGAGAGCTCATACAACCCTGGCTACGTAGAGTGGCAAGTGCAGGGGAAACTCCCGAGCTACTTAGCCAAGGGAGAGTGGAGCAGAGAGGACAAAGTATGCATGGCAAGAGCGAGGTGTGTGTCAGAAGAGCGAGGAAGAAAAGTGTGGATGGGGCTGGGGTACACCGCGTGTGCGCTGTGTAAGCAGGGGAGTGACACGTGGTGGCACCTTAGCAAATAATGTGAGGGAGTGAAAGCAGAGTGGGTGGGAGAGTGCAGAAAGTTGAATGAATGGTTAGGAGAGGATGGGAAAGGCGTGAAAATCTGCAGGAGGTTGACGTGAGAAAGGAAATTAGCGAGGACAGAGGGGGTTTAGTTTATTTTAGTGGGTAGAAAATGTTAATTTGTATTCTTTTTTATTTTTATTTTTAGTTCTTTCTGTGAAAGTATTGTTTTTTTTGGCGGCTGGAATTTGTAAAGGTAAGGGTTGGGCTGATATGCCAAATAAAGGTCTTCTATTTTTTATAGACGGGGCATGAAGCGTCGTGACTCTCGCTGCGCCGGCACCGCGTCTTCGCCCCTTCGCCTAAGACACGGTAGGCGAAGAGGCGAGAGGCATAACTCTTCCACGCCGCCTCTATCTAAACATAAGGTGCAATGTCCACTTCTTCACTGCATATGGATATCACAATCGCCTGTGCGAAGTCGCGCCTGCGCCTCGCCTACACCACGGTATATAGGTATTTGAAGTGATGAAGTTCTCTCGTGGGGAGGAAGGTGTTTAGTCGGTAGGCACCTGGTATAGACAGATTCAGGGAGAATCCAACACTGTTCCGATGCGATCAATGCGTCGGTGCGTCTTTAAAAGATTCACCCATCCGTGGGTTAGTTACAAGTATAGTCTTGTGCTAACCCTCGGCCTCGGCCGTATTGTTCTATTACTAGACAACTCGCGAATAGCTACCAACGTGAACATAAATACTAAACGCAAAATCTTCTCCTTTTAAAACAATTCAAATGTGACTTACACCACTTTCATTCTCACAGGTTCAATATAATTGTTGGGAAAATCAGGTGATTCCATGCTATCAGTTATATTTCTGGATGTGAAAATGTTAGAGGATAGATTAAATTCGTGACTATTTTAACAAACACTTGTAGAATGTGACCAGTCTCCACCAGAGTTCACAATGCCTTGAAGTAATGGTTTCATTTTAGAAATAAAATACCTCTATCTTTATAGAACTATCAGCTGTGAGACTTGTCCGCCGCTCAAATGAGAAGCTCAGAGGGGTTTAATCACCCGGTATTTACCTTCACTTCACAGAAAACCTATGAAAAACTGTGAAAGATGATTCGCCAAAATTCGCTCCGACCTCCGGCTCCCCAATGCTCAGTACGAGGCGGTCGACGCCTTTAACTGAACTGGGTTAGAAATAAATATATTCACATTTTTCGTGATATTTCTATCCACTCCCTACCTAATCTTACATATCATCCACATCTCTCGCACCAGTCTCTATTCCCCCAACTGCTACAATCTACACGACTTCCGCCACAAGCCTATCCAATTAGTTTCCTGCAGGAGCATCGTCATAGGCGTCGATCTTACGCATCCCAGATCTTACACGCTATTACTAGGTTACCATCCTATCACCTCTCCCATTTTCTCTTCGCATTCTCGCATTTGCTTGCACCCACTCCAAATGCTTCCTAAACATCATTCATTTGATTTTTTCCACATCCACTACTAACCTCCTGTTATCAAGGTACCTTCTCGTTCTTTCCAACATCTCTTGCTTTTTAACTCTCTCTTGGCTACAAGTACTACATCATCCGTATATGGATTTAGGCATTAGAGAACATCTGTCTCTATGGCAGCAACCTTCTTCTGTGCACTTCACCTTCCAGTCTGTTTTTTGCCATTACGATCGATAGTTTGTACCCGCACTTATTAACATGAGGTCACTCTCCCTTGATGAACTGCAAGAATCTCACCCACGCGTCACTCTACCAGCACCTCCACCGCTCCACTCTACATCCTATTGATAATCAATAGCAGTTTCTTCTCACTTCTGACTAATGGCAACCGTTTGTATGCCCAAGCCTTAATCCCATCTTCTCCTGCCGCCTTTTCCAATTTTATCTAACCCAGCACCACTTCCAGCTTATTCAAAAAGAACTTCTCGCGTCCTACCACCATCTAGGGCTCCCCAGAAACTGTTAGCATTTGTTGCTAACAATACAGTGGTCACAAACAATAATTTTGTATTGGCAGGTAAACATTTTTTATTATATCGTATTTATTAATAATAAAATATAGACCTATGTTTAAAATGAACATTAATTTTATAAAACATAACTATTGTTGTTGATTTATTCCCCGCCATTACCATTTTTTTCTAGCGAACGTATTGTTAGTAAGAATTGGTAACAATTTAAAAACAAATGTTTTGAGCGATAATGGCTGAAATAATTAATTTTGACTTTGATGGCCGCAAACACATAGCAGACTATTTTTTTAATTTAAACTTCTACGTTATAAATAATTTACAATTACATAAACTTCAAATAATGAATGCACCATTTTCTATTGTTGTCGATGAAAATGCGTTATAAAACAAATTAAGCATAAACTTCAAAATATAGCCTAACAAATTAATAGCCACAACTTTGATGACCTCCAAAAAAATTTAGAATGTAATTATTTTATTATTTTATTTTAACTAGCATTGACCTAATATTTTATAAACAATTTAACGTTATTTAAACATCATAATAATATACGCATAATTTTCTAACCGGTTACCTAATAGAGTATATTCTGAAACAAATAAAATGTATACCTGAAGATTTATTTTTCAAAAAAATTATTCTCTACTATTACCAAATTATTTTTTATTGTAGCCACTATATTTTTAAGTCTGTATGACATTATCTAGTTTCTTATATCGTTTTCGATGCAGAAACAAACTACATAATGTCAAAAACACATGTAGAAAATTATATAGCAGCGGAATAATAATAAATACACTTAACAATAACAACACCGTAATACACAATGTTAATTTTCCATTTAGAAATAGTTGTACAGTTTAATATATCAATTCTTATATATAAAACGATATAGGAAACTAGATGATGTCATACGTGCATTAGAAATAAACGGTAAAATTTTTGAAATACTTTTAGCGATAATAGTCCAATATTATAAATTATCATTTAGATTGATAACAAGAAATTTGATTTGTACAATTACTACTGTTAGTGTTAATTACTGCAGACAATTTCAATCATTACCTTTTTATAATCGCTTTTATAGATATTTAATTTAAAAAAAGTTAAAGTTTAAAATTAATTTAAATAAAGTAGGACTAGAAATAGAATTTGAACACAAATTTGATTCATGTTTTTAAATTCTAAATGTACATGAAAGCTTCTAAGAAAATTCGTGAGCAATAATTTGGAGAAAAATTACAATTTGTTTTATTTGGATAATATTTTTTTATATATATTCTTTTCTATTTGAAACCTTAAAACTAGTCACTCGGATTAACAATTATTATGTTTCCTAATATTGCAGACTAAAATTTAATTACTACACTTAACTTGCCGCTACTCGATTTCACGTAGGGAGGTGCGATCGACCACAAAAAAAGACCTTTATTGGCATTTCCCTCACTGCACTTTCACATCACCAACCAGAACTAAAATATACAAAAATAAAAATACAAATAGAAATAAAAGTATTACTCCGCAAAAAATTACAAATTAACCTCATCTATAACCGCTCCCTCTGCCTCGCCACTTTTCTCACCCACGTCAGCCTCCTGCAGATTTTCACGCCTTCTCCATCCTCGCTCCATTCATTCTGCTTTCTGCAGTCTCCCACCCACTCTGCTTTCACACCCTCACATTCTCTGCTAAGGTGCCACCACGTGTCGCTTCCCTTACTACACAGCGCACACGCGGTGTACCCTAGACCCATCCACACTTTCATCCCTCTCTCGTCTGACCCACACGTCGCTCTTGACATGCATACCTTGTCTTCCCTGCTCCACTCACCCCTAGCTAAGTAACTCCGGAGTTTTCCACGCACTTGCCACTCTACGTAGCCAGGATTGTAAGAGCTCTCATTCATTCTAGTCTGCCTTTCTTGCCACTCAATATCCCTCAATCTATCTCTTACCTAAGTTCCTAGGCTTCCCATTTCTCTCAACTTCTCCTCTACCCACACCTCAGACATACCCACTCTTTCATACATCCTTCCTCTATCCGTTCTCCAACCACTCTGCTTCCTACTCTTACAACTCATCCATATTTCCCGCACCAGTCTTTCCTCGCCCAATTCCTGCAATCTTTCTTCAAACTTCACAGCCTTTACACACGACTCCCACCAAATACTCATACGATTCGTCTTCTGCAACACATTCACTCTCTCAATCATACTTTCCTTCCATTTCAGCTCTTCCACTCTACCCCTGCTACCCCTATTCCTAATCATCATCCATTTAGTCTTCTCCACATTCACCACTAGCCCGTGCGATTGCCCATTTTCACTTAAAATTATTTTGTATGGTTGCCTAGACTTATGAGAATTGTATAACTACATACCGGTCCTAGTTCTGTAATGAAATCAAATCACTGCTTACAATCCCGTATTTCTACTTTCATATGGTGTTGTTATATCTAATGGAAAATTCAAGTAATTCTCAAAGCAATGGTTGATAATATTCATATTAAAATAATTCCACTAAAAAGTTGTTGTTTTTGTTTATTTTTACGAGCTGTCACTCTTTAAATAAATTCAGAGGAGAACAACGGGGGTTTGACATGTTCGCAATATTATTCTTGTCCTATAAAAAATAATTTCCGGGTTGAATACTGAATATAAGTCAGCTGTTGCATTGTTATTAACTGTAGCTGATATTACGACCGTCGTCCCTGAGATACAACCCACTTTTCTGTGCGCGCGAAGTTTTATTTTATGGCGAACCCGCCGGGGTAGGGCGTTGTATTAAAAATTTAAACCGTGCCGTAAATCATGGCATTGCTAATGGTTTCTTATACGAACTTGGCGGTAGCGAAAAATTTTCAAGGGAATCACCTTGAGTGGATGTGCTGTTGTTGTTACTACTTTTCGGGCGATCCTGCTCGCCTTTTTGTTTATTTGCGCTGGAGGAGTAGTGCGTTTGAATGAGGAGCGGCCGCGCGTCCAGAGGGTGGTGGGGTGCGCAGCGTAGGCGGACCCGATCGAGACGACGGCGGGCGCCAGAGCTGGCAGTCGCGAGCCGTCTCCAGCGTCGTCAGCAGAACACACGGGGCGCAACCACCGCTTCAAAAATTTCAGTTCGTTCTTGGCGTGCGCGCGAATAACAACTTACAAAAATATTACTTATTTAATTTTCGCCATTTTTTTTGTCGAGTTTACATCAAGTCCAAAAAATCGCTAGAGGCAACAAGTGGTAAAATTAATAGCGCGTGCTATTTTAACGAGCGCAAGTAACCGATGGTCAGCCGTGATGATCACTTGAGAACGTGAAGGTATGTGGGCCGTGTTAGCGGCCGCGGTCTGGGTGTGTGCGCTGGCCACCCCGCAGCCGCTGCACCTGGAGCGCGACTCCTTCCGTAGACCTTCCGGGTCACAACATCGTCAATCGGGCGGTTTCACTGAGTGGCAAAAGCGCGATCACGGTATCATCATCCAAGGACCTCAAGTTTCCCCACTAATGGCGAGGTCGTCGAGAGCTAGCAGGCAGTACGATGTACCGCAAATAGGTGAGTGAGTTTAAACTCAATGTAAACAAACACTCATAGAATATCTCGTAAGCGAGCATCAAAGCATTTATACCGAGATCTAATTTAACTTTGAACTCGTTGCGGTCTGTTGCACATTCCTCAAACTTGGTGCACGGTTATAATGTATGCGTATGCATTACTCTCTCTGAAATTGTGAGATTACCTATGTGAAATATGTTCTTGACACAATAATACAGTATATTAGGCAGATATATGATATTCATTATTTATTATTTTTTATTTCAATAAATATATGGCATATAACATTAAATAAAAAAATAAATATGCTTTATTTTAAACTAAAAAAAAACGACATATACTGAACAAAAAACAAAAACATAATTTTAAATATTAAAAAAGAATAAAGTATATATCATATATAGTTATAGGAGGAGCTCGAAAATGGCTAGAGCTTAGCGGAAACTAGTGTAACTGAAGTGTGATAAAAAAAAACAAAGTAAAACATCGTTTTATTTATCATTTAAAGTATATATTTCTATACTTTTTTTGTAGAAATTCTCATGCACTATTCCAAATAGTTTTTAAATTCATACATAAACAACAGACAATAATAGCATAACAGCATAGTATTGTAGAATACATTATAAAAATGCACCTGTTAACCACATGATTATCTTTGTGAAGAACTCCAGAATTAGATTTTTTTCTGGGTTGATACTGTTGCAAATAAAGTGATATTACTGTATCGCTATTTAATATATACAATGTAATATAATGTATGTATATTTCGAATTGACCCATTCTCGTAAATAAATAATTATTTATATATATATATATATATATATATATATATTTATTATTATATAAAATATTGTGAATTAATGATTTTTATTATTATCGTTTATGTCAAATTCCAGTCGTTCGACAGGGTATGATCATAATTAATTATCTAGCTAACTGCGAATGAAAACTATTCAAAAAATACTTCTCTTCTCTGTCAAAATAAATACTTCTAAACGAAATATTGTGTACCCTTCTTTTTCTTCTTTTAACTATGCAATGTAGAACTTAACATCAGTTGCGTTGAGTTTCACTATTCAATGAATGATTGTATATTGATTTTAAGTAAATTTAAACATCTACACTACTCATAAATACATAACTAAGGTTAGATAGCCCAAATTTATTACTTATGTTAAAATAAAAAGTACTCGATCGCTTGGTGTTTTTACACATTCGTTAGTCGTGGAACGGGTTTAAGGTTCAATCCTTGTGTTCTTCAATCTAAATTTAAATATAAATTAATACTGTAATAAAAACAAGATATTAAATGCGGACTCATCAAACGTCTTGAAAACTGACCACTGTTGTACGAATTGTTGAGCCTTCGACTTATACATTATTATGTTACAAAATATTTACTTTATGGATTACTATAGATTAATTGACAATAAACAATATAATGGATAATTAAATTTTATGATTTCCATTTTTTTTAAATTATTATAATACCAATTTTGTTATAATAATTCATTAATTTTTAAAATAAAAAGGCACCCTATTTGGAAATCGAACCTTAATATAATAATAATCATAATAATAATAATATTAATACTTTTATTATTACTAATAAGTATAACAGAAGCTAGTGCATCTAGAGGCCTCAAAACAACTTACATATTTACGTATACATATCATATTTGGAAGCACTCTTCCACGGAATAATAACATTTATACTCTTTTAATATAATTATAAATGTATTGTAATTATTTCCATATTTGTGGCTTAAATAATGACGGCTCAATTATATCCGAAGCATTAGCTATTATGCGGAAATTCGATTACATACATAAGTCCTTGCGTTTTATAGTAATATATTCATGCATAGAGTTAGCAGTGATAAACTTATTTTTGATTTTTAACACATAAACACATATTTGAAATATATAAAGGACAGAGATGGGCAGAATAAGCAACTTTTTGAATATAGGACGAGCTGGTTCTTATTGCTGCGCTCCCACAAGACATTTTATTATGCGTTTTGTGAAGTAAAGATCCAATCAAAGTGATTTGAGTGGACCCAGATGCTTATAACATATTGCATTTAATCGGGATACAGCTAAGTATAAATTCACCAGTTTAATTCGCTCAAAAAATGCTTTACGGCAGCGAAAGAGAGCAAGTATTATCGATTTCGTTTGCTAATTTGTAACATAGTTTTTCCCATTAGTCCAGTCAATAAATATATTATAGAGTGCATGCAATATGCGAGAGTTTTTGACTTCAGGACATGGTTAGGAGTAGTTAGTAGGTAAACATACTAAAAGTCCCCGCCCCTGTGAGGTGAGCATAAGGTGGGAGGGTGAGAAGAAGCTCCCATCTTTGGGGTTTTCGATCACTTCTCGAAAACGGTAGATCCTAGAAAAATATATTTTAAATAAAAATGAAAGCTAATTAAATTTCCTATAAAATGGTTTCTATACATATTTGTGAGACTTCCAACGGTTAACTCTAGTATATATTGCGTTTTGTCAACATATATTGACAACAAGTTTCTTGTTGTTAAATTAATGTATACCTACCTGATCTTAGTATATATTCACTTTGTATCTGCAATTCAGATGTATGATTGTGATATGATGTATATATATATATATATATATATATATATATATATATATATATATATATATATATACATATATAGCTAGAAGATTATTGACTGTGAGACATGTGATGTGGATGATGGGTAATACTCAAGCCTGGAAAATGTAGGCTTAGTAAATAGTTGAGCCTCATTATAAGTGATTGGTGACTGTAGTACAAGTCATAATAAACAAAATTAACCGGCATCTCCAGAACGCTTTCACGGCTTTGTTCGTAATCTTTGTCATATGTGACTTGAAGGTTAGTTTAGAGTCTAGGGTTACACCTAGATATTTAATTTGTCCCTACATTTGTATTTCTCTTATTTAAGTTCCTTCTACGTGTAAATGATACTAAAGAGGTTTTTACGGGTTAACATTGAGGCCCTCTGCTGCACACCACCGTTCCACGTGTATGAGTGCACCTTGTAGAAGTTGTGATGTGATGCCGTCAAATTTACCGACCGCGAGTACTACGTCGTCAGCGTATTCTTGTACGTAGCATCCTTTCTGATCCAGTTGATCTAACAGGTCGTCTATGACTAGGCACCACAGAAGAGGGGACAGTTCCTCAAGTTAATATTGTGTAACGAGTGATGGGAAATCCGAATTATTCGTTTTTTAATTGCCAATACCGTGTTGACTTTCTATATCAATGGGTAGTAGGAGAGAAAAGGAATGTATCTGCCTAAGCTGGTCAAGCCCATTTTTTTATCGAATGAATTGAATATGTTCAGGATGTTGTCAATCCCTCACGCTGCTAAAGTAATTACGCAGTGCCGTTCCTTGATCACTACGATGCTGGACAACACAATAAGATTATATGCATAATACCGACCAGCTTAGCATGCAGCAAACTTTATTCTGTAACTTCAACCATGATTTTATATATTTAACTAGTTTAAGTTTTAACCAGTCTGTTCTTCTTTTAAAAGTATGTGTATCGTAAAGTGTAAATCAATGTTTAGTGTCTAAAAATATTTTTCACTTTAACGGAAACATGGCTAACGACGACTAATGAACACCTTCTGTCAGATAGAAAACTACGAGTCACAATACAACTCTAGAGAGACAAGAGGAGGAGATTAAAGTTTGTATCACATTATTTAATACTTTTTGTCCTGTGAGCAGGAAATCTTCTGAAGACCTCACTATCACCTCCTGGCGTTATAGCCATGGGTAGCCTACCGGGTAAAAACTAACCTCGCGTTTAACTCTAGGGGCTTGCACGCCTAAAAGCATTCCAATCTCCCTAGTTCAGTCTCGCGTCAGTTCGTCATTCGTTTCTTTTGTCTTGTTATTGTCATACCCGTAGATATATTTGGTATTTCTGCCGCATCACGGACGAATTTCGCTACAACATAAGTTTGTCAATTTGTTCCGGTATGTGGTGGTATTCTCCTAGCTCGAGTCATAGAGTGGTTCATGCCCTTCATCTTCTCATGATAGCTCCTCTAGCATGGTCGCGGCCAGTACTTCCACCGCATCGGTCGAGACGTTCCTATACGTCCGGGTGATTCTATCCTCATTTTACTTGGACGTTGTTGCATTTGCCCAAGCCGGTTCTGCGTAGACAAGTGGGCGCGCGACACCGTTGCCAGTAGTTTCCGCTTCCCCTCACCCGGGCCACCGATGGTTGGCAAGAGCGGCAACAGTGCGACTTTAGTACGGGCACCTTCCTTCGTCGTGACATCTGCGCTGTGTGGCTGATGTCGGCCTCCAGCAAGGTTCCCAGGTACTTGATGTCGCTGCTTATCGCATCCTCATGGTGTTGGCGGCAGCCCCCCTGTGTGCTTTGCCACCTGGTTGACAGGAGGGCTACTTTTGTCTTCGGTACTGTGATCTTAACTCGTGTTCTCCATCCAGTCGAGGACGTTATCCTTCGACTGCTAGTGTAGCATTGTTTTAGTTTCGTCAACGTTCCTCTCTCGGGTCACCACGGCAAGGTCGTCCGCAAAAGCAACAGTCGTTACATCTACCGGCAGTTGTAGGTGAAGAACGTCGTCAAGGGCGACGTTCCAGAGGAGTGGTTCTAGGACCTATCCCTGAGGTATCTCTCCACTTGATGCAAAGCTTTGACTACCCGAGGAGATTTCGTATACAAGCTCTATCTCTCACTGATAAAATCTAAATCTAATTTCTGATTAGATCTTGCAGGACGTTTGGTATATTCCTACTCTCCAGTGCTGACCACCTAAGGGTTCGTGTTGGATGCGTTGGTCACGTTCAAGGTGGCTATCATGCAGTGCTTCCGTCTTCTCCACGTGCCAGAGCTCGCCACTGTTACGATCTAGTGGACCGCCATTATGGCGTCGCTGGTCGAACGGTTTCTGCGAAAGCCATACTGGTTATCATGGAGTCTTCATGATCCGGTCAAAAGACAGAATGGTCGATAAGTACCCGGCTCATTTGGCGGCTTTCTTTGTTTAGGAATCAGCACTAGACAGGTTGACATCCACCTAGCAGTCAAAGCGCCGTCATCGAGGCCATGTATATAGTTAGCCATATCAGTCAGTCTGGCAGTAATCGCGCTAGATGCAGCCCGGATTAACTCATTGGGGAGCTCGTCGGGCCCGGTGCCTCCCTTCCTGGAAGATGTGCAACTGCCTCCTTCACCTCCTCTTCCTTACATTTTCTAACCTCGTTGTCCAAGGTTGGTGTTGTTTTCTTTCCTTATTCGCTCATCTGTCTGGCATCCCTACCGACCGCCCTTACCCCTCCAGACGTCTGGGCCAGGCGATCATGCTCCGATCTTTTTCATGACCATCCTGTAGGTTAGGCCTCACGGATCATCTTCTACCTCTCTACATAGCTTGGCCAAGCACGCCCTCAGGCTTCCCTCTATTTCTTGCCTGTATTTCCATTTTGGTTGTTGGTACTACTTTTAGAGGAGCTCGGTTACGCACTTGCTGCCCTGTTCCATTGGATGCTTTTCCAGGAATTGTTTGTTCTATGTGCCCCTCAGTCACTTCGTCACACCACCAGTAGACCCTCATCCTCCGTCCACTGGTGGTGTTTCTCGTGGGCACCGTACAGGCTGCATGCTCGTTTTATAGTTGATGTGAGTTCATCTGCTATTTGTGTTATGTTTCTTGCTCGCCAGGTTGATGCTGCGCTTTCTATATGTTGGATCAGCGATGCCTCGTCCACTGCGTCCAGAACCCACCTACGCTTAAGGGGAGGTGTCTGACGGTAGAGTTGAGGCTGCTAGGGTCGGGTCTGAGGGATACTGCATTTTGATGCAGTAAGAGATGTACTGGTGGTCGCTCAGTGTTTCCTCCCCCAACATTCGCCATCCATGCACTTGCCTCACTAGCTGTCATGACGCCATCTAACTATGTGGAACGCCGAGTTCTTTCTGGTGAACGTCTAGCATTGTAAACGGTGAGGTCGACTACGGCCGCTAACTCCATGACTGCCTCCCACCCTTGCATCGGTGGTCTGCATTGTACAGACTTAGCGTTCACATCTGCAGCTATTCCCATCTTCCCAATAAGTGCCCTTGTTGTTGTTTCTGGTGTTGTCATCCATGTCTTGGTGTGCTCCCTGCCGCAGTTAGGGGACCGGTAGCACGCTATGATGGTGATGTTCATAAGTGATGCCCATGCAAAGACCCTAATGGGCGAGCCGTAGGCTGTCATGTACCCATGGTGGCTGGCTATTAGCTTTAATGTTATATACCCCATGGATCCGTCGGTTACTCACGAGGGGTCCAGTTTCTTGTTTTTCACTTGCTGGCTATTATGGCTCCTCCTGGCAGAGGCGAGCAGCAGTCCATGTGCTACTCTGCCTCTGCCAACGTTGGCTTGCAGTCATTATATGTAGTACGTGGTTTATTGTAGGGGTGATGTCCAGAAGTGATGCCCATGCAAAGCCCCTAATGGGCGAGCCGTAGGTTGTCATGTACCCATGGTGGCTGGCTATTAGCTTTAATGTTATATACCCCATGGATCAGTCGGTAACCCACGAGGGGTCCAGTTTCTTGTTGTTTCACTTATTGGCTATTATGGCTCCTCTATTCGTGGCAGAGGCGAGCAGCAGTCCATGGGCTACTCTGTCTCTGCCAACGTTGGCTTGCAGTCATTATATGTAGTACGTGGTTTATTGTAGGGGTGGGGACTCTTTCTCCAGCAGCATCGCGCCTTCTGGCCTCTTTTAGTACGCTCCGTTTCAATGGGCAGCGTAGGTTACCTGCTGGGTAGTCTTCCGATGTTAGGCGCTTGCACCCTCGGGCCTGGTGCCCCGTCTTTCCACATCTAAGGAACTTTTTAAACGATCGGAGCCTCTGCAGGTGTTCGCGCGGTGTTCGTCACGCCAGCATCTGTCAGGGATTTCTTCCCGTCGTGTGGCTCTGCATTGCTAGGCCCACTTGTATCTTTTTTGGGGCCAGTGCGTCGGCCCTCGGTTCTTGTTGTGACCGTGCTGTTTCTAGCAGGTCTGTGCGGGCACACCGCGCTTGGTTCAACGCTGCCTGGTGTCGCCGCCCATATGGCTTCCTGGACCTCTTCCTTTGAGGTTAGTACATCTAAGCCCCGGACGTGGAAAATGGTCCCGGGCGTCTGACCCTGGCCTATGATCTAGGTATCTTGTCTGTGATGGCGGCGAGTAATGCGTCCACCGTCCCTTAATTGCCTTTTACCCCGATTCGGAGGTGTCCTTTCTCAGTCCTGTCCATTCTGACCACATTGCTGCTATATTGGTCGACTTCACCGATCCTCCGAAACAGTTCGGCGTATGTTTGTCTCTTATTTGGTGAAAATAACTGTCTCCTCTCTGTGGTTTTCGGTGGAGTTGTTGTTGCCGCGTTTCCTGTCCTTGATGTCTTTGGGGTGCCACGTTCCTTTAGGAGCACATCAATGTTTGCTCACGTGAATTGTAGCCCCAGTACCTTCATGGCCTTGGACGGAAGGACCTTCGGCCATTCAGCTCTGATTTTGCCAGTGTCCATGGCCTCCGTGATTACTCTGATCTGGCGCGTTCCGCTGAAATGACAATTCCGGGTATTAGTGTTACTGGTGGTTTCGCACTTTATGTAATGTGTTAACCAAGTTACTTTACTGCACGGCCCTGCACAGTTTCTCACTTCAATCGTTTTGGCGATGGTGGCGATGTCTCTGTCTTTTATTGGCGGGTCTGCCAGTTTATTGATCACATTTCCGATCTTTTTTCCTCCATTCATCGCCCTATAGTTTCCGTCCATTAGAATAATAACTGAGGTGTTTGGAGATGGACTTTATTATTATTATATCGTTTTGGCAATGGTAGCGATGTCTCTGTCTTTTATTGGCGGGTCTGCCAGTTTACTGATCACATTTCCGATCTATTTTCCTCCATTAATCGCCCTGTAGTTTCCGTCCATTAGAATAATAACTGAGGTGTTTGGAGATGGACTTTATTATTATTATATCGTTTTGGCGATGGTAGCGATGTCTCTGTCTTTTATTGGCTGGTCTGCCAGTTTACTGATCACATTTCCGATCTTTTTTCCTTCATTAATCTCCCTGTAGTTTCCGTCCATTAGCATAATAGCTGAGGTGTTTGGAGATGGACTTTATTTAATACTAGGTGGAACGCCCGTCACTCGAGTGGCGATGATTTTTAATTGCGTTATACCCTAAATAGTATTTTTCGTGAATATTGTAAATTTGTTAATATTCATATATTATATGTGTAATACTGCCATAAACCGAGTAAGAATAAAACGTATGTGATGGAAATGGCCGAAATAGTTTAATGCACATATATTTATACAAACTACAATTTTATAAAACAAATATTTTTGGGGGAACCTGTTCCAGTTTTCAGATTTATTAAAATTGTAGTTTACATTTTTCAAACATTATTTGTGTGATTTCGCCATAATTCGAGTTATAATAAAGAAAATGCGATGAAAATGACTAAAATAATTCAATGGATATACATTTATGTATAAACCAAATTTAAAATAGTTACCCGAAACATAATATTTTGGTAGTTTCTTCAAAATCTCTCAATTTTAAAATATTTTTGTGTGTAATACCGCCTTGACTCGAGCTATAATAAAGCGAATGCGATAAAAATGTAAAAAATGTTCTTTTTTTCACGGCCACGGAAAGTATAAAACACAAGTAATAAATCCCTCAATACCCACAGCCCGATGAATCACAAACCTCGAGGTGAGGATGGAGGGAAGAACAAATTATCTGTTTTTGTAAATATACTACAACTAATTTTAATTTTGTTAATAATAACTATTATATATTTATAATGGCAAAAATAAAGAAAATTATTTTTCAAAAACATCCATTTAAACATTAATATCTTTAGAAGCAGATGCCCCAAAAAAATATTTGTTGGTGATTTATTCTAATTTTCAAACATTATTTGTGTAATACTGTTTTAAGACGAGTTATAATAAAGGGAATGGGATGATGTTGGAACTAATTCCACAATAATTAAATTATGAGTTTCAAAATTTAAAATATCTCGGGGATTCGTACCCACGACTCGAATTTTGCAACTGACAGGTCGGTCAGTTTCAAAACATTAAATTGACTTTTATATATAGAAAACAGGTGAAATTCCCGTCGTCCTGTGTCCGTATGATGCATACTTTTCTCTAAAAATTTTGTCAAATGTAATAGTGTGCTTCTTCTTCTTTTAACTAGTAGTTGGGTCTATTGTTATCTTAGAAGTTCTACAGTTCGAACTTCTAAGATAACAATAGACCCAACTACTCTACTATCACGTTGATTTTGCCTCATATGACGAACAAAACAGCCAGTAATGAAAATATTTATCATGACATGCACTGAAAGCACAAAAAATTGCAGGTCCGTCGCCTTAAAAACATTGTCTTTGTTATTATATTTTATATTTAGGGATGATGAATTAAATACAATTAGTCTGGGCTATGCTCTAGCCATTTTCAAGTTTCCTCGATGACAATGATTTGAGAATCTATAGCATTTCTCAACCTATGGGTGGCGACCCCTTAAGGAGTCGCTTAATCACTCGACAAGTCTGAGAAAATGTAATTCAATATAAAATGGAATATCGTGGGGATCATTAAAAATACAACGTGCTGAAAGGGGATTCTGGATGAAATACGAGCACAGTCGAATTTAAACGTGGTTTAAATAATAATTGAAATAAGTAAATTTATAGGAATATTTCCCATTTTATTGTTTGTTGCGTGTGTGTGTAAATGAAAATAAGAACTAAATAGTATGTGCTTATTATTATTTTGGCATATAGTTGGACCGTTTATGTTTAGAAAATAATCTAAATTTCTACTGATGTTTCTATTTTATTTCATATTTTAAGTCATCATAATATACCCATAGTAAGCGTGGGATCACGTCTATATTTCCTACGGCACGAATTGTCTTGTGTTTTTAGCAACAAACTATCAAACAGAATACGACTTTAAAACCTATATTAAAATATTAAATGACCTAATATATTCTATAAATGGGACTAATGATCACACATTCTTACTAAATAAGTTTCAGGTCCCACAACAAAGTGTAATAAATTGCATGGATTATATGCCATTCGGATGCAACGTTTTTGTTGTTCCTGTTTTTTTTTTGGGTTGGTCGTTTAAAAGCGGACGCTCTTGACGTCATTTTTATATCATAGTATCTAAATAAATACGGTTCTCATAATGAGTAATACTACAGCGTAATGCAAAAAAGCAATGAATTACGATGATATATGGTGAGTTCACTCGTTTAACAAATAATTACCATATAGCGTATTACATGCCACAATTTATTACATATTAATTTAAGAACATGCAATTCCTGAGAAAAGAATATTACTACGTGGTGTGGTTAAAACAAGTCCAATAATATGCCGACTATTTGTTATTTTTCATGAAATTCAGTAAGCGAATATGCATGTATAATTAATTGTTAAATGCTTCGTGTATGTGCTCTTTATTTGTTATCTGTTTCCATACGATTTGAACAGCAAATACACCTGTAGAGTATTTGCAAGCCACAATGACTTGTGGTAATTACTTCCAAATGTTATTTACTGCTATGTTCTTAAAAACAATATTCATTACGGACTAAGCTTTTATGGTAGCTGACACCTTTTGGATAAACTTTTGGATAAACTAAACAAAGGTGTGAGCAATACAAGACGCTAGGCATATTAAAGTCGCAAAGGTCATCAACGCAATGAGTGCCATTATAAACAGGCCAGTAGGGCTACACAAAGAAAACAAGATCTATACAGATGTTTGTAATAATTGCGAGAAAATTATTAAAATAATGTATAATGTAAAATTTATTAGTTAAAAATATGCCAAGTAGGGCAATAAAACTTATTATTATTATTATAAAGTAATTCTCTCTGGCAACTTTAGATTATTTATAAACCTACCAGCAATAATAAAATCATATATTCATCGATATTCCATTTATTTCCGAACGGCGCTCATCGAAATACTATTTTTAAAATCACATACAATATACATACTATTGTTCCCATACATTATTTATGATTGCTGATTCACACTAATGCATTTGAATTTAAATATATCATATATCAGTGAAATATTTAACTGAAATGGTTCTAACAAATATGTATTTAATCCCGTAGTTATACAAGCCCATGTTTAATTTAAACCCCCAATTAGTTAATTTGTAGCATAAACCGGCCACGATAAATATTGAAATGGGATGACGTTTCCGGCACCACAAACAACGGGTAGGTATTATTAATTTCGGGTATCGCTGACAAATATGAAAATTAGTTCGGATCTCTTTAGCATAGTAATCTGATGGGGTTTGCATGTATTAGTATTAGTTAGACAAATTATGAAATGTGATTGGGCTAGCAGTATTTAATACTCCCGAATACTGTTCGGTATGACGAACTTTTTGATAGAGGTGCTTATGGTTATACAATATTATAATGAACATTGTTTTCATTTAGGTAATTTAGGTAATTTATCTAAAAGTATCTCTATGTTTTCGATATCCCTATCAGTTTTCTAATTATTCTCAAAGTATCTTAATGATATCTATAAAAGGTTCTCAAAATATTGCTATCAAGATACGAAATATTATATAGTATATATATATATATATATATATATATATATATATATATATATATATATATATATATATATAAAACGGAATCTCGATTATTCGGTAAAGAACCGATTTAAAAAACATTTTAATAGATGCAACGAAAAAGAGATATATATATACTCACAGCACTCATATATAAATATAAATAAATGTTTTTTCTGAACGAATCTGCGTAGTTTGTTTAATATGTTGGCGAACTTACTTACATTATATACAAACAAAAGATACTATAATATAATCAGCGCCATAATTGAATTAACACCCAGTGGACGTTGATGTATTTTGATGGAAATTTCAAAAAACGTGGATTTATTACTATTAAGAAACGATGAATATTTCAGCAAGATACAATAAAGATTAATCAAGTTAACATCGATAATGCGACAAACACTCTTTTTTTTCATTTGGCATTAGTTACTTAAGTGTTAATATAAAGAATATTTGTAAGTAAACCCATTAAAGTTAAATAATGCCTCCTGTAATACATTTTGCAATTTCCATCAGTTAACCAAGTTTAAACGTCTCCGAATAATCGGTCTCCGAGAAACCGATGTTGATGCCGCTCGCGTTTGACGCAGTGTCGCCACAATTCCTCTATGATGACGAAGATGGTTAGAAAAGAATGAGGAACGACGATGTTTGCATCCCGGACGTCGTAGACGTACTACTGATCGTGAAGATCGGCCTGTGGCTCTTCGGGATCGTTTTCATCAACAAAAGAAATTGGTAATAGAGAGAGATGATTAATTCATCATCAAATCTCCTTACGATTCACGTCTCTAAGAATTCAATCTTTTGGGCTCAGATCATACCACCCATTGTGTTGTTTACCTCTAACTCCACGCCACCGTACTTTACGGCGTAACGAGAGGTTGCATTGGAATGTGCAATGGCATCAAGTCATCTTTAGTGACGAATCCATTTTGTTTATGGCCTCTTGATGGTCATCAAAGATATTAATTTTCAATTTTTAGTCTTATTTCATTACAACGAAATTACGTTTCTATTAGGTGTACGTGTAAGTTATAGAACATAGGGGTGGCAACAACAACTAAATATAACAAGACATCTATTATCTTTCCACAATAGCTTTCTTTCGTGACTTTACTTTCGCAAACTGATGATATTAGCAGTTTTGTTTTTTATATGATTATCTAACGATAATAGTGGCAATTAATCGCCATCACAAACATCGTGAAGTATCGCTTGAATTTGTTTTTGACCATTGTAAGTTTAGATGCAGTAAAATCAATAATAAAGAAAATATTTGGCTATCTACAATTAAAACATATAAACTCTTCATTTATTGCACTTCATATAAAACCTTTTCCTGTACATCGATGATACAATCATCCTCAGACAGAACACTACTAAAATACTACTAAATAGTGCAATCTAAAATCTAAATTAGACTATTTTAGATTATCTAGAAAGCTGTATATGTAGACGACATGTATGATAACAAGTTCAATTAAGTACCTAAGTCTAGAATGACATGGTTAATATGTTTGTAAATTTACTTATAGTAAAGATATTGAAATTACTTACGAGAACATGTTATAACATACCCTTAATTTACGTTGATATGCTCATTGAAAGCATGCCGGCGCGGTAATGAGGCCGGCTCCTAATAAGTAAGTTGACAAACTTCCTTATTCAAAGGGATTGCATGATTCCATTTTAACTTGATATTTGTGTTAAGTACATGGTTTCAATTTATTTGCATAAATAACTAGGTGAAATTCCCGTCGTTCAACGTGGTATGATGAATCAATTTTCAAATTAAAACTATTTGAGAAAAACAATACTTTCCCTCTGAAAATAATTCCAAACGTAATATTATTCATTTACCGTAACACTAGTTTAATTCATAAATACGCATTGTACAACGAAGAATGAATAAATTAATATTTAATAGGATAAATAAAACGATTTTTTACTTTGTTTTTTATCACACTTCAGTTACACTTTGCAACTAGTTTCGGCTAAGCTCTAGCCATTTTCGAGCTCCTCCGATGACTCGAGGCTCGAAAATGGCTAGAGCTTATCCGAAACTAGTTGCAAAGTGTAACTGAAGTGTGATAAAAAACAAAGTAAAAAATCGCTTTATTTATCCTTTAAAATGAATTATCACAAAGTAGACGCCTTAACAATCCAATATTTTAATATTTAATAATATGTAAAAAACGTGATATTGTGAACTTGCAGTTTAATTCAGAAATGCTCATTGGACAACAGAAAATTAATAAATTAATGTTTAATTTGTAAAAAAAACCAAACCCTTAATTAAAAAATTAATATTAATTGAAATCACTTAATACTCCCATTGAATATTGAATCAAAAACATAAAAATAATATAACCCTCGGTAGGATTTGAACCTGCGACTCCTACTTTTGTACGTAAATCATTACTGACAGGACTGTCGGCTTCAAAACATTGTCATCCTTTTATATTATAGAGATAAGGTTGCTTCATTCGTGTATTTATGCTGAAATTAAATATGCAATAAGGAATCAGACAAATAATAGGGAATATTTTTTAAGCCCGTATGACATTCTTATATCGTTTTCGATGCAGACACAAACATACACATATGTAGAAAATGGTATATCGGCGGAATAATAATAAATTCACTTAACAATAACAACACCGTAATACACAATGTTAATTGTCCATTTAGAAATAGTTATACAGTTTTCTATATCAATTCTGATATATAAAACGATATAGGAAACTAGATAATGGCATACGGGCTTAACTGTAAATAGATATTTATTATTATACTTTATCTACAGATCTAGTTTTCTATCTTAATAATAAAAAAAACTTTATTTGGCATAATCATTATAGAAAAAATTCAATAGAATCTCTACTACAACTGAAATATATTCCCTCCTTCCTTGTACTATTCCCTTTCTACCCTCACCCACGTTAGACCTTTATTGATTTACATACCTTTCCCATCATCTTTTAACCATTAACTCACATTTTTGCAATCCCCCACCTTAACTCCCTCACATTCGTTGTCAGGGTGCCACCACGTATCACTCCCCCTACTAGACAGTATACACGCGTTGTATCATTGTCCCATTCATACATTCCTGCCTCTTTACTCCAAGCTACATATCACACTTACCATGCACACTTTGTTCATCCTTCATCCTCCCTTTATACGTAGCTTACGGGGTTTTCCCGCACTAGCAACTCCACATAACCAGGGTTGTACGAGCGCTCAGTAATTTTTACTAGTCGCTCTAGCCACTCAACAACTTCACTAGCCTCCCAGATGACTCAACCCAGGCTCATTCGATTCGTTTCTTGCAGGAGCATCGTATATTTATAACATAGGCGGCGACTTGTCAAGTCCTAGCAGACTTTTCAAGAACCAATTCCTAGCAGTCCCCACACTTCTACTTCATACAACACTACTGGCTTCAAACTCACATACCTTCCACGCTATTAGTAGATTACCTATCCACAACATCTCCCATTTTCTCTTTGCTTCCCCCCAAGCCATTCCTGCCTTTGCTTGCACCTACTCCAAATGTTTCCTAAACCCATATTTGCAGTCAAACCAAAACCCTAAATACTTGTATATACAATATACAATCTGAAAGATTATTCCCTTATATTTCAACTCTTTCGCTCATTCTACCCTTATTTCTAAACATCATCCATTTTGCTATTCACTAGTAACCCCCAATTATCAAGGTACCGTGCCAATATCTCTTTCCAATATCTCTTGTATCTCGTCCACTCTACAAATAATACATCATCCGCATATACTACCATCCCCACCTTTTTTGTTTTGAGGGGATGAAACTTCATATACACCCGGTCTTCTACCGGGATGTATAAGATTCCTACATGATTCAGCATGAAGACCTGCTGACTAAACACCCACCCCTTCAACCCGATTCCACTTTCGTATTTCTTCGAGTCGAACGGATCTTATGCTATTAACTATATAGTTTTTTTTACTTTTTGTTTCTTTTGATTCTAGATCACATTACTCAGTTCCTGGGTGGTGCATTCCTCTGTTTCTTACGTTCTTCTTGATATTTCAATCTCAGAAAATTGTTAAAGTAGGTTGCAATAGCCCGCCATTTCCTCTCTTCTTTGTCTGCGTAAGCTTTCCAGTAACTACGTGTACCCCGACCTCGCTGTGAGTCGCGTTTTATCACTACCGTGGCCATTGAAGAGCGTGCACTCTGCATTAGTTGGTTCGTGACTGCATTGGGTACAGGCCTGGTCACTGTCTACAGTATAGGAAGGAAGCATCCATGGGCCGGTGACGACTGCATGAGATTGAAGTCCACCTCAACTAGCTTCATGCCCACCCAGCTTCTTATATCAAGATGCCCTTCGTAGGCCACTCGTATTTGCCCGCGGTGGCATCCCAGGCCTTTTGCCACTTTGTTATCGTACTATGTCTTGCACCTTTTCTGCAAGTACGTTGGTACCCTATTGTCCTGCCCCGTACAGATCTTGCTGTTTGCAGGCGAGGAGCTCAGGTGGAGGCATCCCGACTACCACAAGCACTTCCTCTCTGAGGACTGTACGGTATGCGCTGGAAACCACCAAAGCGAACTATCGCTGCGATTTTGCCAGATGTGCCCTCGTCCGTGCTATTTGAATGTTATCGGCTCACACTAAGGCACGGTACGGCATGATGTCCTTTACTATAGAGGCAAATATCCTTCTCTTACCTGCTCTTATCTCGCGGAGGTTTGCTATTATCCTGCCCACGGCTGTCGCCACTAGGGCTGCCCTTGCGGCCATAACCTGTACGTATAGGTAAAAGTTTAGATGTTTGACTAGGGTTAGACCAAGGTGTTTGAGGCTAGCCCCGGGGGTTATCCGCTGTCCTAGTATAGGAAATTCTATCGTTGCTTCTCGTCCTCTGTCAATGAACAAAATTGCCTCTGATTTCTCAGGGCCACGGATTGTTGATTACCCTAGATCCAGTTGCTTATTTAGTCTAGGCAATCATCCACCTTCCAGACCAGCTGCTCCTCAATCTTGGCAGCTGCCACTAGTGCCAAGTCATCAGCACATTGCACCTGCTACACTCTATCTGGAAATGGATGTAGCAGTACCCTATCATATAAGATTTTCCATAGAGTGTTGCCATGGGCAAAACTCTGGAGAACAGTGTAAGTCACAACCCATTACGTACCTATCTCGTACATACGTTTGCGTCCCTCCAGATAGTTATGGATAAGTGTTACAAGTTTCCCGTCGATTCCTATCTGGCTACACCTTGTTACGATGAGCGGCTTTAACGTTTCTGACATCGAGGGTAACAAGGGCACATATTTACGGGGTCCTCAATTTGCAAACTAGAGCTTTCTGTGCAGTAGCAATGATCAAGGCAATAGCCTCAATGGTGTTCCGCCAATCTGTTCCGCCGTAATCCATGCTGATTATCAGCTAGGCCGTCGTGACCTGCCCTGTATGCAGTTATGCTCCCAAGTATCAGATACTCTAGCAGCCTTCCCAAGCTGCCAAGCATGCAGAGTGGGCCTGATGGACGACGGATTTTCCATAGGTTTGCCAGTTTTGTGGATGAGGACCATTTTAGCCCGTTTCCATCTACCAGGAATACCAGGAATAACCCCCCTCTCCATTGCTGCATTCATGGCCTGGAGCATAGCCTGGGGGGAACTCCTCCGCAGTTATTCTAATAATTTTAGAGGATACTCTATCGGGTCCGGGAGCGCTATTACACCGTAGCTGATGAGTTCTTCCAGATAATGGCCTTGGCAAGATTTAGCTCTCGGAGCACCCTGGGAACAAGGTTCTGACTATAATATAACAGGGCGGGCCAGGACAAGTCTTTTGAGCGCAATCTAGTAGCTACTAGCCTTGTGTTCATCAATGGTAGCAACTATTTCCTCCATGTATATTAGCGGCCAGGAAGTCATCTCGTAGGGCTTTTTTTGCCTGCCTGTACGATGAAATGGCCTGTTCCTCGCCGGATTCGCCCCCTTGTCAGCCTTGTTTTGGGCAGATAATTTTTTTGAGGTCTGCTATGGTCTCGGTCCACCAGTAAACCCCAGGCCTTTATGATGGCGATAATGACCCCCGCTGGCCTCGCATGCCCTTGTAACTAACGCAGATAGAGAGTTTGGAGTATTTACGGCTCTATCAATCATGACTCACTCCATAACTTTCAGAAACTCCGGCTCTATATATTTGTGGAAGTCGCACCGGTAGGCCAGCTGGTTTTGGAGGCATAGATATCTCGTGTTGCGGTCGTAGAGGAAACTTAAATATAAATAGTAACTGAAGGTTTTCTCATCTAGTTCCTGCAAGTCCTTGATGTTATTTACGACTGTGGCCGACACAAACATTAGATCGGCAGAGGTCGATCTAATTACTTATGCGGAAAGTTGGCCTACCTCATTGACCGGAACAGGGTTGTAGGTTGCTACCCACTCAGTCAGCAGTGATCCTCTCTGATTGGTGCTAGGAGAGCCCAACTATAGGAAATTGGAGTTGAACTGCATTGTGCCGTTGTCCATTATAGCCCAGCACGAACCCATTTGCTCGCTAGCCCGACCTGGCTGCTGGTCTCCTACTCGCTGTGAGTTTCGCTTCGTGCGTCCTGGCGTCTCTCTCCATTCGGCGGACCACCCCACGGTATACTAGACCGTTCTAATCCCCCCCCCCCCCCTCGTGATTTTGGATGCTCCTCGTTATTGCTGTAGCAATTTGAGTACTTACTCCCATATGCAGGTATGAGGCTGCTAACTGTGAACTCCCTCCCTTCTGCATTGATGGACCTACTCAGAGCAGATATCTCCACCTTGGTCGTCGCATCCAGACGTGCATCACCCATACTAGCGTTATGACGGTGGCGGTTGTCCCCACTACTTTACAAGCAATCTTTTGCATTTGTTAATTTCTCTTGAGAGTTGATGGGTAGTCATGCCCTGAGACTTGTACGACTAGCTTATGTTAGTACGTAGGTCAGCATAGAACATATCGTTGGCCCTCACGAGGACTGTTTTAGTACCAGGATCGAGTCTTGTACCATTACCGGAGTTTTCTCCTGTCTGCTGGGGGGTTGGTCAGTGGTGGGCTGCGGTTAGGAATGAAGTCCGGTGTCTGTAAATAAGTACTTCAGGATCTTTTTTGGCCCTATCCTGATTGACTTACGGGGCTTTGAACTCGAGCTTTAGGCAGTTCTTATGTAGCAGCATATGCCTGAGGTGCTTCATCGCCTCGAAGAAGGTCTGAAGTGACTGCTCCTCTGGCTGGGCCAGCGACGAATGACAGGAAGAGCCGGTTACGCCGTGAACATCACGGAGGTCACGATGTTCACGGCGTATCCGGCTCTTTCTGTCATTAGTCGCTGGTATACGAGTTTCGTTAGATTTGAGCTCGAGTTTTCATTATTGTTTCTACTAATCACTTTATAGTCAGCATCAATTAGTCTGACCGTGTCATATGTTTTTGGGGCACGGATTTCGTCTCTGACAGAGGTTTTCATGTTCTTAATGGTCAGTTCGTGCCAGGATTAAGAGTGTGGACGTGTTATAGGAGCCTTCTCTATCAAAGAGGCCCATAATAGCCGTTGCTGCCTTGGTGCCTACTGTATGTTGGGGCTCTTCCTCCCCGACGGTCTGGCAGCTATCACACCTGGATTCTTCCTACCATAACTCCTCCCGGTTGCCCTCTTATAAATACATCCATCATCTCACTTGCTTATCCTTGCCTTACTTCTACATTTATTCTAAATTGCTCTTTTCGTCACTCTCACGTTTACACACAACTCTATGTACACCTTTCTAACCTATTCCAGAGGCTCTTCTTCCATCCATAACCTTTCTATACACACCATTAGTTTACCCCTCGGAACTGATTCATATGCTGTAATCAGATCCTTAAATAAAATTCCTGGTGGAAGAAGTAGGTGGTATTTTTGCTAGTATGAAATTCTGCCCCTTCGTCACTCTTCCCTTTTATGGGTGACCCTGATTTTCCGTCAACAGCTTTTACCTTCCAGTTTGGTTTCGACATTACCATCATTAGTCTGTAGTCATTAAGGTGATGTTGATCTTATCAGTGTAGCTTTAATGAATTCACTTTTTTTGTTTATTTGATTTGGCATGACCCGGGGTGTGTTGAAAAACTTCTAAAGACAGACAGTGCCAGGATCTTATTAGACTATAAAAGAGAATTCACAAAATCTCAAGTGGAGTTGCGGTACCGCCAGATGAAGTTGAAACTTTCTCTATAGAGAGAAAGTTGTACAATTTTGTATGTAACCACTCAAGATATTGTACGAATTCATCCTAGCTAGGTGAGCTACACTGATGAAATCTAACAAGATTTAAATCTAAATATGTATATCGCTAAGAGGTGGATTCACACTTATATAATACTCAAGTGGTTTATATACAAACTAATGCAACGTGCTCTTCATAGAGTTTAACGCCATCTGTGTGTCAGCTGTGTGTTGTTAGTTCCGTGGTTACTGCCAGGTGGTTTTTATTTTTCCTCTAGAAATAAAGTTGCTTTGCCATTAGGATTACCTAGTGGAGGGCACCACTAGGGAATCCTAATGGTAGGAGTATGTTGAAGGATATTACCACCAATAGGTGTGCATTGTTAGTTCCGTGGTTACCGCCAGAAGGCGTTAAACACTTTATTATTATACTTTTTATTGTGATAAAAAATAATTAATCCATATTTCTGCTATCTTATTTTCATATGTATTTGTTATGTTATTAAATCTGATTTTAAATTTAGAATTTCTATAACCAGAAGTTATTTGAGAAACTTATTAATAAATTAATGCTGGCTACTTGATAAATCTAGAACAGAAATTTCACACAATATGTTGTAAAAAAGCATGTTAGTTATGTCAGCATAAACCACCTTTATTAATAAAAAATGATGCCATTTGTATAAAATTTCCAGGAAGAAAAGAAATACGTAAGGAAGGTTTTATAAAATAAACCCACGGCTTTTGCATTTCCTTTGATTCATATAATGAAAATGATAAGAAGTTACGAGCTCTGGGCCATGCCGTGAGCGGGTTGGTTTACACTGTTTTTAATCCTAATAAAACTCTTTTAATGCCATGGTTGACTTAAACTTTCCACTTTCCAGCCCGTGCTTTTAATTTTAAATTTAAATTTTTAATGGTGTTTCAGTAATTAAGTTTTGCTATGTTCGAAATTGTTTTATAAATATTCGCTAGCGATAATAAACTGCAAATAACATCATCCTACTTTCAGTTTTTATAACTTGAGTTTTCATAAGTTTGATGCTTCTCTTTATGAATACTGAAATTACCTCTCAAGCTTAGAGCTATCATTTCAGACTGAAAACTTTTACGGTTGATGTGTTAAAACGCCAATATTATATAATAAATACTCTGTGATATTCAATAGCTTTAATGTATTTATGTTTGCTCGCCTATACCGAAAGGTAAAAGCATATATATATATATATATATATATATATATATATATATATATATATATATATATATATTTGGCGTTTATTATTATTGCCAAATGTGAGGCTGTCAATAGGTAGATGTAAATACTAAAAAATTATAAAGCAAATTGTGAGAACAAATAGGTTTTATTGAAACCAACTATTTTCTGTCTTTTAGATTGATAATTATGTTGATTATGGATAAAACGTTGTATTGCATTTCTGTATTAGACGCTTCTTCTTAATTTACAAACAAATTAACGCTCTAACTTCTCAATCGATTTTTATGCACTCTTGCATTAATAATAAATACATATACATAATACATACATACATAAAATATTTATACAATAAATAACTATTATCTATTCATAAGCTAAAGAATATAATCATATCAAGAGTGGACTCCGCAATTTTCTATCAATAAACATAGCACTTATTAACCAGTACATATAATAATGTTCATATGAGATAATAGTTTCTAACAATAGTTACTTATGGAGTCAGCGTGTGAACTAGGTTATGGTACTATTTTTATTACCGCACTAAAATTAATTTACAAATGGGTGTGAAAATCAGTCATGGATGAATGATACTCCCGTTTTGAAGTTACTAGCACGGGCTTAAATTTAAGTGTTCTACTTATCAAAATCTAATGAAAAACTATAAAAGAATATATTATACGCATATTTTGATATAGCACTTATATCATGGATATCTATGAATCAATTATTCGGATTAAACTATTGTGTCTAACTAGTTTAATCTGACCATTGATTTTTATTTAATTTCAGCTGGTCTTTTATTTGCACCTTCGCGTGTGTACAAATGGAGTATATTTAGTAAAATAATTATTAGACTCATCTACTAATTAAATATTGATTTTTGATTTCGACAATATAATAATGGAAATAATTACTGTGAAATTGTAAACAATAATTTTCAAAATTATTCTTATATTATATTCAAATACAGTTATAGCATTGACTTACTTAAATATCACGTCTAAGCTTTTTATGGAATTTCCATAGAATATATCCTTCTCGGTCACGATAGTAATTATATTAATATGCTCTTCCTACAACTAATTTTACATAATGCTGCTAGTGAGATTCTGACACTTATCTCTCAAGACTTCTAATGTAAGGTTGATTTGTTTGAGAGGTTGTACACTTATCTGACTACTAACATCAGTAGATACTTTACTGAACGCTGAACTTAGCAACTCTTAACAGTTGTTTTCGTTTATCACTTTGTGTTGCTATGGCCTTATTGTCTCTTGTTCTATTTGTCGTGCAAGCCGCTCCCGATGCGTACAATTCTACCTCCCGGCGCACGGCTGTAAAACTTGGAACGACACAGCACGCCACCGAGCGACTAGTAATGTTAAACAAAAGCATCTAATATATGTTATGTTAACTTTTAAAGAAAATTTTGAAAATGCTACTATTTAGTTGGTAAATTCTCATGAATATGAATACACGTGAGAAAATACAGGAGATAAGACCCAAATATGGATTTTAATTGAAACATCTGAAAGTTTTGCATAATAGTGCATACATATCTGGTCGGTATTCCATATTGTTGTACAATCATTTACATGTTGATCATATTTTTAGAAAATGTAACAGTGTGACTACACACTACTGAATTATTCGAACCACTTGGCATTTCAATATCGAACACGCGAAAATGGATTTAAATTTATGCGAAACGGAGTTGGGGGCGGGCAGTTATGTATCGCATGCATTTTTGTGCACTATGCGATCTTATTTGAATATTTATTTGTGCCGCCAACGACGCCGGAGGCGGAGATCCATCGCCGCCGTCTGCAGAATTGTAAACGAAAATTTTAAATAGTTTTAATTATCATGTCCATTTTTCAGTAACAGTTGCAACGGTAACAGATATAAATTATTCATACGCATATAAATTAACGAGTGCCCGTTAACAGCAATAGGTTTATATAAAATAAACACAATCCTGTAGTTGCCGACCTTCTTAATTATTTATAATCGGAAATAGGTACGAACTAAATTAGTTAAGTCACACTCAATGAAACACGGCTTCATTACAAAGGCCGGGAAGCTCCGTTTGGTATTTATTTATAAATGTGAGTGAAGTCCTTGGCGTATTTTTATTCTATTGTATCTCTTTATTTAGTTCATCAGTATCTCAACTCTTATTAACTGACATATTATTTCTGTTGTTAATTCATAACTAATGCAAACAAATTAAATTCTAACATTGAATATTAAACAGCAAAACCACATGTTTGTGGCTTTTTGCCAATCGCACCTGTAATATTATTGAATGACATGCGGTGGCAGGGCATATTATTAACGAATTGTGGTAGGGTGTATGTTTTCCAACAAGCAGTTGTCTAACATTTACTTACACGGGTAGACGTTTTACACAACTGATGATTTTATATATCGCACACAGATGTTATCTAGTTGAATTATCATATTTATTAAGTTTTACGAGGGGCGTTTCTTATGTACCTAGCTATCGAAACAGGGAGTCACAGGAAGAATTTTGTTGTTCAACGTAGAACCATTAATAGTAATTTCTGTGTTTCTAACAACGCTATGCCTTTAAAATATTACTCTACAGCCTTTTCCAGTGTTTCGAGGCAAGGGGCAAGGTTTCAGGACTCTAAGGTAGATGCTGTAATTCCTTAAAGTCGTATTCATTGACTACTTACTTCATTCAGCAATATGTAGTCTGGAAGAAGAAGATATAAAACAATTACTAGTTTCGTATCCGTTGAGATAAGTAGAAGTGAAATCCTATATGCTGGGAGCGAATTATTAATGAATAGAGACAGGGTATTGACCAAGGGAAGAAATAACGTAAAAAAAACAGAAAAAGTACGGCACAGCATCCCAAAATATGGTGGCCATCACTTTTCGCGTCTTCGCCTTCTTGGGTGGTGGAGAGGCGTTATGAACCCATTGAATGGACTCTCGTTCCGTGGGAGGATGCCAGTGGTGGACCCTCGTTTGTACGTATGCTATTCTTCAGCTTACTAACATGTGCAACAATTAGGTAACCTAAACCTTTGAAGATTTGAGATGTCTTTTTCCATGTGATACATTTTTCAATGGCGCTTTATCATTTGATATTTTTAAGTCTGTAGTTTAAGCGACACAGACTTCCACTGGTATGTGTAGTTGCTAATACATATATACTAAAACACAGCTATCATTTGAGATTGTGAATAACGTGTAGACACAAATTTTAAAAAACGTGTCCAAATGTGTCAAAATTTGTTAATACATGTTAACATTTTGATGTGTAACGATGGAAAGCCCTGCCGATGACGCCAATACTGAGGTCCTGTTGCCGAATCGATGCCGCCAATGCTGAGGGGAACCACCGCTGGATACCAACTGTTTAATTCTTGGATCGTCGTCGGAAGAAACTGGAATCGTCGCTACCACCACCTCAATGACTGAGGACTAAAACTATTGCTGTGTTGTTGAAAGTTGTGGATCTTGTTTGGGTGAAAACTGTGATGTGTATGCCTTATTGGTCGCTCCGCGACTGTGTCGTCTGAGAGTACTCTTGTCACCGTTCGTCCTCTTCTGTGTCATCCTAAGCACGCTTTCTAATGGGTTCGTAATGACCGGCCAATAATGGGTTGGTGTATCATTAGGGGTTCATTGTGACATACCGACCGATTGGCTTATTTGTCCAGACATTCGGGCGTCGCTTAAGTATAACACAACAATCTTATAGAGTTAAAACATGCAAAACGTGTTAAAATGTGTCAAATCGGGTCAAAATGTATGAACATGTCTCAAACAGTCTAGAAAGACGGTGGTAAGTGTCGACTAACATCACTGAAATCAAGGTTTAAGTGTCGGGTGTCTACTCTCGCTTTGTCGAGTGCCTCTAAGAATGCCCATTTTTTCAGTCAAATGCTTCTCAGAGTCCTCAGTGTCTGCAGATCGTCGCCGGTGCCGAATCCATTCCTGAAACCAGCCTATTTGACTGGAAGACTAGTTTTTGTATTAACCTATTTCTTATTATTTTTATGTGGAGTTTTTGTACATATGGCAATAGGTTTATTGCACGATAATTTTCAACATTGGTTCGGTTTCCTTTTGTCTACAGAATGATGGTCTCTGCGTGGTATTTCCCGCTCTATAATTAGTTCATGTGTCAAAATGTGTCAAAAAGTGAAGTGAATGTTATTTGGAAAGTCGTATGATACCCACACGAGATATTTTAAATAGTTAATGCTAAATAACTATTAAAAGAGAATTATTAAAATATATTATTCCTTGCTTTTTAATTAAATTGGAATTTATTTAGTACATCTCTATATAACATAAATTCTATGAGGTGTATTTTTAACGATCGTCATTAGTTCATTATAACGATTCACATTAGCCTATCCGCTGTGTATGTATCGTAATGTATAAATTATGAATGTCGACCTAATTATTTCCAGTTAATGAATTTCGTGTGGGCGTCGCGCGCAAACTACAATCCCTTTGTCTTTCTGCGTATTATTTCTGATGACAAACATATGATCGGTCTTTATTAATTAATTTATCAGCGTGTTACAAATTACTTACGCAACTTCACCATAATGTATTCCACTTATTGATTTGTATGTGTATTATTATCAACTAGACTCACGTACACCAATGCGAACACGACTGTCAGTGCTAAAACGACCATTACGTCAGTGCTACTATGAATGCCAAGTTATAAAATATTTTTTATTTTATTTATGAATTTTTGATTTTTGATTTGACTAAAACTAAAACTATATTATCATACATATAATGAAATGTGACTACCCTGCTCTATGCGACTATATAGTATATTAAATAGTATATAATCTCGTATTTACTAATGTGCATATTTCGGTGATAAGGTTGTTTTAGACAAAACAATTTCTTGACTCAAAAGTTAGTCAAGATGCGACAAAATCTAAATTCTCTCGTATTATACAGCAAATTATTTGAAATATTGAATTGGATGATAGATCGAATGGAAAAATATAAAGCGTTTTATTTGTCAAGGACAAATTATATGAATGGAGGATATATGAATTCATTTCTTGAAGAACTTTTGAGCCAAGAAATTGTCTTGTCTAAAACGACCTTTAAGATACATTGTTCATATATGAAGGATAATGCAATATTCACAATTATTTACATTTTCTATATAATAAAGTTACCTTTATTTGGCATAATCATACATTTACAAGTGTGACATAGATTTGCTTACCCTTTTCTAGTTTCAATTATGCATGTGCTATGTTCAGCTCGTACTATGGCCAATCAAGTCTTGAATAACAGATATGCGCAGTAAGTGATTGGTCATAAGTTGAACAAAGCACATGAATAATTAAGAGTTCAAGTTTCTTGGAGAATCTAGTATAATGTAATTCATGCTTAATTGTATAAAATACACCGAAATAAATTTACAAACAACTAAATAAAATTTCAGCTGCGACCAGGAAGGAATTTTTCTTTTCTTTGAAGTTAGGGCTAAATATTTGTATGTTACTTACAGTAGTTACGTTACTTATAGTAGTTAGGACAAAATATTGTTATATTACTTATAGTATTATAACAATATTTTGAGTTAACTTCAAAGAAAAGAAAAATTCCCTCCTGGTCGCGCCCGAAATTTAACCTCCCCTAATTTTATTCTCAATCGCGTGTCATATTTTACTCAATACCGACAAACCTTTACCATCCTCGTTTAGGACCATCTTCCAGTATTTTAATTCATATGTCCCAATCCATGCGGTACACTCATTCATCCAATGCTCCCATATATCATCTTCTCTTCCATTCATTTCACTTTTTCTATAATTATTCCCCGCTCAGTCTTTTCTCATCTCCACACCAATAGCAGGCAATCGGCCGCTGCTAATCTTTTGTCTTGGAGGCTAACACATATCTGGTCACAGTACCATGCACTCTGACGGTCTGTGCGTCCACATTCTTTATTCTCTCTGACACTATACAATCTAGTCTTACTGCAGCTGCTTCTAGATTGCCCACTGCACACTCATACATCTTCTTTCTATCAATCCACTTCTCCAATTGCCCTACCTTACGTTCAATTACTCTGAACACTTCATATATTATTCTCCTTTCATTGATATGACTCACTTTCATTTCAAACCTCACCAGTCGTTTTGTATGCTTTTGCTTTACGACACTGTTTGCCGTTGACATCTCTAGCGCCAAAAATTTTAGCGAGTCAGTATATTAACCATTCTATTAGGCCACGGTCCTTAACTGACCACACTTCTGCCCCATACATAATAATTCTTTTCACTCATATCTCTCATAGCGTTCTCTTCATTAACTAAGAGTGTCGCATCCACCTTCTCCATATACTTCACAGCATCTCTGCCACTCATTCACTGCTCCCCACTAAACATGAAACCCGGATACTTAAAGAACTGTACAATTCCCAGCTTTTTATCTTCCCATACGAAGTTTGCTTCACTGCATTTGTTTGGGTTTTACTTACATACACCTCTAACGTTGTCCTTTTCTAAAAAGGTCTCGCTGTCATATCTTTAACTCTCCTTGCATTCTTGCTAATATCACCACATCATGCGCATACGACAAAGACCACACCCATTTCCATCTAATCACTACACCAGTCGCTTGTCCTATTTACATCACGTTTTCAAGATCCACGATAATTAATTGACTAGTGTGGGATTGACGAGCACCCCTGTCATAGCCTTCTCATCCAAACATTCAGACACATTTACATCCACGTTCACACTTGCTCCGTTTTCTATATATGTAACGTACACTCTCGCACAGCTGCCCTGACACTCCTCCGTCTATCTACATATAGATCAAGAAACATTGCAAACAATTTGCTGCCATTCTTCATTAGCTCACTGTCAATTGTGTATTTGAGTAGTAGCAGATGTTCTGTTATAGACCTGCCCTTCCTAAAGCCAATTTGGGGGCTATCAGCCGTGAGCCGTGAGGCTTTTCCGCCGGTCAAGGGAGAAGCTCAGAGGAGTTTAATCACCCGGTATTTACCTTAACTTCACAGAAAACCTCTGAAAAACTGTGAAAGGTGATTCGCGAAAATTCGTTCCCCGCTGGGGATCGAACTCAGGTTCGCCAATGCTCAGTATGAGACGGACAACGCCTCTAACCACTCGGTCACTGAGCTGGGTAGCCCGCTATATTTTATTAAACCTGCCTCATTCCAGAAGCCTATTGTTAAATCTATTTTCATTATTCCATTATCCTTATTTACTGCTCTATTTCTTATATCCTATATATACCACTTTTCCGGCGTTCCTCTGTTACTTAGCCATCTCCCTGAGCTTCTTCGGTGCCTCTGGCTCAGTGTGCGTTTTAGTATTATTTTCTTCTTCTTCCCCATATCTTTTGGTATTACAAGTAGTGCCCTTACCTTGTTACTAGCCTTTTTCCGAATGGATTTATTTCCAGGATATTTAACTCAGTGTTAATTTTTTTCTCGCCAACCTTCTTATATTCTCTGCCTTGTTCTCGCGTTCTTCTAACCCATTTACAACGAGATAATATCATCTTTCCCATATGAGCTTCTGTTCCGCCTGTGCTTTATTTCTTATATAGATTATGTTTATCTACCTGCCATATTTCCCTTTCGCCTCCATATTTGGTGATGGTAGATGTTACTCCAGCTCCTAAAAAAATGTCTCTCTTCCCCTTGTCTTATTGCTCTTAACTCCAACTGCATTTCTTGCTGACCAGTTCTCCGCCTTTAGCATATCCTTTGACATTCACTCTTTTGTGTCGTGAACCTTGTTGTGATACCGCTCTTTTCAAAATATTCATCTCACTCTATCCTGTGCTATCAGTGTTTGTTTTTTCCTTTCTCATCTCAACCGTAATAAATATACTACATATACTACATACAACCACAGGGGTACATGGACAATAAAGAAGAATAAAAAGTCAAGAGATTTAATTCTTGAGACTCACGCGGCCTATATATCATAAGCCTAAGAAAGTAGTGCACGGCAGGATGCAGGATAGTGTGCAACAAAGGATTAATTTTCACTGTATTCTTATCATACACCCACTTACTGGTGCTAGTAGTAGTAACTATATATATATATATATATATATATATATATATATATATATATATATATATATATATATGTAATACCTATAACTTGCGTTTATTCAATATAAATCATATAAGTATTTTAAAACAAAATTTGCACTTAATTCTACTTTATTACTGAAAATCCATTTCTTGCGGCAACAGTTCATACAATGCTTAATTTATGCAATGTAGCTTAAAATTAGTCGCACTTTAATATCAGTGGGAATTATCGAGAATTATTATTATTATTTCACCTGCTCGATTTGTGTCATTATCCTCGGAGGTAAATTAGAATTTTTGAATTCGGCATTCACCGAATACCAAACAAGAACGTTTTCCATTTAGGAGGATCCAGTATAGCTAACTATAGCTCACGCAGTCACACACTCGGTAACAACTCGGCCTAAACGTTGTAAGTCACTCTACAATTAAAATAAATAATCATATACCAGTTTTTATTAAATGTTTAACCATCCGGCCTAAACGTTTATGTACATTCACTCTACAATTAAAATGAAGAATCATATACATTTTTTAACCATCGTACTAATATTCCAATAAGGGTAGGCAATTTAAAATTTAATTTGTGTGGGAGTAACCAAAGGGAATTAAACTTTTCTACTTAATTATATCCGGGAGCTATTCCCATTGAAGTAGACTTAATACATCTTATAAAACAAAGTAAAAACAGTTTCAACCGAGAAAGAGTTTATTTTATACTTGGTGTAATTCCCACCGTTCGACGGGGTATGATGAATCGGTTTTGAAATGAAAACGATTTAAGAAAAACAATACGTTCCCTCTGAAAATATTTCCAAACGTAACATTGTGCACTTGTAACATCAGTTTATTTCGAAATGCTCATTGTACAACGGATGATGAACAAATTAAATTTTGATATGTAAAACAAACAAACCCTTAAGTTCGTTTTAGACAAGACAATTTTTTAGCTCAAAAGTTGTTCAAGAATCGAATTCATATATCCTCCTCCCATACAATTTGTCCTTGACAAATAGAACGCGTTATATTTTTCCATTCGATCTACCATCCAATTCAATATTTCAAATTATTTGCTGTATGATACGAGACAATTTGTATTGTGTCGCATCTTGACTAACTTTTGAGTCAAGAAATTGTCTTGTCTAAAACGACCTTAAAAATTGCTATTTATTCAAATCACTTAATATTCCAATTAAATATGGAATACAAAAAAACATAAAAATACCCCCCTCTAAGGGATCCGAAACTTTTTTTGTTCTGTGAAGAGGAAATCTTCGAAGGAAGTGCCTCACTAACATCTAGTGGTGTTAGATGCATGGGTAGTGTTGGATTCGCCCTCATGTTCTGTCCCTAGGGACTTGCTAGCCTGAAGGCACTCTAAGCTCCCTAGTTTCCTTTTGCGTCAGTTCGCCATTCATGTCTCTGGTTGTCCTGTTATTGTCATCCTTGTAGATCCAATTGGAACTTCTTCCGCATCCCGGACGCTGCTAATTTCGCCACAGCTTTCTAGTTTTGTTCCGTTGACAACATGACCACCGACTCCGGAACTAATTGACAGTTCCTAGCTCTAGCCATAGAGTGGTTCGTTCTGTGAAGTAATTTATGATAGTCGTAAATAGTGTGTGCAGGGTCGTCAGTTCGATCGTAATCTCTGTATCTGTCATCCTTGTAGATCCATTTGGAACTTCTGCCGCATCCCGGACGCTGCTAATTTCGCCACAGCTGTCTAGTTTTGTTCCGTTGACAACATGTCCACCCGACTCCGGAGCTAATTGGCAGCTCCTAGCTCTAGCCATAGAGTGGTTCGTTCTGTGAAGTGATTTATGATAGTCGTAAATATTGTGTGCAGGGTCGTCAGTTCGATTGTAATGTCTGTATCTTGTCTGTATTTGTCTTTCTGATGCAGAGCAGGTAAAAATAGAAGACGCCATGCCCTGATAGCACCGGCGACTACCTGCCCGTGTTTTCTGTCTACCAGCGGTTCAATTTGTGGGAAGAACTGCTTCGCCCATGTTGCGTTGTCAGTCCTGCCCCATTGTCTTTGCCATTCTCTCTAGATGATGATCCTGGCTTCTCTTCCAGCATCTGTCGGGACCCTGTTCCTCTTCGTCTTATGGTTGATCCACGCCCATTCCTACACCAGCAGGGATAGTCGCGACCAGCACTCCCACCACATCGGTGGCCGGGATCTTTCTCCAGGCGCTAATGCGCAACGCCCTCCTTAGTCTATGCGTATTTCGCTTGGACCTTGTTGCATCTGCCCAATTCGGTGCTGCGTATCATTGTCTTGAGTATGTAGTTCCCCTTACACGGGCCGCCGATGTTTAGTAAGAGCGCGACAGTGCTGCTTCGGTGTTTCGACTTTCCTCGTCGTGGATAGCACATGTGCCGTGTGGCTGGTGTTAGCCTCTAGGTTCCCAGGTACTTAATGTTTTATTTCGATTTCCTCGACTTCCAGTCTCAGCTTTGTTTTCGATTCGGTGCGGTTCCCATCTCGGGCCACCACGTTGACAAGGTCGAGTGAAAAAGCAATAGTAATTAAGTCTGCCGGCAGTTTTAGGTGAAGCACGTCGTCAAAAGCGACGTTCCAGAAGAGGACGTACCCCTCCTCCTTTGTTTTTGATTATAGCCCCGCCACTAGGCTGTATGCACTGCGGCCCTTCGCGAACCTAGTATACGTCATACAACATCCATGATATGCTAGCCGGGTCAACTCTTTACAAAGTTTCCTGAATATCGGTTGATTCGTACTAACAACGTTCCGTAAGTAATGGCTTCAAACCGTTCCCTTAGACCACCGCACCAAGGACCTCCCCTTAGCGGCGATACTATCTCTCTCAGAAACTACCATAGTGTGGGTAGTTTCTGATTAGATCTTGCAGGGCGTTTGGTATTTACCTGCCCTCCAGTGCTGCTGTGATGACCACCTAAGGAGTCGTGTTAAAAGCGTTGGCCACGTCCAGGGTGGCCATCAAGTAGTGCTTCCGTCTCCTCCACGCACCAGAGTTCGCTTCTGTCACAATCTTGAAGACCGCCAGTGAGTCGTCGCTGGTCGAACTGTTTTTGCGAAAACCGTACTAGTTATCGTGGAGCCCCCTCTATACATTTTTCAGCCAGGTCAGTTAGCCTGGCAGAAATTGCGGGAGTTGCTGCACAGATTAGCTCGTGGGCCTCGATGCCTTCCTTCCTGGAAACGGTAACACTACCTGCTTTACCTCCTGCTTATTCCAGTATCTTGCCTCGTTGTCAGTTAGCCTGGCAGAAATCGCGGGAGTTGCTGCCCAGATTAGCTCGTTGGGGAGCTCGTAAGGCCGCGATTTCTTCCTTCCTGGAAGCTGTACCACTGCCTGCTTAACATCCTGATAATTCCAGTATCTAACGTCGTTATCTAGAATTGCTGTAGTTTCCTTCTCTTGTTCATTCGTCTGTCTGGTATCCCTGCTCGCCGGTAAGAGGGCCTCACCCGTCGCCCTTGCCCCTCCAGGTACAGCGGAGTCTGGTCCAGGTGGCCGTGCTCTGATCTTTTTCATTACCTGTAGGGTGGGGTGCATGGGTCATCTTCGAATTCCCTACATAGGTTGGGCCATCACTCCCTCTGGCTTCTCTCTATTTCTTGCCTGTGTTCTATTCTCAGCTGCCGGTACTGCTCCCGGAGGAACTTGGCTGGCTAACCTACTGCCCTAGCGCGTTAAAGGCTTCTCCTGGCGTATTCGCCCTGTTGCGCCCTTCAGTTGCTGCGTCCCACCAGTAGACCCTATTCCTGTGTCCACTGGTGGTGTTTCTGAAGGGCGCTGTACTGGTACATGCCTGTTTCAGAGTTGATGTTGCTTGCCAGGTTGATTTTGCGTTTTCTATTTCTTGTATCAGCGCCGCCTGGTCTACTGCGCCCAGAACCCACGTCCGCTTAGGAGGAGGTGTGTGGTTCTGCATTTTGGGCTGAGAGACACCGCCTGGTTTAATGCAGTAAGATATACTGATGGTCGCTCAGCGTTTCCTCTTCCAGAACTCGCCATCTATCAGATGTTCAGATCTCCAGCTATCACGATCTTCCCATCAAGAAGGGATTCGAATCTGCGATGCCCACTGACAACACAAAAGTGATAGTTTACATGTCGGTTGGCTTCTAAACATTGTCTTTATTCTTATTTTGTAGGGATTGATCCAGAAAAATAAAACGTGTCTCCATAGTATCGTTGATGCTTAATGGATACTATTATTCGGTCTTCAACCTTCAACATTAATAAGGAAAATCATAATATTTGATAAATAATGCGACGTTGCCATTTATAACAGCAACAGAGGTACATACGAACATGTAATTGAAATATAACACCAATTCATGCAACATCTAATAATATGATTCTGGGTTATGTTAATCTCGCCTTTATAAACCTTTACAACCGAGCCTAACACGATCAGTTTATTGTTCTGACGTACTAATACTACTAATAAACTGAGTGTATAGATCCATGAAAATAATCACTAAACTAAATTCACATAGACATTTAAATAACTCTCCAAGCGTTAATGGAGGACAATTTAATATGAAAACCTTCGTTTATGAATGCATGGTATAATTACTTTAAATTATACTCGTTTACGCCGCTTACGGGTTATTCTTTCTCGTGTTAGAATAGTCCGGAACAACTCTCCAACGATATAAAGTAGCTTATAATACTGTAAATCGCTGAGTAGAAAGTGCAAAGTAGAATCTGTTTATGTAAGAAACAATTGCGCAAGCCGTGTAAGTTTTTAAAATTGAAATAATTTGAAGACATGGATAAAATACCTCCCATTAACATAATCAATGAGACGAATGGTAAACAATGTGCCATAATAAGAGTTATTTTTATTTAATACTCCAAAGAAAAATGGGATGTTTGGAAATGTTATGCACTTATTTTTGGATTAGTAATATTCAGTTCAGAATCTTGTTTTTGACACAAACACGGAGATGGGATCGATCCCGAAGCCAGCACCCCCGCGCGCACCGTAATGGCCAATGAACTTTATCGTTGGGAAAATTTATGCCGCGGTGTTGTCGCCCTCGCCCCCAGCGCGCCATGCATCGATCCGCGCGTTCCGCCGGACACGCGGCCCCCTTTGGGGAGCCCGCGACGGTGTGGGTTTGTTTGTCGCGCGGTTCAATTTTTATAGATTGCCGCGCGGCGGGGGCTGCAGTTTCATAGAAAATCGCGTGTTTGCTTTAAATCAGAGTAATTTCACGGGCCGTTTGGCCGCAATTAATGCGTTTACCCGGTGTTATTTATCGGGCAGCAATAATCCGCGTAAATCTTTTATATGGCCTGTTAATTGCGTCGGTCGTTTTAAAACGGCGAGCGGTTTGTCTATTAGGAAGAGGCATCGCTTCCAGGATTGCGATAGTTTTACATTAAATAGGAATTTTGTTGAAGGATGCATAATTCGTTGCAATAAAACTGCTTGAAGACATTAGAGACTGAACGAAGAGTTTAAAAATACTATTCGCTTAATGGTAAGTGCAAAACATTATGAATGTACATTATGGCTTTAAATACAAGACTAATACTAGATTATATTCATTTTTCACGTGAAGATAATTTATATTTATAGGTTTATTATAAGCAGTAGATAATTTCACTATCGAAATGAAGAGAAACATAATTAGTATGTGGTGTGAAGAAAAATTTTAATACACGAAAAATCTATTACGTTCAATATTGGGCAGCATTAGTTTTAGGGTGGACATTTTTAAGTAAATTATGAAAGACGACCAGAAATATACTTCATATGAAAATAATTACAAATATAACAATTTCCATATGAAGTATAACTGTAATTCAAAAATTAAAAAACGGCATTGTCTACTTATTTTGTTTTTTATAATATTTAGGAGATGGTTGCCTGTCTCCTAAATATTATAAAAAACGGAAAAAGTAGACAATGCCCTTATTTAAATTTTGAATTGCAGTTATATTCATAAGGAAATAATTACAAATAAGTACAAAAAAGGTGCTAATTTTGGTCTCTAAATATTTGGAAATTTTACAAAATGGTACATTTTAAAAATTAATTCAGTAATTAGTTTTAGTACAAAGTATAACATTTTAATTGTTATATTTTATTATACTATTCCTTAGTGGCAGTCCGTGGCGCAGTGATATAAACCGACAGTCTGAAGCCATTGGGCACGGAACGTTGGTGGTTCGAATCCACCGCTAGTAGAGAAACTCTTCTACAAAGAGCTGACCCGACTAGCATATCATGGATGTTATATGAGACAAAATAGGTCCGTAATTGGCAGCAGTGCATACAGCCTAGAGGATGGGGCTGTACTCACCGTAAAAATAAATAAATACTATTTCAGAACTTTTGTATTTCAAACCAAAAATCAACCGTAGTATATAATCGCCGCTCAACGCAATTTTGGTGGATGCGCCGGGTGTTATGAATGATTATTCTCATTAATATTGTTTAACATATTTTTTTCATGCTAACGGCGTTCCTGATACAAAAATTAACAGGTAACCCAATTTTTTGTAAATCACATTTCGATAAATGGTCTTTGGCCAGTTCAAACATTCATGTGGCCCTCAGGCGCTTTAATCGCCTGACTTGATTCCTTGTGACTTCTTCCTTTCAATCCTGGGATGCTAAGATTCAACAAAATATTTTGGGACACTAAAAAATATTCAAACGGCTGTAGACTATTCTATTATATGAGCACTGCTGTAACGTTTGGAAGAACCGTGTCACGCTCTGTGTTTTGAAGGAGACAATATACAATTCATATTCTATACGAATAAAAACATATACAACAATCAGTGCCAATGCTTAATTTACACATCTCATATGTCTATTTACTCAAGTTTACAGTAGTGACAAATCTTTAACAGTATTTTATGAATTCCAGTTATGTCTTTTGGTGTGCCTAATGTTATTATTCCTCTTATTATAATAAATTTCTATGTAAATAATTGATATTAAAAATTAATAACCTACAAATGAGCCTACACCGAAAGGTAAAAGGCAATTGATAATATATATATATATATATATATATATATATATACAAATTAATAACATATTATTTTATCTTCATGTTTTGAATATCTACATTTTCAAACGAATACCGAGATTGATACCCCAAACAGACATTATAATAATTATATCATGAATAACAATTATGTCACGTTTCCGGTAGAAATTCGTCATCTCCTATCTGATTAATGGTCTCAAGTAGGGCATGGCACCAGCCTTATCATCTCCTTTATCTCTCTTCATATATAACCACACAGCACTGAGACAATTCATCCCTTTGCACGCCTTTCATCAATGAAGCCTCTTATTGATGCTAATATCACTTGTTATTTCAGTTTCGAAAGAAATAGCCCAATTAAAGCATTCATAGTTTTAATAAAAATACTAAATTATGATACCACTGCAGTAGCAATTCACTTTGCTTGGTAAATAGTACGTTTTTACTTTACCGGCCATTAGTGAAGAGGCAGCGCATGCCTCCCGGGAGAATATAGACTAATTCCCGGAAATAGGTTCATTACGCGGAGTATTCATTACCTTACACACGCTACATCGCAGTACGCCACCCACGACTTCGTTTATTTACATTCGCCTAAAAGATAGTCTTTGAATAATCAATCGGCTGTAAACTGTTGTAAAATTCATATTGTTGGTATTGTTGTTATGCATGCGCTTTGAATGTCAAATGAAGTAATTTACAATAATTTAATAGGAATAGTGCAATGGTTGAATAATGTTCAAACTTTTTGGGGCAGAGTGTTTAATAGACATTTACTCAGTTAAAAGTATTCAATAAAATACCTCGTTTGGGTACGAATAAAATGCGCTGTATTCGGTAATGAATTTTAAATAACATTATTATTTATTCAACATTTATTGTTATTATAACAACGAAGTTGAGTTGACAGGTGTATAGACAGCTCCGATATTTTACCGAAATATAGCGGCGTATCGAGTTGAAATATACACGACAGGTGAAAACAGCGACAAGAAACAGTGATACACAAGGAAAGTTAAAAAGTCGAGAGAAAGAGCGGTAAGTGAAAGTAAATAAAATAGAGGGTAGAGGTTATTTGCACGAGGGGTCGACCCGTAAATAACCTCTGGCGCCGATAAAGGTGAGGAGTATATTGGGCGGCATATAGCGACGACAACAAAGGCAAGAATAGCAAATCAAAATAGCGCCAGGGCCAATGAATAAAAATAAAAGAGGTAGAGAAACGGATAGCGAGGACAAAGACATACAAAATCAGAAAGAATCCGTTAGAAAAAACAAAAAAATACTGAGATCACCAGCATCACAAAGAAGATTAGAACAAACAGAAAAAAATTGCAACGGTGAAACGAACATAGACAAAGATAAAATGGAAGAACTAAAACAAATGATTATAGAACCAATGAGGAAGATGGAAGAAAACATGTAACATATAAAACAGGAAATAAAGGAGATGAAGACCGAAATGAACAATAAGGAAGAAACATGGAAAGAAGAAAAGAGAACATTGGAAGTCAGAATAGAAAAACTAGAAAATAAAGCAGAAATTGAAGAGAAGAGAAGAAGAAAAAATAACATAGCAATAAGAGGTCTAGACAAGATAGATAACATAGAAGAGGTAAGATCACTCACCAAAGAGAAACTGGAAGTGGAGACAGGGGTTAACAAAATACAAAAAATAAACACAGGCCCAGAACGAAATATAATAATAGTGGAAATCCCAAGCTGGGAAGAAAAACAAAAAATAATGAAAGCAAAATATAAACTGAGAAATACAACGATATATATAGACGATGATCTAACGGAAGAGGAGAGAAAAATACAAAGAGAGATAAGAAACATAGCAAAATTGGAAAAAGAAAAAGGAAAACACGTAAAAATAGGATATAGAAAGATAACAGTAGACAATGAAATATACATATGGGATAAAAAGGAGAAAGGAGTCGTAGCCAAAGATAATGGGGTGAAAGTAACCAATCCAAAAAACTACTAGCAAAAGAGAAAACGGACGGAAGCAAAAATACAAAGAATACAGCGAGGAAAGGGACAACGAACAAAGGAAAGAAGAACAAACACATAATAAATGGAAACAAAGAAAAGAGTACAGTAAAAAATAGAAAAATATGGAAAATTGGGACTTGGAATATCAGGAGTATAAATGGAAAGGAAAAAGAGCTGGAAGAAGAATTTGAGAAAGCTGAACTAGACTTCTTAGTGGTAACAGAAACAAAAAAGAAGGGGAAGGGAGAGTACAAAATGGACAAGGAACATATATTCATATATAGCGGTGTAGATAACAATCGGAGAGCCGCAGCAGGGGTAGGATGTATAGTGCATAAAAAACTGAAATCGAATATATATAAATGGGATGAAATTACGGAGAGGATTTTGTCTATCGATGTTAGAGATCAAAGAAACGGCTACCATAAAACTATCATAGCAGCGTATGGACCAAACGAAGATGATACTACGTGCAACAAAGAAACATTCTGGGAGCAACTGAACGAAACAACAGAAAAAGCCAAAGGAGAAGTGTACGTGGCGGGAGACTTCAACAGCAGAATTGGCAACGAAGTAAAAGATAATGACGCGATGAGAGGAAGATATGGAGAAGGCGTACTCAACAAAAATGGTAAGAAAATGCTAGATTATTGTAGAATGAATAATCTAGTAATAACGAATACACTATTCAAACACAAGGACATACACAAATACACCAGGGAAGTGATAAGCAGGAACGAAAAATCTATAATAGACTATGTACTAGCAGAACAAGGGAAAAGGAGCAAAATAATAGACACAAGAGTAAAGAGAAGTTACGAAATTGGAAGTGATTACTATCTAGTAGAGACGAAAATAAAGGAAGACTACCAAGATAGCGATAAAAAAAAGTAGAGACCAAATATAGCAATAAACTACAACAAGATAAGAACATACAAACTAAGGGAAAAAGAAATAACAAAAATCTATAAAGAGAAAATAGAGGAGAAATTAGTAAAGGGCAACTATAGACAAGAAGTAGAGGAAATGTGGAATAAATTAAAGATAAATATACTGGAGACAGCACAAGAGACATGTGGGACAAAGCAAAACACAAACAAGAAGCAGCAGACAGCATGGTGGTCGCAGAACATAAGAGAGAAAAGAAAGGAAAAGAAAAAAGCATGGCAAAGATACCTAAATGACAAAAATAGTAAAAACTACGAAGAATACAGTTTAAAGAGGAAAATAGTAAAAGATAAGGTCAGAATAGCAAAGAGCAGGGAATGGGAAAAGTTCGGAGAGACAATGGAGAAAAATGCAAAGGAAAACCAAAAATTATTCTATAAAACACTAAAACTAAACAGAAAAGAAAAAGGACAAGAAGTAAATTATATACAAGACAATCAAGGAATATTGCTGAAGGACAGCGAAAAAATACTGGAAAGATGGAAAGAATACTTTGAAGACTTACTATCACAAAATGGTGGAAATGAACAGAAGACTAGAGACCAGAACGACTCGGAAGCAGATATAGAGATGATAAATGGAAAAGAAATACTAGAGATAATATGGGAAATGAAAATAGGGAAATCACCAGGACAAGACCAGATCACAACGGAAATGATTAAACATATGGGACCTGCAGGTAATGAAATACTACTAAAATTAATAAACGAAATATGGAGGACGAATAAAATACCCAGAGATTGGCAAGTATCGTTAATCGTACCGATACACAAGAAAGGCGATAAGACAAAATGTTCAAACTATAGGGGTATAACACTCATAAGCATAGGTATGAAGATCTTGGAAAAAACAATTAACAAAAGAATATTAGCAAAAATAGAGCAGACGCTAGAAGAATCGCAATGTGGATTTAGGAAAGGAAGATCCACACAGGACAACATTTTCACGATAAAACAAATCACAGCAAAAATAATTGCAAATAATAAAAACACATACCTAGGATTCATCGACCTGGAAAAAGCATTCGACATGATACCAAGAAATAAATTATGGAAAATCCTGGAAGAGAGAGGTGTAGAAAGAAAGACAGTCGAATTAATACAAAACATATACAACAACAACACCAATGCAATAATACACAAGGGACAAACATCAAGAACATTTCAGACAACCACTGGACTAAGACAAGGAGGCGGGCTCAGTCCTACATTATTTAACATATACATGGATGAAATAATGAAGAGCATGAAACCAGAAACCAAAAAAGCAAACATAGGGTACAAAAACATGCAAGTTGTAAAAATATCGGAAGGAGCATTCGCTGATGATGTAGTAGTGATAGCAGAAAATGAAGGTAATCTGCAGCACAACCTTAGTGTATGGAACAGACACCTAGAAAAGTATAACATGAAAATGAACTATAACAAAACAAAAGTGATGGCAATAGGAAACCGGAAAGAACAAATAAATATAAAGATAGAACAACACACTGTCACACTGTCAGAAGACGGAAAAATGGAAGGCGAACTTAGTAACAGAATAAACAACACAGCTAAAACATACCACGCATTGAGCAATATACTGATTAACAAGAAAGAGATCAGCAGAAGGACAAAAATAAATATATATAAAAGCATATATAGACCTATACTGACATATGGAAGCGAGACGTGGAAGCTAACGAAGAGGGACAAAAGTAGAATACAGGCAATGGAAATGAAATATCTCAGAGGAGTAAAACAAGTCACGAGAAGAGACAGAATAAGAAATGATGACATCAGGGATGAACTGGGAATTGAAGCTGTAGATAAGTATATACAAAAGAAACAACTAAACTGGTGGGGTCATTTAATTAGGATGGACAAAAAGAATCACAACAAAACAGGTATGGGAAGCAAGAACTGAAAATAAAAGAAGAAGAGGTAGACCAAGAAAAGAGTGGGACAACATAATAGAGGACATAATAATCAAGAAAGGAAAAACAGTCCAGCAAGCAAGAGAAATGGCGAAGAACAGAAAGGAGTGGAAAGAATTTACAAATGCATAAACAACAGTAATTGTAAACTATAATAATGTTAATGTAATAGCCTACACCGAAAGATAAAAGGCAATTGATAATATATATATAATAATTTATTCAACATAGAAAAAATATATATTTATTATTTAATTAATTTTTAATTGGTTATTAATATAACAACTTACGGTAGAAGGCATATTATTAAAAAAAATATATTATTTTGCAATAACATATATGCAAGAATATGAAAAATAATCTGTTGTTATCATATTATGGGCAAATTTAATGTTAACTTTTTGCGTTGAGAATTGTAAACAATAATTTCTATTCTGAATTGATAATCTAATCTAAATTTTGGTTAATTTGTTTTCAGTTTCAGTGGGTCGCTACAGACGAAACAATTATTTAAAATTCAGAATTACTAACAAATATATACATTTTTACACGTCGATGTAGTCCAGTGGTTAAGGACGCAGATACATTAGGCGGGGGTGATTTATGGACGGTCGACGGTCCCCGGGTAGGAATCTCAGACCGGGTTATCGGTGCCATTTGTTGTTGGTATACAATTAATAGCACTTTATAAAGCTCGGGGCCATTTTCTTAATTAGCAAGTTTTAACACTCCCATACACTAACACATAAGAGCAGGACGCAAAAGTAGTTACAGAATTGTAATAAAACTAACTATAAATTTTCTTATTTGCTTCGCCGTCCATTTATTCAAAAATTTCAGGGGACAGTGAAAATATCCTATTCTATCAATGGATTTATTTCGTTCATTCTTTATAAGCTTGACCAGGATTGATCTACAAACAGCTTAAAGATTACAAACGAGTTCATTTGTAATCATTAAGCTATTTGTAGATGAATCCAGTTGAATTTCATATAGAGTAAGCGAAATAAATCTATGAATTGAATAGGATATTGTCACTCTCCCCTGATTTTTTCCAATAATTGTTCTACCATTAAAATAATATTTATATTTTTATTTCATTGCTATTTTAATTAAAACAAAACAGTAATTCGTGCAATATCGATTACTGTTTATTACAGCATTTATCGTACCATATACTTTTACTACCTGTTTTTCATTCCTCAACATTATTTACATATTTAAATTTCTATACTGGTAAATTCGGAGTTTTATTATTTTTAATTTTTAATATAGACAAGATTTATTATTGCAAAAATCATTTTGTTGTGCGAATCATAATGTTTATATTTTCCAGACAACAACTCTTATGAATAATTCCCCGCGATTTGTCTTGATAAACAAACACATGAATATTGTGAGGATGGCAATAAAAATAACTGAGCGTAATATAAAGGCCGCATGCCATCGTCAAGTATGTGTGTGTGTCTTGAACAGCAATATTCTATTTTATTGCCTCCCTTTATCCCCTTCGCCACTGCGATCTGATAATATCAATAAAACGGCCTTTGTTACGACAAGGACCACTCACGTCCCGGGTCAGTTTGCGACGTCTACAAATATTGTCCTGATCGAGGCTCGTCCCATAAAAACTCTAACAAATAAAGTACTTCGACGTGGAGAGCTCAAGACATAAATTTTGGTTTAAGCATCTGATGACAGTAACTACTTCACTTCAGGTATTTTTATTTCTTGTTTATTATTATAATAAAAACAATCGTGACCAAAATCTTAGTTTTGTCAATGATTTAGTTAGTACTAAATTAATATTTTAAGTAGTTACTTAAAATATTAATTTAGTGAATTATATACAAAGGCATATTAAAATATAGAGATACATCTATCTTTCTTGGTTTGAAGCTATTGGAGAAACAAATTGATAAAATTGGTAACTATACATACATACAAATTAAAAAATCGGAACTAATTTTCAACCCCAAACCATTTGGTTTATCACCGCTTTCTCGTGCCCTTTCGTGCCTACCACTACTTGATGTCACGCCTCCTGTCCTCCGATCATCATGCCAACTATGTATTCTGGCGTGAGGTCGGTTCCTAACTGTTCTTTCAACTCAGTCCGTGTAATAGCCCAGCGCAGGCAGTCGAAAATAGTATGTTCGGCCGAATCAACTGGGGCCTTGCACAAGGGGTATACCTCAGACTGCTCCAGGCTCATACGATTAAGGTATGCCCTGAAGACGCCGTGCCCCATGAGTACCTTTTCTTTCATCTGAGATGAAATCTTCGAAAGACACTCATGTAGCCGTTACCACCACTAGATGGTAGGCATGGGTAGTGTTGGATTAACCCCGTGTATTGCCCAGGGCGCCTACCGACTAAACCAAAAACTCAGGATCTGTCCCAAGGGCCTTGAACGCCTTACATGCTCTACTAAGCCCCCCTTGACCGTCTTATCGTGAGTCAGTTAGTCTTGTCTCTTGTTCGTTGGCTATCATGTCTGCCCGGTTCTCAGACGTCCGTCAGTCTGTCCGTGTGGTCCCCAAGTCGTCGTCAAACTGTCTCCCCATCACCTTCCGGAAGAAAATCGCGAACGCATCCAACGCCTCCTTGTCTTCTACCATGTTGCCCCCTATGTCCTCTGGAGGGGTATCCCTGGGTGTAGCCACAACGTGGATCGTTCAGCGTGCCGTCGGGGGCAATGGTAGATGATGTGTGTCTGTTGACCCAAGGCTTATTGGGATCAGATTTCTTGTCCATCACACGTGTGGGATGTATTCCCAGCACGCTGGCCACCTTATAAACATGTCCTTCCTGGCTTCTTCCCGGGCTTCTTTCGGAGATTTTCCGCCCTTAGTCTTTTGGTATGCCTTATCAGTATATTACATAAGACCACCACTACCAGGACCACCGCCGCGTCCGTGAAGATTGTACGGTATGCCATGTTTATACGAATGGCTCCAGTTCACAGTGCGCCGAGCACATTCCGCCCAGTCTTGGTGGTGTCCACCAGTCGCACCCTCTTTCTTCCACTGGGGCCACCATGTGGCTTGCGAGGGCAGCTTCCGTTTTGGGTGCTTTCATATTGTCTCCAGCACCTGGGCGAATTGGTGGACGTTGGATTCAAGCACAGTACTACTAGGTACTTGATCCTCCTGGATATCGGTACGGTCTCCCCAAGCAGGTTGATGTTGGTGGTGGCTTCCTCGACGCGTGCCCCCTTCGTCGAGAGCAGGTCGACGTCGGTTTCGACCGCTAGTTGCCCTGACAGTTGTTTCCAGTGTCCTTATCCTCTCGCTCATGTGGCTTCTTGGGCAATTTGGGGATAGGTAGCATCCGAAAAATGTCACATCCTGGACTTAGCCTAGACGATGCCCTTGAAAAGAGTGGTCTACTCATTTTCCCTCCCAGCACCGGCCACATCCGTAAGGTATTTCCTCCCTACAGATAACCCTGCAGAACACCAGTCCGATCTACAGTTTGGTGGCTGTTATTGCTACTGCCCCCTGCTGAGTGGTGGTGACTGTTACCGCGTTGGTGCATCCTCGGGCCGGCCTGGGTTCTGCCAGCCTGAAGAGTTCATATATCGCGGTGCCCCCTCCGTTTTCGTTGCTAAGATGTCCATCCCTCAGATACGCAGTGTTACTCCGGGTCGTCATACTTTTGCCTCTGCACCATCGGCTTTGTAGCTCCGCAGAGGGCGTCAATTTTGACCCGCTGCTCTTCACTCTGATGCGGATCATGCCATTCTCAGCCTTATCCATATTCGTGACCCTGCACTTACTCTGGCCGATCTCCATTACTTTATGCAGTAATTCCGTGTAGGTTTGGTTTGGCTTGAGTTGAACCAGGATCACCTCCTCTTTGTTACGCCGAGGATTGTGACGGTATTGCGAGATCCCCGCTAATCATTTTAACCTCTTTGTAAGTGGCGAGCGGCCACTTCTGCTCCAGTACCCTTATATGTGGGGGTCGCAGAAAGGCCCTAACCTTATCTCGCCCACTCTCCGTGATTTTGCCGCTCATTGGCGCGTGCGTGTTTGCCTGTCATTTTGTTATTACCGGAGCTGTTGAAGGTCACGCCTCATCTCGTCCATCTGCTGGTTCTGCTCGCCTCTTGTATTGTATGATGGCTTCAAGCTGGAATCGTAGGTCTTCGCTGTTTTCCTCAGACGGTATTTCCATAGCTCGTAGGGGGTTCCCTCAGCATCCGTAACCTTCTTGTATATCGGCTTGAGGGCGGTCGTGTCTCTCTTCGCGGCTAGGGAGATGTTCCGGGTGTGGCCCGCCGTGCCTGTTAGTCTTTAGACTATTTCCCGCGCCTCCACCAACTCTTGGAGGGCACTCCTCGTATCTTGTCGGGGAGTTTTGATAAGGCCCACCCTTATTCTTTTCACCGCTGTCGCTTCTGTAGTCTTTTCTGAAGACGTTATGCCTTTCCTTTTATATGTCGTTGTTACTGTGTCGTCTGGAGAGTCCTCTTTGACCTGGTCCATTGGCCACTGGACCATTTATTCTTCTGGAGTGCTCCAGGATTCCGTGGCCGTTCTTGATCTTTAATTTTACTGGTGACCGAGACAAACAAAACGCAGTAGAGGTATACCAAATGAAAAGATGTCTAGACGACATCCAAGCAATATCATAAACGCCATAAAACCACGTCTTTCATGCTATTGCTATAGAAGAACAAGACAGAGAAGCATGGAAATCAATGAAAGAGGCCTACATCCATGAATGGATAACTGATGACTGAGAAAAAGGAATAAGAGTTTCACAGACTAGACGACATCAAACCAATAGCATATGCAACATTAAACTATGTCTTGCATGTTATTGCTATAGAAGCACAGCACAAAGCAGAGAATCATGGAAATCAATGAAAAGAGTATATATCCATGTACCGATAACTGATGACTGAGAAAGAATAATAAGTTCTGGATACTTCTGGATAGTTGGCTGGAGGGTAGCATAGCTACAAACACTTAGGCCTCTAAATGGGCCCATTGTGAAACCTCCCTTTAAGGCGCTCACTCGTCCTACCAGTCAATTTTGCGTGCAAGCTGCAAAACTCTGGCGGGTGAGGAGGTGCCAATGCTGACCATACTAGGCCAGCACTCCCCTAGTATTAGATGCCTAATGTTTACTAGAGCTGGGCAGAGACATATTACATGCTCTGCTGTTTCTAGTTCTTCATTGCACCCTCTACATAACGGGCTGTTTACCAGTCCCATCGTGTGTAGGTGTTTGTTTAGCCGGCAGTGGCCGGTTAGGATGTTTGTCAATAATTTCAGATTAGATCTAGATAAGTTAAGGCGGGCCGTGGCTGCAATTTTACAAGGTTGCCTAATTGCTACCTTTGATTGCTTGCAGCCCGGCGTTTCTCGCCATCTTACCTTGTGAAGAGCATGTGTCCTATGCTCTATTATTTTTTTCAGAGTACCTGCAGAAAGTATTTCATCCTCTTGGGTCGTTAGAGGATGTAAGGATTCCTTCCTGGCAAGTTCATCTGCAATTAGAATTTAACAGATTCTAAGATCTCTTCTTTGTTTGCAATACTTTGCTCATATTATGTTACCAACTATAGGTATTTAAATACCTGCGAATTCGGTCCAGCATCACGTCATTCGGGATACGTAATCCCGGTTTTCAATCTCTAATTATAAGGCGACGCCATCAGTAATAGAAATAGAAAAAAAACTTACTTTATTAGCAATTTCGACCACAATTGATAATAATAATGACTAAAAATTACAACAGGCTGTTAATTTTAAATGAATCATTAATCTAGTTCCTGTTATGAGTCGCGTTAAAGTTTTAATGATCGTTAAATAAAAACTAAAATTAATCGTTACGCGTTATTTTTATGTATATGGACATCAAAATTAAAATTTAAGATTGTACCGAAATGTTCATAGATATTGGATACAATTTACGAAAACATCGCTACATTCAACAAAATTATCTCATAATAAATGAAATAAAGTTTTTTTTTAGAAAGAATTTATTTTAGATTTTCAATCTTCCATTATTACTCTCAGGTTGTAGTAGTGCTGTATAAAGAAAGAATTGCGGTCACGAACTGCTGGTTTTGACTTTACGATTCATGACTAATATAGTCAACGATTGCACTCTTTCAAGATAAAGTTTAATGCCATCTAGCGCCACCCGTCGAATTAACACTGCACATCCTTATAGTACAACATACGTCAACATACATATAATCGCTTGAGATTTTGTAAATTCATATTCACTAACTGAACTTCACTGATGAGGTATAACAAGATGGACGTGTAGACCTATATATTGCTGAGAAGTGAATTCACAATTATAATTTTTACTAATATAGTCGAAATAATTGTTTTATTTTTGTAAAATACACATACACATATGTATGTGTATGCGGAAAAATCGGTGGATGGTCCTGGACCAATTTGGACATTGGATCCAAGGAATTTCAGAAAAATCTGACTAGTAAAGTTTCTAAAAAAATAATTTAACGTATAACATTGTACCGGTTCATTTGGAGTACAATTTTATATAATCAATATATATTTTGATCCTGTACAGCTAAAGATTATGTTTTTGAAACATAAAAAAAATTAAAATCACTATTCTGAGTGTGTTTAATTTTCCTGGAAATAACCTTGTAACGGTCAAATTCGTCTAAAATTGTATAGGAATATACAGTTTACAATATAATTTTCAGCAACATTTATTATATTATATTTTTACGAAAAATCAAAAATATATTTTTTTGGGTTATTATTTTTTTAAATAAATAAATGTAATTATATTTGAAAGTACATTTGATAGATTCATAGTAATTAGAAAATCTAATTGCGCAAAAGTCGTATTTTTTTTTTAATTCTTACGAAAAATCTTTTTTTTTTTGGGAAGTGATTTTTAGGATTAAATAAGTTTTAATTATATTTGATAGTTTCATAGTAATTAGAAAATCTTTTTTTTGGGAAATGATGTTTATGAATAAATAAGTTTTAATTATATTTGATAGTTTCATAGTAATTAGAAAATCTTTTTTTTGGGAAATGATTTTTAGGAATAAATAAGTTTTAATTATATTTGATAGTTTCATAGTAATTAGAAAATCTAATTGCTCACAAGTTGTATTATTATTTATTTAACTTTAATTAAAATATAGAATTATTGTAATTTAAAACGAATAATAAAGGCACAGATAGTAGTTAGCTCTAAAAAAAAGTGACGTCATGGCCAGTAGTTGTACCAGGTAGAGTCGCACGGACGTAATTTTGCGGCCCTTTTTCCAGTAACTTATGTTAATTGGTTTTGTGATGTATTCAAAACAGCAAACTGATCTTTTGCGATCAATGAACTATGAATTTTTTTTTAGAATGTGTTCTGAATACATTTTCTAGTTATTTTTTTATTGTAAAACTTTACTTTTAATATCTGTTATAATGATACTGTTAATTATCATTTTATATATGTTTTTTATTGGATATCGGCACATCGATGATACTGTTCAATCGTTATCAATAATAGTTCTATCAATTCGGATACACAATAGTTCCCAGTATTTGTTATCGATAGTATTTAATCCACAATTACAGTAATAATGTTGGTCTGTCAACAATCATTCCATAACTTCTTGCGTTAATGCAATTCATTCGATAGTACCCATTCACCTTATTTGCATCACTCGCAAGTGATTCGTTATATAATAATTCCAAGAAAAAGTTCCCGTAAATTTTTTTATATGATAATCCTTTCACTTTTTCATGCGTTCTTGATAAATTCTTTACCGAATTCCACTACGGCTCTTCCATATAAATCAAATCAACCGTGTTTGCTCGCTCGGTTCCAATGCAATCGATCGGTCGCTCCGCGGAGATTACATTGTACAATATCCAGCAGCGGCGCGATGATTCATATTTTTCCGCGCGCGGCGTGTTTACAACCGATCCTGCCCTGACCGCCTACATCAAATTGCAGGAGCTGAATTTACGTCCTGAAATTAAAAACGATAATCAAAGCTCGTAAATATTAATGACGAAGTCACAATGTCGGAATTGAATACATTGTTTTGTGGTCTAGTTTTTACAGTCATTCCGTAAAAATACATAAAGAAATAGAGGGCTATGAACCCGAATAGGGTGACTGTGGTTGTTATACTACTGTATTGCTCTTACTGTAATTGAATATAAAATATTATTCATAATACCTACAACTCCTTTCCTCATTCTGGATAGTTCTGGGTAGTTGGAGGGTAGCATAGCTACATACACTTAGGCATCAAAATGGGCCGATTGTGAAACCTCCCTTTCAGGATATACACTCGTCCCATCAGTCAATTTTGCCTTTCCTCATTAATAAATTTTATTATTAGGATGCAGAACTAGTTTTCAATGTACCGTTGAAGAAGAAGAAGAAGAGAAAGATCAAGAATTTTTAACAGTATTTGCTCATCTACTTCTTCGTGGTTTTTTGGCTTTCCGATATTTTCTCTGTATGGCTATCGCTACTCCTCTTATTACTCTTGCGTCTTTTTTAACACAGCTGTATACATGTATATGTTCCCCTACCATTTCAACTTTGCTTCCTTTCCATTTGATTTATGTAAGTACCAACGGCTGTAACTACCAAGCGCCAATTCATGTAAGATATCTGCCTTTTTTGTTTTTAATCCTTGTATATTCCATGTGACAAAAAAATGGTAGAAGTATTGACATCTACAGACCTTGACGATAAGGACCATAGCAAACTTATATCGGCAGCTCAAACAGCTACTGTCAAAGTTGGTGATAACTGAAAACACAAAAATAGAAAGAGGCGTGAGAGAGGACTATTTTGTCACCACAAATCAATGTATGTGTTCACAATGCCCATACAGAATTCTTACGTTTATGTCGTGCTTATGCACGTTTTATGACCTTACATAAGAAATACATAAAGTTCAAACCGTTTCAATTTTATGTAAAATCTAGTAAATTTTAAATTTTTGATTGGCATAACTTTATTTCAATGTGCGTTTGCATAATATAACGAAAAAATCTTATATCTTTAGTTCGTATTGTGTTATTTCATCGTTCTGATCAAAGGACAACTCTCCTTTCTTAACCCTATCCCTAACCCACCTACGCCTTTTTGGGTTTTCATAGGCTTTCCCATTTTCTTCTCTGCAACAAAAGTGCGGTTTATGTGTTCGAAATGTCAGAGAAATTATAAGCAATTTGGGTAATATTGACACTTTTGCCAGTATGAACGGACATGTGCAATTTTATAATAAAAATGATGTCCATAGTGAATACTTCTCATCGTTGTATGTATGCTTTATGTGTTTTGTATGTTTTATGCCTTATTTACTTTTTATGCTTATGTCCATTGTGAACAAGCACTTAGGAATATTATTATTCATATTCCTAAGTGCTTGTTCACAATGGACATATATATATATATATATATATATATATATATATATATATATATATATATATATTTACATAACATACAGTCTACAAAAATTTAAATATCTACATTGCACATATAATGACAAAATATATTTTTTAATTTACATGTCAGTGAGGTTTTTTTTTAAATATTTTACAATATTATTTGAAAAAGAAGCTTCTGCAAGCGCAGATGAGAGCGTGATATCTAGTATTACAGGGCAGGCTGTAGAATTTTCATCGACCGAATTTTCTTCCGTCTATTCGTGAAAGTGTGGTACGGCACATATCATATGGTGGAAGCTATGCGCTGTCATCCTTGTTATTTTGCTACGGATCTTCTGGTTCACACTTTCTATTTGGGCATATTATTCGTATTATAGTATGTATTATTTTGCTAATAAAGCTTATATTGCTACGGGTTGACGCTTTCTATTAGGCATATTATTCATGTTATAGTATGTATTATTTTTCCAAGAAAGGTTCCAATTCTAATTATAATTCTACTGTGTATAAGAAAACAGACTTACACCCCACCGTGGCCAAATTATTTCGCCTTCCACCTTTCTTAATTATTTTTTTTTAAGTTTGTAACTTCTTCGTCTTTTAAGCAATTATATATCATTTTAAATTCTATGTTTTTTAAGGTAAATCGAGCGATCGTTGTCACGCTTGTCTGAAACAAAAATTACTTCGTCTGTTCGAGATTCGTTTTACATAAGCCAGACGGTACAACAAAAAATCCCTTAATGAGACTTCATAATTCTTATTTAAACTTCTTGCGTTTTTTCTCAGTGTGATGATTGGAACAGAAAAAGCAGACAGCGGGAATAGCCAGATTCAATTATGTCGGATGAGAATGAACGCAGAGAAAAGAAATACGAACCGACATCAAAGTCGTTCCGAGATGAATAATTTATGGAGCTTTTTCCGTTGTACGATTTAAAAGTAGCAATGCGAAATAACTTAATAAGCTATTCAAAGGAAACAGATACGGCATCAAATTATATTACAAAATAAATTGTTTGATTCCAACTTTTTTTTTGGTAAGATGAAGTGTACTAATATAATTATTTCTGTGATTTGAAAATAAATGTATAAGAGAAACACAAACATAATAAATAAAACCACAAATAAAATGTTTTGCAAGGTAGGCATTAAAAACACTTCGATGTCGAACCCGAAGCTTGTTAAACTCTCAATTTGTAATTTGATGAAATACAAATTATTATTATTAAAATTTCAATATATACAATATTAACAAGAATATATATATATATATATATATATATATATAAATAATAAATTTCATAACGGGTCTTTATAGAAAAGCCTATAATTCATAATTCTTTTAATTAAATATGTACAAGAATATAAATGAAAAGTTTATATTATTTTACATTATCATACGACGTTTAGATACAATATTGTAATCGTGCAAACATTTTTAATGGTTGAAAATGAAGGAAATATTTTTATATTATACGACCATCGTTTATTAAAAAAAGGTAGAATAATAAAATTCGTCCATCCATAGCCCATATATGAAATAAATTAAATGATATAAGAAAAAAGACGACATTTTAACAAGAGAGAGGATGGGAGGACATTATAATCAAATGGAGGATTCTCTCAAAAGGAATACGGTTGGCGTCGTCTATGTTAAATTATATTATTGTCCACTCTACGGCACTGGCTAAATTAGAGTTCCTAACATATTAAGAAGATTATTCAACTTATTTAATTTAAATTCTTAATTATGATAAATGAAACAAATAAAAATAAATGAACTAATAATGGTTGATTGTGATTTATGTGTAAAAAAATCACACATAGGCGCACTTGAGTAATATGGAATAATAAAATGTATTTATTTTCCATAAATATACAAACTACAAATACAATTGTTACACGTATATATACATATATAATACAATGTAGCCTAAATTAAGTACAGTACATGAAGGAAAATACGTCACACTAACATGTAATCCTTTATTGCTTGCATTGAGGTATTCTATTATAGAATACGGTCCCATATTGAGCAATACATTTTTGAGCTCATTTTTAAATTCTTTTAAATTTGTAAGTAGATTAAATTAAAACCGCTGTATTTTCCCTAAAAACAGCTAAATGACAAACGTAAAGTGGACACACAGGAATTTCTAATTCTCAAAATTGTAACGCGGCTCTACAATCCATCCTTATTATAGATAAATAGGTATTAAAGGATGTCAAGGGCAAAGATCCTAGTCGACACAAATGCAGAGAGAAAACGGTATGCCAAAAAATAACTCTCGATTCAGAAACATGAAACCCCGTAACTTTAAAAGTCTAAATATGAAGAGACAAATTGAGGAAACAAGAAAAACATACAAGGATTCAGGAAGATATACAAAACTGAACAACTACTGAGAAGAAAACTAACAGAAGACGCAGGAGCCTTCAATACATAATTAATAAAGAACACGATTAAGAACTAAACATAAAAGTTGAAAATTATCAAGGAGAAACTCATAATCCAAACACAAAATTAAATAGAGAACGATGACGGGGACATCGATGTAGAAAACGATAAGATCACGAAGGTTATCAAAGTGTTCTACCAAGAACTTTATACTTTAATTAGTTAGTGGAGTCAGGCAAATCTTCGGGTCTCAGGTTCAGTCTTCTTGGTTTTCCTTGCTGGCTTTGTTTGTACCAGCAAGGAGAACCAAGAAGACTGAACCAGAAATAATCAAAACAGCCGTACTGAAATGAGCAAGAAACTGCAAGGCATCAGGGCAAGATCAAATTACTGCTGCAATGCTAAAACTGACTGGAAAACACTGGAGGAAGCAATATTGATGTTATGCCTTGAAGGGATAGAATTCTTGGATGCATGAAATGATGAAGAGGCTGTCTTGCTGTCTTGCTGTTTATCTGTTCGTGTATGGCTACCTAATTAATCTGATTCTCAGATATGTGGTAGTTTTGTTAGAGATTTATGTGTAATAAAAATTGGTTGATAGGTTTCCCAAATATAAAAAAATATTAAAAATTTACACGTCACAGTTCATTGTATTTCATAAATATATACTGTTAAAATAACTTCAATCATATTTGCTTATTTTACAATTTTTTAATATGGCATATACATAATCTAATCCGTCCAACTTATGTATCAAATAAACTCGCGATTGCATGAATATGGAAAACTAAGACTCTCTCCTCTCAATCTTCTATAAGCTACTGACAGAGATCATAACCATCTATCTATGAACAGAATTTCGACTACCAACCTATCGAACAAGCGGGTTTTAGAACAGGGTATAGCACAACTGATCATATTAAAGCGGGGCGCACACTCTTCGAAAAATTTACAACACTCCACTATAATTGGTCTTCGTAAATTACCAAAAAATATAAAAGAATACCAAAAGACTGGGAAGTAGGTGTGATAATTTCAATATGCGGAAGAAGATAGGCTCAAAGCAGTGGCGTTTAAAAGGCTACCAGAAGAAGCATGAGAGAAGTTTCTGCCGGTTATTAATACAACCTATTTATTGTAAGGAGTGGAAAGGAGGAGGAGCATGAAGAGTAGCTTGTCGGTGTGGTGGTCCTGGTACACAAATGTAGAGCGGCCTCGGACGTAAAGAACTGTAGGTAACTGTTATGAACGCGGTATATAAAATTTATGATGACGGTGCACTGACAAAACAGCCCGCGACACAATATCCCCGACAAAATAGCCCGCGACAAAATAGCCCCGTATACTGTTATTGAAAAGAGCTGCTGCCGGAATGCTAGGGTGAATTCAGAATGGGAATAGGGACGAGGGAGTAGATGTGCACGCTAGAGAGAATGGTAGAGGAAGCGCTGGAATGTAAAGGGAAAATGTATGCGGTGTTTGAAGCGGCTTATGACTCACTTCATGGGGCAAACTTGTGGAGTATATTGATAGATTAGGTTTGGAAGAGGGAGTGAGTGAGTGAGTGAGTGAGAAGGATTTATAAAGACCGAAAGTGTGGAAGACCTGTGGAAGCACGAACCTGGATAGTTCTGGATAGTTGGCTGGAGGATAGCATAGCTACAGACACTTAGGCCTCAAAATGGGCCCATTGTGAAACCTTCGTTTAATGCCACTCACTCGTCCCACCAGTCAATTTTGCGTGCGAGCTGCAAAACTCTGGCGGGTGAGGAGTTGCCAATGCTGGTCATACTAGGCCAGCACTCCCCTAGTATTAGATGCCTGGTGTTTACTAGAGCTGGGCAGAGGCGCATTACATGTTCTGCTGTTTCTAGTTCTTCATTGCACCCTCTACATAACGGGCTGTCTACCAGACCCATCGTGTGTAAGTGTTTAGCCGGCAGTGGCCAGTTAGGATGTTGGTCAGTAATTTCAGATTAGTTCTAGATAAGTTAAGGCGGGCCGTGGCTGCAATTTTACAAGGTTGCCTAATTGCCACCTTTGATTGCTTGCAGCCCGGCGTTTCTCGCCATCTTACCTTGTGAAAAGCATGTGTCCTATGCTCTATTATTTGTTTCATAGTACCTGCAGAAAGTATTTCATCATGTTGGGTTGTTAGAGGATGTGAGGATTCCCTTCTGCAAGCTCATATGCTATTTCGTTCCCCTCGATGTCCTTTGATCCAGCAGAGTTCTAGTTTGTTATTCGAACGAACCTGATTCCGGACGATAACTGCAGATGCACCCTGCATGAAAAAAATCACAAATTGTTCAAGAAGTAATCAATTAATGCTGCATTAAGGAATCGAGGGTAAAGCAAGAGTGAATACAGAAGCATCGGAGAAATTTAGGGTGAATGTGAGGGTAAGGTAGGGATGCCCGCTAAGCCCCCTCTTGTTCAATCTGTATACGAGCGAGTTGGAGGAAGTGCTGAGGAGAGGACGGGCAGGAGAGGTCATGGTGGGTAGCACCAAGTTGTGGATGTTGGCATATGCAGATGGCGTAGTGCTGATGGCCTTGAAAGTGGAAGAGATGGAAGAGATATTGAAAGGATAAGAAGCTACCTGAATAGCAGGGGTCTAGTGGTGAATGTGGAAAATACCAAATGGATCATGTTTAGGAATAGGGGTAGGAGGGGTAGAGTGGAAGAGCTGAAACGGAAGGGAAGAATGATGAAAAGTAAATGGCTTGAACTGGGCTTTTGGTTTGACTATACAGGTGGGTCTAGGATGCATGTTGAGTGTATGCAGACGAAACCGGAAATGGCTTGGGGTATAGTGAGCAGAAAATGAAAGAGTTCGTGGGACGGTAACCTCGAAATGGAGTGCAAGATCTGGGATGCGTGTGTAAAACCAGTACTGTTATATCGAGTGGACGTGTGGGATTGTGTGAGTGAGATGTAATAGCAAGGTTGGTTCCTGCAGAGTCTATGAAAAATCTCGAGAGGTCGGCAGGGCAGTGCTGTTGCAGGAGACAAATCGGATGATGGTGAAAGTAGTGGTGAGTGGTTATGAAGTTTGAAGAAAGATTGCAGGATTTGGTTGAGGAAAGACTGGTGCGGCAGATATAAATGAGATATGGGAGTAGAACAGAGAGTGGATGAAGTTAGGGTGGAGGAAGGATGTATTGCAGGAGATTGAGTGGCAAGAAAGCCAGGTGAGAATAGCTGAGAGCTCATCATCCAAAACTTCCAACATACATAGCCAGACGACAGTCGAGCAGGGAGGACAAAGTGTGCATAGCAAGAGCGAGGTGTATGTCAGAAGAGAAAGAAAGGAAGTTGTGGAACGGCCTAGTGTACACCACGTACACCGCGTGTATGCTGTGTAGTAAGGGGAGGCACCTTAGCAATGAATGCGAGGGAGTGAAAGCACCGTGGTTAGAGATTCAGAAAGGTGATTTCCTTTATTATGTTATTTATGTTATGTTTGAGTATTATTTATTGGGGGAATTTTGTAGAAGGGATGAAGTTTTGAGTAGTTCTGTCAAATAAAGGTCTTTTTTTATTTTGTATACCAATATACATGAAGGAATGTAGCAAGCAGTGCAAATCTATACGAAAAAAATCATAGAAAAGGTGAGAGATATAATTAAATCTAAGTTACTGGATAAGTTGTTTTAGAGTAGGGCATAGTACGCAGGACTAAATCTTGTCCATCAGACAAATAGCGGAAAGAAACGAAAACTATAACAAAGATACATGGATCTAGAAAAGACATTTGATAATATACCCAGAGAGAAAGTATAGAAAACCCTTCAGGGAAAAGGGATATAAGAAGACAAAAGCTAGTAATAGAACTATACAGAGAAAGGAGAAATTTTGAAACATTCGAAAAGTACAGTATTTAAGACTATATACACGCCAATACAATACTATACGGAAATGAAACATGGATAATGACCGAGCGACAAATATCGAAAATAGAAGCAGCGGAAATGATGTATCTCAGAATAGTGGAAAAAATCACAAGAGAGATAAAGTCGGAAATACAAAAATAAGGGAAATGCTACAACATGAACGGGAAACGCTTAAATCGCTAGACGATGTTCTCTTTTGCAGCAACCCTGAAGAACTCGCATCGATCCTACAAGGACTTAACAACATCTCCCAAGCAGTGGGACTAAAAAGTGAAATTACAGAAGACAAAAAATATGAGCTCTAGCAACATACTTACCATAAAAAACACACTCTCGAGCCAGTCGGAATCTATGTGTATTTGGGACATAATATAAAGCTTTGAAGAGAAAACAATACAGCTGAGATAACCGGAGGAATAGTTTTAACGTGAGCAGCATTCGGTAAGCTCAGCCGTATACTCCTAGAACGGAAAATTCCAATTGATCTGAAGCGGCAAGTATATAACGCTTGCATACTATGTGCAGTTTTGTACGAACTTGAAACCACAATGCTACCGAAAAATAGCATAAATCGACTACGAATCTGAAGCGAATCGAAAGGGCGATGTTGAAAACGAGAAAAGACCGTGAGTCGCCGATGTGGCAGAAAGAGTAGATACACTTGTGGCTATATTCAAATGGACAAAAACCCTGATTCATTGGAGTCCTAGAATATCCAGAAGAAGCGTTGGCGACCATTGACAAGATGGAGACATGACATCCGGCGCATCGCAGGTCGAAACTTGATATAGACGGCACATGACTGGACGATACAAACGAAAAAAGATTAGCCCTTTGTCCAATAATGATAAAAAACAGGCTGAAGAAGAAGAAATTAAATAATGTTTAATGTACAGTTTTTTTAAGTTACATACTAATATTGTACAGAATAATAATCAGTTCTTATCTTATACAAGTAGAAATACCGTACAATTGAATTTGAGAACTAAAAAAAAATCGATTTTTAATAGGGCTATCAGCCGTTTTGTCAAGGGAGAAGCTCAGAGGAGTTTAATCATCCGGTATTTACCTTAACTTGTGAAAAACTGTGAATGATGTGAATACGCCCGGCTGGGCATCGAAGTCAGGCCAATGCTCAGTACGAGATGGACGACGCCTCTGAGCTTTGTTAAGGAATTATAATGCATTAAGGCGAATCTCGGAAGATGAAATCCGGTTCAATGTTGACCTAATCGCGCGGTCTTTTCTGGTCAACATTTTATAATTTTCTGAAAATATGTTTGGATATTTCTCCAATCTAAGGATGATTTGATACTTTGTTAGGACGAAATAGTTACTTTTTTGTCTCGAAATAGTTGTAAAAGTAGTCAATATTTGCATCAGAAAAGTATATATTTACTTCGATTTGTAATTAAAATTCAACAGAAATTCCTCTAAGAGATTGCAGTTTCATATTTCAAGTTTTGATAAATACAATCTGATAATGCTTAAGTACAGTAGTATAGATTATAGACATCAGTGCAATTATCACAAAATGCTTCATTTCGAAATAAATTTATTTCTCGGTGCGCACCCCTCCAGTTTTTCCTGGGCCACTCCGCAAAAGAAGTAGCAGCAGTTTCGTTAGTCTCAAAACGCGTTTTTCGAATAGATTTTCGAAGATTCGATAATTTACATTAAATGTCGTCAATTCTAAATAAATAGTTATGTTAATCTCAAAACAAAACAAAAATACCAAATATTTCTGTATACAACTTGGTAAAATTAATCCAGGCAGAAATGATGCCGATTGTTGCGTTTCGTTTACGTTTCGCTGGCGGCGCGCGGTAGCTCAATCAACGGTCCCAGCCGCCACCCCCGCTCGCCGTCGTGATTTATAACTTCTCCGGCGAGAAATTGTGCCCAATCAGCTAACGAAATAATAGAAAACTAATCGCGTTATCGCTGGAAAAGTAATAAAACTACCTTACTAACGTTACATCGCAAAAGTATAGAAAGCAATACATTTATGTGGGAGGTTAAACACGAAGGAAATTATTCCTATTTTAATGGAAATTATTGAAGTTTTACGTAAATATTTATGTATTTGTATTATTTTACATAGAACATATTTTAACATATTATTTATTTATTCTACACTACACGAATCCAAACTAAAATATTACATATTCGATGGCCCCACATACATAACCAAGCCCTTGATAAAATACAAAACGTTGGGTATTTACGACTCAGAAATAAATATTAAACTGAAATATGAATTTAATTACTATTGGTCTCAATTAACCAATAGTAATTCAATTCATATTTCAGTTTAATATTTATTTCTGAGTCGTAAATAGCAAACGTTTTGTATTTTATCAAGGGCATGGTTATGTTTGTGGGGCCATCGAGCATGTAATATCTTAGTAAGGATTCGTGTTTGCAACAAAATCACCCATGTTTTAACACACTTCAACTCATACTAAATAACGTTCAGGGCGAACGTGCATAAACATGATGTGAATCCGTTGCCTAGTTTTTACAAAGAGCTTAATACAATTTCACAATTGCTCCATAAGAAAGCCCTAGAAGAGATCCTACCCGCTCTATCTTTTATGTTGTAGCTACTATTACCAAGTGCATAATTAATTACTATAAATAAAGAAGCAGTCCGAGGGAACTAAAGTAAACTATATCAACATGATCAACTTTAATAAATTGTATGTTACTACATTGACTAGTTTTTACTAAAATTTTAATAACATGTCATGTCGTTCATGTTATTCATTTGTCTAGTTAAAAAAACTTCTATCTTTATACCTATCAGCCCCTGGACTATTCTACTGACAAAGGGAGGAACTCAAAGAAGTATATCTTCACAGAAATTTCTGAAAAGTTGTGAAAATTATTCAGGAAAATTCGCCCATATTGAGGTTGAACTCTCACTACCCATTGCTCTATACGAGACAGACGGCGCCTTTAACTAATAGGCCACTAGTCTCTCTTATTAAAAAATAAAAGCTATAGAAATGCAATTTCGCACCTAGCTCAGTAGCCTAGTGGTTAGAGGCCGGGCGTCTAGAGTATTGAGTTAAACTGTGAAGAGTGATTCGCTGGAGTTGGAACATAACTCCAGCGAATCACTCTTCACAGTTTATTAGAGGTCTCTGTGTTGTTTACCAGCGAAATAACCCTAAAGAAGTAGTTAAATAATTTGTAATTCATTTCATAATCGCTATAATATAAAAACGAAGACAATGTTTCAAAGCCGACCGACCAGTCATTTATGACTTTTGTGCAGTCAATGCATGATGTGGCATATATTTTTATTACTGACAGATTAGTTCGTCAAATGGGGATAAAACAAACGCGTTAGTTGTTTCTATTATTATCTGAAATGATGCAACTACATAGTTTGAAAAAGAGAAAGAAAGCAGGGCGTATAATATTACGTTTGATAATATTTTGATAGGAAGAATATACAAATAGTCACACGGTTGGCAAGATAGTTCATCATACACCGTCGGACGACGGGAATTTCTCCTAGTAAAAGTATATTCCACCCTTATTTTAAGTGGTTGTCATTAGATTTTTAAGATTTTAATCAAGTTTTATAAAACATATATAAATATGAACCCACCTCTTAGCAATTTACATGCGGCCAGATGGCACTTAACTTTCCTCTTAGTTGGTTAGTTCTACTATTCAAGTTTTATAAGTATTCGTTTGTTCATTTTAATTTAACTAAATGTTATACTGCAATATATGACGTTTGTAAAATATTTTGGGTGACAACAAAAATGAAATATCTCTATATATCCAGTAGAATTAGCCTATAGGTCAGACAATGCCCTTCTAATAACTAGAATTGTTATTTACTCAATAAAACAACAACGTTGCCAGTATTGTTTGAATACCCAATTTCCCTATTAAAGCATAATGGTCCATTGCAATGCTTCGATTTAATTGGCGCGTTGCGAGCCGTTTGAACATTAAAATGTGTGCAATTAAAATGAACCGTTTGGATATTCAATGAATCGATAACAGTTCTCGATACGATTCAAATAATGGGATGCATGGCATTACGAGAATCTTTTCTCCGCATTCGCGTTTCAATTTTCCAGCAACACAGAATTCGCTTAAATATTTATTCGCTCTTCTGTCTGCGGAAACTGCTGACTGCATTGAAACGACGCGATGTATTTTAATATGTGGAAATGCTTATACAGGTTTTCTTTTATTTTCAGGTAAGAGGAGGGAGATTGTACATGCTTTAACACTTTCTGCATAAGAGGGTAAGGTTTATTTAATGTGAATCGATTTTTTGATAAAGTAATTAAATATCATTTAAATTAATTATTAATTTCCATCAACAGTTGGATGCCAGGACTGGGAAAAATTGCACTTCAAAATACATTTTAATATACATATATACAAATTCTTTTTAAAATGTATTAAAAATCCAAAATACAAAAATCATTTCTTTCAGGTATTTTATTATATAGGGTGTGTATACTTTGGCGAAAGAACTTTAGGTATTTTGGTCTTCAAATTCGGAGTCGGAAATCTAAATTCAAAAATATTGTGCTTCCAGGGTCTTTAAGGAGTCTCCAAAGTTTGAAAATTAATACAGATATAATATATGCCTTTCATTTCACTATCTTCTGACATATGGAGCTGCACATTAGTATAAAGAAGAGTGGTGAAATTATGTTTACGTAGATGTTGTTTTTCAACTCTAAAAGCGTGTTTTAATTATCTAATATATAAATTACCTTGGCAAAACATACATATGACAACAGTGTGTTGATACTGTAAGGCCCAATTCACACATAAGCGGCGTCGGGCGCAGGCGAGGTGTAGGCGAGGCTCAGGCGCGACGTCGCACATGCAGTGAAGGGGTGGACATTGCACCTTATGTTAACATAGAGGCGGCGTGGAAGAGTTTCGCCTACCGTGTCTTAGGCGAAGAGGCGAAGACGCGTTGCCGGCGCGGCGGGAGGCACGAGGCAAATGCCCGCGCCTCGTCACCTAGGTGAGCATTGCACCACATGTTTATATAGAGGGGGCTTGAAGCGTCGTGCCTCTCGCAGCGCCGGCACCGCGTCTTCGCCTCTTCGCCTAAGACACGGTAGGCAAAGAGGCGAAAGACATAACTCTTCCACGCCGCCTCTATGTAAACATAAGGTGCAATGTCCACCCCTTCACTGCATATGGACATCCCAATCGCCTGTGCGACGTCGCGCCTGCGCCTCGCCTACACCGCGCCTGCGCCCGACGCCGCTTAAGTGAGAATTGGGCCTAAGAGTTAGACAAGTGCCAACATTGAAAAATGCTTAATCTAATTTTGTATCATCGTTGATTTGCTCGTTGTTATTAGTGTTAATTATAATTGATAGTGCTTCGTTTTCTTGTTTCGTTTACTAACAGTGGATTTTATGTTCAATGAGTATGCTGATTCACATTTGGTTTCTACAGTGGAAATGGTGACAACTCAGAACTTTTTTGCGCCCGTTATCCCAACTGAAGGCAGGAAAGGTGTTTCAAAATGATACTGTAATACAATTTTAAATAGAATTCGTAACAATGGCGACATCTTGAGACCTATTCTATGGAGCGATGAATACACGTTTACAAGAGGGCATGTAATACACATAATATTCACCATTGGGCTCACGAAAACCCCCACACTTATCGAGAATATAGTCATTAGAAAAGATTTTCTTGTAATGTTTGATTGGCATAATAAACCATAGGGCATAGGAGCAATTTCTTTACCAACATCGTCTTAATGCCGAAGAATATCTCAACGTTTTAGAACAGGCATTAGAGGAGATGCCACTGCAGATAGAGGATGACATGCTGTACTTGAAGGAGCTCCTGCTCGGTTGGACCTATACTTACTTAACATATGGATTGCTCGCAGCGGTCCTATCTTATGGCCGGTGAGATCTACCGCTCCAGAAAATACTAACCAATAGAGAAATCGCCAAAAACAATCTGGAACGAATAGTGCAAACTATACCTCAAGGGTTACAGCTGTGTTTGAAAACAGGAGAATTTCAATTCGAGCAATCATAACGCAGAAAGACCGCAGATTGTTGGCCCTATCTCAACAACAATGAAATTTAAAAAAAAAAATGTTTTTTAATATGTTGTGTTATATATTGTAAATAAATATCTGGCTATACATATAACTTTTATTCCAACATTCACTGAGCGTTGCGATATACTGGATATACTCGGTTACCATACCCATAATAAAATAACAGGATACCCATGTGAAGGCAAGGTTGTCAAATGTATGTGTCTTTAAAATGGTTCATGAGGACTGAGAAAGCATGGTACAATATTCTTGTATTCACATTTTCGACTCAAGTTTTGATGACCAACATCGCTACCTGAAGTTCTTTCGGCAATTTATATACACAATGTATTTATTTTTACTTTCCGCATACATCACTGATGTAAAGGAAGGTATTGTTTTACCGAAAACGTGTTCACGTTTTCAAACTAAGATTGTGGAAATATGAGATAACTTACTTAAATCTTGTTCACTAACAGCGAAGGAATCACGATCAACACGATGCGCGGTGCATAATTGGGCGTGGTCATGGACAATCTAACCCTCATGGCGGGAAAACGGCACAACAGATCACGACCAAATTGGTTGAGAGCCCGCGCTCTAAAAATTGTAAAAATTTGAGCAAAATTGGTTCAATAAAACAGAAAATTTCTCAATAGTAGCAATTTCCTATTGCGCATATGGTTAATAATAAATATGAGAGTAGTAAAGTCATGAAAATATACATTAATAATTACAATACATTTTCATGTGAAAATTTGAAAAATAAAAATTTCAAAATTGAAAAATGAAAATTTCAAAATGTTAAAAATGAAAATGTGAAAAATGAAAATTAGAAAAATGATAATCTGAAAATGTGAAAATGAAAATGTGAAAGATGAAAAATGAAAATGTGAAAGATAAAAAATTAAAATGTGAAATATGTCGAAATTCCAAAGTGTAAAAATGTTAGAATGCCAAAATCTTAAAATGTTAAAAAGTCAGAATGTGAAAAAGTCAAAATGTCAGAACGTGAAAATGTCAAAATCTCACATATTACTTTCTGAATACGGCTGTACAAGCAGGAAGAACAAGGAAGGTATTGTAATCGCAAATAATTGCGAATTCCTAACTAGGTTTCGTGACTAATAAAGTTGAAATAGACGCTGCGAGAGGTACGACGCTTTAAGCCCCCTCTATATAAACATGTGGTGCAATACCCACTTAGGTGACGAGGCGCGAGCATTTGCCTTGTGCCTCTAGCCGCGCCGGCACCGCGTCTTCTCCTCTTCGCCTAAGACACGATAGGCAAAGAGGCGAAACTCTTCCACGCCGCCGCCGTAAACATGAGGTGCAATGTTCACTGCATATGGACATCACAATCGCCTGTGCGACGTCGCACCTGCGCCTCGCCTACACCACGCCTGCGACCGAGGCCGCTTAGGTGTGAATTGGGCCTAAGAAGATGCGTACCACTTGCAGTTTTTGTGTCGTCTGGTAGATTCTATTTCCTTCTCTGTTTTGCTACAGTGAATAATTGGGGTTGGATTATAACAACCTCTATTTCTAACGGTGGAGAAAATGTTTTCTATTGAATCTTGATTCAGAAAGAACGTAAGTATGTACGTTGTCCTTGTTGAAAATCGTCCCATAATAGCAAAATTGATTTTATGGATCACATAAACCCCTTTAACCAATAAATATTACTAATTTTAATCCCTTTTCATATCCAGAATCAGTTTCATTACACACATTTCATAATTTACATACAATAGTCTCCGTAGCCCAATGTACTAAGATGCAGGGCTCGTAAGCCCTACATAGGAGGATGGAACTCACACAATGGCTGATTTTTTAACATTAATTGAAAAAATTAATTCAGACTCATTACACACATTTCATATATACACATACTATAACCGTCATAGCCCAACGCTCTAAGCTGCAGTGCTGGTAAACCCAACATAGGAGTATCGAATCTACATATCAGCCAATTTTTAAAAACTTTAATTGAAAAATTAAATTCAGACTCATTACATACATTTCATACTAAACATACCATAATCGCCGTAGCCCAATGCACTAAGCTGCAGGGCTTGTATATCCAATGTAGCAGGATCGAAACCACACATCAGTCGATTTTTTTTAACTTTAATTAAAAAATTAAATTCAGACTCATTACACACATTTCATACATATATATATATATATATATATATATATATATATATATATATATATGTATATATACCATAACCGTCGTAGTCCAATGCACTAAGCTGCAGGGCTGGTAAACCCAACATAGGAGGATCGATTCCACACATCATCCGACTATTTTTTAACTATTATTAAATTAATTTATTATAGACTCATTATAAACATTTCATACCAGACATACCATAACCTTTGTAGCCCAATGCACTAAGCAGCAGGGTCTTCAAACCCATCATAGGAGAATCGAATCTACACATCAGTTATTTTTTTTAACTTTAATTGAAAAAATAAATTCAGACTCATTACACACATTTCATACATATATGTACCATAGTCGCAGTAGCCCAATGGACTAAGCTGCAGGGCTGATAAACCCAACATAGGAGGATCGAATCTATACATCAGCCAATTTTTTAAGTTTTAGTTGAAAAATTAAATCCAGACTCATTACACACATTTCATATATACATGTACCATAACCGCTGTAGCCCAATGGACTAAGCTGCAGGGCTCGTAAACTCAACATGGGAGGATCGAATCTACACATCAGCTTACTTTTTTAACTTTAATTGAATAATTAAATTCAGAGTCATTACATACATTTCATACATACACATACCATAACCGCTGTAATCCACACATCAGCCGATTTTTTTTAACTTTAATTAAAAAATTAAATTCAGACTCATTACAAACATTACATACGACACATACCATAACCAGCGTAGCCCAGTGCACTAAGCTGCAGGACTTTTAAACCAAACATAGGAGGATCGAATCCCGGTGGAAAGTGTGAGTGTGAGTGTGAAAAACAGGCCGAATGATCTGTAATCAATTTTTTCAGCGACCCCTTATATATTTTTGCGAACCCCTGAGGGTCGCCACCCCAGCTTTTAGAATCACTAATCTAATTGATTTATTAAACCGCTTTCTCGTATTTTGTAGTACCTTTTTGTACGTTATTCCTATTTAAAGCGATACTCTTTATCTACAGTGTTATTGAATTCGCTAATTGCAGCATACGAAGACCATTTGGGCAAGTCTAGTGGCCCAAAGAGTAATTTCGAGCTATTTCTATCTTAATTATCTTGACATTATTAGTAATTTATCATAGATGATTGTTTCTTCGCATGCCTTCTCTTATCCAATATTGATGTCCTTTGCATTTTCTTCAGCATCATCATCATCTATTTATTAGGGTGAAACTGATTATGGATTCTCTCTTACTTTTATGTTGACATCTTTGTGATCTTCTTAGCTGGTGCCATAGTACTGAAACGTAATTGGTTGTCCGCTGCGGAGTAATTCATTGTATCTACTCTCCCTTAGAATCACTAATTAATTATTTAAAAAAACAATGAATGAGGTAAATGGGCACACTTTCCATCTATCTTTCTACAGACCATTTTCATCCTGTAGCAAAAAATCTCACACTCTGAAGAGGTGAACGTGGGACCTTCCCATATTGATACAACACTGCTTAACATAAGAAACAGCAAATACTCGTTGTTTTGCAAATGATATATTTGAATAGTCTTTCCATCAATATTATCTCTTGCGTTTCTCAAAGTTTCCCGGCGTCAATCAATACTAATATCGTCTGCAAAATTTGCGAATAAATTTGAACGCCGGCGGCGGTCCCCATCCGCGATGAAAACATGCTCAATGCCAATGCTTCCAATATCCAAGGCTAATATAATGATATGAGGGTAATATTACGAACGTTGCTCCCAGGGTGGCGGCGCAGTAATAGAATAATTGTTATTTGTTGATGAATTATTTATTTTTCGATAAAAACAAAGAACAATTCGGAAGCGTATATGTGTATGCATATAGATAGGTTTATTAAGAAATAATATAGGTTTATTGTGACAAAAAAGTAAAAGAACTAAATATTAAATGAGTATTAATATTTTTTCCAGTTTAATCCTTATTTAAACTCATTTTTTGCCTTGCTATTTATTATATATAAGCATAAAGGCAGATTATTAATATAAAAATGAAATAAAATCTAGTTCCTACTTAATTACTTTTGCATATCATCCATTTATATTTTAATCTAAGTTATATTTTTCGTCAAGATAAGAAAATTATTTATAACCCTGTTCATTAATTTCTTTGTATATTTTTATACACCTTCCCGTCAGGTGATTTTTCGTGCATAACGATTCAAGCGATTCCTTCCGTTTCGCGTTACTTATTTTTTTTTGCGTTGCAACCAACCACCACCCTACGATTAAATGAATCCTTGCGTGTTCAGGGTTTCTAACCCCAGTAAAATGCTGCTGTCAATCACTGTTCCTATTTTAAAATCTTTGTTTTAAAATGCACTTTAATTCCAAATTGAGCTTATATGTGGCAAAAACATTACAATAAATATATTTAATCGCTGCCGTTTTTCACGAGGGCATGGCTTATTTTAAATAGGGCCGGATTAACTTCTGTTTTTTTTTCTGAAAGCATGGCTCGTTTTGGAGATTTAATTCACCCAATATTGATTGAATTTGGTGTAAATTTAAATAATATGTATAATAAAGAAATAACGGTATTTGTGCATGCATAACGAACTTTAAATACCGCCAAGCTTCATTGAGGTTGCGGGTATTCATTTTTCCGAGATCTGGGTATTTGGTATACTGAGATCCCACTTTTGCAACCCTTATTTATATTATTTAGACTATGGGATCTTAGACAACATATAAAATAGCATTAAAAGTATAATAAAATATTAAATAGGACTATACAATAGAATACAAATCAAAATAAAATATATCAGTTATGGCAGTCATAAAGTAGGATATTTACAAACGGGTGCCTAGAGACTTTATTGCACATGTCAGTTGCACTCAGGAAATCATCAAAGGTTCGGTGTAAACGTTTGAGGGGCTAATATTGAGTAATCCAGCGGGTGGTCTATCGAGGGGCTCCAGGGCGCCTTGCCTTATGTGTACAGGTTGTTTACGGATATACCGCTATTTGCTCTAATTCTGTTTAGTGTTGTCGATATTTTGGTGCGTGTCTCGTGCGGGGTTTGTTCATTCCATCAGGTTTTCCAGGCGTTGGTGATGTTGTTCTTCCTGGATTCAGTTCTCTTTTAGGATTAGAGGGCGTCTAAAGCGCAGTCTATTTTTGTCTTGCAAGTGTCAAGGTGTATGGGAAGGTGGTTATTGTCTTGGATTTAAAAAAAAATCTCTCAGTAGTGCGTTTTCTCTTCGGAAGAGCGGCGGTGTGATGTTACTAGGACGGGAGTCAGTATGTTGGGGTTGGTTTTATTGTGCCCGTAGTTTCACGGTTTAATTTTTGCAACCCTTAATTGTAGTGTATGCCATACATACGCCCGTATTCACCAACATCCCATACACTTTATAGGTCCTATAAGCTACTTAATGGACTGATTGATTATTATAATGTCATTGTGACAGAAATTGCCAAAACTAATATGAAACACCTTGAATATATTACATAATATAATAATAGCACTTGTCATTGGAGCTTTGATTAGATCTTTTGTTAAATTACTTAGTGTCTCTAATAGAGATAATCTAAAGTAACTATATTCTTCAAATAATGTATTTATTATTGCTATAACAGCAAATAATTATGGGTTCAATAGCTATTGATACATTTATGTAACGGTGGTTAATATGGGGGTTAATGTTATATTATGGCATTCAGATCTATGCAAAGAGTTCTAGAACAAATCATGAATCAATCGTAACTAATTAATATGCACATACCATTTTCCTCTAATTTAATATTTTGTCACATTAAATAATATATTGGAAAATTACCCTACGAAATAGTCCCATATTTTATATCTTATTTCTTATATTAATTCAGCATAAAATCTGTTGTATACTATATTTATGATTACAATTCTAAATATATTTGTCAAAAAAAACAATAAACTATCTTAATGTTTTAATAATAATTAAACATAACTTATATTTACAACCTGAGTATAATGTGTCTACGTATTTGGAGGACGGTGATAACTAGTGGTAATTTGTGTAGGCGGAATTGTCGCTAATTAGTGCACGCGCGCACAATTGCAACCAGAAACGGGGTAATAACCAAGCCGATGATTAAATCTAACTGTTGCGGAGGTGTATTCACACCCCTGCGGATACGCAAAACCACATATTTATAATTAGATTCCATGTGATCCACATATATGTAATTGGTGATTGTAAATGTTTTTAAATATCGGCCACGCACACATATGTAATAATTAGTGCTGCTGATTTTATACGCTCGTTTGTAATGAATTCTATCGTGCACTCCAGATATTATACGGGTGCTTGTTTAATCAAGTAATTCATTCCCGGAAACACGTATTGGTGGTCATCGGAAAAATTTCTATACGTGCAATTAGAGGTATTGCGCTTGACTGGTCAACAAACGCAAAGCTACGCAACCTTTCATATTAGTTAATTTTTTTTTTAAATAAGGTTTTTTAGGACCTGATGCATCTTGAAAAGTGACGTATTACTTAATTCGGAGGAACCCGTACCGATGATCGAGCAGGTCACTGTGTTGAAAACCTTTTTTATATTGTCCCCATGCCAAAATGCCATATCTGTCCTTGAATGAAACGCTAAAACGTAGGTCTTCTTATATATTCTGCACACTCGTGTCGCAAATCTACCTGTTACAATAATATCAACTACATCAACGATATAAATAGTTACTCAGAGTAAAAATAAACATGGATAACAACCTAATGCATGTGATATGTATATACGCACCAGATGTGAACTACCGAAAAGAATTTCTGCGAAAGACTCCACACCGACCTGGATAGCCTGCTCAGGTTATAAAAACATTCATATTGAGAGACCTAAATAAATTCTAGAATCGAAAAAGGCAAAACATAAATTTAACAGAATTCTGTTCGCGTAACGACTTGAGATTAAACGACACAAATCGCAATACAAGTATATGATATCCGACCCATATTATTGATGATTGATTATTGCCTCACCTCGTAGGTTCAGTACATAGCATGGTATTAGGAAAAGTACGTATGACAAACATTATAGCGAAGAAAAATAAACCACAATTTGTTGAAGAGCAACAGTGGTTCGGGATCAATAGATCCACCATAAATGGCATTAACACCATAAGGCATGAATGAAAAAGCCATAGATATTAACAAGCCAGTATTTATGTGATTCGTCTGACATAACCAAAGCGTTCGACTTAGTGATACATTTCCTCTTTTTGGACACAAATTGTCTCATGGTATCAGCAAATTAGATTATATAAGTACTAATGTACCATATCTCCATAGTTATAATTGTTTCGCATTTCCATAATAAAATGTTCAGTAGAAATTTTTCAACTGAAATATCATATGTCGAGCAATGGTGTTTCAGTTTCCTGAGTATTTTGTAAGATATTCAATTAAATGCTTTGCTTAAGACGGGTAACAATATCCCTGCAGTCTATGTGCTTATAAGGATTCTGATATCTTGCCTGCATTTTTTTTTTGGGGTGAGGCAAGCGCAAGCGCCGGATACCAGTGACCCTCTGACACCAAGCCGTGACTGGATCACCTTGCGGTACACTCTCGTCACGGCCTGTTCGCCAAAAACCAAACCCTCCTCCCATAGGGAGCCCACGATGGTTACTACCCGAAACGAGTTCAGGTTTACCAGAAACGAGCGGAGCGGAAATAGATTGCCTTGTTACTGAGATTACGTGTCAGCAACTAAAATGAGGAGGAAGACGTCAGAATTGATTAAGTAAACCCATGCATTAAGAAATAAATTAAAGTAAAGTAAATAGGAGTAGAAAAGCGAAAGGAGGAATCGAAAAATAAAAAGTCAACTATCCTGCCTATTGCCACAAGGTCGGGCCTACAAAAAAGTGGAGTGGAGTGGAGAAATCAAGAAAACCATGTGTGTGTCCTGTAACTCGCCGTACAGCCTTAACCAAATGATTTGAGAGTTACAGGCCCAAAAACCCCGCGGGGGGTTAATGGGGTGTCTTGTGGGAGCCATGTCAAAACGAAGCCAGGTAGCGTACTGCCGCTGCGCTGCTAACAACCGTGGGGAAAATACGGGGGCGGGGGAAGCTAGTGCCCATGCATATGCCATGTGCGTTTGTACCAGGTCGTGCATCGGCTGGGGTGATTAACGGACGGAGAAATCGGTACCTAAGCCTTCCAAATAATATAAACTGCTAAAATAAGCTAGGTAAATTAGTTGGTCCAGGACCCGAGTTCAACGTACCTTCCCTGTGCGGATGTGTGCGCATGTGCCATACTCACCACCTGTCCCGCCATTGGGTTTACCTCTGAAGGCTTTCCTTGAGTTGAAGGACCTTCCCGGCGAATAAGCTTAGGGCCTCCCAGGCGTGTGGGTCCCCCATGATCCTCTGTGCCAGCAGTTCGGTAGTGAGGCTGTCGCTCTCATTGCAGCTCTCAACGCATCCCTCTGCTGCTCCCATTTTCCGCATTTCATTAAGTGTGTTTGGCGTCGTCGACCTCACCAGAGCCGCAGTAGATGCATTGGGGGGTTGTGATCTTGCCTAACCTGTGGAGAAAGTGTCTAAAGCAGTAATGACCTGTAAGCAACTATGTTAAATGGTAACTAAGGTTCCTATGCTTTCTTCTGAACCAGGTCCTGATGTCCGGGATCAGAGCCCTAGTCCAGGCCCCCTTTCCCCCACCTCCCACCTATTCTGCCATTCCGACAGTGTCCTTTCCCTGGATTCGTTCTTGGCCTCCTGTTTGTCCTTATACTTGGACCTTTCTCCATGGATATCAGATCTTTCCCGTATTAAGAGGTCTCCGGGGATGGAGGACGCGATGACTTCCACCGCTTCTGTCACGACGGTGCGGTAAGCCCTTGCTATCCGTAGGTTCCCCTGGTGTAGTGTTGACCTAACTCTGTCGCGGTTTCTCGCTGTGTTCATGGCGGCCACCCACGCGGGAGCTCCATACAGAAGCCTAGACGCTGCCACACCCGCCAGGAGCCTGCGTGGGCCATCTCCCGGGCCGCGGAAGTTCGCTAGGAGCCTGAACACTGTGGTTGCCGTTAGCCTCCATAATGACCCCTAGGTGAACGAGATGGCTGCCCAACTCTATGCGCGCCCCTTACACTGTTAGCTGCGCTTAAAGAAAGACCGCTACCCGCACGTCGCGTCAGCCATGCCGCCTCGGTTTTTGCTGCGGCCAGAGAGAGACCCATCGTTTCTAGCCAAACCCCCACCTGCTTGATGGTCCTGTTGGCCTTTTCTATTGCTCCAGCCGGCTCGCGATCCGTGGCCAGGACCACCAAGTTATCCGCGAACCCCACGATGTGTGTGCCTGCCCCGATGTTAAGTCGTAGAACCCCGTCGTAGGTGGCGTTCCACAGTAGTGGCCCTAAGACTGACCCCTGCATGATCTGGAATAGTTGTTTGTAAAGATATATTGCTGAGATGATATGTACTGCATTTTTTTTAAGATGTGTAGAAATAATGGAATCAAGGACTTTTGTTTATTTTTCGCAGCTATTAAATACGTGCAATGGAGTTTTCCTCTTCCACACCCACTATGTACGTCAATGATTTGTCTATTCCTATATTAAGCGGGTGTTTATTTGAATGCGCAGTGTCCTGTGAGGAGTCCTAAAATATTCTATAATCGATTCCTTTTTAGTTTTAGGAGTTATTCCGTCACCTCTTATCTGGGCGCCTTGATATATTATTTGGAGTGCTTGATTCCCGCTTCCGCTTTCTACTGTTGGCGGTGGCAAATTCTTTGGTGGTTGCTCATGCTATTCCTTGCGGTGTCATATGGTGCCCTGCAGGTTGGTTCGGGGCCGACTCATTTGAATTCAATTGCCTCTCTTGCCAATATATCCGCATTTTCATTGTGTTTAATTCCCTGTTCCTGCCCACACATTTGTTATTTTCTTGTGGGCTTCTAGTGTCATGAGTCTTGAATATGGCTGCTTATCTACGCTGGACTATAATGCTCTCTGCGCTGCTTGACTACCTGTCACAATACTGATTGATTCCATCTGTACTTTCTACTAAATAATTATTTAACGCATGCTTGTATTGCGATGATATCTGCTGAGAACATGCATGTATACTCACTCAAGCAGACTTGTGCGTTCGTGCGAGTCATTCTCATAATCTCCTATTACAGTTCCTTGGTTGGTTAGTGATCCAGTAAACAAAATTGATACTTGAAGTTTTTATAAAGGATGTTTCATTGGTATTGGTATTGAACTTTGAATTTGAAATGTTCTGCCATAATGTTTAAATATGATTTCGGACATGTGGCTACCACTGCTGGCGCGTAATCTAGAAGTCCAATTTGCAATCACTATTCGCAGCATTTCTGCTCGGATTTCGGCAATAACGCATCGAATGTTGGCAAGTGTTCAATAGTCTCTGGCTTATCAGTGTATGATATATGACTTCACAAACCCCTAAAGAAAATAGTCCAGCGGTGTTCACACGAACGTGGTGGCCAGTTGACAGGTTAATTTTTTCATATTAATTATTCATCAAATGTTTCTTGCAGTAAATTAATTCTATGCGCGTTATATGGCATGTGGCCTCGTCTTGTTGGAAACATATGTCTCTATGGCCCAATTCACACACAGAAGGCGAAGAGGCGAAGGCGCGGCGCGAGGCACGACGCTTTCACACCCCCTCTATATAAACATATGGTACATATGGCACCGCGTCTTAGCATCTTCGCCTGAGACACGGTGGCTACGAGGCGAGAGGCACAACTCTTCCACGCGGCCTCTATGTAAACAAATGGTGCAATGTCCACCCCTTCACTACATATGTACATCACAATCGCCTGTGTGACGTCGCGCCTGCACCTCGCCTACACCGTGCCTCCACCCGACGCCGCTTATGTGTGAATTGGCCCTAATGTAATACCATCCAATCAAGGCACACAAAAATTAGTAATCATCTCTCTATACCGGTCTCCGTTGACTTTAACGTTTTAAAAATTAACATTTTGGAACACATGTGGTCCGATGATTCCATTGGCCCATAAAGCACACCAAACAATAACTTTTTGAGGATGTAATGCTTTGGGGGTATATGAAGTCTCTTGTCTAATGAAGACTTGGAGGCCAACATTCCACGCATTATTGCTGAAATACAACCAGAAATGATGCGAATAGTGATCGAAAATTTGACTTCAAGATTACGCCATCTACGCGCCAGCCACGGCGGCTACATGTCCGAAATCATATTTAAACATCAATGTCATAAAATTGTCATTCGGAAAAAGTCATAATTGTGGCCATTAAGATTAATTTTCGAGTTCTATACCTCGAAATGAAATTTATATAGCGATTATTTCCATTATAACCTATCAGATATTGTTACCATGTAAGATTTCATGAAGTGTGTTTAATGTCTCATCGAGACCCATTCTTAGATTGTATTCTAGCGATAGTTGTGAGGGCTAGCTATATTGAGGACCTTAAATGTGCAGCTGGAATCGGCGGTGACCAGGCTCATGCCGAACATGGAGGACCAGGCGATGGTAAACGTAGATTGCTCGCCAGCGTCACGAGATCGAAGCTGCTATACGCGGCACCAGCATGCTCTGAGGCAATAAAGACGGCCAGAAATCAGGGACCGCACGATAGGCTCTGCGGTTAGGCAGGGCCTATCGTACGGTTCCTACAGACTCCGCGGAAGTGCTGGATTTCTTCAACAGTTCTTCCCTGTAAAGTTTTGTTCCCTTCTTCTTCTTGATGTTAGAAATACTCGTTCTTTCCTTTTTGGAGTAGAGCTGGTAATATTTGTTTGATCTACAGTTTTAAATGGCTCAAATGTGCTTATTATCCATTCGAGATTTGCTTGAAAAATAATACACTTTGCTGGTATTTTGTTGTTTTTCGTTCCGCGGTTGAATGGGTTCTCTATAACTAATATTTTGTTATCATTTTCGTTTATTTTAGGCTGATTCGACAGCTATCTTTCCTTAGTCCTATAGTGCCTTTCGCGTTTCACTCTGGACTGGTACGGGCTTATTGTTTCTTGTTCTATTTGCCGCTTCTGATACGCATAATTCTACCTCGGCCCTTACAACCGGCGGCGTACGACCGCGATACTGCACGTCACGGGGCGACTAGCAATACCAAACCATGCTAAACGAAAGCGCCTTAAGATGAGCGACCCGATTCCAGCATGAACCGTTTTTTGTTCTCTCTTATCATTTAGGAATCGCTAGATTTAAATGCTGAGTTTATTGTACTTGTGACACCATTTGTTGGTTCTAGGTCTACTATGTTCCTGACGGTATGTTTACTTAACTTTCTTCCACGTCATGTCACAGGTATTCATTGTAAATATTCCGAAAAATTTTGGGGATGGCAATTTCCAAGCTCCTCTTCGGATGTCGGATGCCGTGGAGCTTTCATTACTGCGCACCCTTGTAGTTTCTATTCCAATTCCCTCCCCTTCACGTGTATCCTGCAGAGCAGTGATCCTCCAAAATATGTGGGGGGTACAGAAAAAAATAATTACAGATCATTCGGAATATTTTTCTACACATACACATTCTTCAGTGGGTCCTTTGAAATTTATAAGTGCACGACCCCCTTCGTGGACGAAAGCATTTGAGCAACGCTGCTCCAGAGCACGTGGTTGAGGTTGAGGTTGACCAGACCATTAGCCGTCAGAGGATTGTCTCATATCTCATCACTGGCCAAGGTATAGTCCGTAGTTGTTTGAGTATGAATTGAAAATCTCCCCTTCCCGGATTTTCCCTCTCGAATCTCCTTTCACAGACAACGTTTGGAATCGTAGTTGACGCCATGCGTTCCTCAGGAACATTTACATCTTAATATCCGACAAGTGTCCTGCGAAGATAAAGATTCTGTGGAACCTCTTAACATCCTCACCGATCTTCTATCAATCAGTTGTATACTTCCCGTTGATATGTCTCTATTTTGAGTCCCTTGATCAGTGGTAGAGCCACTGGAGTCCCTTGATCAGTGGTAGAGCCACTGGAGTCCCTTGATCAGTGGTAGAGCCACTGGAGTCCCTTGATCAGTGGTAGAGCCACCGCTTGTCAACCTTAGGCAACCCTTGATTTCCAGCTTTTGATGAGATTTCTCCTGAAACTTGAATTGATTACACATTTCGTGGCAATGGCCGCAACCTGCTGATGAAGCACCCGTAACAGCGGACTGCTCGGAGTGATCCAATTATTTATGCAAGATGACACCTAGTAACAACTCGAGCTAGGAAACAAATATATATTCTGGCAGATCAGACATTTCGTCATTGGACCAGTGTTGGCTGTCTCCATGCAGAGAACCACGAGGGCGACGTCACGAATCGCAGCGACGACAGATTAATTTAGTTTCTAAGTTACTGTTAGGATTGTAAGATTAGTCTGTCGATACATCAGTCTACTGTATTGGTCAAGTGTTTTACCCAGTGTAATAGGTAATAAAGGCGACATCACACAGAGTACTGTGTGATGCTACCCTAAATCTGAGATACATCGGGGAACCCCCAACCCCCTGCTCTACGATAAGATGACGCGACATGGTAAGATCCCTTCCTATCGTGACATGGTGGATGCGCCGGGTTATCGCGTTGTCTGGAATTGATGCGCAAGTTGCCACTGGACTCCTTGATACGTCTGCACTTCATCAGCTGCAAATGCAACGTGCTTTTTCGCTGATCTTTATTACCCTCCATAACTCCATGGAGGGTGATAAATATGAGCCTCCCAACGAGATATCACTAGACAAATTAATCTGTTCAATCTGTGGCTTTATATCAATCAACCCTATCTCCTCCGGAAAGTCACTTACTGTTCACCCCTTGCTCATCCATTGGTCAGTTTAATACAACCTTGGCCAGAACACTGGTTGATTAATGGGGCTACACTATCGCCGAGGGGCTTTTATAACTCTGGCTTTCTCCCAATCTGTCACCCGAGATACGGTTGGTATAGTAGGTGTGTTTCCCGTCCTGGGATTGGTATAAAAAGATATCTTCATTTGGCATAACTACACACAATTCATCATATCTACAAAATTTCCTCCATAAACCATACTAACATAAATAACAGAAAAAAAAATAAGTAAAAGAGAAAATACAAATCAATAAATAAATCATTTCGCTTATAATACATTTTATGCCTTCTTCCTCCACACTAGACGCCCTCTGCCCTCGCCAATTTCTTCTCTCACGTCAACCTCCTGCAGATTTTCACGCCTCCTGTCCTAACCATTAATGATTTTCTCCCTCTCTTTGCTAAGGCGCCACCACGTGTGGGTTTTGATATAAATACCCCCCTTATTTAGCGGGAAATGTTTGTTATCATATAAAGTATTAATAGCTGCAGTACCCGGAAAATGTGTTTGAAGTAGGAGCTACAACTATTAAAATACGCCTTATTATATATATATATATATATATATATATATATATATATATATATATATATATATATATATATAATTTGACATCCGTGATCCTCACTTAACATTTGCCAACTTTTGACACATAATTCGACGTTGCCATTTATAAAATCAAGCCTAAGTGTTTTAATCGGTGAAAACGATCACTAAATGAAATTTACTTCTACATTTGATAGAAAATCCCGCACGCTAACCCTTGCATCTGTAGAGCATAGTATTGCCATTGAAATTAAATAATTTAAGCGCTAGAAATTTAAATCACAAACCGACATTTTATGAACGCTAGACATTAACATACATATTTTTGACAATTACTTATTCTCAGTCTGCTTTGCTGTATAACGTAAAAATAAATTATTACACAACTTTTATTCTTTTGCTGATCATGAAACAACATAACATTTTTTATTGCATTGATGGGTTAATAGATCACGGCATACATGTCTTTAAAACATATCAATCTAAGTATTCCAATACCAATATTTCCTTTTACTGTGATAACATGTTCGATCATTTCAACTCAATTACCGATCTGCAGTTTGATCTTATAGCATACATATAACTTTATAACGATATCTATAGCTCAACGGAACGCACCGGCATGTGAAAAGCATTTCCAATAACTTAATTTAATTTAATCATTTTTATTGATATGCGTTCTATTAGATATAAATCGACTGGTGGTTATCGAGAGAGGGAGAGTTTAATAGGGAAAATATAAACTATTTTCACTTGAAATATACGTAATTAAATTACATCAAATTTACGTAACTTCCACTATTAAGTTAGTTTGAAATATTCAGTATTGCTTAAAATTATCATATGTATGTTACATCACATGTCGCTAACCTAGTAACTAACTCATAGAAGTTTTAGTCGTTCATTAATTATACTTATTGAAATTATTATTCATATATTCCAATGCCTTACTAAGTAGCCGATCCCTTTGTTTCTCTGTTAATAAAGTAAATGTTTATATAAAATATCCTTGATACATCACTAATAACTGTACAATCATACACATGATGGAGCATGAAAACAAGGTTATTGCAACAGCTCGAATACTGTGCAACTCAATTATATCAATCAATCAATTAGTCAATTAGTCAATTATGTGCTGGTGTTAATAACATGGCTCTACTGTATATCAAATAGTAAATAAACATATGAAAAGGCGCCTAAGGTTTATAAACTTCCGCTATTCATTAACAAAGGGCGACGAAAGAAATTTTAAAATGTTTACAAATCAATGTTTGTTATTATTAATTAAGTATATTTTGAAATTCTATTTTAGCCAGAGTATTTTACTGTCTTACTTACTATGTAAACAAAAAAGAATTCCCCGCCACAGGCATGTTACGATAGTACAAATGTGATTGTTACCCTTGCATTAGAAATAGACATACATGATTGTGCGAGTTGTGGGCGACCACTAGTAGTTCGTATCAAACAAATAAAACTCAATTAACTACCGTGCGTTTATTATAATTAAAGAATGTGTACAAGTTTGCCGAGAATTACGTGTTTACGGCTTGAAGAATCTTGTTAGACTGTTTAGACTGGACTGCGAGGGTGGTTTCGTAGCTACACCCTTCACAGGTAGTCTCTCATATTAAAAAATAGCACAACGTGTGCCATATGACGAATGTCGCCTAAAAACTGAACAAGGATAACTAAATAAAATATTTTCTTTTTAAATTATGTATATTTCAATTGTACTATTTGTTGTTTTGAGGAAATATTGTGTCCTACGGTGAGTTTTCTGTATACCGTGTCTGTGTATAATGCAAATGAGAAATCTGACTCATTTCGGAGATTCGAATAATCGACTCTGACTCTTTCGTCGAGACGCACTCACTGAAACGACTCAGTGTCTCAATTTACATTATTCTAATTTATGAAACTGTATAAATGTTTTAAATCATATTAAGCAGGAAAGTTATTTATCCTCAACTATACATAATTTCTATTAGCAGACTTTTTATAACAACACCATCAGTCTCAAGTTGAGGAATTTTCTCAAAAACCATAAATATCTTAACGGAAAGGAGAAGCCGTTTAACATAGAAAGAAGCAAGTCAAATGAAAGCAACGTGTAGTTTTAACATTATTATAGCATTACATTATTATAACATTACATTATTAGCCCCCATTATTAGCCCCGGGACCACTCTCGCAGTACTTCAGGCATAGGTGGGTATCCGCTCTATCTCTCCTCCTCCTCCCCTTCAAGCCCATTACATCCCTAACTTACTGGTCGATGGCTTCCCATTTAGCCTCGTCAGCCAGCGGTACCATCGTTTCCGGTGTTACTATCGAGCTTATCTTCCGGCTCAGAGTCGCGCGTTAGTTCCCCCATCGTTGACTAAACGAAAACAGTGTGCTCCGCGTTGTCCCTCAGGTTGTCACAGTAGCCACACTTATCCGTCTCAGCCCGACTGATCCTGTGGAGATATGCCCGGAAGAAGCTGTGTCCCTTGAGGACCTGGGTGGTAGAAGACCTCCCTCTGTAGAGTCTGGCCATCTCCGTGACATTGACTTCAATGATGCTGGCTACCACCAAGACCGTATGCCGCTGTCCTGTATGGGCTGGCAATTTTTATTGCTGCTCGCCTTTGGGCTGCCGCTATCATCTGTTTGGTCCTTTCAATTGTCATTTGGCGGGCCCAAATTGGAGACACGCATCGCTTCTACGCGACCATCAGTCATTCACTTACTATGGCGAGGCTCTCATTCTCCAGTGCTTGTCTCGCTAAGATCACCAGTTCAAGGTCATCGGTATAGCCGATGATGTTGGCCCCCTCCGGTAGCCAGAGGTTTATCATATTATGCATAATGTTCAACAGGGTCGCCTCCAGCGCCTCCGCACGTGAGTTAGCTGTACCGTTCTTCCCTCCAGGTAGCTCCGATAATTTCTAGTAGCTTACCCTTCATAATCATTTTCTGGTATCTCTAAAACCTCCCAATTCGCAGTATTAAAAGCATCACATCTATGGTTATCAGTGCCGTCATCATTCGGGTATGTTGCCTTGCCCCGCCTCTCTGGCAATCTGATATACCCGGCCCACCAGGGCAGCGGTGACAGAGAAAGTATTAGTTCCAAAGGTTTTTATAATATCAAGCAATAATGTTACCAATGGGGACTCTTCTTCTTATGTACCATGTCCTTCCAGAACGTTGATTACCAACAAAGCTGGTCGTACTTTATCGACGGTAATTTTTTTCTCTCTTCACATGACCGAAATACTTTAGTTTCGAGAACAAGTAATTTACTTCAACATCACTCGATGTAACAAAAGGTCGCGTATCTTTTGTAGCAAATGTAATTAATCTTACTTTCTAACTATATTAATGCCGACTTATTCCTTAGTTGTGAAACAAAAAATGTTCAACACGGTTTTCGTAGTATTTTAATTAGCATCATATTACCAAAAGTAATTAACACGACAAGCCCTGGAGTATTCTGTTTAGGAAAGTTTCAAATTACGCACTGTATATTACATTTTCTCGGATATGTGTTTTCTAAGCACGCCGGAGGAGTCCGTATGGGAAATGGAAAAATCACATATAAAGGGGAGGGCTCGTAATGGAATTTTATTACGTCTCAATTGGGAATTGGGCGAGGTTACGGGAAAATACAGCCCCACTTGCAATTAGAATTAATGGCAACGACGCAAGTTTTTTTTACAATATTTATATGCTGCTTTTAGTTTGAAACATAGGCTATTATATTAATTTTACATTTAGGATTAGCGATTTTCGCAGACGAATTTACCAAGAAAACAATCGAATTCTTACTAGATTAACACACCTCTACCACCACTTAATGAATTTCCCTTGAATTACATAACATCCTGTATACGGCTAGGCACCTCCTTTCTGCATAACTATACCCAATTGTGAATACGAATTATTATAAATCTGATCTCAAATAGGAAGATGAATTCAATTGAATTTAATAATTCCTTCACATGTTGGCATACTTTTGTTATTGAAATACACGTTGTGATACACAAACAATAAGCATTTAAATTAATGATGTATTTTCACGCACTGCCTTATTAAATTAAAATCTCATCATTCTAATTTAATTCGTTTCTAAAAACAAAATTCCCATGTATAAAATAAACGTTCCGTAATTTCCACTAATTCAATAATTTCGTCATATTGTATGTTCAAAGCCCGTTACATGTATTAATTACACCACCTCCTGGCGGCAACCAAAGTGAAATGCGTTCCTGCTGTGGGTTCTAGACCGCTCGTGAATTACGAATGAGCGTCTTTCAAAGCGATGCCGCTCCGTGACGTCATGGCGCTCCTGCTGCGTGACGTAACAGGATGCTCAAGGAACTTCATCAGGGACGAGCTCAAATCTCGCCCCCTTCCCTCTGCTCTAAACTTGTCGGCACAATTGTTGCTGCTGCTGTGGCGTACTATTGATCGACGTACTGTTATGCGAGGGAATTTAGGGATTTCGCGAACTTAACATCACTTTCTAATTATATGTATATAATGATTATGTTATAAATGTATCAACAAATTAACGGATCAGAGATAAATTTAAATATTAAATTGAGTAAACAGTCCCAAACTAATATTTTAAAATGAATTTAAGTTGGATAACTGTAATTTGTTTTATAAAGCGTTGTGGTATTGTGAAGCCTTTTTAAAACATAATACAAAATATAGATTATCTACAACCTAAGTGTTGCACACTTTGACTTATATGGTTATAACTATTTAACATATTACACCGATTATGTTTTAACAGTCTGTGTTTACCCTATGAGCTACTATGACTTAAGGATCCATTTTGAGACCGTCGGTAATTTCCTATTCGTTAAACTTCTGTGTTTTGGATAACAGAAATCTTGACCTAGGTCGTCTGGTTAGCTTGTGCCAGTCCGTTAAAGCCACAATAATTGCGGTGAGTGTCATAACACCGTCGATAATTTCTTGAGGGAACATAACCTTTTTCATTAAACCTCTCAATGAATTCTCTATTTTGGATAGTAGAAATTCTGACTAGCATTTTCCAGTCCGCAATAGCACAATAACTGCAAGGATCTGACTTAACATCGCCGATTGTTTCTTGTGAAAATTCATTAAAGCTCTCACTGCTTCTGTATTTTGGATCACAGGCATTTTCGACCTATGTCGTCTGCCTAGCATGAACGAGCCCGGTAAAGCCACGGTAATTGCAGTTACTGTCTTTACACCATCGATAATTTCTTGAAATAATCTGTTCCGTTCATTAAACCTCTTAATGAATTCTGTATTTTGTACAGCAGAAACTCTTAAACTAACTAGTCTAACTAACATGTGCTTGCCCGTATAAGCGGTGATACGTTTTAATACAGTCTGTAGTTTCTTGTGAAAATCTCTCTCATTTCACTGCTACTGTGTTTTGGATCGCAGAAATTCTTGATCGGGTATTTTCAATTTTGCTCCATTAGTTGCAGTAATAACTATATCCCCTTCTACAACTACTACGGGAAGCGAAACCGGAATAAGGAAGAGCCCGCTAAAGTATAATGCAAATAACGTACAGAAACAACGACGGTACATGATGATGAAGTTTATAGAAGAGGAAACCGGAAAGATACTTACGGAAACAGATGTCCTGCATATTTTATCAATTCTGGTAAAACATAATAACTTGACTCACATATGCTGCATATATATGCAGTATATGTTTCTCACAGGAGACAATTTATTCAGAATAATCTAATCACATATGCTGCCGCAGATATAAATACTGCATAGCAAAGACCAACCTTTTTTTAAATTTCTCAGGAATATTCTAAAGACGACAATGCTCTAATCTAGGCCTGTCCAACTGCAAGTGCCCCAAGGACCACTTTAAAAAAATTCTGTTTGGAGGGCCGCATTATAAAATACTTTGATTGCATATTTATCAGTGAGTTTTAATAGTATACAAAGGAAAAACGCGTTTGTTTTATTATATCAGTTCACTTTACAAAAAAGTTAGTGGGAAATTTGAGGATGTTGGTTTTCACGAACACATCAATAATAACATTAATATTTCTTGTTGAAAACGAAGCAACTGAGTGACTTATCAGGGAGGGAGGGACGTTATAAATTACATGTTGGAAAAACTGCTTTCGCAAAGATACATGCTTCCCAGCATTGAGCTCATTGTAAGCATTTTCGTAAGTTGCTGTATCGTTCTTCTGGCAGCAACTTGAAAAAGTCCAATCCAGTTTCAGTTCTTCCATGGTAAAAATGATCTGATTGCAAACCACACAATTCCAGTTGAAGGTCTGCTCTGTTTATATTATCAACTAAAATTGTAAGGGGCTGAGTAGAAATGAAATCTCTCTTTCGATTTTTTTAAGGTCGCTAAATCGATTTTCGAATACTTACGTCAAAATTAAAATAACTAATTATATATATAATTTTGACGTAAGTATTTTCCACATAGGGTATTGGTGAACAATACAGTGTACCACAGGGCAGTTGATGTTTTGTTGAGTTCTGCAAATCCAATTTAGTTAGTATCAGTGAGAATACAGGAATATTTATCAAATTTCCCGTAGTCGACTCCTTATTTATAGCTTCAACAATATCCGTACCCTTGGTTGTACCATGGAGAGGATAAGATCAAACATCTCCTCTGCTATTCTGAAGACGGTTTGAATAGTTCGGATAAAAATTACAAGCTGGCTAATGTCGAACAGATCAGTGCTTTCATCCAGGCATAGCGAAAAATATTTACATGTTTCTGTTTTTTTTTTGAGACATTGATTAATTTGTCCACCCGTTTTACAATTGTTTGATGCGACACAGAGACTGTTTTTTTTTTCGGCAATTTTGTTTTTGTATTGTTTTGCCATTTTGAATATACACTCCATAACACTCCCGTATTCTTGTTGTAAGTCCTTTATGTACATGGCTATGCCCAGCCATCTGACTCTGGGCTCAGCTTCCGGTTCCTTCGCGGTGATGGCCTCGCACAGTTCATCCACTTTTGCGCCACTGTCCATCACCTTAATCAGGAGGTTCCCTTTTTCGGTATTCTCAAACCGGACATCGTCGCCCGGAGGATCTGAGAGATGGATCCTGGATCCTCTGGACTGGGTCCGCATACGTCTGCCCTTCAGTCGGTTATCAATATTTAATCCTGGTTTTTAATGTTTCCTTGTTGTTTTTAGACCGGATCTGCCTCCTGTGTGGCCTATTGCAGCTACTTCTCGCTCCTACAGATTTCACATTTAAGTTCGATTGTTCCTCGAGAAACCTTCAAGCTTTCCTGTTCCGGCCTGTTGTTAGTGCTCTACATTTACTATCTATTTTTCTCACTATTTCCATACTCGGAGGCCATTTGGTTGTTGCTCTCCTCGCCACCATCAATTCCTGGATGGGGCCCTGTGGCCAGTGCTCGGCGAGTTTCGAATGTTTCCTTCTAGACGGCCGTCTTGACTATTCTGGCTATTGTTTCCTTCTTTGTCTCTGCTTCCTCTGGTGTGGAGTTTTGTGTCATTTAACATACATGGCTGGCCTTTTGGTCCAGCTGTCCCTGCATGCCTCTCATCTGCGTTCTTAATGTCTTCATTTCCCTGTGCCATTGCGCGTTTTCTGCCTTCAGGGTTATCAGCTGGTGCTTCGCGGCTTTCGCTTTGGCGCTTTGGGTAATTTCTAGAGGGGTACCGGTTCCTTCAAAGAACCACCGCCGCGCCCGCTTTCGAATCCTTGGAAATGTTTCTTGTCGTCAAGGGTTTTCAGCTGGTGCTTGAGGGCTTTCGCTTTGGTGCTTTGGGAAATTTCTGGAGGGGTACCGGTTCCTTCAAAGAACAACCGCCGCGCCCGCTTTGACGTCCTTGGGAATGTTTCTTGTCGTCAAGGCCTTGTCCGTCAGTCTTAGCACTGTATCCCTCAGTTCAGGCAACTATATGTACGCGTTCTGACCTTCCCCTTCATTCTCGCTGTCTATTGTGTGATGCTACTGCAGCTTCTTCTTTGTTCCTATTTGTTTCGCCTTCCCGAGTCCCTCTTCTAGGGGTGAGGTAGCTTTCTTCTTGGCTGATTTTCCGGACCTCAAATATGAGCCAATCTACCTGCTGTTTAATCGAGGGTTTTGCTGAGATCTATTTCCGTTAGTCTTTTGGTCATTGATGTGCTTGATGTTATGCCGCATCCTCCAAATGGGTTAGTGTTTTCCACGAACTCTGATCCCGTATTCACTTCCTCTGCTGCTGCTGGGTGGTAGTGACAATATCTAGTACCATGTAAGCAAAATTAGATGCAGACTGCACAACAGATAACGGCGTGTAGACTTACAGAGGATGTCCATTTTCAGAAGTGGACATCAACGGGCTAAAGAAGAAAAAGTACATTTAAATTTATTTAATTTAGATGTATAAAAGAATATGAATTATAAAATCTCAAACATCTAAATTGAAGTGAATATTAGTCTTACTTAAAGTTACACGGCATAATAGTTTATATTTAATATATTACTTGAGTAGTATAATAAATTTAATAGGAAATAAGTTAAATAAAATAAAACTGCATTCAAATGTTTAGTGATTTAGAAAATATATGAAAGCGTTATATTAAATGAAGCAACTTAAAAATTATTTCAAGCAATTTCTGTTGAAACATTAAAACCAATTATATCTTCAAAGAGCTTCTAAACGCCGCGCGCCGTCTTTACGGCGCGCTACCTTAACGTCCGATAATCACCGTCGGCAGTAGCGTAAAATTTTACTGCCGCCCCCTCTGCATCGCGCCGCGTCGGAAATACCTTTTTTCCGGCGATGAGGCGGAAGAACTCTCCGTCCGCTCGTTCTCGTGATAACGGCGCCCCGGGGAAAATCGTTAGGGGACAGCGGAGAGCTTTTACTTTTGAAACTGAGGTAGTTTGTATCGGGTGTGCCATATAATTGGGTTATAATTATGTTGAAAATAAGTTAAATGTTTCTTATGTTCTAGAAAAGTGGAATATGAGTCTTTCTATATGTGTCTTGCTGTACAATATATTCTTCTTTCACCTCACGTTCAAAGTTAACAAACTTGCAAGAAAGTCCCTTAAGGTCCGGGGCCTTTATTTTTATCTCTGTCCCTTCAGTATTTAGTATACACTCGTGTACAGCTCATATTTATGAGACAAAATAAGAATCATTTTGAACATGGTCAAAATTACCGTTCCATTTATGTTTACGACCATTAGATGTTTTAAGTATTCTTTACTGTGAACAGGGGTTAACTATCTGCTCTCGCTTAAATACATTTCTCTGTTCTCTGTTATGCTCTATTTCTTGGGAATAGTGTTTTTCTGCATTCGAAATCCAACCAACACTATTATATGCAAACATAAATAGTACTCCGCTTGCTTATAACTTAATGCGTAGCAGGGTGTCAAAAGAGAAACTATAATTATAGAAATCCAGTTGAGATTTCTACTTACGCATTTCTTTTGTCACGAAAAGAAAACCACTGTTTCAAACATATGGACGCAGACGCACGAATAAACATCGTAGGCATTAATAAATTCCTATTAGTCTTATTTTTCAACTAATGAAGAAGTAAACTATGTGACGTTCTTACCAGAAGCAAAAGGGCATTCACGCAACCATTTTCTCCCTGTACACCTATAAACCAAGACTATGGTAAGTCCTTAGATTTTCTGTAACAGCGATTATTTGGTCGCAGAGACTAGAAATTGCAAGCCTAAAGAAACATTTATAAAAGCACGTTATAGGTCTAAAGAAATTACTTCTGGACATATTTTTTTCTTTTTCGTGACATGTGTATTCCAGTGTATATCAATAACACGGCGGAAAATGCGTGCCGAAAATATATACGACGTATATATTGTTTCGGTCGATAGTGACATTAATATCTCGTGTTGAAACCCTTCCTGGATTTGTAGCAGACATAATTAAAATATCGTGCAGATATAGAATATTTTCATTGTAATGGATCCATTTCGGTTCACTGAACAATTGAATAATATCCATTTATAATTATATATAATATAATTATAATAATTAATATAATGTTAATTTCCATACAATGTGTTGGTCTAAATGTAGTGTTATTGTTGAGTAACATACACCTGGATTGAGTTATAAATGTAGCTATAGAATTATTTTACATTTACATAAGTACCGATTGTTAATAACTGCATGGCGTTATTCTATGTATAAATATCTATTTAATTCTAGTTATAATGCATTTTCTTTAACTAGTATGTCATTTGGTCATTTATAGTTAGCATTCGTTTATTTTTTCATGAAAGAAGTATATGGCTTTCGCGGTATAAAATTCAAATGTGTAATTAAATAACTATAAATCATATAATGTTAGATACGAGGGTGTTTTGAAAAGTTTACGAAATTCAGCAGATATGTCAGCATCAGTTCGAATAAAATATATGCAATAGATGACAGTAACTGTCTTGTGAACAAATGTCAAATTTTGCAGCGTTCTGCTTAGTAGTATCAAGTTGGTGATCCTTTGCGAAAAGCTAGTTTTGCTTTTTTGAAAAATGGATAAAATTTAAATGCGCATATAAAAATATTTTGTGGAAAAAGGTAGGAAGGCAACAAACATTTATAAATATATGAAGGATACGTTAGGAGACTGCTTCATCATTTACGGCTGTCCATACGTGGACGATCGGAATTTTAAGATTTTTCCAAAAAAATATCACATGTCATTTTTAATTTTAAATTGCGAATTTTCAATGAAAGTGTCAATTTTTTTCGATCATTTTTGAATAAATGACAAACCCATTTTTCTATTTCGGATTTTGAAAGGTATTATTTATTTGCGATCACTGATGTATATTATGATATAGGTCACATAAGGACATTTCCTACATAAATCATTTCGGAACCATAAAGCACTGGAAAAATGTAGCACGCGGGTGCGGAGCTGAAGGCTTAGATCCCGGCTAATAATGTGCTATGAATATTCTTCAAGCCTGTTCAATTCGTGAATTGATTTCCTTCTTAGAACCGCTCTCCTCGTTCACAAGGCTCCGGAGATATTTTACGGATGATTTTTTCTTCTTCTAGAAATACATAATAGTAAGAACAAAATACCACACATCCAAGTGATATAGATCCATCAGCCTTACGTGTATTTTCCTCAAGATACTAGAAAGGATGATAGACAGATACATTAGTGATGGTATAATGAGAACTAACCCCCTAAGCAATCGACAATACGCTATATGACGTAACCAGGCTATTGGAAAAGACATTAGATGATGGAGAGTTACCCACGGCCACGCACCTTGACATTGGTACAGCATTCAACAGTACAGTAATATATATATATATATATATATATATATAATGGTGAAGGCACTACGGCAGAGAGGCATATCATAAGTTCTATACCATTGGGCATAAGCCAGCCTAGAGAACAGGATGATAATTTCCACACTCGGCTAGGCCACCACCAAGCCGCGAACAGGAAGGGAATGTCGGTAGGGCGGAGTACTATCACTTTGTGTAGTCGTAGTAAACGATCTCCCGGAGAAGTTATCCTCAGATGGTATTCGCTGCCTGGGATACGCGCACAACCTTGCGATCGCAAGGAAAATTCGCGGGAATCTCAGAAAATCTCAGAGAGCCCTGAATATAGTGAATAAATTATGTGAGGATGAAGGCTTGTCCATAAACCATCTGAAAACTACAATAGGCAACTATACAATAAGAAGAGTACTAACAGATCAAAAACGTCGCATACTTAAAGGTATAGAAATTGCATTTGCATCAGAGGCATTATAATACCTGGGAGTCATTATTGACCAAAAACTGACATGGAACTCATGCATAGGTAAAACCGCAAAGAAAGCTATATTAACCCTAGGTAGGTGCAGTAGAATGTGGTGGAGTAACTGGGGCCTGAATCCCAAAATGACCCTATGGATATATAGCATGAATGAGTGTATGGTGGTCCAAGAATAAGCAAGGCAAAATGGCTAATCTCTTGAGAGGTACTCAAAGACTTGCCACCCGGAGAACAACAAGAGCCATGAAAACAAGTCCTGCTGGACCTCACAAAGGGCCTCATTGAAAAAGAGGCAAGATCTGGAAGCCACAGAGTACTTCAAGGTCTAATTCACATAAGCTAACGGCACGGGGTGAACTACCGAGAGCCATATAACGACCCTGAGGGCATGCCCTGTAATGGGCATATCCCTAGACAGCATGCTAAGACGCACAACTAATAGACGAATTGCCATTTACACTTACAGTCAAGCGGCAATAAAAGCGATCGCTACCACAGAGGTTAAGTCCCGGTTGGCATGGGACTGCTAGTAGAACCTTGGCGACCTAAGTGGACAAAAAAACTATGATAACTGACCCAAGCATGGGTTCCAGGGTACAGTGGTATCCGGGGCAATAATAGGGCAATACGAGAAGACGCATCAAATCCGTAACTGACCCAGAGCCCTATTACAGTATATCAAAAACCATCATAAAGGCCACTATGGACAAATGGATGGCAATAAATTCTCAGGACTGGTGAATAAACCAGTCAGGGCAAAAACATGCAAAATTATTCATAACAGGCCGAAACCTCAAATTCACAAAGGACATACTAACGCAAGACAGCAAAACCGTCAGAATGATAGTATGCTTCCTAACAGATCACTGCAAGCCTAACAAGCCCTTGGTACGGATAGACCTGGCAGAAAAATTGCGCTGTAGGTTCTACGAGGAAGAGGAAAAGACCGCAGAGTAGACACTATGCCACTACAAGGCGCTATGTACAGTGCGGTCCAACGACCTCTGAAACGCCAAACCACGACCATCGCGATTTACGAAGTAACCGACATCAACACTTTGCAGTCTAATAGCTAGGCTAGAGCTTATCTAGGATAGAGCCTATAAAAGACCTTTAAGCCGCGCCGGAGACCACAAAAGCTCTAGAGAGTTAGCAGGGGTGTAGGTTCTTCCTGATATAATATATGGATTCATTACTGATAATATGTACAGCATATCTCTGTCTTGGAACATATGGAACATATAATAAGTTTAGTTCTGGCATCATTCGTATATAAACCAGACTGCGCGATGTACTATATGTTGAGATTTATCATGTTCTGAAGGTGTGTATGACTGTTGGCGAGTTCGACCGTATCGTCACTAAATCGTATGTTATTGATGAGCGGGCCATTTAGCTTGATACCTTCCTTCGTATTCTCGAGTGAGTTCTTAAACACCGCGTCAGAGTAGATGTTGGAAAAGAGCGGGGGCAAGACACAGCCCTGCCTGACGCCTCTCCCTATTCTATGTCTACAGATGTTGCGCCCTCGACTCCACACCAGTGGACTTGATAATATCGACAGACTTTTGGTGCAGATGTCTGCCTAGGTACATTAAGAGAGAATAGACCTTCACGCGTGCACATCCCGGCTCTGACCCCAAACTGTGTGTCACCCACCTATCTCTCGCATCTAGCTTATATGAGTGTGAGGATGATACGAAGAAATATCTTGAGATCATGTGATATTAGTTTATTTTTTAGAGTATTGTGATGTTTAAGTTGATTTTAGCCAGTCAGTTGGTATTTTCTCAGCTTTATATATAGATCTAAACAATCAAGCTCTTCCCATCTGCTTCGGAAGTCAGTTTCAATATTTTCGCATGTGCCTAGTCTGGTCCTAAATCTTCAATATTTTTATGGATCTTTAGTTCCTCTCTAATCTTTTGTCGTCATTGAGATGGTCGCCCAGGGGTGGTCGGTCGGTCTCTCGTTGAAGAGGACATCCAACTTTTTAGCTTATTCGCACGACCATCGAGATTTTATTGTTGGCATATTGCAACATCCCACGGTGCTTCGGAAGCTTTTTATATAGATCTAAAACCCTTTCCATCTGCTTTGGAAGTCAGTTTCAATATTTCCACGTGTGCCCCGTCTGGTCCTATTTTTCTAGAACTATACTTTACTTCCTCTCTTGTCATATATTCAAATGTAAATTGGGTTGTAAATGTTTTTCATAAAAAAATAAATCATTATTATTATTATTATATCAGGACTGTCCTAATTGAGATGGACGCTTAGGGGTGATTAGTCGGGTCTCGTGCCTTTGGGACCCCGATATAGTTCTTCCATCTTTTCAGCTTATCATCACACCCATTAAGATTTTGTTTTTGGGATCTTTCAACATTCTGCGGTGCTTTGGAAGGCACTTTCAGCTGTTGCTCCCGTCGGTATCTGCTCTGCTACTTAGAAACAATAAATGTAAAAAATATCCCATTGTAGCATACTAGAGATTTGTTTGAAAGTGTCGTCAGACGCTAAAAAGCTGATAGATCCTTCAACACACCTTAACTCCGCTTGCCTTGGTTGTTTGTAGGCTCCTTAATGCTTATATGAAGATGGAACTAGTCTTACTTGTTTTGGAACGCCTCTATATCGTTACACTATTTGACTAAGCACAGCTCTTTTACATTTGACTGTTTAATTTTTCATATCGGTCTGTATTTTTGGATTTCACTTTCCTCTTTTCATGCATAAGTTATAGAATCATACCCGTCATCTACTGTTCTTTCTAAATGTCATGTATATATCCTATGTCATTTTCTTGTGGGATCGAGAGTCTTCTTTAGCATATCCCACTGAGGTTCTACGTCTTTTTCTCTATAATTTTCATTCAAGTCTAGGTGGTCCTCGAGGTTTTCGGTTGTTTGTCCTCGCACCTCGAGATCGACAAGTCTTTTGACGCCGATTCGGCTCGGCTTTTCGTGTGCTGGCCTCGTACAATACGGTAAAACTTTTCTAAACAATTCTATGACTACGGGGTTGTGATCGCTGTTAACATCAGCGTCAGGGTATGTTCTCGCTCTTCTTACAAATTTTAATTTGTCGACTTTCGATGGGAACAAAATAATTTCTTACTATGCGATTTTCACAATCGGCTAGATACTTCTATGTAGATAGACGTCGGGAATCCTGATCGAAGAAGGTATTTGCGGCAGAGAGGTGGTGCTCTGTACAGAATTGTACTAGGTGATCTCGCTTGGCATTGCATTCTCCGAGTCCGTAGTATTCAGAAATCCCGCCATCAGAGCCCTCTCCTGTCTTGACAAATAAGTTCCCGTGAACTATTTTTATCTCTCCTTTCTTAATGAGTTTCATAACGTCGTCCAGAGTGGAGTAGAACTCCTCTATCGCCTCATGAGATTTGTTTCCGGTTGGGAGGTACGCTTGTATTACGTTCATGGCTCAGTATTTTTTATATCGTCTAAATAGCGCATTTGTGCCTGGCCAACGGTTCTCTTTGACGTTCTTGGGCGCCTGGGAACCAGAGTATTAGTCCATGTATCAGATGTTTGTCTTGCTGCATGCCATACCCAGCCCCATTTAAGGGTCATCGTTTAGTTCTATGACAATTGGTTCTTTAAGGGTTTGTTGTACTATTTTTGTATATAACCACTCTAGATATTGTGTGAGTTCATCCTCACTAGCTGAGCTACACTGACGAGATCTAATAAGATCGAAATCTAGATATGTAGATTGCTAAGAGGCGGGTTCACACTTATATATATATATATCTATATATATATATATATATATATATATATATATATATATATATATTATACGATTGGCCTTGTGCTGATATCTCAAGCACTCTGTTGGAATATTATTCTCTAGAGAGCACTACCCGGTGATCCTGATGGCATGAGCATGTTGACGGTTATTACCATATGGGTGTGCATTACTAATTGATGTGGTGCCGCCAGATGGCGTTTAACTTTCCTCTTCGAGGGTTAATTGTACTATAGTTGATTTCGTTTCAGATTTTATCTCTCAAGCTTACACGGGGCATGGCATATTCCGTAGACCTTTGTGTTATCCTTAGTCGCTTCGCTTTGCAAAAAAAGTAGAGTAGAGAGTAGAGATCTCCCAATGGGACGAACTCGATGACTGATTTCTCTAATACAGAAGAGATGAGCACAGCGACGCTGTATTGCTATGAGAGTCGTTGTCTCCAGAGTAGTAGATTATACCATTATGAGTTTTGCATGTCCCGGCTTCTGGCCATCTCACCTCACTTAAGCCCTGCAGTCGAATTGCATCTACATTGACAAGTTTCCCAGGCATGTAATGGCTACGCACGTTCCTTCTTGCGACTTTCGTCAGCTTATTGTATATTGTAGCGGTGACATGGGATCTCCACCTTATCGTAGTACCCGGCGCCTTCACCATGTCGGAATGGGATGGATGAGGGATTCGGGGTTCTCAGATGCACAGCTCCGGTCTAGGATGGGACTGTACTCGGTACGATGCCGCCTTTATTGCTTTTTACGCTAGTGTATCACTTAATCCATACAGTAACATCGACTGACACTGATCATCCACTGACCATCTTACAATACTAATAGTAACTTATAAACTAAATTCACTGCATGGAAAACACCGGACACTGGCTCGATGACGAAATACCTGACCTGCCAGAATGTGTATTTGTTTCCTAGTTCGCGTTGTTAAACATAATTAGGTCAGTTCGAGACTCCCCAAATGCTACCCCATCATCTATTTCTTCTATTTTCTCACTTGTAGTTAGAGAAATACATTTGTTTGCGATTCTTCTTATTAGACCCATGGTTAAGAAATCATAGGAACGGTAGAAACTCTTATGTGGATATGAATTATTATCGTTCCCATATTTAGATATAACCGTATTATTCTAGTTCACATATATATATATATATATATATATATATATATATATCTAGGAAAAGTTTTGATGAAATGAATGAAAAAATAAATCAAAACTTCCTATAGGTAGGTATATAATAATCAATTAAAAATTATTATAAATAAAAAGAAATTAAATGATTTTGAATATACCATATAAAACTGCACTATAAATAGTATTGCACACTCACTGACCATCCATAACAAGAAACTGGACGTAGTCAAAGAATATTTAGGAGTTCTCATCTACAAATAAAAAAAATTGAAACCCACGGCAATGACTAAACAAATTATGCAAAAAAAATGGATATTTTATACACTGGCGTGCAAAAAATTGAAGTCAAACTGAAATATTGATATTTTTTCTAAAATTAATTTTTGAGCTTAATTTTTCTATTTGTATATTATTATAATCTATTTTTTGGATGTATTTTATATTCAAATTGGACTAGAAAGCATATTTTTCTGTTTTTATGGTTTACTCAGAAATGGCAACAAATAAAATTTATAATCAGTTTACATGAACTGCACAACAAATGAAAAAAAAGAACTAATCAGGAATAACTGGTATTTCTTCCTCTTGTGTTAATGACTATTTATTACTATTATTTGACTTATTATTATAATATAGTGACAATTATTTGCTTTATAATTTCCATAATCCATGTTTATTATTTCGTAATTACAGTATGGAAATAGAAGCTTTTAAAATGCCATCAGAAACAAGAGAAATCAAATACCAAATTCACGAAGCCCAATTGAAGCTATTCGCCGCTGCGTATGGCATTAAGAGAAATTTCGTTCCGGTCCTCTAATTACTTTATGTGCGTTCATTTATCATAGCTATCGAGATTGTAATTCGACTTTTCTGCTAACAAAATATCCACTCGTTTGTCTTCATATATCTCAGCTTTTCCATTTCAATTAACGAATGCCCGGCGTTCTCATACATCTACTACATCTTTCTCTCGTCCTACCACACTGCCAACTCATTTTCTCTGTGACCTTTATAGGCCAACACCTTAATTATTCTACCCTGACTGGATGCGGTTGAAATATATTAACTTGTTAACAAGTTAAAAAAAACTCCCGCTATATAAGTAGAAAATAAAACTCATTAAAGTTATTTAATACTTAATACAATTAATATCCTGCAGCTAGCATTTTTTTTAACTTGTTATAAAGTTAATACGTTTCACCCGCATCCTGCCCACAATTCACCTCTATACGTGACTATTCTCCAGGCAGACAGTTTCCACAGCACTCTCTACACTCTATAACGCAGGGGTATCCGAATTTTATGATCTCTTTCGGCGACATATTTTTTAAATTATAGGTAGCTGCTTATCAACATCGTATGTATTAAGTGACCATAAGAAAAGTAGTATTTTAAAGGCATTTTAAATTTAAAATAAATATAGATAATGCTATTACATATTCAATATCAAGTTATTTGAATAAGAGAAAATAATGATTTCTTCTCACAAACTAATTAGTTTCTTTATAAAACAATATGTAATATGTGTACATATCAGACAGGAAGGAGACTCTGAATTACGTTACGTGGTGGACTGATTAGTTGACCGCGGTTGACGTTTTGTTATGGCTGTTAAAACCGCAAGTTTTGCAGCGTGCTTTCTAATAGAAAGTCATATTATATTCAATCATCTCGCGCCACATGTACGTATATTTTGACAATATTCATATACATTCATTGCACATTTTCCATCTCACTGCAGCCAATTTTATTTTCATGAGGTCGTTGCATTGTTCCAAAGGTTCCCATTCCCATTTGGGTCGTCGTTGGCAGGTGCGGAGACGCTCCCTCGCGGCATCCGGATCGATATTACAGAAGCGACGAAACCGTCGCCTGCTCGCCGACCAAGGCATCCTGGGGATCTAAAAAATAGTACATTTTCCTCTTTCTGCTGCAATTAATCTAGCTAGCCAGTTACATCCTTGTACGAAAATAGAATCTAATTTGTACCTGCAATAACTGCTTAATTTTCTACAGAAAGGGTGTATAAAAATAGTTTTCTTTAGTCCTGGAAATGGCGGTAATGTAAAGTTATTTTCTAACAAACAGGTGTCTATAAAAACGTACACTACTACTAAAACTGAAGCTGGTCAGATCCATTCAGTTTCGCTTCAGCAACTTAGTAATATGAGCTTGTTGGAAAATGAGATTGAACGATGGGTATTTGACATGCAACATTCACAATGCTTTATTTGTGCTGAATTTGAATCGAAATATTTCTACTAACAAAAGAAAAATATTCGCGCTAGCATTTTATCCGGAATTACAGTGAACGGCTACACCTAATTGTCACCTATATTATACAAGGACTTTTTGCTTATAACTTTGCAACGGTATTGTAATGGTTTTTGTAAATAACTTTGCAATAGTCATTTTTGGCGAACATTTTATACATATATAACCATTCTAAAACTGAATTCCAAACAACTGTTATAATCATCTACTTTTTAAAATCAAAATTAAAACAAATAAAATTCAAATGTAAATGGGTCATTACTGTAAACAAGTGACGTTATGATCGCTAGATCTGCCAGGTACGTGGGTAGTCTAATTAATATCTAATATATTATATATAATATCGACATTCGGATGTCTACATTGCAGTAGAACTTGCTACTTCAGAAAATTGTCCTCGAGTTACCTACAGGGTCGTTAGGTTGGCGTTTTCAAATTTAGGCTTGTGATGCACATGTAATAGCATAGGCGAAATTGCGTATACGAAATAAGCACCGTTTTCTTTAACTAGAACATAAATTGAGTTGCAAAAATACGTATGCAAAAGAATAATGTTACACGTATTCCGTAGTCTAGGTGAGAATGTCCATAGTCCCTCGGTAATCGTGAAATTAAATTAATTATTTTTTGTTTTATTTCTTATACGCATTTCGACTATGCTATTACATGTGCATCACAAGTTTCCTAAATTTAACAACGCCAACCTTAATTATATCCCGGTACCGACTAAGATCGAGATTCAAACCCGTATGTACGCGAAGCGTGGCTGTTAACCATTGCACTACATCGGCGTGTCAGTTTTATTATTATTTAAAGTTCTATATTTGTACTAGGTGATATTCGCGTCGTCCGACGGCGTATGATGAATCAACTATCTTGCCAACTCTTCTCATTTTAACTAAGCTAAGATAACAAAAGCTGCACTATCCTACTATCGCGTTGTTTTTGACAAACATACTGACAGCACAAAAGTTATAAATGACAGCTCGGTTAGCTTCAAAACATTGTCTTCGCTTTTGTATAAACAAAATTGTCACGACATATACTGACAGCACAAAAGTTATAAATGACAGCTCCGTTAGCTTCAAAACATTGTCTTCGCTTTTATATTATAGTTGTTAAGAATAATTGCACTACGGTGAGATTTGACTATACAACCTTTGGCTTTCGCGGTGAGCGTAATACCAGTTGCACGACGGAGAGTGTGGCTGATGACACGGGATGTTCGTAATTAATGCTATTATCTGTACATATAAGTTTATTTCAAACCGAACATTGGTTTTATATACAAAAAATGTTTTATGTGTAAATGATGTCAAAAATGATAACCTTGGCTGAACGGTTTTTTCATTCGGTTATAAGTTCGAATGACCACGTACCAAAGAGTAATATACAGGATGGTTATATAATATTCCTCTATTTTTAATTACTATATTTATATTTGAAAAAGAGTTTTCTCCAATATGTTAAGTTCCTACCAAAATAAATACTTGATGCCACATGAATGAAAAAAAAAACTTATCAATATTACTTTCCCGGGAATTAAATTCCCTTTTAGTAAAAATGTTCATTATCACACAGTAGCCTTTCATCCGTCACTCTAATTTATTACATTACGACACAAAATGATTCTAATCATTTGAACCTCATTCAGTTGCTACATCTCTTGTACACCGTTTTCATTCAATACCAATTTCCTTCAATATACTTCTATCTCTCTGCTCACAACATTAATACAATAACATTAAATCGAAGCACTCAAATAATGTATAAAACATGTCGATTTATATTTTGGAACGTTATCGTGACATGTCTATAAAAAAAATTAATGTGTTCGCGGCGACGATGCGAAATGGATTACGTGTGGAGCGGAATTGGAAACAAGCGAGCGCCCCTTCGATTTGATTTATTTTTAAACCGCCACGGCTGAAGTGGCGGCGGCCTATGATGGGGCGGTCGATGCCACCGAGGGGGAGCAACAGTTAAACGTCGCGTGGAAGCGGCGGCGGATTTCGGGCGAGCCTAATTGAACGATAAAACGTTCGCGCTGGATGCAGACACGATTTTCCAACTAACCCTATTCATAAAATTATTTAAATCGGCCATTAAACGTATTCTTTTCGTTTAAGTTATGAGCAATGTAATTGCACGTATCCAGTTTATACGGAAATTTTAAAGTCTTTAAAAATATTCTACAAATTGTAAGATTAATGCCACATGATTTCTTAAGCAGAAACTTTGATATGATTTATTTATATAGCATAATATATTGGAATTCATAACCTAGTGGATATGTGATATATAAAATACCATTTAAATTAGTCCGGCTCAGGTATAAATTCATTTCTTGAAATTGGAAAAGACTAGTGACTTTAACCGATGCTCTCATCTCAAATTTTTGGATATATATATATATATATATATATATATATATATATACATATATAAATATAGCAACACACACTATTACGAAGATGTAAAATAACATATTCATTTGGAGATTGTTTTTGCAAGAATTTACACTTTAACAGCGTAAATTCACTACTTGGCTTGAAACCCAGCCAAGTAGTGAATTTTTAAATTTAAATTATTTTTTTAATTTTTATATGTCACAAATATATAAAATATCACTTGTTTGAAAGAAAAACGACACAACTCAAAATACCTGTTTATTCAGGATCTAGATCTGTAATGTTTTCTCCATGTCGCCATCTACCCATTTGTCTACCAGTGCCGTGTTAATAATATTAGTATTTGCATTTGACCAGTCAGTGTTTCTATAGCTACCCTCATTTTGCTGGTATTAGTGCCTCTGTCCTACGTATTTAATAATTTACTTTAAAGGCACCTTACACGATCAATATTACTGTCAATATTTTAGAATAATGACAGTGTTATTGTACTATATGTTTAAAATGTTCATTATTCTAAAATATTGCCAGTATTACTCATCGTGTGATGTATATTAATGTTGTAATGAAGAGAATACTGATCTTTATCCGGATAATTTATTACTTGATAAATATAAAAGAAGGATTGAAGCAAATGTTGACAGTACTAGTATTGACAGTATTATTGACCGTGTAAGGTGCCTTATCGAAAAGGACAGATTCACAAATATGACATATGTCATCAAGTCTTAGTTAATAAATAAATAAATAATATATAGGACAAAACCTTCAGATAGGGAAATTTATTATTAGATGTTAAAACTCTATAGAAATCCTCTATAGTAAAATGAGAAGCAGTTAAGGAAGGTTTCGGTAGCAAACAGATCACAAATGAATAATAATAATTAAAATTGAAAAACCACAGGTAAACATTCATAAATAAATAAATAAACAGATACATAAAATCGATATGGTAAATACATGAATGGAAACCCATGCTAAAAACTCGAATCCTGTCAGGCAGTCCTGGCAGCTTGCCTTCGCTGAACATGCTACCTTTCCCGCTCTTCTTTGGTCCATTCCTCCATAATGGTGGTCACGTAGGTGTGTACCCGTTTTCATATTTCCGGATTCCCGATCATAGTTCCGGGGACAGACTGGCCCCCACCTGCCCCTCCGTGTCCTTCACAGGGAAGCTTACCAGGAGCACTCAAAAACTAAATGTTCGGCCGAATTCACGAGGACCTCGCATAGGGGGCATTCCTGTGACTGGTCCAGGCGTATACGTTTAAAATTTGCGCTGAAGCAGCTGTGCGCTATGAGCACTTAGGTTAGTTCAACTCTCCATGTCAAGCCAGTATGCGATCTGGGGGATTTTCGGATCCAGTTGGCCTTATCCACCAGCTCGGCTCACTTCGCATGCTACCTGGCCTACCATCCTGGCTCTGACTACCCTCACGCTCAGGACCTCGTGGTACTGCTTCGTACGCTCTCTGACCAGGATAGTTTCCTTGCACACCATCCGGTACCCCCTAGCCACTCTAAGCGAACTCTTTCTCCACAACGTCGCCATTATCTCTTTACAACAGTATGGTATCCGAGATCAGTGTCAACATATTCCTTTGGTGCTAGCCCGGGCATTCCGTGTTCGGCATGATCGTAACGTAGGCTGTAGAACACCTAGGACCTCTCGTACATGCAGCCTCCCCTAAGTTTCAAGCCCTTCTCCATAACGACCCCCAAGTACTTGACCTCCTACCACGGGATCACTTCGGTGCCTTCGATTATATAAAGGTCCTGTGTGTATTTCTTTCCACCTATTAGGAGGACTGTCTCCGCCTTCTATGAGTTTCCAGACAGCTATTGTCGCAAGCCCTCCAAGCCGACATTTACCCGTGCCCTTAGTTCTTCTGCACTGCCCCCACCCCCTCGGCACTAGGGTCCACGTATCCTCCTTATTTGGAGCCCTCAATTTTTAGGATTGCACCGTACATAACGTTCCACAGGGCCTGTCCCAGCGCCGATTTTTACGGAACGCCGCATCCCACCGTCATCCGCCTCCGCACTTTCCACAATAAGTTTTTGGTTTTCCATGTAGCTCTTTACGAGACGCACAGCGACCACGGGAAGGCCCATGTCCCTGCATCTGTGTGACGTCTACGCGTTCCTCGAACCATCTCTTGCTCGTTTTGCCGCTTCCATGCCCAACTTCATGGTCTGGATGGTGGACCAGCCAAACCTGAAACCATATTGTTAGTCCGAAAGTCCCTCATGTACCTCGGTAATGGGTGTTATATTCTCCAAGACCAGATAGTCAAGCAACTTAACCATAGTGTCAACCATGCACAGCAACCGGTATGCCTCTGGGCTGTTCTGCAGTTTCTCTGGCTTGGGGATGAGCACTAGTCTCGCGCTTTGATCGGGAGAATTTCCTGGTATATGAAACTAGGACATTCTCCCCGCCTCAGCGCACTATTCATAACAGCATCCGGGGTCCGATCAGCCGCCAGTTTCACGGCTTCCGGTGGGACTCTGCCAGGTTCCGATGCCCATCTGCAGATGAGCCTTCACCTTGCAGCCACAAATTCCTTCTTGGTAAACACTGTCGATCATCAGACTGGTATCGGTGGTAGCGTCACCTGCCAACATCCTCCTGTCCTCTACTGCCCCGGAATCGTTTATACAATATTGCTGAGCTCGTCCTCGCTGTACCTATGTGAAAGAGGTCCCGCGCTCAGGCTCTAGGGCGATTTTTTATAACGTTTATATACGTTTTGGATGGCCATTCTTAGGGTGCCCTCGGCCACTCTTCCGCCGATGCCTCTCTCATATCTCTCCCTCGCCGCCCCATCCGGTTCATACCGGTCTGTATTACACTAGCGTTCGCGAAGCCAACTACGAAACTGTTGTTTACTTGATGCCCATATGTAACAGACCTCCCTGACCATACAGAATAGACCCCTGCTCTGCCCTATATATATATATATATATATATATATATATATATATATATATATATATATATATATATATATATAGTGGGTATAAAGGTCACTTTGACCTCTCTCCATGTATTTGGTATAAGGCAATGCATCCTTTAAATATATATAAACGATTGTGAGAATGTAGAATGTAAGTTAAACCCCATTTTAGTAATGCTGGTAATATTCCATCGACTCCTGGAGACTTCTATTTTAGTCATACTTATCATTTAGCCGACCAATCTTCCTGAACAGGTTGATGGGGATCGGTTGCTATTTTGAGACCTCCAGGTTGATTACCAGGAAAGTGGGTGTCTAGGAGTAATTCGATAGTTGGGAAAGGTGTTACCGTCAAGGTGCCATTCTCCCGTTTTAGCAAGTTGAGTTGTCGTGCAGGATCTTTAAAGATAAGTCTCTTTAGACGCGCAGCTGCTGCTGCGGATTCAATGCCATTGTAGCAGGCTCCACATGTATTTCTATGTTGCTTCCTGACTTCACTTTGGAATTGTCTGCGGACTTCTCTAAAAGTCTCCCATATAGCTATATCGTTACTGTTTTTGGCTTTGTTGAAAGTTTTCGTGGCCTTAGATCGCAGTTAATTGATCTCTGCACTCCACCAAGAAGGTGCAGAGACTCTCATGCCCGCCTTTCTCATGGAACATATGATGAAATCATTGAGTTGTGGAGACGTTTCATACAAGCCTCCAAATCGTCCACTAATTCTGGAATTTTGTTTGCTGCCTGATACTCAATCCTGTCCGATCTGTAAAATAGTTGTTTATTAGTTTTTTTTGGTGGATGTCTGTAAGACGGTAGTTCTGGTGGTACGATATCTAGGCCGTGATCGATGCTCACACATGGATACCTGACTTGATCCGTGCTAGGTTTTTATTTTACTTGAGATATTGCCCAGTGTTAAACTGACGTTTATCACCTCCGCTTGTTTTTGTGTTACGAACGTTGGTACACACTCTCTGTTTAGGATCTCTATTTTTATACTGATTATGTACTCAATTATATATAGCCTTTCCTCTGTTGTTGATGTTGCTGCTGCCCACACCACATGTTGAGCATTAGCAACATATCTGATGATGAGGTCAATCTTTAGTTTTTCGCAGTGTTCCGCAAAGGTTACCAGTTCTGGGCTGGGAGGTGGTTAGGCTGCGTCGTACGGCAGATACCCAGAGCCTTTGTAGATCTCTGTGTCGTCGTCCGATTTCAGTCTGACAACGGTCTACAGAGCCGAATTGGTGTAGGAGTGTACCTGTAACTTTAGAAGAGGTTAAGATACATGTACCAGATTTATTGCCAGCAGCACTTTATAGCAGGTTGCTGTTATTCTTGCTGAGTCCGCATACCCTGTTTATAACAATCCAGGGCTCTTGGATGAGCGCGATGCTATATTGGATATTCTTTAGATGACAACTTAAATTAGCAGTTGTGACCCTAGAATATTGCAAATTGATTTGGGTGATTTGTAAAACCAGTCCCAGTTTATTTTGGTAGCAATCGAGGAGATAGATCTGTCACCGGGTTAGCACTGCCTGTCTCAGCTGTGGCTTCCATACAGGGTCTGCCAGCTCAGAACTTTCTTCTCCCCCATGGTTTTTCACCTGCAGGGTGGCAAATCTATAATAGATTTTGCCCTCCCTCTGTTTTACCTCTGCGATGTCACAAGAGGGTACACCGAACATGAGTAGAACACCATCTTCTTTCGTCTCCCTAAGAAACTTACACCAATTTTTTTTACAGACAGCATCATAGTCTGCACCGCTAGATGTATTAGTATGACCTGTCGTTCGCCTGGTTTCCCTGGTACCCACACTCAAATTTTAGTTCATTTAAGCAGTTGCTCTGCCCTAATAACTACAAGTTTTGCACCCTCCCATAGGGCAGCCTTTATAACGGTCTGTCAGCCAGTCCAAGCACTCCCGACTCCCGAATGTAATTCACAGGATCAAGTGGGTGAAAATTTATGAGCGATTGTCTTATCCAGTTCCTCAGATAGCTAACTCTTCAGTTTGGTGGCTTACTCACTCATCATTTTCCCCAGAGGGAGAGACGAGTCAATTATAGGTACTCTGAGGTGGCTATTCAGCAAAGCTACGTAGCTGATCTTAGAATTTGTTGGCTGATCATATGTTCTCTTGGGATTTCTCCCTGGAGAAGGCGGTGATCTAACCCATCTCATTAATTTTTTGGGTGGGTTCTTGGCAGGCGGCTACACTGTGGAAGGGCTGGCCCTGTCTGTAGTCTCCCTAGATTTTTGCCCCCTTCAGGGCTGATGTTGCCGTCAGTTTTGTATGTTTTCTCTCGAACACGTGATTTTTAAACCTGCTTAATTTTATTTTAGTTGATTTATTAATTTCGAATAATAGTTAGATGTGGAATGATTGTTTTCTATACTTTTTCGGTTTCCAAAATTGGTAAATTATGTTAATAAACAGCATGAAGTTATTAAATAAGTAAATTGCCGTATGTATTACCTGCGTTCCATTGCGCATCTCTGATGGAGTTGTATATACCCGGCGCATTCACCATAATGTTGCGGTGTAAATTATCGAGCTTGTGGCATGGATCTACCCGCAACATGTTTCCTAAACCTATCTAACAACTTGAACTTACTCGAGCATGGTCATAGTTAAATATAATAAGTATTTTCCATTTCCGTTTACCATTAATCTCATTTTATGGACACTAGTTTTATACATATTCGGGTATAAAATAAGTGTCCATAAAATGAGATTAATGGTAAATTGAAATGGAAAATACTTATTATATTTAATTTTACTAACACTTAATTTTAATTCCTATTCAAAATAGTAGCGTGATACAGTTAGCAGCAAGAAATAATTTTCAATCCATAAAACTAGTTTTCCACCAATTGAAATACGTTACAAAATTCTTGTTTCAATTAATAAACACTAATCTGAAAATGTGATCACTAATTGTTTCCTTTTATTCCAGGTGAGTCCAGGGCATGCTAATTTCCGTCCGCATCGATTTTCGTCGTCTCGCACGCACACGCATTAGAAGCGACGTAAAAGAGACGGCTGCGAATTTACAATTATGATGATAAAATCGCCCGACAGTAAGTTTCGCGTAATAACATTTCCCAACCACCCTATTTACATACAGCTCGTGGCTCAAGGGCTATGCGCGTTCAAGTTGTCGAAGTATAAATACATTGCGGATCAAAGTTTGCACAAACATAACACACGCGCGACAATCAAATAATTTGCGTTGAAGGGGGTGCGGGTGGAGTATCTGCGCGCTGGTTGAACGAAGTTTATGATTGAATCACGCAATCCAGATCTATTATATGGTGTAACAAGTTATAAAATATATATGATATGGAAAATCATTTTGTTGGAGGAATTATAAGTTTGTAAGTGTAATATAGTTAAAATCGATTTTAGTCATTAAATATTAAGAAACTTGTAATGACATGCCTTGGATATCATTTATGAATATGCATTTATTATTTATACTAAGTATTTACATATGTGTGTTATTTGTTTAAATTTAGCACGCCTATTTGTACCCCATGCTAATCCTACGTGTATATTATGTCCTCGGATAGACTCTATTTATTTTGTATTTTTGTTAGAAGTATTCATTCTTTATAAAAAGTTTTGCTAATTCTGAAAAGTACTTGGCGAATATTAATGTTACATGAATGTGTACTAAAAGTAAAATACCGTTTAAGAAAGAAATTTTTAAATGTTATTGGTGACGGTTGTTTAAATGGAATTCGGAGCTCATATATGGAATTTGACCATTTTTTTCTGAAAAATTGAATTAATTGTACAAAAATAAATCTATTGAATAAAATAAACCAAAAACATAATACCATCGATACTAAATATAAATATCTGAACATTATACAACTAACCCCCTAGGCGGCACCACATCAATTAGCAATGCACACCTATAATATCTGCATATCATAAATATCTGCTTTGACACCACACGACATTAATAAGTTAAATAATAGTATTCAATATATATTTAACATATTTGTGATTGTGATTAGCGAACGGTAAACCTACCACCGAAGACACACTTCACAATCAACTACGCACATACATACCTCCGATCACGTTTTTTTCTATTTATTTAAATTATTTCAATAAAAGTAGTTCAGAATAAAATGTTATATGCAAAATTACATATCATGTTGAATAGAAATTCTCTCAGGATCTTCCGAAGCTCGCTTTCGCTTTCTCATCCACTTTCCAAATTTGTTGTCGATCCAATCAGTCGCTTTCACAGACGTGTATGTGTCATTTTTATTTTCATATATATATATATATATATATATATATATATATATATATATATATACATATATAATGTTAAAGGTTACAGTTGTTTCAATGGGATTGAGAGCTCAGATATGAAATTTTTCATCAGTAACCCGAATCTCTAGGACAAATACTAACAGTGTAGAGCATATATCAAACGCCGGACTTGTAAACAGCAGGAGCTGGTGTCGCGTTTGCATGCATACTAGCTGAAAAATAGCGTTGAGTGGTGTTTCGGAAGGCGCTTTAAGCTGCTGGTCCCGTCGGTAGCGTAGCACTTGCACAAAAAAGATGTAAACATCATGCCAAAGAATCCCAGTAGCCTACTAGGAAACGATCTGGGCCCTATGTTCCTAGATTGGTATTATAGGACATACACACACAGAGAGAGACATAATTAAACAAGCAGTGGTAACGCTGTGGTAGTGCAACGGCTGGAGTAGGGTAGGCGAACATGCCCCCTATCTTCGTTCACAATGAATTGAATCTTATGAATCTAATTAGGGTTACAAAAACCACGAAACGGCTCTTGCTGGGAAGTCCAACGGGCACGACCGACATTTCAAAACAACTTCTACCTCTACTGCTATCAGCCCAAGAGCTGGTAAGGGGAAAAGTTCAGAGGAATTCAATCACCCGGTATTTGCCTTAACTTGGTGAAAGGTGATTCGCGGAATTTCGCCCACAGCGGGCTTTGAATTCTCGCTCCAGTTCGTACTGAAAACTGGAGTGAGAATTCATGACGGGAGAAGCAGGGCGCCTCTTACCGCTAAGGTACTGAGCTAGGCAAAACCTTTAATTTTTCTTAATGCGCTTAAAAATTAAGACGCTACGTTACCACTATCGCTGGCAACTGTAAATGACCCTTTACTATATATAGTATATTATGGTTTCTATAGAAAGAATCACCTAATAATTACATTAATTATGAATACTAGTCAGATAAATTTAACTATATTACCTTGGCAACTGTTGCTTAGCCCACTGTCTATTACTGTTAATATGTAAGAGGCTATTCTATTACAGTTGAACTATGGGGAATTTTCACGCAATTTTAAGGTCGTATTAATTTACAAATATTAAATCCATAGAGCTTTCACCCGGGTAGAGTTATTTCATTATTTCAACGCGGCCTGTTGTAACTCGATTACATTTGGTTACGAGGCGCGGTTGTGTTTCATTAATTTGCGGATAGCGCTCGCTAATTACTATTACGTTGCTAGTATGGCGTGAGTAATTTTCCCTGTACGTGTCTAGGTATTTATGTACAGATATAAAACAGAGTTACCACTGACGTCAGAAATTTAATCCATGCAAATGTAGTAGTAATTATCTCTGTCTATAGGCTGTATTCATACATACACTCTTAGAATGTCTCTTCTTACGAGAATCTTGAACGTGAGCGTTAATGTGAACATTCATTTACGTTTCACTTTCATGATTCAAATATGTTCATTATACATTAGCGTAATGGGATGTGCGCTATATTTCCTAGAATGAAAAAAAAATAATTTAACGACAATGTGAAAACCAGTCGCAACACTCACATAGATATATAATAAACTGCAGACAAACATCTCCTCGCTATTGTAATGTAATGAAATTTAGTTTCATTTATTTCCTCCCCATTTAATAAAGTATCTTACAAAAATATAAAATTCGATACAATATCCTCAGTTTAAACCGAAGCTATATATCAAATAGCTCTTTGGCCGCATTTTAAAACTATAATGCTCGGTTGTATAAAGGCGACGTAACTATATTGTTACATGTTGTATAAATTATTTTTAACTTTCCATTTTATAGCCTCATGTATCTCTGTTTATATATGGTTATGTGTCAAAATTGTCAAAAGTGAGATTCGAATCACGGATTGGAAATTAACTCGAGAGTTATCTGCTTTATACAACCAATCCTATAGGTATCTATATAAAATGCTTAGATATGAGTTTATTTATTTATATATATATATATATATATATATATATATATATATTTATATATATATATATATATATATATATATATATATATATATATTTATTCGCCTATATTTTGTACCTCAAGGATCTACTGTGCCTTATACAACATCCATGATATGCTAGCCGAATAAATTCATTACATAAGAGTATCTCAGCTAGCGCTGAATTCGAACCACCAACGTTCCATTCGTAATAACTTCAGACCGTCAGCTTGGACCACCATGCTTTTGGTGATTGTGTTATATATTAGGCGTTTTCTGTTGTTCGAGATATTCTTAGACCACTGTATGGGGTTCACAGCTCCAATAGCCCTATTTCCCTTATTGTGTATTCTGCACATATTCCAATATTCTGATTTTTTCTAAGTCCAAGAAGACTTGGATTTTCTATGTCCTCCCCGCACATATGTATTTTCTGTTACATCGGTTCTGCTCGAGTTCGCTTCTCTTGTATCCAAGATCCATGTTCGAGTTATATACTGCAGGTCTACTTTATCATGTGCCTTACACCTCTGTTGAACTCTTGTTTCAAAAACTCGATATTATGTTATATTATATATTATCGAGTTTTTTGACATCACCATAACGTTTAACGTTGTTTATGTATTGAGTCTAAATTAGTCATCGTCAGCCAGTTTTCTAAAGAATTACATTCCTGCAACTACCATTTGTGGGTTGCATGTAACATCTCTAGAACTAATTTCGCATACTCCGAGCCCTGATGAAGTAGCTCTTTTAGCTACGATATATATATATATATATATATATATATATATATATATATATATAATATATATAATATATATATATATATATATATATATATATATATATATATATATATATATATATATATATATATAAGGAGAAAAAGGGACAGCAAGGGTTTTGGATCGAGCGAAGTAGAAATTGCGGTGTATGAAAAAAACCTAACGGGCGTGAAGTGGGAGGAGGTGCAGTCGATGTTACAGTTGGAGAAGAGTGATGGCGGCTACGTTGGTGGTGAGGAAGAAGAGTGGACGTCAGAGGGAATGTTGATTCGACGAGGAGTTTAAGATAAAGAAGACGAGGTGGCGGAGGGAAATGGCGAATTGGAGGTACGGCAGATGTGCAGTCGAAAGGGTTAATCAGGCGAAAAGGGAGTTCGAGAATACGTGCGAGAGGAAAAAAATTAAAAAATACAGGAGTTGCAGAAAGTGGAAAAGAGGTTGAGGGAGTATGTGGTAGAGAAACGGATGTGGGAGATCTTAAAGGGAAGGGCGAATCAGGGTAAAGTGAACATAGAGCTAGCAGCGTAGGAAAGGAGTTGTAAACAGATGGCGGGGTCTGAGGTGGAGCTGGGCAGTTCTAGTGCGAGATAGGTGGTACGAAGGGAGGCGTTTTCGCGGAAAGAGGTGGAGGTGGCCCTGGCACAGTTAAAACTAGGAAAGGCAGCGGGGGAAGATGGGCTGAAGGCAGAGGCTTTCAAAAAGTTACCGGAGGAAGGAAGGGAGAAGGTGCGGCAAAGTATTAACAAGGTGTGGAATGGAGAGGAGGAAATGCCGGAAAAGTGGCGTGTGAGGGTGCTGGTCCCGGTGCACAAAGGAGGAGAGGCCTCGGACGTAAAAAACTATAGGGGGATCACCATTATGAGTGCCGGTTATAAATTGATGATGACTATGGTGAAAAATAGAATGGATAGGGAAGTGGAACAAAAAGGGCTGCTGCTGGAATGCCAGGGTGGGTTCAGAAGGGGAAGAGGGACGAGGGAGCAGATTTTCACGCTGGCGAGAATGGTGGATTAAGCGCTGGAATGCAAAGGGAGAGTGTATGCGGTGTTTGTGGATTTAAAAGCTGCGTATGACTCAGTTCCTAGGGGGAAACTGGTGGAATGTATGGATAGATTGGGTATGGAAGAGGAAGGTGTGGAGTAAGAAGGGTGTATAAATAGTCATAGGCGAAAGCAAGAGCGAATGGAGAAATATCTGAGAAATTTAGGGTGAATGTGGGAGTACGGCAGGGGTGCCCGCTGAGCCCCCTCCTGTTTAATCTGTACACGAGCGAGTTGGAAGAGGTGGTGAGGAGACGACAGGCAGGAGGGGTCATGGTGGGTAGATCCAAAGTGTGGATGTTGGAGTATGCAGATGACGTGCTGCTGGTAGCCAAGAGAGTGGAAGAGATGCAAGAGATGTTGGATAGAATGGGTAGAAACCTGGATAAGAGGGGGCTAGTGGTGAATGTAGAAAAGACCAAATGGATGTTGTTTAGGAATAGGGGTAGGAGGGGTAAGGACGAAGGGGTGAAATGGAAGGAAAGGCTGATTGAGAGAGTGAATGGCTTTAAATATTTGGGCTTTTGGTTTGACTGTGGAGGAGGGCTTAGGATGCATGTGGAGTCTATGCTGGCGAAAGCAAGAATGGCTTGGGGGATTGCGTGCAGAAAATGGGGGAGTTTGTGGGGTGATAACCTCGTAATGGCGTGCAAGATATGGGATGCGTGTGTAAAACCTATATTGTTGTATGGAGTGGAAGTGTGGGGATTGCGTGAATGGGAGGTAATAGAAAGTGAGCAAGGTTGGTTTCTGGCGAATCTGCTAGCGCTCGAAAGGTCGACTCCGAGGGCAGTGCTATTGCAGGAGACAAATCGTATGAGTATGTGGTGGGAGTCGTGTGTGAAGGCTATGAAGTTTGAGGAAAGATTGCAGGATTTGGGAGAGGAAAGACTGGTATGGATGAGGTGTAAGAGTAGAACAGAGAGTATATGGAGGAAGGATAGAGAAAGGATGTATGAAAGAGTGGGCATGTCAGAGCTGTGGATAGAGGAGAAGCTGAGAGAAAGGGGTAGCCTAGGAACTGAGATAAGGGAAAGATTGAGGGATATTGAGTGGCAAGAAGGGCAAGTGAGAATGGCTGAGAGCTCATACAACCCTGGCTACGTAGAGTGGCAAGTGCAGGGGAAACTCCCGAGGTACTTAGCCAGGGGAGAGTGGAGCAGAGAGGACAATGTATGCATGGCAAGAGCGAGGTGTGGTTCAGAAGAGCGAGGAAGAAAAGTGTGGATGGAGCTGGGGTACACCGCGTGTGCGCTGTGTAGGAAGGGGAGTGACACGTAGTGGCACCTTAGCAAAGAATGTGAGGGAGTGAAAGAAGAGTGGGTTGGAGAGTGCAGAAAGCTGAACGAATGGTTAGGATCGGATTGGGAAGGCGTGAAAATCTGCAGGAGGCTGACGTGGGAAAGGAAATTGACGAAGGCAGAGGGGGTTTATTTTAATGGATAGAAAAATGTATTTTATGTTAATTTGTATTATTTTTTCTGTGTTTTTTTTATTTCTTGCTGTGAAAGTACGATTTGGGAATGTGTGTAAAAGGGAAGGGTTGGGCTGATATGCCAAATAAAGGTCTTTATATATATATATATATATATATATATATATATATATATATATATATATATAGTAAACACAGGGTAGCTATAGGGTGATACCAGGATAGTTCTTAACAGCGTTCTTATCAAAGAGGTATGAGTAAATGTTACTCAAATTATCAAAATCGATTGCATGTTTTTTGGTGATCGAGTGAGAAGTTAAAGTGCAGATGGACATTATATTCCTGATGTCATTCGTATGTTGGGTCAATCGGGACTTAAGCCATTACCTGGTGTGGCCCACATAGCACTTATCGCTGTCAAAGCACAGTATGGAAAAAACAACACAACTACTAGTCAAAGTAGGGGTTTTGGTTTTTAAGTTAGTGAACAAACGTCCCACCCTCTTCGTGTTGTGAGTGACAATGCGGATTACATCCACCTGGAGGACTTTAATTAATTGACCAGTGTGGTACGAGATCGTCGGAATGGTCCGATACTAAGTGGGTGTCTGGACCACGGGGGGCGTTAGTGTCCCAGTCCTTGGAATGACTGAGTGGATAAGCATGTAGGCCAACCGTGATGGGTAGCCATTGTTAAAAAAGGTAGAGACCAAGAACTGAAGGTTCTTCTGCAGGAAGTGAGGATGGCAAATTTGTCTAACTATTTTACCCATTGCATTTTGTCTTGTAGGGATGGTCAGAATAAAAATTTATGTACCTCCCTGAGGAAGTTGGTTTTTGATACCAATCCAACATAAGAATGTTATTCGGAGTACGAACTACCCGAGTATCTAAGAAGCAGACCGAGTGGTGTTCATCCTATGTCTCAACTGTGAATTTGAGGTGGTGGCTTTCAAGCATTGAGGGCACATAAGGTGGAATTCACTTTGTCTGCAGGAAGGCAGCAGATTATGTCATCGACATATTTCTTTATAAATTAAAATGTATAGTCAAGGGATGTAGTAACCTCATCTAAGTGGTATTCCATCACCAATTTACTAAGTATCGGTCTCAGAATGGATCCCATCGGTGTGCCAATTACCTGAGCGTAAAACTCATCTTTGTAACTGGAGTAGCTGGTATTAAAATAGGTCTGATTAGCGTGATTAATGACTCAAGGCCAAGAGTGCAATGACCCTCAATTGTTTCCAACTTCAGGGTGATATCAAGAACTAAGTCGAGAGGGATGTTGGTGAATAAAGACGCCACGTCAAAAGATACGATGACGAAACCCAGAGGTACTTGAAAATTGTTATAGGTCCTTGAAAATTCGAACGAGCTAGCAACGTCGTAAAGAGGGTGCGAGCCCAGAGACTCAGTGAGGATGTCAGTCAGAAACTGTGAAAGTCGTGAAGTGGGAGTGTTAATTGAAGCTACAATAGGCCGTAATGACACGTCTGCTTTATGAATTTTAGGCAAGGCATAGTCGTTAATTACATCTCAGCGATAACTGGTACCCGGGCCACTCCCTTATAAAATCATTATTAGGCTGAAAGAATTTTTCTGAAGATATTTTTAGTTCAATCGCCGTTATCAAACTGTTCTAAATTGTTTAAGAATGCTTAAAGTGGAAAACACTGTTTTATTACTGAGTTTACTTAGTAAAACTGCGAGAGAGATTATCTTGAATCCAACTATTGGACCCAATTAGGGTGGCTTCTGAATATGCAATACATATCACCACCGGATTGGCGAACATGGGTAGATAACACCATTATTGACATACTAGACAGACTTCGAATTAATTATTTAATAAAGTAACACCTTAATCTCCTGTAATTGTCAATTTCCCCAGGACGCTGTTCTATTTCGTAAAGTATAATGGAATTACTAATGTTTGTTCATGTTGGTCATTTTCTAGGAATAATCACGTAATTAATAAATTTGTGTCCAGAATACAAGTGGAATTTTAGGATCCCTACACTACCCTGGGAGGGTATATGACACTCATTGCTTTTAAAATTTGTCCCGATAGGATGCGTTCTCTCAAAAGTTCAGAATATCAGTACTCTATGGGTATTCGATGCTTTAGCAACAATAACTAACGGATTTAACTAAAAACAATAATAAATACATAGAAATTATATACACATATTGAAATAACAAATACTACTAGTGTTTATATTTACTACACGTAAGAGATTTATTTACCTACTTAAAATAATACAACTTAACATTTCACAACTTAAATACATTTGTTTGAAGCTGAAACCTATATAGTATATAAACTTAAACCTGTTAAAGTGGATTCAATCTAAGCAACCTCAAGAAAGTGGAGAGAATTTATACAATTACAGTAAAAGACACGAATAATAATATAATCGATTACTTCATACTAATAAACAATTGTTGAAAAAGAACAAAAAAAAAAGCGAATTAGCGAATAAAAAATAAAGTTAATAAAAATGATACAACTAACCCCCTAGCCCTAGAAGGAAAGTTAAACGCCATCTGGTGGTACCACATCAATTAGCAATGCACACCCATATGGTAATAACCGTCACCATGATGGCATAAGCATGTTGACGGTTATTACCATATGGAACAATGGATGAAATCAATAATAAAATTGATAGGAAAACCTGGGAAAGAGAACTGCGAAGACCCGTCAAAGTACAGACCAATTAGTCTACTAAATACAAAAGGGACATGTTGTGAAAAACTATTTATTACAAGAATAATGTATCTCTACTTTAATAAAGTTATACATTTGGTTTTACTCTTCAAAGAAATACAACTGATGCTGTAATGGCGGTGGTTAAGCATTACGTAGAGGACCCTATAAAAAAGAAAATATGGTATATAATCCTCACTAGCCTTGAAGTGAAAGCAGCCTCGGTAGCCTGGATGCTATCAGCACTGAAGAAATACAATTGTATTAGAAACATATATAACCTCGATTACTTTAATGATCGGATAGCTGTATAACATTGCAAAGGAAAAATAATGGACAATCAAGCATGGGAAGTCTCCAGGGACCCGCTACGGACTGGGTTTCTCGAATATACTATTATATACAATTCTTTGCTAAATATTGACATATAAAATAAATCAAAAGTAATCGCATTAGCTGATGATATTATTACTTAGAAAAGGTAAGTCACTAGAGCAAGTTAGAGAATACACCAAAATCTATATGTTTGAGATCTATTATTAATTACAATAGGAAAATTGCTAGAGCCAGTAGAGAATAACACCAAAACAACGAAATGTTTAAGGCCAAGGGAGCTAAAAACAATAAGATGCAATTCAACTATGATAAATCAAAAACAATTGAAGTAACAAATATAACAAAACATATATAAATATATATATATATAAATATATATATATATATATATATATATATATATATATATATATATATAAACAAAAAAAAACATATATCTAAAATAATAAAGTTTCACTATAGGAGGTGGATTCACACTTATATATTTTATAACATATATGTAATGATGGAAGGACCACCGTTGTCATTAAAATGATGTGTAATGTAATGTAAATAATGTGTAAATACTGAGGTCCAGTTGTCGAGTCGATGCCGCCAATGCTGAGGTGAACCACAGCTGGATACCAACGGTTTAACTCTTGGAAAATCGTCTGAAGGAACTAAAAGCGTCGGTGCCAGCACCTCAATGACTGAGGACTAAACCTATTGATGTATTGTTGAAAGTTGTAGATCTTGTTTGGGTGAAGACTATGATATGTGTGGCTTCTTGGTAGCTCCACGACTGTATCGTCTGAGGGTACTCTTGCCACGGTGTTCGTCCTCTTCTGTGTCGACCTAATCATGCTTTCTAATGGGTTCGTAATGACCGGCCGATAATGGGTTTCGTTGTGACTTAACTACCGATTGGCTTATTTGCCCAGACAATCGGTTGTCGCTTAAGTATAACACAACAGTATTTAAAGAATAAAATGTTAAGATAATACTCCGAAAAACCTTGGTTTAACTTTAATTAACACGTTAAGTACGTAACATATAAGTGTAAGTTTAATATATCTGCAACAGATAAAATTAGATAACTGGTTTAGAAATAAGATTATTAGCTACGATATGTAAAGAAGCAATATTATCATTACATTCATACTGCATACCTGTTTGCAGAAGCGCTGTTAGCTCAAGAAGTAATCTCAACTAAATCAAGCGAGCTCAACAACTTATATACGTAAGGATATGTTAATCCTTTCGTATTTTGTCTTACGAAGCATCATGCGTTCTCTCCGGAAATATCCCGATCCGAATAAAGTTACATGACGTCGCAGAAATCCATAAACTAACCCATGAAGTTAATACACACATTGACAAGACAAACCCATGCAAATAATGACCTAACCCTGTTGATATATTATACCATTAATACATTTCTAAACCAAACTTATGAATGGAAAGTATTTACTAATTTGAAAAAGAAGTAGGTTCTGGTATCCGTAATACACAGTGAATATATGTATGAATTTATTAGTCAGTATTCTATTAAGCAAGCAGAATCAGTTGCAATTCTAATATCAGTAGAGAACTTAAGACAATCGAGGTGTGCCACTGAAGCTAAGACGATAAGATGGTCGTTAGTTGATGGCCAATAAAATCCTTTATAAAATCCATAGAATAGTTATTGTCAGTCAATGCATACATAGATCAATGTACGTTAAGGTACTTAGATTCGATTAAGAAAGTGGCCTTCCAGGACCTACAACACTGCGCCCTATATAGAGCTATTGTATCCCCCGGCATGTCTTAAAGGACTTCTATGAGCTTTGTCCCGCTTAGCAGTCTACAAAGCTTCGGTCGGTTCCTTCATATATAGGGATGGTCGTGGTTTGCCGTACAATGAACCATATTGTGCATAGCGCCTCGCAATGGCATAATATATGCTCTATATATTCCTCTTCCTGGCAGGCAGGACCTACAGAGGGATTCTTCTGCCAGGCTTATCCGTGCCATGTACTTATTAAGCCTACAGTGGCCTATTAGGAGGGCTACTACCATTCTGAAGGTTTTCCTGTATTGGGTTAGTAAGTCCTCAGGCTTTATTGGAATCCTTTTTCCATGAATTTCCTTGTGACTACTTCTGATACAGATGAATTATTCGCGCGAATTTTCCTGGCACTGTAATCGCAATGTCGTCGCCAGTTAATACTTTTCGAATTTAGCTTCTCCAAGAGCTCGCCTAATGCGAGTGCCTAAAGTAGCGGGGCTAAATCTGCTCTGCGGGTACCCCCTACCAGTTCATGCTTTAGTGGCTTCACTCAGTGTGATATAATGATCCTGTTCTCTAGACTGGCCCAATGGCATAGAACTTGTGGTATACCTTTCTTGCGTAGTGACTTAACCATTAAGTATCTTGCGGCATTGTTTAATGCCCCTTTAATGTTAATGTACCGTGGTTAATGCTCTATCACCCATTGTCTTTGCCACAGGCTAATGGCAAACACAGGGCTGTTGTGTCAGGACGAAATCTAGGTCTTCTTGATCGAATTTCCGACATGTGATAACCTTTTGAATGCCTCTGCCTTCAGCCCATTTCCTTTCCTATGTGTCCCAGAATCTCGCCTAACATATCTTGCGATGTTGGCCTCCACGTACAGGTGAGAGTAACGTTGGAATATGGAAGGAACATTTTCAATAATTAAAAAAAAATCAATAGAACTAGACATTGGTAATAATGTAGAAGAATAACAAAAAAATACAGCAGAAAACAATACTATTACAAAAGATGATGTAGGCGTGTCATGTATATATGTGTTGTAGGTATAATGTATATGACTCTCTAGGAGGTGAAATTAAAACGTAACATTTCATTTTCATATAGTTTAAAAAATAATTGTTGTTGGAAATGTGTGCCGACCGCTTACATCACATAATTTCTTAACTGGAATTGCATAACTTACATTCGTGCAACCCCACATTACTCCATAGTTAAAATCTGTAAAAATAGCAATTTAATGCAATAATCTGTTAAACACAAAATACTTCCCCATCACCATACCTTAATTAATCGATTACAACCATAATAACAGTACTTGTCGTGTGCAAATAGTGCACCATATGCGCTATTTCCGTCATATTGTTAAATTAACCCGAGTTTGTTTAGGGCGATTACACGACCGATAAGGGCGACCGAAATAGCCGGCCGCCCCCTTATCGGCCGGAAGGCGGACGGTGTAATTACCCGGCGACGGCCACAATTAGCGAGCATATTTCTGGAGAAGGGAGCGCGATTTTTTTACGGAGCATAACGATAACAGCTTTTTTTGCGTACACAACGACGGTGAGGTTGAAGTATAATCGCATTAGGTTGTGCAGGCATGAGCCGTTCACAACACTTAATATGCTAAATTATTATCAACTTAATAAGGGTAATTCGTATTACGTTATATTAAGTAGTTATCATTACTAAACCGATTTAGTATTTGCACTATCAAACTACTTAAAAGAAATCTGTAATTGAAAAAAAACAGCTTCATAGGACTATCAACCGTGAGGCATTTCCACCGGTTAAGAGAGAAACTCAGAGGTGTTTAATCACCCAGTATTTATCTTAACTTCACAGAAAACTTCTACAAAGTATTAAAGGTATTTCGTGTAAATTCGCGCCGATGGGGTTCGAACTCAGCCGTCCCAACGCTCAGTACGAAACGGATGCCTGTAACAACTCAGCCAGCCCAGTGGCTGAGTTGTTACAGGCATCCGTTCTGTAATATAATGTATAGGTTTTATTTTAAAATGACGTTTTATACAGGTATATATACAGGTATATACATTCCTACAAAGTATCTACTAGAAATAAGAATCATGTTAATTGACTAATTAATTGAACTCATTTAGGTTCGATTTTTGTTTTGTTTCAAAAACTGGTATGCATGTATTTTTCGCAGACGTCTGATATAAAGTTTGAAAAATATCAAATTCACACTCTTTATGGACTAGTTGGTTTAAGAACCATTTACAATATGCGTGGTAGTGGTATTTTACACATATATAGAAATGCAGGCGTTTATATCAGCACAGAAAAGCCTGTGGCAGCTCATGGGTAATTTCCTCTTCCTTGATTATCTCAAACCATTAATGCCTAATCCTGAACGTATGTTATTTATAGGCACGCAATTGCTTACCGCTATGTTATCGCTACCGCACTTATTATGAATGGCCCGTTATCCTGCCAGCTGTCGCCATGGGGTCGACACTGAAGCTGCTTTCGTTTATCGTTTCTTGCTGTCCCGATAGGTCCGCACCTAAGCAACTGGTCCTGGAATTATAAAAACAAACAATACCGTGGCTGTGAAATATCATGCACAATGTTCATGATGAAAAAAAATAGCTTGATAAGTTCAGTAAATTGTAGAATTAAAGACGTTGCATGCACGTTGTGGCATACCAAGTATTGGATGCAACCACGGTAAGGGACAAGGTAAAATCATGCGATCCAGGAGCGGTTCGTGCGGATAAACGAACACGAGACAAACAGTCCGGAACAGCTCCCGAACTATAAACGAAAGCGGAGTGTTACTTTTATTTCTATTTGTATTTTTATATTTATGTATTTTTGTTGTGGTTGGTGATGTTAAAGAGCAGTTTTTTGTGTGAGGGAAATGCCAAATAAGGGTCTTCTTTAATAAACGAAAGCGAAAGTATCCCAACTATGTATAGTTGCGCTTACTCTATCTACATCGACAAATCACATCTAAGCCTGCTCGCAGTAGAGCAGTCGGATGTAAATAAATCGGTATCTGGCGTGAATTGCGGGGCCACGAAAATGATCCTATGATTTATTAAATGTTTAATAATTTAACTTTTTTTTGATAAAAATTAGAAATATCTTAAATTTAAAATGAATTAATTGCGAAATTCGTGACCACACCAGATATTTTATAGATACTACAGTGTGAATAAAATTATTTGTTATTTTAAAATTATTAAAAACATGAATTTCAAAACCTGCACCTGCAATATTATTTCGCTTTGATCATATGATTTGTTGGTACCTCGGTGTTTCGATATTAATTACACCCCGCCCGAACTCATTCCGATCCGCACGTGCGGGCATTATTCATCCCGCGCCGCGTCGCGGCTGGGGGGTGGCTTTGTCGCTCGTGTTTAATGATCGCCGTCAGCCAGATCAAAGCGGGATGCAAACACCCATTAACCGGAGCGGTTGAATGGCGCGATTTTTATCCCAGGCGATTACCGAATGATGGTGATGATGATGTCGGCGATGGTGACGTGCGCGCGGGCTGCTGTTTCGGGGAGGGCGCTGTAGTGTTTGCCTAAGGACTGGTCTTACGTCAGAGGCGCCGCGACGTGAGGTGGGCCGCCCACGCAAGATCAATACCACATCAATGCGCATCCACAATCGTCACGCTCTGCACATTTACATTCTCATTCACAACTGGAGAGCTCACACGTCACTAATAACTATTAAGTCACCGTAGAGGAAGTAAACGTCACAAACGTTAATGGCTGTTACTGAATTTAATAAAACGTTATAATTTAACGTATAAAATAAAATTTAGTAAACTAGGTTAACTAAATTAACATTTTCGACAAATTAGTACAAAAACATTGATTAAATAAATCTCGCACAAATCATTTTCATGACATTTAAAAAAGGAGTAGCAAGTAGAAGAGTAGGACTAGGAGTGGAAGGGGCAGCAGGGTTTTGGATGGAGAGATCTGGAAGTGTTAGCATATGAGAAACAGCTAAACAACGTGACGAGGAAGGAGCTGAACTCGATATAACAGTTGTAGAGGGTGATGGAGGTTGCGTTGGTGAGGAAGAGTACGGCAGTCATAGGGTTAGCTGGTTTGATGAAGAGTGTAGCAAAATGAAGTCGATATGCCGGAATAAGATAGCGGTACTGAGGAGTCCGATATAGGTGGTCGGACGTGAGGAGTTCTCTTCGAATGAGCTGTAATTGGCGCTGTGCCAGTTGAAATTGGGATAGACGGCGGAATAAGACGGGATGAAGGCTGAATCATGCTAGAAGTTCAAGTGGAGGGAAGGGACAAGTTGAGTTGATTTTTATGGTTTTGGTTATGCCAAATAAAAGTTGAATTGTATAACGCTGCAAAGTATCCATAATGGGATTATAACAATCAGACAAACTTAATTTTGTACTTTTACATTCGATTTGTTTAATTAATTTAGTCATATTTCTAACGAAGATATGCATTTTCTCAGGGCGGGAAGTGTGAAGGTGATTAAGGCGAATATCCACCAACATACTGCTACGACAAAAGATACTTTTGAGTAATTACCACGTAAGACAATTTATGTGGATGCAAATAAAGAGTCGAGGTGCAATTACTATAACCCAGCAAATCATATTGGTCGGTCATTTAAATAGTTCGGTTGATGGAATGTCTGTCGATTGCCTTAAGCATGATTGCCATAGAGGTTAGTGCAGTTGCATCGGTAGTGCAGAAAAGTTAAATAAATGGCGTTGGACGCAACCGTTTAGAATGACTTAGTGAAATGCAAAACTGCAGTGGTACGGTAGAAGCTAGCTAGGTTTTAACTTTTACCACTGCACTGCACCGAAGACTTCTACCGCCCAATCAATGAGAACGATTGCGACATGCGCACCATAGCAAACTATGTCCACAAGTCAAAATTTCTCAATTTGACATTTATCGCAATTTTAATGTAAATATAACCTGTGTTACATACTCAAAAATGAAATAAAAATCCGCATCAGGTATATCGTTATAAATATGGAGGAAAGTCCGCAATCCTCACTATCAAGGTTAAGTTTTAGTTAGCTTTCAAGATATTAATTCTATCTGAGCGCATCAAATTATGACGCTACTACCAACTACATTGCTAACTGCACTACCACGACTTATGGTAGAGAGTATATCTTATTAAAAAAAAAACTTTTCTTTATATGGCTATACTGAGCTGGATATATCTTATTATATGACCAAAATAACATGTTTTTCGAATTTTTGCAGTGCTCAGTACTCATCATTTGTTCCACTCCTGCATCTTTTCATTGTTACATGGTACGTCCGGGAATACTCAGATTCGACGGTAGCACCAGCATTCAAATGCTTCAAGTCGTTTTCTCTATCAGGGTCCATGCCTCTACTACCCGTACTGAGTTCAAGTAGCATCCCAGATATTTAATATTGTCTACATGTTGTAATATATTGCTGTGCAGATAGAAATTCTAGCATATGTTCTGTTTGCTAATAATAATAACTTTTAGTTTCTTTATATTGAGACTTAAGCCGCATTCTCCACTCTTTTCTGTTATTCTATTGATTCATATTTGCAGTTCTCTGCACTTTTTGCGTTTAATGTAGTCATCGGCATATCGGATGTTATTAATATTTATTCCGTTAATAAATAGTTTTTTTCTTGTCCCTTGAGTGTGTACTTAAGCGACGCCCGATTGTCTGGGCAGATAAGCCAATCGGTCGTTAAGTCACAACGAAACCCTAATGACTTACTAACCCATTAGAAAGCGTAATTAGGACGATACAGAAGAGGTCAGAGTGGCAAGAGTACCCTTCAACGAGACAGTCGCAGAGCGACCAAGAAACCATACACACATAGTCTTCACCCAACCAAGATTCACAGCTTTCAACAACACAGATTCAATTGTCATTCTTGCTACAAGTCCACTTCGACTATCCGAAGAGAAGCAGCCAACATCACCGAGCTACAGGAGCTAGCGCTCACTTAAAATAATTATTACCTAAAGAGCTCCTCAGAGTATATATTAAATAGCATGGGTATGGGTGATAGGACGCTGGCTCCTTTTTGCATATTTATCTGGAGGAGGAGATTCAGTTTTCTGCTCTGATCGTTGCGTTCTGACGCCTGTATAAGTTAGTTATTATGTGAACTTTTAGGTTCCTCTATTCCGATTCTTCCTCGGACACTAATCAGGTTATCGTGTTTGACATTATCGAACGACTTCGAATGATGAATTAAGCATACGTATACGTCGATGTTCAAGTCCCGTGCTGTCTATATGATTACCTATATGCTGGATAAGGTGTCCCTCTTTCCACTCCACTCTTTCATGTATAATATTCATAAAGATCTTTAAAAAATGGTTCATAATACTGATTAGGCAGTCTTCGTCATATTTTTTATTTGGTGTACTCTTGTGAATAGGTATAAAGGTAGTATTATATATATATATATATATATATATGTATATATATATATATATATATATATATATATATATATATGTATATATATATATATATATATATATGATTAGGCATTTCGACTACTATCGGATCTAGGTGTTTTTCGTCTATGAGTTTTATCACCTCTATATAGGTGTTGTCTCGATCAGGAGATTTACTAATCTTAAGCTGTTAAATGGCTCTGATAAGTTCTTGTCGGGTGATGTATGGTTCATTTGTATCGTTATTCGTTGTTACATCCCTTCTATTAGGGCCCTCAAAGAGTGTTTCTATATAAGTTTCCCATGTTTGCAAGCGAGTTATAAGATCACAGACTGCTTTGTCCTGATTGACTGTATGTTGCTTTTGAATATGCCCGGTGATTCTTTAATTTTCGCCTGCATAATAGATATTATAGATTTCTGCTTGTCATTGCCCCGTCATTGGCCATTTGGTCTCCGTGCCTGCTAGAATGTTTATTTGCAGCTTTTCCATTTACTGTATAATGTTATGAGTTTCCCTTGCCTGGCACTAGGCACAATCCAGGTTCTTATTCTTGGTTGTGCTTGAATAGGTTGGCTGTTCCTCTGTTTCTATCTTTATAGGTATCTCTCAACACCGTCCTCTCCAGAGTTCCAATTGGGAACTTAAAAATTTCGGACCATTTCATATTGAGATTAGTCATTTACATGGTAGATTTACTAGGGATCTCCGTGGATATTTATTATACAGGTCTCCAGTTGCCAACTCCAGATACCTGCATTTTTTGGTTCCTCCGATTTTAGGAGCAATGTCTCCCTAGGGACAAGGAGCCCCTTTTACAGCTGCCCAGTCTGGGATAGACGTTGCAGTGTCAGTTTTGGTCCGCTTCGCGAAGGAGCCGTTCCCCTATCCGCCACCTGGGGAGGCACTCGTTAGGGGACTGGTAACTCCTCATGGAATTTCCTATTAATATTATAATATTATACATATTAAATGCTTGTAGCCACGATGTACCGAACTTTCTGGAGATACTATTGGCTCTACTGCTTTATTTTTTGGCTTGGCGCTAGCCAGGAAGTATATGTAATTTTTAAATAATGCGACTTCCTTCACAAGTGATGGAAGACAGTGTCAGATTCTTACTGACTAAAAAAGGTACACCCCGCTGCAACATAGCAAAAAATATTGTATATATGTTCAACGGGCGTAGGAAACCGGGCTGAGGAGGTAGATTGGGTGTTAGTTATAGCTAGAGCATCTTGACCGGATTGAGGAGGTAGATTCGGTGTTACACTTGGGAAAGCTAGAGCATCATCCATAATTGGTAAGATGACGCTATTTCACGATTGTGCATACATACCATGTCTAAAGTCCTGGTTTCCTAGCAAGCGGTGTCGATAAAAACGGCCGTTTTTGTCGTCATTTACACATTACAAGATACGTATTAAGTACATGGAATTGAATAACTCACCAGATTCCAGTGTAATTTATGACATTTTCCCAATACTTTGAAGTATACCGCTCTCTTGGTTACCAGATTTATTTAAATAGACGCAAAAGAAATGTGTGACATCAAAATGACGTAAATACGGTTGCTTTCGTCACCACCGCTTCCTAGGAAACCAAGGCTTAAAGCCCTGGTTTCCTAGGAGAACGGTCGCTTTAAAGCGGCCGCTTTTGACGTCATTCACAAATCACAAAGGTCGTTTTAAGTATATGTAATAGAAGAACTCACAATGTTTCATCGTAATTCATTGGGTTTTTGCAGTACGTTGAGGTATTACACTTTATAGGAAACTATATTCGTTTATATACACGTGGAATTATTTTTGTGACGTAAAAATGACGTCAAAAGCGGCCGTTTTTAAGCGGCCGCTTTCCTAGGAAACCAGGGCTTAAGTGAGAGCCCGCGAATCTAACGCATGCAAAATCACTCCGGCAGTTTGATGCGTAGTGACCGAACATTTGGAAACGATGGCACTGTTCCACGTCCAGTCACTTTCGTTTATATTCAACCGTGACGAGGTGGAACATGAAGATATTTGTCAACTCAAAGTACGTCTTCTGGCTGGGGTCAATGGTAATGTTAACACTCGAGTGTTTGATTTTTGGTCTATCCGGTGGGCTATCTTGGGTAATCTTGATTTTTTATGTCTTCTAGCACGTCATCTACAATTATGGTGTATAGTGGAGCTATGATATTTAGAGCTCCTTTCTTCGAGGTATAAAGTTAAACATCGGATATCGTCGGAAAAAAGCAGTGGTAACCGCTTTACTGATTTGAATTTCGCAAAGAATAAGGCGCACACCTGCATCGGCAAGATTAATGGCGGGAAACTGTGAAAGTCGAAAGTAATGTGTACTTGGGAAGTAGCTTGAACCAGGAATGAGATCATGCCACAGAAATAAGGATGCGTATTGAAATGGCAAAATCGGCTTTCACAAATATGCGATACAACAAAGATATAAAGTATCGTGATGAAAACCCTAATCGTAAAATGCTTGTGTGTGTTCCCGCTACTACTACACGGAGTCAAAGCCTGGATACTGACTGAAGCCTTGGAGAAAAAACTCAAAGCTTTCGAGATGTAGCAGACGACGGTACATCGTCTACTACGAATATCCTGCCTGGGTCGACCATATGCGTCGGATGAGCAAGGAAGTGGAATTGCTACACACCATCAAGCAACGAAAGCTAGTTTTAGAGCATTTTGGTCATGTCATGAGGAACGAAGAGAAATATCGCATCCTACAATTAGTGATGCAAGGGAAGATCTTCGGAAAACGAGAGCCAGGACATCGAAGGATTTCTTGGTTGAGGAACCTGGGAGAGTGGATCGGACTATTCTCACTTGAATTATTCAGAAGAGCCGCGATCAAGGTGATGATACCTATGATGATAGCCGATGACTGAAACAGATAACCCACACGAAGAAGAAGGAAGAATGAGTCTGTAGACTGTAGAAGCAGTACGGGGGGACAGATGCCAATGTGGCCTCTGTTCTTGGGTGCTTCGCCAGTTTATTTTGACTTCGAAATATGGAATACCGCATTGTGTGCTCCGACTAACACATCGCCAGCCTGTGTAGCGCTAACGGCAGAAGATTGGGAGAAAGGTCATCAGTTGCTTTTCTCTTGGAAACCGAGTGGTCAATGAGCTTGGACTCGGACTCAATCGCTTGGGGAATCTGGTCAGTGAGCATATGGACTCAATTGGGGTAGCTGGTCTACACCTTGGACCTATCGAGTGTGACATTGGGCGCACTTAGTTAAACTATTTATTTAATTACTAAAATTGCTATCTTCTCCTAGGTATATTGCATTGGCTGGTGTCGTCTGTACTGACTTTTCGCTTCTTACTCTCTAACTTGACTGACTAATTGACTTCTTCTTTACGGATTATAACAACTGACGGACTGCACCGCCACCGCGCCATTAACGAATATTTCCGCATCGGCATAAAATAGCGTTGCGGTACTATTATACTACTACTATATATACCGATATTATTTTGTCATCAAATTCTTTTACTTTAAACTCAGAGCAACATCAATATTTTTCACTTTTGAGTAGTAGTAGCGTTCACATGACGATTTTAAAATAGCCTAGTGTAGTAGAGCATATAGGGAATTTGAACAGATTATATATGTATTCATAAGATTTTGAGAAACATACTGAAAAGCCTGGTATATTGCGAAAAGTCCTAAAAGTACTGAAAACGATATTGAAATAGCAAGTTTTCAATTATGACCGAATATCCAACTCATTGGCAGCTGTTTGAGCCATCTGTAAATATATGTACCCTTTCGGAGTATTCGAATTAAACTCAGCTTGATAAACTAGGAGTACCGTTGTATAAATTTTAATAATTTATAATTAATGGATGGTATATATTCAAGTAAATCATGCTCTTGTATCCGCTTTTTGCGTGGCGACTTTGACAATTAAGTGAATACGTTCGGAACGAATGGTGGTAGGAATCGTACCTGACGAAATTCCAACCGAACCTATAGTCTAGGAAAACCTTCCATATACGATGTAATGGAGGGAATACAAATAAACGGAATATAACTTAATAACTTAACATACGTTTATGATACAGCCCTAATTATGTAGTCTAACAGTTCTGCAACATCTCGATCAAGTAGTAGAGAACTGCGAGAGACACGTGATCAATATTTAAATATTAGAGAAACAAAACTAATGATTATGAGCAAACAACCAATGGTAGATGCGGACATATGTTTTAGATCATGCCGGTTGGAAAAGATTGAAAAGATTAAATTTCTTGGTCAACTAGTCAGCGATGAGCGGGGCCATTCGGTAGAGATAAGATCTCGGGTTGGGTAAACGAGATTTAGTTTCGTATGTTTGAAAACATTTTATGTGGACACGATCTGATATTGAGACTGAGACTGATGTATGTTGGTTACTTTTGTATAGGGTGGAGTCTTAAAAGAATCTTCTTTGAAGAAACACGAGACCATCAAATGTGTGGAAGATAAGTCGGATGGATTAAATCACTAATGTAGAAGTAATGAACAGAATGAGGAAAGGAGAAAAAGTAGTAAACATCATAATGACTAGAAAACTATTCTGCTTCGGGCATTAATGAGTCATCCAGAAACATACAAAACGTTGGTATTCATTAACCTGTTTTACAAAAAAACAAGTTAGTTCATAGACTAGTCACAGTCTATGAACTAACGAATAATTTATCTAGTATTAAGTTCTATATGTATTCCCATCGGTCGCCTTATACACTCTTCACTTTACATTTTACCAACGCGAAAGGTTACAACCTATTGAGTCTTCTTGTTAAACCAATGTTGTTCAATATTTTGATATTTTCGATGTTTACATGTCGCAGGAGTAGCTCCTCATGCCTTCTTGTAATCTTCTTTATCTGATCTTTTACCATCATTTCCGTGGACACGCTTAATTATCTTTATACAGGTTTTTTTCTATTGCGACCATTTACAAGATGAAATGAAAGTAACACATAATTAACCTGTTATTCATAAATGTGTTTACTATGTCCTTTATAGGAACATCGCATCCCTTTTGTAACCGCATATGTAATCTATTTTGAAATGTCATCGCGTTTTAACCCCCAGCTATACGCTGATTGAATTCAACGAAACTAACTACGCAATTGAAACAGTTGTGTTCAATTAGCAACATTGCACGTCTATATGCATATTTATTAACACGTGCCAATAACAAACATAAAAATAATTATGATTTTGATAAATTCGTTTCAATCATTTGAATTTTAAATATATGTAACTGCATAATCCGCAAAATATTTTTTCTTTTCTTTCAGAATAAAGACTACTAGCAGGATTCATTTATTTGAGGCTTTAAATATTTTATATAATACCGGATCTTTCGTAAAGAGGTATAATTCTACTAAACAAATAATATAATATAATACTTAATAATTATAAAAGTACCTAGTGTTATAGGAGGAACGGTTTTATAATCAGAGACAATGATGTATTTATTAATATTCAGAATTAAGTTATGGTTATAACATCAAGAGGCTATAATTTGCAGGTTTCGTTGAAAACATCTCGTTGCGAGCTGATACAGTAGACTTTTATTAAGAGCGTTTATTTCCTATTCTCATCTCAAATGTAACCTTTTCAGTGACATCTAATACATTTTAGATGACTCTACTAGAAGCGTCATTTACTTTTAATATAGTTGAAATTCTTTCGTAAAAATATTTATTGTGTACGCTTTATAAATGTGACAGAAATTAAATTCGCAGAGTGTTAAAACTAAATTTCTTACGTGCTCTCGCCATAACGTATTTCTCCTGCTTCGGAAGAAAAATGGCATCCTGTTTAGGCGGAGATCAGCATTTTTAAACGCGAGCACACGAAATAAAACCACCGCGACGAGGGAGATTCATGCACGTGTTTACCTTTTAAATTTTACAGAGCGCCGGGGTGGACGAACCTTGCGATCTTTTTTATAAATCGAAATGCTGTTTGCTGTATGTTGTGAAACGGATATTAAATATTTACTCAAATATAACATATTGAAGAAATACATCTCTGATTGATAAGAGATATTTTGCAACTTTACATCGTATACCTGTTAATACTTTTTTTCAAGGCCACGCATGTGTATTAAGATTCACAAAAGTTTAAAATATAATAAGCTTATTATACCGCCTGTTAAATTTACTGTATTTGTTCAGAATTTAACTAGCTGTATGAATGTTAAGAATAATCATGTTTATGCCTGGGTGAGAATATTTATATTTTTTGTTATTGTTATTTGTATGATATATTGTTGTCCTCTAATTGGAGTCATCTGTTGGGCAATAAACGTTATTATTATTATTATTATTATTATTATTTCATAGATGACCCTGATCAAAACAATGGCATTATACAGGAGGTCATCACATTTGATATTTAAAAGATTTTCACCGGTATATCAGATAATCCTGCATTACTGTGGAAAAACTTATATGTATGGGTTAAAACGATAAATAGACGTAATACTGTTCAACTTAAAAAAAAATATATTATAACTATCAGCCCAAGTGCTATTAAGCTGGTAAAGGGAAGGCTCACAGGAGTGTAATCACCATATTTTCACAGAAAATCGTAGAAAAACTCTGAAAGGCGTTTCGTGAAATTTCACTCACAACGGGGTTAGAACTCTGGCTAACTAAGCTGGGTACTCTAAATTATTTTTTGTCAAAATTTTAGTGAGAATGAGCTCATGACAAGAATGAGTAGTGTTGGCACCACACGAGTATTCAAACAAATTAATATTTATGGAGACATCAGAAAAGACAAAATCCGGTATTTAATATATTATTATTAGTAATAGAAGTTATTGCATTTGTTACAATTATATAACTGACTATCGACCTTCGGATCCGAACGTCTGTCAATGTATGTGCCTGTGAGTGTAGCACTTTCAACTTGCATAAAATCATCTCCGATTTTTTTAGTGAGTGTTGTATCTCAATGACAAACTGTACCGACTGCCCGGGATAAGATTCGCACCCGGGCCACCCCGGGGGTGCTAACTACTGCACTACATCAGCGTATATTTATGATTATTTACATGTAATGTATATAGTTATTTAAATTTATTTTAACGGGTGAAATTACGGAGTAAAAAGTAAAATTGAACAATAAACATAGACGGACATCTCCAAGAATTCCATAATTCAAGGACCAACAACTATTTCTTCAACTAAGTATCCTGTTTAGTCAACTGCCGACTTTGAAACACAAACAACCTGCTATTAGAAATTCTATCGCAAGAAACAAAGGGCATCATCACCAATCACTACTTAAAACGAACATAGAAGCAGAACAAACATAAAAAGACACCCTGGATGTCCGATAAAAACGTAGCCATCATAGAGCACAGGAAAATAATATGGAATTCTTGGTTTGATAGTCAGTAAAAACGCCTACAATACTCACAAATAAAAATGCAGATCCTGCAAATGTGCAGAAGAGACAAAAACAAAATTACCCTTTGAACATTTGCCGAACAGCTCACCAGGATCGCAACAACACAAAGGTTTTTATTATAAATGGGGAAGAAGAGAAACAAGCAATCTTGTCGACGAACATGTTCTACATGTAATTAGCAGGGCAAGCAGGTACTAGAGATACGAGACATTCTGGGAACCTCAAGGATACTGCGAGAAGCTCTTCCAACGTGATTCCGGAGTGCGTGAACCAAGTCATGGGGAATTGTATGGTTATTCCAACGCCCGCTCCTGACATTCGTATATAACGTTGTCCAGACTTCTGGGATGGCTATTCCATTGTAAAAAATAATTTAAATATGAAGCGACCAAAAGGAATCTTCCTTCAGTTTGAGAAATTATCAATTTCAATGGAAGGGGTTGGATGGGTGAATGAGTTCAAATATCTGGTGTTTATATGCACGCAAAATACCAACAGAAATGTTCATATCAGATATAGTGCCAGCAAAGCAACAATATCGGCGGACAGATTAACGTGGGGATACGGTTTAGGAACTTCTATCAGGTGAAAATGATGATCTGGAAGGCATGCTTCGTCATCATTCTGTTATATAGGGCGGAAGTCTGGGGCGGAAAGATGTATCTTCCATCTTTCCGCCTCCATGAAGCAAATATAAATCGTTTACTGGGGGTGTAAAGATGAACACCAGCGTAGATTGTATTGCAGGCAACAGGGGAGTATATAGTAAGGTTGGAAACAGAGAAAAGGATGTGTAAGTTTGAAAGGAGAGTGCATGAGGGAAGAGTCGGATGTATTATGAGAGAGGTATTCCACCAGGTATCATATGAGAGGATAGAGACTATATGAGTGTGGTCATGTTGGAAAGGGAGGTGACCAGAGTGAAGAATAGCGGAAAGAAGCTAGAGGAGGCAGTGAAAGAAGGCTTAGCGAAATAGATGCACAAGAGAGGCAAGCAGCTATAATGGATTTTATATAGTACTTTGGGGGGGGTCTTCTTATCTCATAAAGAGCGAGCAGGAAGGTACCCAAAGGACGATTGCGAGATTTATGTGTGGACGTGAGCAGCAGGCGAACAGGTATTGGATGAATGCTGAGAGAAAGTGTGGACTGTGTGTGGAGGGGGAGGATAACTGCATCATTGGAGAGTATGACAAGATATGATAGACATAGTGCCCAAGGGTTCAAGGGCGAAATGGATGTCTCTATTGGGCAAGGACGGGAAAGGTAGAAAGTTCTAACGAGAAGAGAGGAATTCGGGATAACTTATACAATTTAATTTATATTAAGACCATTTTGTATGATAGGGGTATGTAAATGATAATATACCAATAAAGTTTTTCTAAGTAAAAGGTAGGATGTTTGACATTCTGGGCTTCATCACCAACGAGGAGATAAATTTCAGAACGACTGTTTGCCTGTTAGCTCCCAGAGCTTGTTGCAACGTGGTAATTGGCTTGCTACTCTTTCTGCTGCTTGATTCACTTCTCACCTTCTTGATTGTCCTTGTCTTTTTTTCGATGGCCCCTTTGTCATGGAAAGGACAATCTTCCGTCTCTTCATATTTTTCGGCCACTTAATGTTCCTGTCTTTGCAGTCATATGGTCTCCGAGTCTTGGTTAGTTAGTTGGAGGTCACTTGTCGGTCTAGTGGGGCTCTTGGTGAAAATGTTTCTCAATGCTCACCATCCTGATGGAATATCGCGGTGCTTCGATGTCCCGGTCTGAATGGTTATGGTATTTGTCTTGAATCTGGTGTTACATGATGACATACGTCAGACTCACGGGTATGCCCGGCGCTTCCACCATTTCGCAGAGCGTAGCGTGTGGTGATTCGCATAGGTAGATCAGATTTCCAACAAGACGGATGCATTTCTTCTTCTCACCATCTACGAGATTGCGTGTACTACTTCTCGAGCACCAGTTCTCGATGCCGTCCACTTTTCTTTTACCTTGTGCTTTCATTCTGCATGACTACGACCCAAAAAGAATAACGGGGAACACCAATATTGTTATGATTTTTAGTGTTTGGAGTGATGTTGTTCTTCCATGTTTACTGTAGGTTATTCGTTGCATATCGGTTGATCTCGCATCTTCTTTTCATATTTTGAGTGCATTCTTCTTCATTAGATAGTAGTGCACTCATATATACGTCATGTGGCCGGAGCTCTTGGTGAACATTTTTAGCCATGCTTACCCTGTTGGCATCTCTCGGTGTGTCGATGCTCCGGTCTGAATTGTGATCCTCTGTCCATCTACAGCTTGGTCTTGAATCTGGTGTTGTATGATGACATTAGTTCCACTCATGGGTAAGCCCGGCGCCTTAACCATTTCGCAGATAGCGATCGCAGAGGAAGCTTATATTTAGGTTAGCATCGCACAGTACCTTGTATGTTGTTCCCTTATTTCTTATTTATTGGTAACCCATACTACTAAAGCTCCATATAACCCCAGATTTAAGACAACGTTGGAGATGGACAGACCATCACCATTCAGAATCATGGACAATGAAAGACCAAGCTAGAAGAAAAGTGGACGGCTTCGAGAATTAGTGCTGGAGAATAGTACATGCAATTCCATGAACGGCGAGCAGAACAAACACATCTGTCTACTCTGAAATCAATAAAGCAAATTGTTTCACGGATTCTGAGCTATTTCGGTCACATTCCACGAAAGCGCCGTGAACATTTTGAGCTACTTATACAGTGCAGAGCCGAAGGTTGCCCTAGAGTAAGATCTCTGCAACAACGGGTGGACAATGTCAAAGAACTGGATGCTGGGTCAAACACTATCGAACTAAACACAGCACGATCGCGCAACAATAATAAGTGGTGTGATATAGTTAAAATTGCCACAACAAACCGACGATCACTTTATCAAAGTCATGATCACGACTACTCTCTAAAGAGAAGATACGGAGCAAATCTCTGCTCCTTCTTCGTATTTTCTCTTTACAAAGGAGCTGTCGTAATGCACCCTACTAGCCTTGTCTGGTGAGTATGTTATTATTATGTCTTTATTGTCGATGGATTCGTATTACTGATATTAATAATTCTAATTAAAACTGAGACGTACCATTTTCTACTCTTGTTTTAGAGGTTCGGGTATCCTTTGTCCTTTATGAACAATGTGATAATATAAGAACTACTCAAGGATGTTATAATAATGTTATATATATATATATATATATATATATATATCCCTTGCAATATTGGATTAAAACTGTTCATTTATACATTTATTTTCATGACATGTACATATAATTGTCTATTATATATTCAATGGACATCACTGATAGATTTTATAATTCAATATATTCCGATAGTCGTTTTAAATGTCATTCTATTTTAACGCCCAATTATGCATTGATTTAATTTAGCATTAACTACGCGACGCGATGAAACAGTAGTTTTCAATTTATTTATAGCATTCGAATCTACATATACAAAATAGCAGCTGATGAGGACAAGCACGCAAATAAATAGGTTGTTAATGAATCCTGGTTGGATATATTTAGTAATAACTGTTGTTAATAGAGCCTCACCACAGCAAACTGTGTAATCTCATTAAAACATAAACAAGTTACAGAACTTTTAAATGAAAGGTGACAAAGTTCTGTAGAATATTCTTATCTGTATTATTTAATGTTTCTAAGGAATTTGCCAGCTTCTTCAACAACACTTTATGTTGTAGCGAACCAGTATGTATATTATTTACTATTTCCCGTTCAGGAAACCGTTTCGCTTTTAGTTTACCATGCGAAGTAGTAATCGTGAAATTTTAGAAAGAAATCCCTTTGATAATTAATAATTGTAAGACATGCTTTGGAAAATGTTTGCCCGTCATCCGCCTGTTCTAATTCTTTCTTATAACACGTTTTCAGAAAAACTACTGCATATTTTCAAACAAATTTTGTATATGATTATTATCTCATGTAAATTAGTTTTTAGTAGTGTTTACGATGTAAGGTTATAAAAACAAATACCAACCAAATTATGCCCGTCCACTATTACAAACGACTTGAACTATTCATTACATGATTTTTCACATATTCTTTTTATTATTTAATTAGTCTTAAATTAATAAAGGACATTAATTTAATCATAGAAAATAACGGATAATAGTGTAGTGCATAACTTTTTCGCTATTTTGGATGTCGGTATTTTGTCATGGTTTAGGCCTACTAATACTTTTAATAATAATACTATATTTCAATACTAACCGTCTTTACTGCTGTACCTTCTTTAAGCTGAATGGTTGTCATGGAAAACGAAATTCTTAAATTTTTCATCCACGATATCCTTCTTCTTCCTGTTCTTCTTTTTCCTTGGATTTGTCCATGTAATATTATTTGCAGAAGGTTCAATCTGCTTTAATTTCTAATAATATTTCCTAGATATTGCCATTTTCTGTATTTTATAGTGTTGACTATCTTTTTCACTTTCTGCATTCTGTGGAGGATCTCAGATTTGTTATGCGATCCTACGGAACTATATTCCCAGACTGTGACATCTTTGATTTCTATGAGTATATTTTCTGTATTTTATAGTGTTGGCCATCTCTTTCTACTTCTGCATTCTGTAGAGGTTCTCCGCGTTTGTTATGCGATTCTACCAAACTATATTCCCGGGCTATGACATCTTTGAATTCTATGAGTATGTTTCGAGGCATATTTCATTCCTATACCGTAACCCTCGCGATGTTTAATGTTTATCTGCCTTGCGAGCAGGTTTCCAAAACCCAGCGCAAAGAGTCGCCCTAGTTCCTGTTCGCTCGTCCATCCGAATCTGTTGGTCCACTACTTATTCCGGTAGTCGATCGGTCGTCAGAGGCTCGTTGATTATGATCCAGGGTGCACCTTATGCTGGTGATGTTGACATTTGGGTTTAGCATCCTGTACACTAACCCCACACATAATCCAATTTGGTACCCTACGGCTTGGGCACTAGATACGAGCGAGGTAAAACCTTTCTTAACTATCTACAAGGCCAACATCTATACGCAATGATCTCTTTCTTCAAGTAAAAAACAAAGCGGAAATAGACTTGGATCACCCCCGATTGCATGTATAAAAATGAAATAGACTACATTATTAGCAATAATACGACCTTTATTCATGATGTATCTGTACTTTTTTCTGTAGATTCTCAACAAGCGACTAGCAAGAGCTTCTGTCTGCTTCAACATAGGGAAAATACGACATAAATTACTAAGAGCTTAATATACTATACATATATACATACTCACATCCATAATATCAAGAATAAAAATACATACACTCTAACTACAGCACTTCCTAGAGAACTACTTTTTAATATGTAAAACGCCCGAAGAAATAACAGGTATATAACTAACATCATAAAGACGACGTGTATCAAACGAAACCCAAATAGTGGAAGACTGGAGCCAACAACAAAACAACTCATGGAGAAAAGAGGGGAAATGATACAAGAGAAAAACGCCAATACCCAAGAATGGAGAACTCGAAACAAAGTGATATCTAGGCATATACGGAATAACATAAGACGCAAGAAACAATAGAAAGAAACAAAAACATGAGAGTTCTACTATCTAAACTGAAACAACACCGAAAAGAAATACTGAAACTTGAAGATGTAAACGGTACCCTTTGCACCAATAGGTCAGATATTACAAAACTGGTTGAATATCTCTACACCCTCCTCGTTTCAAGTAGAAGCGCCAACACAGACGCAAACCCGGAAGATAACAGCATAAAACTCGCGAATAAAGGATCAGAGGACCTAAATACAGCAGAGATATAACTGGCTCTCAAATATATGAAACATAAGAGTGCACCAGAAGATGACGGCATTGTAATAGAGGCCATAAAATAATGAGGAGAAGCCCTTATATATATATATATATATATATATATATATATATATATATATATATATATATATATATATAATATACATCTCTTTCAATAAGTGATTTGAAACAGGCAGAACAACAACCCAGTGGAATCCAGCGGAGATGGTAATAATTCATAAAAAGACTAAGCTATAAAACTATAAATCCATCGGTGTACTATCTCACGTGTACAAATTATTCACGAAAATAATTACAAACCGCCTTGCAAATAAGTTTTGCCCAACCAGTTGAACTGGCAGGGTTTCGAAGCGTCTATAGCACTAACGATCACCTCCTAGTCATGAAGGTCCTGGTCCGAGAAAGTAGTGGAATCTAAAAAGCTGCTGGTGTTAGTCGACTACGAAAAAACCTTCCACTCTGTGGAGATGTGGGCAATAACCGAAGCATTAAACGAAAGCCGGATTCATCACAGATATACCAGCATACTTCAATATGTTTAGCGGAACGCTACAGCAATGGTGAAGCTCCACGAAGAAAAAAACGGAACGTTCAAAATAGAACTGGTGTTCGCCAGGGAGATAATGTCTCTCCAAAACTTTTTAATTCAGCACTAGAACATATCTTCAAAAAACTGAACTGACATACGAAAGGAATAAACATAAACGGCGAAAGACTCGCCCACCTAAGGCCCAATTCACACATAAGCGGCGTGGGACGCAGGCGCGATGTAGGCGAGGCGCAGGCGCGATGTCGCACAGACGATTATGATGTCCATATGCAGTGAAGGGGTGGACATTGCACCTTACGTTTACATAGTGGCGGCGTGAAAGAGTTTCGCCACTTCGCCTACCGTGTCTTAGGCGAAGAGACGAAGACGCGGTGCCGGCGCGGCGAGAGGCACGAGGCAAATGCCCGCGCCTCGTCACATAAGTAAGCGTTGCACCACATGTTTATATAGAGGGGGCTTGAAGCGTCGTGCTTCTCGCAGCGCCGGCACCGCGTCTTCGCCTTTTCGCCTAAGACACGGTAGGCGAAGAGGCAAGAGGCATAACCTTCCACGCCGACTCTATGTAAACATAAGGTGCAATGCCCACCCCTTCGCTGCATATGGACATCACAATCGCCTGTGCTACGTCGCGCCTGCGCCTCGCCTACACCGCGCCTGCTCCCGACGCCGCTTATGTGTGAATTGGGCCTAAGATTTACCGACGACATAGTCATTATATCTGACAGAATCGACGAAGTTCGCATAATGCTGCAGCAACTAAACTTAGAATCACGGAAAATTGTATTAAAGGTGACACTCGAAAAACAAAAGTTATGTAAACCTGGTCCTGAGTAATAGTCCCCTGGTAGATAATACTCCTATAGCACAAGTAGAGTGCTAAAAATACCTAGGGCATGAACTAAAGATTGGAAGAGATAACCCAACCAGCGAAATACAACGTCGCTGATCAGCCTTTGTAAATCTTAGATCTGTCCTAACCAGCAAAATACCCATACGCCTGAAGAAAAAGGTCTACGAACAGTGCGTCCTGCCAGTCATCACATACTGAGCCGAAACCTAAACTCTGACACACAGATCTGGCGAAAAGCTGAGAGTCTGCCAAAGAGCAATTGAGCGATCCACCTTGGCATACGTAAGAGAGACCAAAGACAAACGTAACCAGTCGCAACAAACAAAATGTTATACATATAACAGCAAAACTAAAGTGGCAGTGGGTAGTGTGTGGGGAGGTAAAAGGACCACAGATGAACAAAGAAGATTCTTTAATGGAAGCGTAGAAAAACTGCGAGAAACAGAGGAAGATCACCAACCAGATGGACGAACGACATGAAGATATTCGCGGGAAAGTGGCTCTCCGCCGCACAAGATACAAGACGATGGAGTGAAATAGGGGAGGCCTATATCCAGCAATGGACAGGGAACGAGTGTGGATGATGATGACACTAACACATATATACCCTATGAAAATAGATAGAAAAAATGTACGATGATAGTCAGATCGTTACATGTTACACATTGCTGCTTACTTTATTATAAACAAAAGTAAAAGCTAAGCCGTAAATTCCTCCACTAATACCCCAGCGCGTTAAAATGCCGGATATTACAACGTCCCCGATGATAAGTCGCTGACTGTTGTTGTGCTTTCCCCCTACGCCCGCATTTACTTTTAATACCGTCCTGGGAATAAATCCCCGGCGCTCAACATCAAACGCCCCGCGATAAATATAAATATCGGATAAAGTTCGCCGCCGCCGATGGTGCCGCGCGCGCTCGTTCTCTCTTTCCGCAGGAGATCGCAAAGTTTTATTAGTTTCGCGCCTGCCGGCCAACACCACCGCCGGCGGCACAGCAGCGCCCAACCCGTTTAATATTTCAGAGCGGCAGGCCGCCGCTATTTATTAAAGTTAACGCCCACTAGCATGGGGTAATGAATCGCTACCGTTCGGTCTGGGAGACACAACGAGATGATAAAGAAAACGGAAGCGACAGGATTAATTAATAATTTTGACGCTACGATCAATTGAGAAATATAGATTGTAAAACCTATTTCATAAATTATAATATAGGAGAATTATTATTACATAAATATTGTATTGTTTGGGAGTACTATGTGGTAATTAATTTTCAAAAATAAAATAAAAATTTATTATACATTACTACATTACTACATACCTATAGTAGACGAAATGTAAAATCAGTTGTTTGTAAAACTATCTAGGCGAGTCACTCTCTAAAACAGTAGAGAGTGATTCGCCTAGACCTATGTAAACCCCTAATGAAGCTATTTTTTGCATTTCGACAATTATGGTATGGCTCGATTTGGAGGAAGTTGTCCCATTTAAAAGCCATGCATCGAAAATCTTTTGGATTATACATGCTACGGTTATGCCTCCGTCTATAATAGATCCAATTACTGTATCGTCGTCTCCTGGTAACTTATATTTTATTTCTGAAATATCTTCGTAGCTTATATTCTGAAACTACTGTAGCTTTTGGCCGTCGATAAGATTCAGGTTGCATTTAAAGAGCTCCGCATGTAAGTCTTCTGCAATTTAGAGGATATGCTTCTTAAGAGTTTTTATGTTACCTTCTTTATTTGCTAATTTCTAAACGTTACTTTTTCCAATGGCTACCTTCTGTCATAGTATTTTCAAGCTCTACTTCTTTGTAGAGTTGTAGCTCCTGCGATATATTATTTAACTGATTAGTGTGGATGTTCTTTTAACATGGATGTCCAACTTTCTGTTATGGGGTCTACCCGGCAGCTGACTGGTTGACGGCATGGCGATGCGAGCTAATTTGTTGGTGTCCATTCTGTTTACATGTTGGTACCAGTATCATCTTTGCCATCCCCATTAGATGATCTCTTCTTTTTCGCACATTTCTCTTATGTATGCATTTCTCTCATGGCCTTTCAGTGGTTTTCCTAGTATAGTGTTTAGCGTGTTCGTTTCAGTTATTTTCAATGCTTGTTTCGTTGTTCGTGTGACTGTTCTCGTTTTTATACCGTACGTCATTATTAGTCTTGCACAGGCTATATATATATATATATATATATATATATATATATATATATATATAATTGCTGATATTCCTGCAGTCTTGTTGTTGTATTGGACGGTGATAGCTGGATTTCTGGATCCTAAGGTATTTCAATTGTTACACCTGTTATCTAGATTGCATCTTATTGGATTCTTTAAGAATGTCATGCTTTTTGTCTTATTTAAAGAGATGTTTATATTGTATTTAGCTGTAAAGTGAAATTTGTATGTTAGGCATTTGACAGAGACTACTGTTTCAGGAATTAGGGTCGCATCATCCGCGTATTAGATGCTCTGTTGGTTTCCCATTCCGTATCCCATTTTCAGTGATTTCACTTCTGTAATTATATTGTCCATTACGAGATTAAACAATAATTAGCCCCATATCGTTTAATCGCCCTCTGGCGTTGGATTTTCCTTAGTTGTCTCATTATTGATCATGATATTTATTCTGCTATTGTAGTTAAGCTCTTGTTTCCTTTAATTACCTTGGATACATGCTCGGTATTCTATATTCTGATATCGCTTTTTATGGTGTTTCAAATGCCTCTGTTTAACTGTTTAACCACGACGTATTTTGTCGTAGATTTATCTACCGTTCCTATTCTTTCTACCATGAGTAATTTTAGTGCCTGCATGAACTTTTCTGCATTTCTGTTATTGATACTGCACTGGTTTGCGGTTTCATTAATTGCGTCATTTATTCGAGCATTCTAATCATCTATATTATTCTTTTCGTCTACCAATTTCTCTATGTTTTCTAGTTTTGATGTGATCAGTGCGTTGTAGGCTCCTGTATCTTGAACAGGGGAATAGTCTTCGTGCTGATAGGTATAAAGACTTTATTATCAATATTTTTCATCGTAGTTTTCAATGTTATATCCCCAGGTACATTATGGCACAACAGATATAATAGACATAATTTTTAAACAAGTGTAATTCGTTTCAAAAGTCTATTTTCCCAATACTTGTTCAATACAAGTTGTCAATCAATCTACTGTTAAAAATGTGTATGCTCCAGCTGAGGGCTTACAAGATTTGTCATAGGAATTATTAATATCCGATCCGATTGGGAATACAAAAAATGTATGAAGATTTATTCCGGAAATATCTGGAGCGCACGGTCGTTGCGGAGCGCCGATGATCTGTCAAAGCCGTTTTATTTATTCCGATGCAGGAGAAAAATCGGATCCCCCGTAGAGCCGCCTGCGGTATCGGAAAACCACCAGAAGCGATTATGGAAACCAACAAAAATCGAATACCAGCCGTGTTAAGATGAACACGTGTTTTGTTCAGGGAATATTGTATACGTGTTGGATGAACATTATAATATCCTGTGCCTTTACAAACTGTCACGGTTGTGCGAATGTTGTAGTATATATTTCGTAATATTTACATTTCATGAGAATATTGAAACGAAATATAATTCAATTTGTTGGCGGATTTATATATACCTTATATTTAGTTAACCCCTCCTGGTACCTGTGAACAGGCAAACTACGGGTACACAGGTTGAACATATCGCTCCGTTGATAGAAAAGTGACACAACTAGAAATCATCTATTTTAATGTATAACTATTTTAAAAGTGTACTTAATAGTGATGTATATATATAATAATATAATACATGTTTTACAATACACTCAAAACACGAATAAACAGAATAAATCAAGCAGAATTCTGTCACAAACCATTATTAAAACTTGTTGTTCTGCCAGTATAGGAAATTGATTTTAACATAAATAAAAATTCTCATCTGTGAAGTTTATAACATATAAATAGTTGACTTGAAACTGCCAGGTTATGCTATTTCTGCTCATGACATATACTTTAAAATGTAAATTTAAGTGTTAAAATATAAGAACAATAAATAAATGTAATATTGAATGAACTAGAGTTTTTCAATAGTCCCACATTTTTCAATTATCAAACGTCTAATAATCCATAGATCATAGATTTTATTCGATGGTTTCCTGATATTTTATTTTATTTAAATGAATAGTATTTGAGAATTTTGGAGAATTTTCAGCCTTTTTTTGTCTGAAAACCTTAAAAAACGATCTTGGTTATTACTTGATATCTCAGCAAATTATACTACTAACCTGCTATTTTTCCATTATTATCTTAAAATAGATTAATCAAAATATTCAAAACTGTATGACACATAATTAATTTCTCACAAGAATATAGTGAAAATTAGTTATAACTGAAAAAATTCTAAAATAAGATCTTAGTTTTCAGTTGTTATTTGAAAAAATACAGTTATGATCTAACCATTTCTACTATTATCTGAAATTAGATTTAAAAGGCTACGTAAAGACATATTACATTTGCCCTTATCTATTATGAACTACTGACTACTATCGTTGATTGAAGTATTGTAATGAATACTACAAGCAACACTACCATGCAGAGATACACATTGCTCAAACTGCAACAAACTGACTACTATCGTTGATTGAAGTATTGTAATAAATACTACAACCAACACTACCATGCAGAGATACACATTGCTCAAAAAAACCTAAACATTTTATATTGTATTCTACTCAAGTGACTGTAAGTTTTTTTTTTAAATTAGTCAACTTTTTTTTAATCCTGAAAGACTTGAAATATCATTTTCAATTAACTCTCAAATCTCACAAAATATACTACAGACCCAAATATAAATTAGATTATCATTGATTTAGGTTAAGTTGGGAATTCAGCAAATTAAACTAATCGTCAATTAGTTCCCCTAAGACTTATTTAACATTATTATACATTGTTATTAAACTGTATCCAAAATAGTATTATTCTTTTCGGAAACTAGTTTAATAGTTTACTGAAGAACGGTGAATATTTGTATTCATATTAATTCAAAAATTGGTTGAAATCTGCATTTCACAATTTGGCATAACCATTCAATCAAATCAAATTATCCAAAAGCACATTGTGCTCAAATTTTAAAAAATCCCCTCCTTCAACGTTTCCCATTCTTTTCCCACGCCTTCCAATCCTATCTTAAACTTTCCTCGCCTAAGCTGCTTGCATGCCCTCATATTAGTTGTTTTGTTGCCTCCATTACATAGTACATACATGGTGTATGATTGCCCCATGTATGGCAAGAGCGAGGTGTGCGCGTCTTCCCTGCTCCAGCCTCCACTGCATATGTAGCTCAGGGAGTTCCCTTGCACTTGCCAATCCACATAATCAGGTTTCTCAGTCAATCTCCTTTGCATTCCTAGCCACTGAAAATCCCTCATTCTCTCCCTGATTTCAGTTCCTATTCCTCGGAGCTTTCCCTCCACCATACTCCATCTGCTGTCTGTCCTACTTTACATTTCATCCATACCTCCCGCATCAGTGTCTCTTCCCCCAACTCCTGCAATCTGTTCTCAAACTTCACCAAGCGTCCACACAACTCCCATCACATGCGACTAGTTTAATGCAGGAGCACAGTCATAGACGTGGATCCATCGAGTCCTAGCAGATTCTTCAGAAACCGGCCTTGTTCGGTTTCGACTATATCCCAATTTGACAATACCCACGCATCTAGTCCATATAACAATATTGGCTTCAGACACGGATACCAGATGTTACACGTTTTTACTAGATTACCATCCCACCACCTCTCCCAATTTCTCTTAGCCACCCTCCACGCTATTCTCGGTTTTGCTTGCACCCACTCCCAATTCTTCCTAAAGTTACGTCTGCAGTCGAACCAAGCAAGTCACTCTTCCCTTCCAATTCAACTCTTCGCTTTGTCCATCTTGCTTTTATTTCTAAACAATAACCATTTTGTTTTTTCCACATTCACTACAAATCAACTTTTAATAAGGTACCTATCCCTACTTTTCCTTGATTCTTCCTACTACAATTCTTCCCGCTTGCCCTCTCCTTAATATATCATCCAACACACATGGGCACCGGGCAGACAGGAAAGGGCTTAGTTATCTGGCCGCCTTACTTATTCCTTACCAACGCAGCCCCGCCAACCTTTGCAATCGGCCCATGGTCCGACCCGCCCTCGTTTTTCATTCTGAAATGTTTTGGTTAGTTGGCTGGAGGGTAGCATAGCTACAGACACTTAGGCCTCAAAATGGGCCCATTGTGAAACCTCCCTTTAAGGTTACTCACTAGTCCCACCAGGAAATTCTACGTGCGAGCTGCAAAACTCTGGCAGGTGATCAGAAATGTACTAGCTCATCCAACCTGGCCACAGCACGATTTCCACATCCATACAGAGCAACCCACCCCGTCTTTCTCACCCATTGCATCCACTCTCTTCCTTCTTGATTTATACACTTGTGCTAAGATCGTTCCACTATCGACTGTCCGCCCTCGCCGATTCCTTCTCCCAACTCCCCTACATTACATTGAGATCCCCCCCCCCCCACCTGATGATTCATTTCTCTCCATCCATCCCCAACTCGTTCAGCGCCTCTCTTAGCTCATTTAGCTCCTTTAGGATTAGATTGCTGTATACTCTACCCACTGCATAGTTCTTCTACCCACCTTTATTTCCCTACTACTAACCCCGTAGTTTCCTTCAATGATTCTCTATTGCATCATCTCACTATGATTCTCACTTATCACAATTCTTCATTTATCCCTCCCCGTCCTCGCTTCTTTTTTGCTTCGGGCATACTGCTTTTCACTAGCCCCCAACTCCACTATCGTCACCACCACCAAGTCTCCAGCAAACCCACCCCCCCCATGTCCTTCATGTCTGTTCACTCGTCCAGCTCTTTTCTCCACTTCCCCCTAACATTGTTTTTAACACAATCCAGCTATTTTCAAATTACCAACTGACATGTTTATACAAAATTACAAACCGATCGTGAGGACAAAATTTTTGAGTACAAACACATATTACATCGCTTTTTATCTCTTTAAATAGGGGCTACAGGTTTCTGAAAAATTCTGAAAATATTGTTGTTAACCGAAATTTCAACTTTTTTCAATTGAATTTTATCACATAGAAATGGATATAATTTGAGAATTTCTGCAATTTTTTTAGCTGGCTTTATTTAAAGTCTACACAATATTTTCATTGTTATCTAAAAATATGATAGACAGGCTATCTAAAATTGTATCACATATGGTAGATTCTCATAGGGAACCAGTTTTAAAGCATTTATAGAATAAGAGAAAAAATTAAATAATTATGTAATTATTACATTCGCTTTAATATCTTATGCAATAAAAGTTGCAATATCCTGAAAATGTTGATTTTGACCGAAATTGGCCAGTTCCTTTTTCAATCGATATAATATTCGTATATTCTATTTAATGTATATAAAAATAAAAACAAATAAATTAATTATACCAGATTTTAAATTGATTTATAATTATAAAATTGTAATGTGTATCCTTACACATCATTTCAAGTAATTCTTCATCTCCTGATAATGAATAATCAGATGAACTTGTACCCACTGCCATGGGAAGAATACTACACACAAAATAGTAATATTATTACTTCGCGCGAAACCTCAAGAGGTATTACTAGCAATCTTCTAGAACTTCAATAAACAGGAAATGCCTAATCTCGCATTCGCGTAAATCCCCATTTAACCCCAAAAATAAGTAAACGTTCCATAAATGCATCAATAGCTATTGAACCCATAAGTATTCGATGTAAAAGCAACAATAAATACATTATCTAGTTAAATTAGTTCCTTTAGATTATCTCTATTGGAAACATTGAATAATTAAACCAAAGGTGTTATGAAAGATCCAATCACAAGCGCTATTCAATGGGTTAGACATTGGTTTTGTTTAAACCGTAATGTCACCACTATATTTCACTATATTAAATATTATACTATATTACTACTATATACTATATTAAAAACTGATTTCCAATGCTTTTCCTTGTTCGGTTATTTATATGTTCTTTTTGTCCTACGAAAATGCATTTATAAATGTGCTTTTAATTAAAACTCCTGCGTTTCGGTAATTGAATTACTCCTTTTCGTCGATTCAATTCATTATTTTTTGCCTGGCATGCAGCGTTTCCGTATTGAAACTCAATTTCCCAGAGGGCCGGGCAGCGAGAGCACAGAACATCGCGTTCGAAATGGAAACCGATCTTAATAAATTCAATTTACGGAAGACACTTTTGTAGAACAAAAAGGGGAAATACTGCTAGAGATATATTATTTATGTAATAATAAAAGACGTCACATAACGAAAATCATCTACCCAAATCACCCGGATCAAATTTGTATCAAAATTGTGATTGCAAAGCAAGTAATTCATTTTGGATTATACAAAATATATGAAGATAGTATTATAATATCATTACGAGTTCATACAGTTTTTTTTATTAACAATACCTTTAAAAATTTTCATCATTCAACAACTAAATTTTATGGTAGAAATATTCCAGGCTATTACACTGTATACGAAGTGCAGAGGATGAGTGTGTATTACAAGCACTCTCTTTTACGCATCCTTAACAATTAAAGAGGGGTAAATATTACGCCAACGTTACTGTTTAATTATGGATCAAACAAATACATCTTACATTTTTATGGTTGAAACGTCTACTATTTGGTAATTAATGTTCAATTAAGTAATGAATCAAATTATTATGATACATTGTTGTTTGATTAATCTCCGTTACGTTTAGATTTGTGATCTTAACCCTTATTTAGTGATAACAACGCTATACATAAATATATATATATATATATATATATATATATATATATATATATATATATATATATATATATATATATATATATATATATATAGCTAAAAATTCACACTGTGGTGGGACTGGAACCCACGTCTCCGGGGATATCGGACCGTAGCGATCAATATACCTGTACATTTGGATTTTTAATCTTCATTAACATTAGCGATATATATTTTTAATCCGAAATTTATAATACTTCAAATTACCTTATATTACGGTAATAAATTTGTTGACAAACATAATCAAAGGTTTTTTTAAACCTATTTGAGAGAATTTTAGAAGTATTTTAAATGCAGGAGCTTAAAAATTACCGTCTAGTTTGAAATACATGAATGGTTTAATGGCGGTTTGCATTTATTAATTAAGGCTACTTCATTGCGAACCGGTAATCAACCCTCTTAAGCACGTAGGATTAAGACCTCAATAAATCAAATGCGTAAAAGGAAAGTTATCGCTAATAAAATTGTATTTATTAATAATATTAAGACACTTGTAGTTATGACATATATACTTTTCACCTCCAATTAAACATTTCTTAAACAATATCGTTAATTAAAACTCGTGTATTTTTGATGACTATTTGTATTTTAGTGACAATAAAAATATAACAAGAATTAATAAATTAAAAACAATTTAAATTATAGTTAGGTGACTATACATTCTTTATTTAAGAGGACAGTTCTTTATTTAAAGCATGAACTGACGCTGAAACGTATGAAGGTTAATGTTATTTTAATTATTATTATGTGTACTAATTAATATTATTTCAAATTTTAATGTACGCATTTTGATATGCTACTATTTTCGTACTAAATGATATAATCTTCAATTTTCTAGGGTATTTTATTTTTATTTTCTTCGATATGTCCTTTATTTTCCCAAACAAAAATATGGTGATCGTCTGGATAGTTCTGGATAGTTGGCTGGAGGGTAGTATAGCTACAGACACTTAGGCCTCAAATAGGGCCCATTGTGAAACCTCCCTTTAAGGCTGCTCACTCGTCCCACCAGTCAATTTTGCGTGCAAGCTGCAAAACTTTGGCGAGTGAGGAGCTGCCAATGCTGACCAGTACTCCCCTAGTATTAGATGCCTAGTGTTTACTAGAGCTGGGCAGAGGCATATTACATGCTCTGCTGTTTCTAGTTCTTTATTGCATCCTCTACATAACGGGCTGTTCACCAGACCCGTCCGGTGTAGGTGTTTGTTTAGCCGGCAGTGGCCAGTTAGGATGTTTGTCAATAATTTCAGATTAGTTCTAGATAAGTTAAGGCGGGCCGTGGCTGCAATTTTACAAGGTTGCCTAATTGCTGCCTTTGGTGACCGTAGTTATAGTAAAAGTTACTGTATTTGTTACTATTCTATACCTATCTATCGACCTTCGGGACCTTCTGTCGTGTATATGTGTTATATGAATGTTAAGACTTGCTACTTCGGAAAATAGTCCCCGAGTGTCGATAATTGTATCCCAACCACAAATGGTATCGACTACGCTCATAAAGAGTGGGTAGTAACCACTCCACTACATCGGCGTGTATAAGATATTGTAAAATAATCAATAATTAATTTAATAATTAATTTTTCTATTTATTGATTGCATTCTCATGTAATGTATGGATGAAATAATCATACAGTTTCTTTTAAATTTAGCGGAAATGCTCATCTTTAGAACATTCCTGTCTAACCTCTATCATTCATCAAAAGGTCGGTGGTTAAATTTTAAAAAACGTCCGTCCTATATTGTTTCTGGATTATCATATATTCGCCAACATTCACATCCTACTATTTTCCTCATACCTTAATATTCAATGTATATCGATGAATGTGAGTTCAATAAGAAATTGAAATTGTTACACTGAAATTTAGGCATCAAAATTCATATGAAGCTATTAATTTGCTGCACATGTATTCTATCGATTTAGTAACGGCGATATAATGATAGGAAATTGCATATATCCGGCTCGCTTGCAGAAAATATATGCCACCGTATGTAGGAGCATACCTGAAAAACGGGGTGCAATTGGGACCGGAAATTCCGACTAACGAAAAGTTTCCAACGGCAGTTTTCCTTGCAGTTAAGTAAATCATAATGGGCCTTTTCCGTGTAATTCACATTCTTTTACATTGTGAAAATCAGCGCCGGGGAATTTAATAAAAGTGCAAAATAGTAAGTTTTATTCCAGATTGTAACGAACGCTGGGTTGGTTTAATTTGTCAAATAACTTTCAATGGCTTTAAAGTTTACAGGGGAATTTTAAAGATATTAGGGACGAGTCTTGCTCTCTACCCCATCTAACAACCTCTTCCAGTCACTATTTTAATCAACTTTCATTTCTACTTGATTTGTTGTTAGTTTGGAAAGAAATATTGTCTAAACAACAATTATTATATTTCTGTATAGAAGCAATCTTTATTATTATTTCTACCGTATATAATTACGTTCTCGAATTCTTAATATAATTTATAGAATCATTATTTTTGTCCTTTACAATGAACTTATATAAAATATTAATTCATATTAATGAGCTCTTTATATTCATATAATCCAATTGAAAATGACCCTTTGTTTTGCTAATTACATTTTGTTTGATAATTTCTCTTTGCTTTTATTGTTGCTCTGGACTTAAATACACAAATTCGCACATTAATTGATATAAAAGGAATTACTTGACAGGGCAGATTATAATTCGTTATTATTATTTAATTACTTAAGTAAGTAATCCCCGCATTTATTATTAAAAATCAATCAATAATGGATATTTTTTAAACTAGCTTTTTATTCATTCGAATATGAATATGTTGAATACGAATATGAATATGAATATGAATATGAATATGAATATGAATATGAATATGAATATGAATATGAATATGAATATGAATATGAATATGAATATGAATATGAATATGAATATGAATATGAATATGAATATGAATATGAATATGAATATGAATATGAATATGAATATGAATATGAATATGAATATGAATATGAATATGAATATGAATATGAATATGAATATGAATATGAATATGAATATGAATATGAATATGAATATGAATATGAATATGAATATGAATATGAATATGAATATGAATATGAATATGAATATGAATATGAATATGAATATGAATATGAATATGAATATGAATATGAATATGAATATGAATATGAATATGAATATGAATATGAATATGAATATGAATATGAATATGAATATGAATATGAATATGAATATGAATATGAATATGAATATGAATATGAATATGAATATGAATATGAATATGAATATGAATATGAATATGAATATGAATATGAATATGAATATGAATATGAATATGAATATGAATATGAATATGAATATGAATATGAATATGAATATGAATATGAATATGAATATGAATATGAATATGAATATGAATATGAATATGAATATGAATATGAATATGAATATGAATATGAATATGAATATGAATATGAACATATGAAAAATGTAGAAATGATGTGCACTGTCACAGCTATGTATCGCTGATTTTTATTATTTTGATCACTTCACAAATTTGGTTTTTACGAAAATAAAAGAAATGATATTCTTTATATCGTAACTTGGCAATAATCAAACTAATTATAAATATTAGAGTATACACAAATATATGTATTTTGAATCACGTATATTTGATTATCTTGTTAGCACAGAGGCAACCATAATAAACTATATAGCAAGACATCAATATTCTGTTATATAAATAAATTAGCTCAACATTTAGTAAGTATACATTCATATTAAAAGCTATAGGAAGCTCAATATTGTTTTTTTTTTTATCACGCAATACAGTTTTTATCGTGACTTCCATTGAGTTTAGTAAGGGGTCGGGGGTGCGATAAAAACGGCGCGCACGTTTGACCGCTATATTTAGTCCGATGCTAAAAATAAAAGCATGACCTTTTTTTAACGAATTATTAATTGGTATGTCGATAAAGAGCGCGCTGCCCGTAACAGTAATGTTTTAATTTGCGAGTTTGAAAAAGTGTCTCCCTCAGCATAAACAATGCGAATTGTGTATTGTAAAAAATCTGATTAAAAAAAAACGCTGTAGGCAATAATTAACAGCTTTATACGCAAACAAATTTTGCAGGGATTTATATATATGAAGAATAACATGTGTATTACATATTTTATTAATACCTCTGCAAAGTTTATGTATTATAATTAGTTAGCATGTTTCACATGTATACTAAAATTATTTTAATAGTAATAATAATGTCATTACATTATTATAGTAATAATAATAAAAAATCATATTGGTACTATTTAATATTTAGTACTTATGCAAGTCACTTACACACGATTATTATTATTTATTTATTTATACAATTATAATTCCTCAGATGTAATACTAACATGTTTAAAGAGGTACATATTAATGATGTATAATTATACATTAGCGCATTTTCTTCTCAGTAGATACTGTGTAGAGGAACATTTATAGAATCTGAAAAAAAAACGAGTATAAAAAAAGCGAACTTGTGATTGAAAATTCAAATTATTTGTACCTTAAAAAAACTGCCAATGTTTATAACCAATTATGTTTCTTTGGCCGCTTCCAATTAATAAAGAAAATGTGTAATTATTAGTGTATTTCTTTTTTTATTTTATAAAATCGAATTTTTCTATCCAGGTGCTGTAAAAACTGATTTCGCAAACAATGTTTCAGTAAAAGAACAGGGATGCGATTCTTGAAATAATTCGTGTCGAACGTATTCGTTTAACTGTGAAAGTCGCTTCACGAAATATGGACAATTCACGATTTGAGTTTGTGGTGAACGATGAAATTTTGATCCATTAGTGTTTTTGAGACTAGTAATCCTATCCTAAACTTCCTCATTTTACGATTGTCCATATTATGCCTAGCAACAGTAACGTATTCGTTTACGTTCGTAACGAATGGTTTCAAGAATCGCACCCCAGGTATATATACACACACACACACATCTATATATATATATATAATTTTTTAACATTAAAAAATGTATAATACATTGTAGGTGTAACATTTTTGTTTTATTATCATTTACTAAATATTTAGGAGAAATGATTTTGAAAACCAATTTTTCAAGGATTTGTGCACCTGCTCCTACAATGTACTAGAAACTAAACGCGCGCATTCACCCTGTGTATATAGTCATAATTATAAAAATCACTTCACTCATTTTGCCGTCTCCGCAGGTTGGCATTCAACTTTTGATACAGCGGCTCTAAATAGTTAGGTTGATGTTGTTCTGAATCATTCTCGGATGTTTGGTTGATTATAGTGACAGAAATTGATGGAAATAGATCAAGCGGGCGATGAAGTAAATCCTGCGGTGCGATTCCTTAGAATACACGTTTACAACGTATTCCTTTAACTGTCAAAGTCGCTCCGCAAAATATGGACAATTCACGATTTGAGTTCATTTAATTATGGAACTTTGGTTTAGAACTCACTGAACTCATTGCGCTGAAGAGCAGCAGTCCGATGAACCTAACCACTGCGTTACGCGGCCCCCGCCTATTGCTATCAATTATGTTCTTTCCTATGCTTAGGGCTGGGATGTTAATGATGGATGACTTACTCAGTTGTTAGATATACGGTTGACTTCTTGGGGTATTGTTTGAATGTCAATCATACTAATGGCTATTAGCAGTGTTATTATTTTATTATTATGCCTCAACCCCTCCCCAGGAGCTGGCAGGAGTGGGGGCAATTCCTTGCCCCGATAGTGAGAAATCACTCCCAAAGGCGGATGAACCGACAAACTGGTCAACGGCGTGGAAATGCGTAAAGAAACGGGAAACTACCGCATTAAAGGTCTCTAAGACATACCTAGTACAATCATCATTATGACGAACAAAACCAAAAACGGCACCGAGTATCGGCGTCCCTTAAATGGGGCAGGGGTGCAAAGAATCTCCGAGTCCAAAATAAAGAAGAACAGTACACTACAGTAGGTAAACACAACGAAAAAGACCAAATCAATAGGAATAGGCACTTGGAATATGCGGAGTGCATATGAAGATGGAAAGATCTACAACATTATACAAGAAACGAATAGGATAAAGGTGGAAATCATGGGCATAAGTGAGATGCGTTGGAAGGGCTTGGGGTCTAGCACAGTACTTGATCACTTCATATACTACGCTGGTAACGACGACAAACAACATCGAAATGGGGTAGCCATCATAGTAATCCGAGAAGTCAAAGCTCAGTAAAAATATAATATTCCAATCAGATAGATTCATAATGGTTCCACTGGTAGCAAAGCCATTTAACATAAACATCATAGAAGTCTACTTTCCAACTACAGACAATGACGAAACAGAGGTAGAAGAACTATATGAGCAGATAGAACATGCCCTAAAATCAACCAAGAAAAACAAAGTTACACTGGTAATGGGAGATCTCAATGCTAAGGCTGGGCAAGAAAAGGAAGACAAGATAGTCGGATCTTATGGACTTGGGTCACGGAACGATAGAGGAGATAGATTCGTCCAATTCTGTAGAGAAAAAGAACTTGTTATAACAAATACGTTTTATGAACTTCTATATACTTGGACATCACCAGCAAAAAAAGTAGTTAGAAACCAAATCGATTACATAACTATAAATAAGAGATTTCGAAACAGCATAAAATCTCCAAAACCATATCCGGGAGCAGATGCAAACTCTGATCACAATCCTCTTGTGGCATCATTAAAGACGAGACTTAAAATATATAAATAAGATAACAGCAAGCATCAGACCTTATATAAGAAAGGTGAAAATAGACGTTAATCTCATTACAGTTATAACCAACTCGGTAACCAAAACCTTCGAAACAATAAACACAGGAGATCTCAGTGTAGGGCAGCAACGGGAAAACATCATAAACGTACTTTGTGATATAATTAAAGAATACGTACAACAAAAAAAACATAAACAATGGATGACAAACGACATTTTAAAAATGATGAGTGACAGAAGGATGATTAAAGGAAAGGGCCAAGAAAAATACAAAGAACTAAATAAACAAATACGGAAAAAAATCAGGAATGCTAAGTAAGAACTCATGAGAGCGGAATAGAAATAGAAGAAACATTACACTTAATATGCATCGTAAGATAAAAGAGGCCGCGGGCACTGGAAGGAAAAGACTGCAGTAAAGACTTGTGGATGAAAGTGGAAATGAAATCACAGACATCAAAAAGAACAAAATATCGATGTGGAAAGACTATGTGCACAAGCTTTTTGAAGATGAGGGACCGGAAAACCATGGGATGAAGTACGCTTATACTGGATCGCAAATAACAAAGGAGGAGGTTAGAAACGCGATAAACACAGCAAAAAATTGCAAAAAATGGCAAAGCGGTAGGCCCAGATAAAATCCCGACAGAAATATTCAAGCTTTTTCATGAAAAAGTCATAAACACGCTTACACAACTATATAATTAAGTATATGATACGGGGAAGATAGAAGCATTCTTTGCGCTCATGTATTAGTCCAGAGATGCAGATATGTTAACTGCGATGTACATTTGTGCTTTATAGATTTCAACAAAGCGTCCGATCAAGTAAAACACGAAGAATTGCTTAAAATACTCAAGACCACCGGAGCCGACGACAAAAACATTTGCATAATAGCAAATCTCTACTGGCAACAGATGGCAGATGTACCAGTGGGAAACCAAAAGACGGGAAGTATCCAAATCCGCAGAGGTATGAGATTGGGTTGTGGACTTTCGCCAACCTTGTTTAACATATACTCGTAAGAAATATTTACGGAGGCGCTGGATGGTGTGGAGGAAGGAATATCGCTCAACGCCGAGATAATTAACAACTTAAGATATGCGGACGATTCTGTCATATTGGCGAGTACAGCGCAAGGACTTCAGCTGATGATGCATAAGATCAAATTAGTCAGCGAGAAGTACGGAATCGATCTCAATCTCAAGAAGACGAAATATATCCTTGTCAGTAAAGATAATCCATCACAGCAGACGATACTTCTTAACAACAAGATCATTGACCAAGTGGACAAATACACATATCTAGGCACATGCGTGAATAAACTCTGGGATCACTCCGCAGAAATCGAATGCAGAATAAAAAGACCGAGAGCGACATTTATTCAGATGAGAAAAGTTTTCAAAGGCCTTTACTTGAGCCTGCAACTTAATATCAGAATGTTGCTCTGCCATGTTTTCTCAACACTAATGTACGGCGTCGAATCCTGGACTTTATCAAAAAATACAGAAAAATCTGGCCTTCGAATTAAGGGCATATCGTCGTATCCTAAATATCTCACGGAAGGAGCACATTAGTAACGAGGAGGTTCTGCAGAGTATGGGCAAGGAACGGGAAGTATTGACCGCTGTGAAGGTTGGGAATTTGGAATACCTCGGGCACGTGCCCATGAGACATAATGATAGGTACAGAATACTCCAACTGATTCTGGAAGGAAAGGTCCTGGGAATAAGAGGCCCAGGAAGACGACGAATTTCCTGACTAAAAAGTCTAAGCCAGTGGTTTGGCATGACATCCCTGCAACTCTTTCGCATTGCAGTAGACAAGATGCAGATCGTGATGATCGCTAATATCCGGAACGGATGAAGCACGCTAAGAAGAAGAACCTCTCCCCTCCAACGCATGTTTAAACATTTCTTCGGGGTACATGTTCAATAACAAAAAACATTAAAGATTCTTTAGTAAGCGGATGTCGTTTGGATCGAGCCCTTATTGTTCGTTGATTAGTATGTCGTGGTCTATCGTCTTTTTGTAGTAAATAAAGCACAGATCTACGTTCATATCTAGATAGCCTAGGGTCAAGACACTCTTTCCAAAAGAGCTTGTCTGGCGCTATTCTTGTTGCGGAAACCAAACTGAGTTTAACTAATATCGACATTTAGTTTTTTGAATATAGTCAACAAACTAATTGTATTAATATCTGCGCATTCTTTGGCAGTACCTTTCTTTGGTAATAATATGAAGGCTGACTTCAGGCATTCATTTGGTATATCTCCACTGGTATAGATGTTATTTAATTTCTACTACCAGATGTATATTGTCATCCTCAATCAGTTTGAGAATCAGGGATTTCATTTGCCTACTGCTTTTTATTCTATCGAGTTCTTGATAGCATGCCTTACTACCACGGCCAATATTGGTGTTCCTTGTGTGGTCGGTTCTTCTTCTCCCCTCGATTCGGATCTAATATCATTAAACAATTCCTTTATGTAATCTTACCATCTTTTGATTGTTTTGGAAAAATCTAATATATTATTTCCATTATTATCTTTAATTATTCCCTTAATATTTTTCATTATCTCCTGACTTTTTACAATCTACCCGTTTGAGTATTCAGTAAGTTAGTAGTCACATGGAAGAGGTAGCCCAACGTTTCCTTGTCCCGATGCCAGTTATTTATTTGACTTTCTTATGCAAGTGAAACTGTAATATTTCTTATTCAGGTCTTCAATCTGGTGCTTTGTTGTTTTTCTGTTGTCTCAGTGCTAGTTTTAACTATTACTTATGTAGGATATACCTGATTCGGTATAGTGTAGGGTGTCTGTTGCTCTTGTATCCCTTGTTGCAGGGGGTCTTGCTAATGCTACTTGTGATGCTGGTGATATTGAGGAGGTAGCCGTAGAACTATTCTACTTAACGGTTGCTATTTGGTTTCTTTGCATATGAGTTCGAAATAATGCCCCTTGGCTTCTATGATTTTACTTCGTATCAGTTTCTCGGTATTCTTTTCCTTTGTTTTTGTCTTCTATTTTCCATTAGATGAAGAATTTGTTCTGATATCCATACGTGCTTGTGACTTTGGTTGGTGTACTGCACCATATCTTCATCAGTGACTCATTTATATTTAATAATTTATTTTAGCTTAACGTTCATTTGAGATCTTTCCAAGTAACGATTTGTCTTAGATTTGCGTTGATGCCTTTCCTAACTTTCTCTCTTGTATCGTCTTCTCTAACAAAACACCCTTTGTTAATTACTTAGCAGTTTTATTTTAACCCATTTTAGTGTAGTTTTCAAACATCTGCACTAGGGTAGGGTTTGACCGAGAGAATCGAATTTCTTTATCTTTGGTTGATTAGAATTGGGTTTCGTATAATCGTATAACATACTAACTTGTGTGTGCTGCTGCTGATGTCCAGGTATATAATTTGTTTAGGTAGTTTGAACCAAGAGTTAGTAATCGCCATTTTTCAGCAGGTAGTATTCAACCAGTCTCTCTTCTAGAGCACATGTCTTACTAACATGCTCTTCGCATGCTTTCGCATTCATCATCATCATCATCATCATCATTATCATCATCATCATCAAAATCATCATCATCATCATCATCAGCCAGTTTCCACTGCTAGATTTAAGCCTCCCCAAATGCTTTACATTGCCAATTCCTGTGTGGCGTTTAAAGTCGCCGGTCCATCTCGTCCTGTACGTGTATCACTCCAAGACTTTTATTCCATATCCTTTCCGAGCAAAGTTAGAACTGGGAGAACGTATTGGTATTCTAACTGCTGCCCACCCTAGCCCAATCATTTCTTTGGCAAAATTTCAACCGTATTGGATGGTCTGGCCAAGATAAACGTATTCTTCCACTGTATACGATCGTATTGTCAATTGTGATTAGTCTTTGTGGAAATTCGCCATTTTCTTGGTTTTATCCATATTCATCTTTATAGCAATCTGTTGGGAAGCGAGGTTAAGTTCAGCATTTCCTCCAATTTTCCGAGCGTCTCTGCTATCATGACTATATCATAAGCGAAGAGCAGGTGTAAAATGTATTCCCCATAGAAATTTAGGTTCAATTAATCCCAAGATAGTCTTAGAGGGCATTCGTAAAAAGTTAAAAGATCTCCCTACCGAAATCTCTTTTAAAGCATTATGGATCTTATCCTGTATTTGGGCAGTCACTGTCATTGTTGATTTTGAGTATCTATGGGTAATTTACTTTACATCTTTGCAGATATTGTAGGACAACCCAGGTTTCGATGGAGTCGATCGCTTTCTCGTAGTCGATGAAGGCCAGGCAAATAGGGTTGTTATACTCTTCCGTTGTTTGTCTCATTTCACGTTTTATACGGATATGGTAGACGCTACTGAAGCCCTTTCTAAAGGCTGTCTGTTCGGGTGTTTGGAACTGGTCTAACTTTTACGTGAATATGTTTGTAAGGATTCTGGAAAACAACTTGTAGATTTGGCTTAGTAGCGAGATAGGTATGTATACAGTTTTGTTTACCTTCATAAAAAAGTTGATAATTACGGTGCTGGCATTGTGCCGTTGTGGATAACTGAGTTGAATAGTTTTTGCATATCTTTTATAATTGGGTTTCCAGCAGATTTTAGAAGCTCTGATCTAACGCCGTCCTTGCCTGATATTTTTTATTTTTCTGTTGTCTGAATGCTTGTTTTATCTCGTGTATACTTATGTAGGATATACCCAATTCAGTGTAGTGCCACTTTTTTATTCACGGGGGTTGCTGATGCTACTGGCGATTCTGATGATATTACGAGCAGTAGTACTTGCCGTAGAACTTTTTTAATTTACGGTTAGTATTTGGTTTCCAGTTTACTATTTCCCCAGTATCTATCTTCATTTATGTCAGCTGGCTTTGACCGATCGACATTGTTTTTTAACACTTTGGAGCCCTTGTTTTCTTCTATTGTCCTTTTAATGCAATCTGTATTAGAAAGACGTACATATTTCGTTATGGTCTTTTAAGATCAGCATTTTCTTCAGTTTTTCGGACTCTGCTAGAAGTTGAATTTTGTCCAATGTTCAGTAACGACGATTAACTGTTTTGAGGTCGTGTCGTTCTTTCATGAGTTCTAGTGTCTCTGCAGAAAGCTTCAATTGTTGCCTTATTAGTACATCTTTGAATATCTTCTCTGTGGCTTCTTGAATATTTTGTACTCTTCTCTCATCTGCTGTTGCCGTAGGTAAGAGTTCTACTGCAAATATTTCCGACCATCCCTGACTGCTGCGTGTAGATTTTGTTTCCAATTAATGTCTAGGATGTCTCTTACTTGCCTATGGTAGCGTCCTCCTTTAAATCCTTGCTGTACTGACATGTCTTTAAATATTGGTTTCTTATCGGTTATGATAAAGTCGATTTCATTCAAGGTTTTACCGTCCGCACTCCTGCAAGTCGTCCTTCTTTTTGGATTTTTCTTAAACAAAAGAGTTAGAGGTACTGCATTTGTAGATAGTTTACCATCTGTTCTCGGTAGTTTTTTCGTCCACAAATTGTGATCTATTCTTACTCCTATCTAGCGTTAAAGTCGCCCGTCACGACAATATACGTAGTCTGTACGGTTGTCTCGATGACTATAGACATCTTCGTATAGCGCTTTCACTTCATTATCGGGTTGTGCGGACGCATATATCTGTATAACGTGTAGTGAGTACTTTTTTGTTAATTAAAGTATCAGGTATACCACTCTTGGGGACATATTTCTGATTTCTATGATGTTGTTTGTCATGCATTTATTTAACAAGGAAACCCACGTAGCCCTGAGAAGTCTCGTGGCCTTGTTATAAGAAATTTCCGGACGACACAACTATGTTTGTATCGTTGAGTTTTTCATTAACTAAAGTCATTAACAGCTGCTCCACGATACTTCTAGTTTCTCCCACTAGAAGTATCGTGGAGATATGATAAGATATAAGATGGTTACCATACAACTACACATTCTCTGATGTCTATTTACAACTGACACGTCAAACAAAAGTTTCCAGAAAACATTAGATGTTTTAGTAGAATAATTAGGTCTTACGACTTGTCTACGACGATCACTATGATGTGTAATAGAATCTATGGAATATTTTCCATTATAATCCAACAACTTGCATAATAATAAATTGGTATTTGGTAGACCTAAAAAATCCATATAAAGCACACAATTTGAATTTGAATGTGCATTCTCCGTTTCCGGTCCATTGCATGTTTTTTCTTCTTTTATTGTGAGTACAGCCCCTGCCCCTGGGTTGTGTGCACTGAGGCCCTTCACGGACCTATTGTGCCTCAAACAACATCCATGATATGCTAGCCGGGTTAATTCCTTGTGGAAAAATTTCCGGCTCACCAACGTTCCGTACGCAATGCCTTCAGACCATCGCCTTAGACCACTGCGCCACAGACCGCTTCCCCATTGCATGTTACTAGCACCTACAATGTCTAGGTTCATTATTTGCATCTCTTCTATTACATTGTGCAGATTTCCAGGCAAAAATGCTTCTCGTGTTTCAAATTGGGTACACGGGCATTTTGTCACCCTCTGGCCATCTATGGCCTGGCGGGGACTAAGGGCCATTGATTTGTTGTTTCGTTCCATAATTATTTTAACTAGGGATATTACAATATTGAGTTAGTTTCCCGTTGCTTTTCTCATCGCATTATCATAACCGGTGTAACTGGTCCAGTGGTCGCATATGATATCCTGTTATGAACCCATTCTGAAAAACTACTATTTGACCGCCTTGATACAGTACTAGTGTCCTTTTGATACAGTCACCTAATTTGTGTCACATCAGATCCGCGGGTGCTTATTGGATATTCACACCTAATCCATATATCTACAGGAGCGTGTCCTTTCAGTGATAATGGCTAATAAGGAGCGCGTTATGTGGGATGAAGTACCCTTCCCTTGGTGTCATTCACAGGAGGTCTGCCCCTACTCAGTTCAGGACCTTTTTCATATGCATGCCGATCTTAGACAAGAATCACTAAGATAAAACTAAAACTAACTATACTTTTCTATACGGCGTTTAAATCTTCACAACTCATGAATTCTTCTTAATATATTTAGATATATCTTTCTCCTTGTCAGTGCTGTAGTAAATTCACTGATCTGGACAGCCTGATGTGAAGGAGTTGTTGGTGTTATTTTTGTTGTTGATGGCTGTATTTAGTTTAGTTTTATTTGATTCAACTCTTTTAATTTTTGTCTAAATATTTTAAAGTTAGTGTTGAATTTTATTTATTGCTGTAAAACGCATTTCAGATAGAGCATTTATTTGTATAGATGTGCAATGTAATTTATGTATAAAATTTAATGTAGACTTTTCTAAATGTGTAAATTATATGATTTCGTTAACAAATATGTAATGTTTATTTATTTATTATAATAGTCTATTACATTATTATTTAACATGTGAAATGTGTATTTTACATTTTTAATATATTTTACTTGGATTTGTTTTGCTTAAAATGTATTATATTATTTACAATTCATCTGAAATGTTTACTTATAATATAATTAGTTTAACAGCAAAGAAAGCACGCATCAGTTCCCGTTTATAACGACCTAAAGCCCCTAGGTATACAGATAAATCCTTTGTTTGTTTCCTCTTTGCTCGAATATCCTAGTTTCCGGGAAATTTTATTTATATCCGCAACCGCAATTATGATATGAACATTATTTCTTGGAATTCTAAATATTTCTGAAATATTTTTATAAGCTAGTATTAGTGTTACTTTGTCTAATGAAAATTCAAAGAATCCCTTTTCATGTTTTTATTTAAGATTATATTTTTAAGGAATAGTAAGAAAATATATTATTACATAGATATTATTAATTCCTGTCATAATTGTATTTTAAAATTGAGCGTGGCTTGAGGCAATGCAGATTTCGTAGACGAATCATCAGGATTAATGTAATATTATTCCAGTGGATATTTTCGTAGGATCAGGACCGGATCATAGCATAGACAAATGGGACAAATGTCTAGGACCCGGTTGTTTTGATGAACCCGGTCACAACTTTCACAGAAAAAATTGCAATTTTATTTATCCATATACTAAGCTAAATATTTTATAGAATTTTCAAGTAGCAATGGCTAAATTTGACATACACATACAATAACGCACGGCAGAAGGAAATGAAGGTATATTTACAAATTGTAACAAATTCAGTAATAGCTACTATTTGTGTCATCTATTACTTGTGTTAGTGGGGGGGGGGGGGGGGGGGGGTGACGTTTCAAGATAATGTCTAGGGCCCCAACTTATGTTAATCTGGTCCTGCTAGGGATTGTTGGATTATAGTAGCTTTCAAAGAAACGAGTCTATCTACAATTTAAGACAAGAGCAACAGGTCTTTATATAAATTACCACCTATTATAACAAATAAGTATAACGGTGATTTTATGTGCTGCAGTAGTAAATTGTAACACACATATAATATTTCTTGATATACCCGAGTTTTCGTAAGTCCAGATTTTCGAATATAAACATGCAATGAGATGAGACACTTGCCATTTCTTATAATCTCAACACAATTTCGCGTGTATCGTTTAGTTTTTCTAATTAATTAACTATTTATTTATAATTAATTAATTAACTAACTAAAGTTACTTGCTGTGCCACGATACTTCAAGAGAGAGAATAGGATTACTTCCATACAATAACACATTCTGGGATGGCTATTTAGAACTCACACGTCAAACAAAAGTTTCGAGAAGGTATTTAAGGTTTTGGTAGACTAATTAAGTCTTATAACTTTTGTTTTCGACTTTTACGAGGACCACTGTGATATGTCTAAAATAGAATCTATTCAATATTTGACTTTATATGTTCAACAACTTACATAATAATACATTTATTGGTACGCCTATAATATAAACACAAAATTTAAAATTTATGAATATATCATCCAGCTCAGTGGCCTAGTGACTTAATTTGCCGTCTTGTCTGAACATTGGTGAGTTAAGGTTTAAATCACCATTTTTTCACTGAAGTTAAAGGGAATACTGGATGATTGAACGATTGCCCTATAAATTAAAAATGTACCTTTAAATTTTGACTGAGCCAATTTTAGGGTTATTTCACCGATTCAAATCATAACAGCTAGGCAAATTTATGATGTGAGTTCGTTGAATGAAATTATGGAATTTCGGTATACTACCTTTATTATTGAGCGAACTCATGTCATCATTTATGCGTATTTTGTGGAGCGAATTTGGCAGTTAAACGAATACGTTCGAAATGGGTGGTTTCAAGAATTGCACCCCAGGGCCGAATTAGAACATAGTCAAATGAGACAAATGTCTTGCGACTAATAGCTATAAAATAGAAGCTTTTACTTACAGCACTGTTGTATAAGGAAGGTACGGTTTTCGCAAAAAAAAAACGAGTTGCTAATTTTAATTTTTGAAAATATTGAAAATATTTAATAATAGAAACCTGCTTATTGAGTCACTTTATTTTATGTTATGCATAGCATGCAATTCTCGCAGAAAATTATTAAATGGCGGTACGTTTACAAATTGTACGGGATTTTATTTTAATAAACCCAGCAGAGCAGCAGGATATTCGCCGATTGCTATTTCCGTAGGGAGTCATTTCCGATCATTGAATAATATAGTATTACTCGAGCTTTATGGATAATTCGCACTTCATACGCATGCTGGCGGAAATACATCCGTTTAATATTTTAACAAAAAGTTCCTAAGGCCACGGAACTTAGATGTTAGATGCATTAGATTGAAAGTTAAGATAAAATCAATATTTAATATATTGCCTAGTTTTATTTCGATAAGTTTTGCTAACAAATGTAACAAATTTGCATTATGTAGAACTTATAACACTAATGCCCGTATTCTTAAATGACATTTAAAAAATATAGCTTCATTAAATGCAATATGAACCGTTAAATTTGATAACTGATTGTAATATTATGTTACACCGATTAAATTTTTGTGAGAATTCTTACAAGAAAATTAAATGGCCTATTTTGAAACATAGCATTAACAGTTGTCAAAATTTGACTGTCTATTTTCATTTTTAGCAGGCATATGTCCTGGCATAATTATATTTTCTCTTAATATTTAGTAAATTCAGTTGATACGATTATACATGGTAATATAATGTTGATGTATATATTGAAACCTATGTTACATATCCGTATTTATTTAAATCTTTATCAAGTTTCTTATTGTTGCCTCTTAATATCCGTGTGACGTAAAGTAAATTAAATCACATTCAATTTGAAATATGTATATTTACACAATGAGGTGCTGAGGAAAGGACAGGCTAGAGGGATCGTGGTGGGGCGAACCAACGTGTAGATGTTGGCGTATGCGGATGACTTAACGCTAGTGTCCAAGAGAGTGGAAGAGATGCAAGATATGCTGGACAGAATGGGAAGGTACCTAGATAGGAGAGGGCTAGTGGTGAATATAGAGAAGACTAAATTGATGATGTTCAGGAATAGGGGTAGAAGAGGCAGAGTGGAAGAGCTAAAATCGAAGGGAAGTATGATTGAGAGAGTGAATGTCTTTAAATATCTGGGCTTTTGGTTTGACAGTGGAGGAGGATTTAGGGTGCATGTGAAATGTATGTAGGCGAAAGCAAGAATGCCTTGGGGGATAGCGAGAAGAAAATGGGAGAGTTTGTGGGGAGGTAACCTGGTAATGGCGTGTAAGATCTGGGATGCGTGTGTAAAACCGATACTGTTGGAGTGGAAGTGTGGGGATTACGTGAGTAGGATGTGATAGCGAGAGAGCAAGGTTTGTTCCTGAAGAGTCTGCTAGGTCTCGAAAGGTCGACACCGAGAGCAGTGCTGGTGGGAGACGTGCGTAAGGGTGGTGAAGTTTGCAGAAAGATTGCAGGAATTAGGTGAGGAAAGACTGGTGCGGGAGGTATGGATGAGGTGTAAGACTAGGACGGAGAGTGCATGTAGAAGGGATAGAGGAAGGATTTATGAAAGAGTGGGTATGTCTGAGGTGTGGGTAGAGGAGAAGTTGAGAGCAATGGGAAGCCTAGGAACTGAGGTAAGAGAGGGATTGAGGGATATTGAGTGGCAGGAAAGTCAGGTAAGACTGACTGAGAGCTCCTACAACCCTGGCTACGTAGAGTGGCAAGTGCTGGGAAAACTCCCGAGATACTTAGCCAGGGGTGAGTGGAGCAGGGAGGACAAAGTGTTCATGACAAAAGCAAGGTGTGGGTCAGTCAGACAAGAGAGGAAGGAAAGTGTGGATGGGTCTGGGGTACACCGCGTGTGCGCTGTGTAGTAAGGGAAGCGACATGTGGTGGCACCTTAGCAAAGAATGTGAGGGGGTGAAAGCAGAATGGATTGGAGACTGTAGAAAGCTGAATGAATGGTTGGGAGAGGATAGGAAGGGCGTGAAAATCTGCAGCATGTTGTCGTGGGAGAGGAAAGTGGCAAGGGCAGAGGGGTTGTAGGGCGAATATGTATATTCCTTTATTCTTATATTCTCTTAATTTGTATTGTGAGGAGTGTTACTTTTTATATTTATTGTATTGTATTTTTTTGTTTCTTGCTCTAGATGTATGAGCATTGTGTATTGGGGCAGGAGTGTATTTTTTAGCAGTATTTTAACGCTGCTTTAATCCTTTTGTTCCGCTTAGAATCAACCAAATTATTATTGCAACAATTATACTCAATGGTAATTCAAGAACTATTTCAATAGTAAAAATGGATTTATCTCAAAAACTGTTTTTGGAAGTTACGGCAGTTGTCATTCCACAGTGCGATATATGATTTAAATCGAACTAAATACAATTATTTTAAGCATCTTCATATGAACAGACACAAATCCACGATACCTTTTACTGTGAATGAAATGTATAATACCGATTGATTGCCATGTACTATTTGATATTAATTCCTACTTTTAACTCGTACTGTAAATCAGAGAACAGTGGTCCTGTCCTGTAATACAATGCAGATGTTTATTTCGATGCGTACATCCCACACTTAAATGTCATGTGGTAACACCGTTTTTTTTTTCAAGACTGTATATAAATAGCAATTCTAAATACGGCAATACTGTAATAGTCGAATTAATTTGAATGATTCGTCTATAGAATTTTAATTCGTATCGAGCTGTGTTCCTAAAATTAGCCGCCTCCGCGTGCCAGTTGGAAAAACGCGTCGTGTGCGCGTCGGATACGGGGTCAAATCAATTTGATTTCCCAAGAGAAACAATTTGGTCGGGGCGCGCGCGATTATATTTAGCAATCGCGCCGCTATTTTTAGCGGCGGCAATTCGAAACGCGAAAACTTGTTGAGCGCACGAGGGTGTAGAAAATTGCGCGAAATAATGGGCCGCTCGTTACAAGTGGAAATTTCGCAGTGCGCAGAAATAAATAAAAATTGCAAAGACGTACAACATTGAAGTAATAAATAGTAATGGAATGAGCAACACAATGTTTCGCAATATTGTCTGTTGCTCAATTTAAAAGATAAAGGCAGCAATATTATCAAATTATATGCAACGTTTCTAAACTGCACGAAGTGATCTTAGTCCAGTTAGAACTCAACATAGATCTTTGGGTATATTTAGTATAACAGATAATAATCATAATTAATTAACTAACTAAATAACAACAAATCTTATCCGAGCCATGAAACAGGAAGCGATATTGCCAACATGTAACGTACTTAGAAAAGTACTAACCATAGTAGAGTAAAAAAATAATATACTCTAACGTCCGAGCTTAATTCCGTTGACTAAGGTCCCGGAGTAAGTGAATTTTCAAGATAAAAATAATCTATGAGCGCTAAATTCGGAATAATAATAAAACAAATTCATTCCACTACAACACTTTGTAGAATTGCCATAGGAAAGGCAGAACGAAAACGATAACGAAGACAATCAGATAAGGGAGTAGGAAAATGAAATATTAACCAAAGACGCAATAACAGAACAGTGCTAAATAACCTACAAAATGGCAAAGCACCAGGACTAGACACCATAAAATTGGAAGAGATAAAATATATGAGCCAACAGGGAGTACAATTAATGCTCCAGCTACTTGATAAAATATGGGAAATTGGAAAAATGTTTGAATTGCTTTATGCCTAAGCAATCATTCTCTTACTACTCCTATCTATAAGAGCGCCTCTCTTATAGATAGGAGTAGGAAGAGAGCAGAAACTGCAATAAGTATAGAGGCATATCGCTGTTATGCGTATTAGTTGACATATATGAAACGATACTCCAAAGTAAACTAAAGAAGCCAGCAGAAGCTACAATGAAGAAGAGATACACAACGTAAGATTATATGTTTACCATAAGAAAATTAACAGAAAAAGTTTTAAAACAAGACAGCAAATTATTTATTGCATTCGTAGATTTGGTAAAGACGTTCGAAAAGATACTATGGGAAAATGTGTGGAGAATACTAGAGGAAGATTAGCAGGCAACTAATTTATGCTATAAAGCATGTTTATATATATAAGCACCAGGTTGACAGTTGATATTCCACAGCGGTTGGTGAAAGTGCAAAGACATTGTATAGGTAGGCCGTAGGTAAAGTGATGCGAACGGTGCCGATAAGTGAAGATTGTAAAGCCTGAACAGCCACCCCTACTCCGCGGGTATAGGCCGGGTATAACCCTATTCGAAGCGAGGGACCAGAAATTGACGCGTAGGAAAGCAGAATAATGGAGAAGGAAAACAATGTCATTATAACGGTGTTGCAGGAAACAGAGGAGAAGATAGAAGGAGGCTTCTAGGATAGGGAAAAAGATCGAGAGTAAAATAAGGCCAGCTTTAGTGAATATAGAACGGAGGGAACAAAAGCGGCAGGGAATGATTGGCAGACGCTTAAAAGGCTGATAGATAAAGATATTAGGGATAGTATACTCTGCAATAAAGTCACGGTAGAGGTGAAGATAGTGGAGGCCTTTAGGATAGAGGAAAAGATGGAGAGCAAAATAAGCCCAGCTTTAGTGAATATATAACGGTGGGAACAAAATCGACACGGAATGATGGGCAGACGTTTAAAAGACTGATAGAGATATATGGGATAGTATACTAAGAACTAAGAACCCAAACCAATCGACAATACGCGTACCAGACGAGAAAGTCTTGGAGCTGGATGACCCAAACAGGCTATTGGCAAAGATATTAGATGATAGAGAGTTAACCACGGTCACGTTCCTTGAAATTAAAGGGACATTCAACAATGCCGCAACACACTCAATGGTCAAGGCACTGCGGAAGAAATTCATACCACAAGTTCTATGTAATTGGGTTCAAGCCAGAATAGCGAACAGGTTCATCATATCCAGACTCGGCAAGGCCACCACAAAGACGCGAACTGGAAGGCGGTGCCCTCAGTGCGGAGTACTGTCACCGCTATTTTGGGCGGTCTTAGTAGAAGATACCTTGAAGAAGTTATCCTCAGAAGGCATCCTCTGTGTAGGATACGCGGACGACTTTACAATAGTCGAGAATGGAAAATAATCTCAGAGCGCACAGAAAAAGCACTGACTAGTGGACAAATGGTGCGAGGGTGAAGGCTTGCCCATAAACACTCTGAAAACCAAAATAGTCAACTATACAAGAAGAAGAGTACTAAAAGGCCAAAAACGTTCAATACTTAAAGATGTAGAAATTCCATTTCCATCAGAGGCCAAATATCTAGGAGTTATTTTTGACCTAAAATTGACATGGAACTCACACATTAGCAAAATCACATAGAAAGCTACACTAATCATAGCTAACTACAGTAGCATATGCGGGATATATTGGGGCCTGAATCCCAAAATGACCGGGGTAGTAATACCCGTGATATCATATGGGTCAGTAGTATGGTGGCACAAGACTAACCAAAGAGGGCAGGGTCCTGAGCAGCATCCAAAGGCTTGCCTTTCTGAAAACAACAGGAACCATGAAAACAACATTGACCGCCGCAATGGAGGTCCTGCTGGACCTACCACACTACAATCCTCATTGAAAAAAGAGGCAAGATCTGTAAGCTACACATTACTTCGAGGTCAAACCCCTATAAGCAAACAGCACAGGGCAAAATACTTAGTGCTGTAAAACGAGCTGAGGGCAGACCCTTAATGGACATGTCCCTAGACAGCATGACAACTAAATACAAATTAAGTAAGATATACGTGGTCATAATACCAGGTAGAGAGGCCTAGTTTAACATTCGTCCCTCGAAGCAGCTTTCTACTGGTTCACAGACGGCTCAAAATAGCGAAAGGAACAGGATCTGGTACCTTCACCGTCAACCCGAAGACAAATAACTGGGCAAGCTCACCACAGTGTTTCAGGCAGAAATAGTGGCAATACAACACTGTAGAAGAGAAGCGCTGAGACACAATAACTAATACATGAATTGGCAATAAAAGAGATCGCTGGCACAGAGGTTAAGTCCCGACTGGTATGGGACTGCCAGCAGAGCCTTCTTGTGCTAGTTAGATACAAAAACTGACCCTAACATGGGTAGGGCACAGTGGCATCCGTGGCAAAAAAGTGCAGACAAACGACCTAGAAGGCATATCAAAACCCTTAATCGGGCCGGAGCCCTATTGGAATCACAAAGACATTTAAATATAAATGGATGGAAATAAAGTCTCAGGACTGGTGGACAAACTAGCCAGGGCAGAGATATGCAAAATAATTCATAATAGGAAGACGCCTCGAATTCAGAAAGGACTTACTAATCCAAGACAGGATAACTGTCAGAATAATAGTTGGCCTCCTAACAAGTCACTGCAGGCTTAACAAGCTCATGGCACGGATTAGCAGAAGAATCGTTCTGTAGGTTCTTACAGGAAGAGGAAGAGACCACAGAGGATATACTATGCCACTGTGAGGCGCTATGTATAGTGCGGTCCAACGAACTTGGAAATGGGAAATCGCGACCATCCCAATACAAGTAGGAACCGACGTCTAGACTTTGCAAATCTGTACAGCCAGGACAGAGTTCACAGAGGTTCTTTAAGACACGTCAGGGACCACAGCTCTACAAAGGGCGCATTGGTGTAGGTGATGGTCCTGGAAGGCCACCTGTAATAGAGCTCTATTAAAACGAAAATTGAGGAATGAAAAGCAACGGAAAGAGATGGAGGTAGGGCTGACAGAAACGTGTACGCAAGAAGAGGAATGGCAGGACTATAGGAGCTGGATGCCACAGAAGTACACGTGAAAGGTGCAAACAGCACTAAAGAAGCACAGGAAGGGAAGGGCGAGAGGGGGTATTATCACAGGAATAACCAGGGAGTTAAAAATAGAGGTAGTTATGGAGCAGAGCGAAGTAACACAGGAAAGAACGGTAATAACTAAAATAAGTATGGCAGCTATTTATGGATGAAATAATAAAGAAATGCAAAATGACATGCAGCAAGTACACAGTGGGACACAAATGGAAAGAGTGGAAATAGCAGAGGGAACATTTGCGGACGATGTAGTTCTATTTGCAAATAACGAAAAGTCACTACAAGAAAACAGAAATGTATGGAATAGGTACCACTTTAAAAGAGTATGGAATGAGAATGAATAAAGACAAGACTAACGTCATGATATTAGGAGAAAACCAAGAGAAAATAGGTATAGAAATTAAGAGGGAAATTATAGAACAAGTGGAGGTATTTAAATACCTGGGCATACCGATAGAGACGACGGGGAAACAAGACACTACAAGTAAACAGAAAAGTATGGAATACCACTTTAAAAGAGTACGGAGTGAGAATGAATAAAGACAAGACGAAGGTCATGGTAATAGGAGAAAACCAAGAGAAAATAGGTATGGAAATTGAGAGGGAAATATAGAACAAGTGGAGGTATTTAAATACCTGGGAATACCGATATAGACGACCGGGAAACAAGACATAAAGATCAACAACAGAGTAGAAAAATCAATGAAGGTGTATCATGTTATGAACAAAAAAATCATAAGCAAAAATGAAATAAGAAGATAAACGAGGATAAAAATATATAAAGCTAATAAGACCTATATTAACATACTATATTAACATGCGAGAAATGGACCTTAAATAAAGCACAAAAGAGCAAAATACAAGCAGTTGAACTGAAGTATATGAGGAGAGTTAGAGGAGTGACAAAAAAGGACAAAATGAGGAATGAGAATATAAGAACTAAATGTAACACCGACAATAAAGAGACATAGAGGAAAGACAATTAGGATGGTGGGGACACATAATTAGGATGGCAGAGACAACACCAGCCAAGAGAATATGGAGAGCTAAATTTAAAAACAAGAAAAAGAGAAAGAAAGACATTATAGCAAAACTATTAGAAAGGAAAGGAAAAAAATGGAAGGAAGCAAAAGAACTGACAATAAATAGAAGATAATTGAAACAATTTATTCAAGAATACAGGCGCTCAGTGATAGATTATTCGGTGATAAAGTCAGCAGTGCAGGATATTGAAATGTTCCTAGTAGAGGAAATTCTGGACCACTTTCCTATTAGCATAGAGCTGAAGGGTCTGTAGAGCGAGGAGAGGAATCCAACGGGCAAGTAAAGATAATCGTACAGGTGGCTCGCAGGTGCAAGAACTATCGACAATGCCAGCAGAATATAAAATTCGGGGAGGTAGGAACACTGAAAAAACTTACGAAGACAATTATGAAGGCTGTAGTATTAAAAACAGGAAATTAAAGGGGCGGGGATAGGGCGCAGAAGGAGTATGACAACAAGTGTATGAAAGCCAAAAGAAGGTTCCGACACGCGATAAGAAGATGTAGATGCAAGGGAGGATGTATAAATGAAACTAGATTGGACTAGACATGCGTGGCAGCGAATAAGGATAGAGGAATGAAAATAATCAACGACCTTAAGACCTTAAGATAAATCTGGAAATACAATAGGAAGGTAACTGCAAATCCTCCAAAGGGAAACTTAAGAGGAACTCAACAGCGGTACGAGCACTTATTGGCACTATTGAAAGGGATACCGGAGAGCGAGATGCTCAGGACGGAGAGGATAGTTGTCAGGATGGAGATTTAGCAAGCTACTTTGGGCTTTCTTAGTAGACGATACCCTGGAGAAGTTATTCTCAGAAGACGACTTTACGATAGTCGAGAATGGAAAATTCGCGGGAATTATCTCAGAGCGCACACAAAAAGCACTGATTATAGCAGACAAATGGTGTGAGGGCGAAGGCTTGAGGAAGAAATGGTCAAGGAGCTGTAGAATTGGAGAGACGATGCATATTTACAAGTCGGGAGACTAGAGTAAAAGCAACATTTACAGAGAAATTACGCTAGTAAATTTCAGCTATAAAATATTTGTGCGAATTGCGAGAGGATTTCTAGAGGATGGCAGATGAATGAAACGAATGTTACCGAAACATCAAGCTGGACTGGAAAGGGGCGATGAACGACAGAATTCATTGTAACGTAACTATTGTCACAAAGTACATATAGTTAACTAGATATAAATGGGATTTAGGGATAGATTATATATTATTATATTTATTAATTATTAATCCGTCGTCATAGGTTAACGAATATGCATCGCGCTCGCAATTACACATTCGGGCTAACGCCCGCTGACCGCTGACCGCTGACTCAACAGCCGTACGCGCAATCGAATGGCGGAATACCCTAAGTGACCCAATTGTTTTGCAAGACGACACTTAGCAACAATACAGACTAAGAAACGAATACACATTCTGGCAGGTCAGGTATTTCGTCATCGGGCCAGTGTCCGGCGTTTCCATGCAGAGAACCGCGAGCGTGATGTCACGAATCGCAGCGACGACAGATTAATTTAGTTTATAAGCTCTGGTTAAAATTGTAAAGTAGTCGAGTCAGTAGTCGATCAGTCGAATGTATTGATCAAGTGTGTCATCGAGTACTAAGTAATAAAGGCGGCGTCGCACAGGGTGCTGTGCGACGCTACCCCCAAACCTGAGCTACCTCGGTGAGCCCCCCAACCCCCGCTCCACCGCGACATGGTGGAGGCGCCAAACCCGTGAGCAAAGTAGTAGAAGACAGCCTCGACGTTCTACACGGAACCAAGAGATCAGAGATCAGGATGTAAGCGAGCAGACCGCAGGATCAGAAAAGCAGGAGCATCAAGTGGCGGAATTCATCCAGAGAGATTATTCAAGGAAAGGACCAGAGGGGCTAGCGACAAGAAGAAGAGGAGTATCAAGACGAACACCGAGAGAAGAGAAGCAGGCAGGAGGAGAAGAACCACGACGAATCATGGAAAATACCACCCTGGAACGAGCTCTGGCAGCTAACAGCGAATGGATGGGACGACATCTCCAAGTCGTGCAGTTACTTGGGACAGCATGAGATGAAGTTGTAGAATCTCGCAAGCGGGCATGGCTGGGGCCATCAATTTATAACACGAAAGAGGACGACCAAGAACAAAATTTCTAGAAACAAAAATTTATTAATTAATTAAGAAGCAGCCAGAAATGGAAATTTCAAAAAACTTTAACTCCGCACGTATAGAAGAATGAACAACAAAATCCACTCTATCACGACAAAGATGCTTCTTGCCCTGAAATTAATCTGAGCCTCTGTGGGCCCGCAGTGTGCTAGGATAACATTTTGAGAAGCTACGATAGAAGCTGCCACATTGGAAAAAGATTTTAATGAAGAAGGAAAAAATAAATAAATAAATAACGAAAGTGAAGCAAAATTATCATTGATCGCCTCATATTTAAATTATTTTTTTTGGAAGGGACTGGCCCTCCCAGACGTCTAGACGCTGCTGCTGCTGTTTACCCGGAAGTCAGGACCGAGCTACTGAGATGGCCAAAGCGTTTCCCGGGACGTCGGAATGCGCACCGACCACCGGAAGTCAGAAGCGAGCTCCTGAGGAAGCTGAGATGAATGAGAGAGATGAAAAATGTAACGCGTTTCCCGGAAAAGAATTACCTGGAAGCCCAGAGAGGGGTTCCGGAAGAAAATTGATACCTGGAAGCCCAGAGAGGGGTTCCAGAAGCTTAAGGACCACTGGATGTCAAGAGATGGAATCCAGGAGACTTAAGACTAGACGTCAGCAAAATTTTACCCAGCCAGCCAGCCGCACGAAGAAGCCAGCCAGCCGCATGAAGAAGCCAGCCAGCCCCACGAAGAAGCCTGCCAGCCGCACAAAGAAGCCAGCCAGCCAGCCGCCCGAAGAAGCCAGCCAGCCGCACGAAGAAGCCAGCCAGCCGCACGAAGAAGCCTGCCAGCCGCACAAAGAAGCCAGCCAGCCGCACGTAGAAGCCAGCCAGCCGCACGAAGAAGCCTACCAGCCCCACGAAGAAGCCGAAAGAGGAAGCTGCACGAAGATGCTTGCCGGTCGAGGATGCCAGCCGACCAAGATGCCAGCCGTCCGACGGTGATCCAGCCCCCAAAGACTCTTTGTAGAAATAGACTAAATTTGAAATAGTGCGGGATAGTGTTTAAGTGAAATATAGTGTAACATAGTGCGGGTTTAATTAATAAAATATACTTTGTTAGATTTAAGATTATATATAAATTGCTCTGGGACGAGCAATTTGTAAAAGAGAGGCATGTCACAAAGTACATATAGTTAACTAGATATAAATGGGATTTAGGGATAGATTATATATTATTATATTTATTAATTATTAATCCGTCGTCATAGGTTAACGAATATGCATCGCGCTCGCAATTACACATTCGGGCTAACGCCCGCTGACCGCTGACCGCTGACTCAACAGCCGTACGCGCAATCGAATGGCGGAATACCCTAAGTGACCCAATTGTTTTGCAAGACGACACTTAGCAACAATACAGACTAAGAAACGAATACACATTCTGGCAGGTCAGGTATTTCGTCATCGGGCCAGTGTCCGGCGTTTCCATGCAGAGAACCGCGAGCGTGATGTCACGAATCGCAGCGACGACAGATTAATTTAGTTTATAAGCTCTAGTTAAAATTGTAAAGTAGTCGAGTCAGTAGTCGATCAGTCGAATGTATTGATCAAGTGTGTCATCGAGTGCTAAGTAATAAAGGCGGCGTCGCACAGGGTGCTGTGCGACGCTACCCCCAAACCTGAGCTACCTCGGTGAGCCCCCCAACCCCCGCTCCACCGCGACACTATGTGATGGACCTAGGAATCAGGCCTGCATAGTAAAAGGGGTATGCGCTGTTTGTAGATCTTAAGGCATTATACGATAGTGTGAACAGAGAAGTTATCATGAACATGTATCGCCAACTGTAGTAACAAACATGCAGCGCATGTACCAAACTACCAGCTGCAGAATAAGGGTGGCATCGGAGATGACCAAGGTATATTTGACTACCTTGGGGCTCCTACAAGGATACCCTTTGAATACGTGTTCAATTTGTATATAATGGCCATGGAAGACACGTTCAGGAAAAGTCATGATGACCTGAAAGGCATGCGTGAGGAGCATTCTGTTATACGGGGCGAAGTATAGGGCAGAAAAATAGAGGATAGGATGCAGATGGTCCAATAACAAAAGTAGTGAGATAAACACCAGAACACATTGCACTGCGGGAAACAGCGGAGGATATGGTAAGGGTGGAAATAGTTAAAAGGCTGTGTAAGTTTGAAAGGGGAGTGCATGAAGAAGAGAAACTATATGAGATTGTGCGCGTGTCGGAAAGAATGTGATGAGAATGAAGAATAGCGGAAAAAAGCTAGAGGGGGTAAGGAAATAAAGGGTAAGCGAAATGGATCCACAATAGAGCCAAAGGAAGATAAAGACCAGCAGGTATAATGTAATAAACTACATAAAGTGATCCAAGTGTATGGTGGAGGGGGGAGTATATAGCACTAAAATCGCATGCATTCTTATAACGAACCCCGAAATGTTGCTACGATCTTATATTATTATAGTGAGTTAACAAAATGCACACCCAGGTCATGAGTTGTAGATTTCATATTTTATTTTTTGCTAACATAATGTAGCTTTATGAGCCCTCATTCGCATCGTGTGGTGTAACATAATATGTTTGTCAAAAACGAATACATTTTTATTTCGATAATCATATAAAAATTTGTTGTATTGAGCTTTTCATAAGAAAACTATAGAATGCGATACCGTTAAGCTGGATAATGATTTTACATATGCAATAGCATTCACACGCGGATATTTTAGCGTCCCATGTAAAACAGTATCCAAAATAGTGGCATTGCATTATAATGTCTTTATATCATTTTATATTTTATAATTAAATAATAGAATTCGTTCGTTTGTATAAAATAAGTGTTGATTACTAAAGAGTTGGTAAAAAGTTTTATCCTAAATGAAATATCATTTTAATATTGTGGTTTACATTCTCAAATTACATTAGAAGTTATATTATTATTATAAACTCATTAGTGCCATGAACACAAATCGACTGCGCATAATTACAATTTTGTTTGAACCAACATTTTAATTACAGTCTGTTTTCTATTTCCGTAAACTTTTGCTGAGTACGTCAATAATATAATTCTGTCTATTTGACGTCATACGAATAGTACTTGTTGATACTGATTGCATACATTTTTCATAATCACCCTCGATTTAGTAAGTGGCCTATCGATTCGGAATGAATAATTGATGACGCGCCGAACAATCGCTGTCTATTAATAGTCGGTCAACAATAGTCGTAAATGTATATTTAATTCACAACTGTAAATTTATCGGATAAATTGGTTATGATCCGATTTTGTCTAGAATAGTGAAATAGCTGCTATGTGCACTACACGAATTTCGGTACAATCCAGCAATAATATTGATTATTTAATTTAAACTATTTATAAAATATGAACTAATATGAGTTAGTTAAGTTATTCGACATCACAAAAAAAATATTAGTTATTGTATAGTGAATAATATCCTTCAAAGAGCACGCCCGGTTTGTCGGGACCATACTATTGTTATTAGTAATAACACATCACGATATGTGATCAATCTATTCAGTACATCGCTCGGCAGCTACTCTCACTCTAACATGTATGTATGTATACAGAACTAATTTGGAATAGAACTATTGCCTTATTATACTTATTATTTTAAATATACTTTAAATAATATTGTTTCATCAGCTAATGACAACCTCAATAAAATAAACGGACTATAATAAGCTGATCCACAAAGTTTCTTATAAAGTTTGTCACCCAATTCATTCTGTTATTGTATTTACTAACGCGATTATATTTAACACTCCGGCATTTTTGAAGACTGTCACGCGTTCACAAACTTTTCCGGCGTTAAATAATCCCGGCGGAACCGATCGGCCTAATCCTCCGTGCAAGTTCTATGGATTAAAGCTGGGCTTAGGACAATCCCATAATGCGCGCGGGGCATCGATTAGACAATTTGTGCGAGAAACTACATAATTATTTTTTGCCCGCCCCCCAAAATAAATGGAGCATTCCGCTCAATATCCCATCGATAATTGGCCGACTACGAGTGTAAATAATGTAAGGTTGCGCCGCAATTACATGCACGTAATATCGTGGAATAGACGGAGTGTAAAAATAGTTCGCATGGAATTGTATATTTGTTTTATATTTAGTATAATTTGGGGTGTTGTATTATGCAGTGCTACATTTTTTATTATTCAAGCAATTTAATATTTATTAGGTGCCAACAAAGAGGACACAGCTACACATGTGTAATACGTAATTATTTAGTTACTTTTTCATCTAGTAAAATAAATAAAAGTAAAAGGAAAAATAATTGTAGCTAGCGATGACTTAAAGTAAGTAATCTACTGATAAATATTGCATTAATTGTTGACCATTTTGCACCACCATGTAACTATATTTACATAGGGGTCGTGGTGTGTAGAACCAAGGTGTTGATGTTGGCATATGCTGATGATGTAGTACTTATGACCACGAGAGTGAAAGACATGCAATAGATGTTACAATGAAGAGAAAGGTACCTTGATATTAAGGGGTTAGATGGGAAGTCTATCAACTGATATAAGGGAGAGAATGAGGGATATTGAGTGGCAAGAACGGTAGGTGAGAATGGTTGAGAACTTCTACAACCCTGGTTATGTGGAGTGGGAACTGCAGGGGAAACGTCCGAGCTACTTAACTAAGGGTGGGTAGAGCAGGGAGGATAAAGTGTGCATGGCAAGAGCGACGTGAGGTTCGGAAGGCAGAGGAAGGCAAGTGCGGATGGGGCTAGAGCATACACCAGATGTGTGCTATGTAGTAAGGGTAGTAACACACGGTGGCACGAATGTGAGGGAGTAAAAGGAAAGGATGGTGGAGTACAGAAAAGTGGGAAAATGCTTAAAAGAGGATGAGAAACGCGTGGAAATCTACAAAAGGCTGGCGTGGGAAAGGAGTTGGTATAATATTCTCAAAGTATATAGGTAGTTAATATTTATTTGATATTCATTCTACGGTATATTTCTCTGGCAACGACCTGGAAGACCACTCAAATGGTGTGAATAATACTTGACGAAAACGCAAACAAATCAGTCTTGAACTATGTACCACACTCGTACAGAGCAATGCTACAACAACTAAAAACAAACCCTAAAAACATTAATATCATACAAGTCTATGCACCAACAGCTGACAAACCGGAGTCAGAAATATCAGATTTCTATGCGCAATTAAAAGAACTAAAATCATATACGAAGAAAAACGAAATTACCATAATTATGGGAGAGTTTAATGCGAAAGTGGACAAAGGAAGAGTCGCTGATGTTGTTGATAACCATGGTCTGGGTGGTAGAAATGACAGAGGCGACTTGCTGGTGCAATTCTGCCAAGAAGAGAACCTTATGATTAGTAACACTTGGTTCCAATTACCTAATAGACGACTCTACACTTAGACATCTCGACAACATCAGCCACACCACATAGTACGAAATCAAATAGACTTTATACTAGTCTACAAGAAATATCGCAATAGTGTACGTAGAGTGAGAACGTATCCGGGGGCGGACATTGGGTCAGATCATAACCCCGTAATATCTCAAGTAAGACTCCGCTTTAAAAAGATAAAGAGTAAAATCATTAGAAGACCAAACATGGAGGCACTCAAAGATCCAAACCTGAGAGAAGAGAATTAACGACGAAGCTCAATACTGAACTAAAAGACCCGTTCGTCAGAAGAGCAAACGGTTGAGGCAGTATGGGAATAACTACGCAAATATTTAAAAATATTAAAGAAACATTGAAAGCACCAAAGGCTAATAAACGAAAGCAGTGGATTACAGAAGAAATCATGAATTTAATGGATGAACGAAAAAAATACAAAAATGTGGATCAGCAGAAACATAATGAACTGAACTCAAACATAAGAAGAAACATTAGAAAAGCCAAAGAAAAATGAATGGAAGAAAGATGCCAAGAACTTGAAGAACTACAAGACAAACACGATCTGGTCAACCTCCACAAAAAGGTGAAAGAAATAGCTGGAACTACCAGAAGCCATCTACCATCCAGACTAGTAAATGAGGACAATCAACTTTTGACAAATAAAGAAGAACTAAAACAAGAGTGGACAGTATATCAAAAATTTGTTCGATGGCGAAACTAATTTACCACATCCAAATCAAGGTGGAGACACTGGCCCGAACATCATGAAATCAGAAGGTATTAAAGCTATAAAATCCACCAAATCAGGTAAAGCTGCAGGACGGTATCACATGTACATAGAAATCCTAAAGTTTATACAAGAGGAAAATATCGACATTCTTGTAAACTTCTTCAACAAAATATATGAATCCGCAAACATACCGCAGGACTGGCTAAATTCAGTATTCATTGCCCTACCAAAGAAATCAAACGCAAACAAGTGCGATCAATTCCGACTGATAAGCTTGATGAGCCAAGTATTAAAAAGTATTCCTAAAAATCCTACATAATAGAATACATAAGAAATGCGACGAAGACCTAAGCAAGGAATAGTGCGGTTATAGAGATGGACTGGGAACATGAGAAGCGTTGTTTGGGCTGTCAGTTCTCATGCAAAAATGTAGAGACCAAAGGAAGGATATGTACATCTGTTTTATTGATTATGTAAAGGCATTTGACTGTTTAAAACACGACGTCCTAATTAACATTCTGATGACGAAAGGCCTCGACCAAAAAGATATCTCCTTCATAAAAAATGTGTACGAATACCAGACTGCTGCAGTAAGACTCGAGGATGATATGACAAGCTATATTCCTATTAAACGTGGAGTACGCCAGGGCTGTGTACTATCACCATTGTTGTTCAATATCTACTCTGAGCAAATATTCATGAAAGCCTTAGAAAGCTCTACAGATGGAATCAAGATCAATAGTGAATTATTGAACAACATCACGTGAACGATACGGTTATAATTGCAGACAGCGCAGCTGGCCTACAACGTTTGATCCAGATAATAGCAGAAGGTGATGCGCTTGGGCTAAAATTAAATACGGCCAAAACAAAAACAATGGTTATCGGTAGAACACCAGATATCCAAGCCAAGTTGCAAGTATACCATAAGCAAATAGAACAGTTTGCTAAATTTAAATACTTGGGCAGCTGGATCACCGAAGACCTGGGTCCAGATCTGGAAGTAAGACACGCATCGAAATAGCCAGAACAACGTTCCTTAAGATGAGAAAAGTATATTGCGAGAGAAGCCTAAACCTGAAACTAAGATACCGGTTCGTTAAGTGCTATATTCACTCGGTACTGTTGTATGGTGTTGAGGCTTGGACGTTGAAGATCAATACTATGAACAGAATAGAAGCGTTTGAGATGTGGATCTTTCGATGAATGCAGAGAATATCTTCGGTGGAGCATATCACGAATCATGAGGTTCTTAGACCCATGGACTATTGGCTACTATGAAGAAACGTAAGACAGCGTACCTAGGATATATCTTCAGAAGTACCAAATATAGCCTTCTAAAATTACTAATGGAGGGCAAGATACAGGGTCGCCGTGATCCAGGACGAAGGAAATGCTTCTGGTTAAAGAACATAAGGGACTGGACTGGTCTGGACTTCCACTTATTGTTTCGAGCGTCACAAGACCGTGCGGAATTTGCCATAATTGATGCCAACCTTCAGTAATGGAGAAGGCAGCTAAAGAAGAAGAATATTAATAGTTCATTTTCTTTAAGCATTTTACGCCTGACCTTTTCATTGTGTGTCCATGGAATCTTGAGTATGCATTTTGAACGACTCCAACTCATTAATCATTAATCTTGCAATTTCCATGGTTCCATGCCGTACTCTAGAGTAATAATGGCAGCTCCGTATCCTATTATAGTGTTATTTACTAATACATCTGGGATGTTATTGTCACATTCTTTTTGGTGTCCCTTCCATTTAGTCTTTTTAAAATACATTTTTAATCCATAAGATTGTCTAACAATATGTGTGTCTTGCATCATTTTTTTGAAGCTATTGGATGCGTGTTGCTATTAGCGTGGTATCATGTTCATTTCCAATATTATTGATCGTTTATCCATCATTATATTATGGTTCCAATATCATCAAAATGATTAGAGGTTCTAGGCTACTTAAATAACAGACAAAAGCACTGTATGACCAGAACACCTAGAATATTATCGCTTACCGGAAATAACTGAAAGCAGAAAATATATCAACTACAGCGCAAGAATATACCAACATAGGATAAACTAGGCTGTTAAGAAGCACGCACGATGCTGAAAAAATAGAAACGACACCACTAATTATGAATAAGCAACCGCCTAGCAGAACAGAGATAATGCGAGCTATCACATCGCATAAGAACCACAAATTACCTGGGGTCGATAACACCACTGCAATTAAAGAACATCCAGAAGTTACTATAAACTTTTAGGTATGAAGGTATGAAGGTATGAAGGTATGAAGGTATGAAGGTATGAAGGTATGAAGGTATGAAGGTATGAAGGTATGAAGGTATGAAGGTATGAAGGTATGAAGGTATGAAGGTATGAAGGTATGAAGGTATGAAGGTATGAAGGTATGAAGGTATGAAGGTATGAAGGTATGAAGGTATGAAGGTATGAAGGTATGAATGTATGAAGGTATGAAGGTATGAAGGTATGAAGGTATGAAGGTATGAAGGTATGAAGGTATGAAGGTATGAAGGTATGAAGGTATGAAGGTATGAAGGTATGAAGCTAACTACCCTGCGCCCTGAATAAGTAGGTTTCAGAGAAGACTAATCCAGTGTAGGACGCATTTACACCATGCACGTAATTACCGAACATATTGTCGAATAAGACAGCGGCCATACATATAGGCTAGGCTCCAATGAAAAGCAGTACCTCAAAAATCATCAACTTAATCAAATCCTACTATGATGGTGCCTATTTTCGTGTCGTTTATGATGGACATCTAACGGAACACATTAAAGTTATTGCCTGCGTGAAACAGAGTGTCTACAGTCTCCTTTTCTGTTCATACTAATGCTCGATGAGGTGCTTATGGGAACTAACAACTCTGCTCCATCCCGGTTAGCCACCACAGATATCGAGCAAGTTTCTCATTTCTGTTAATCATTCTATCCAAGAATGGTAGCGCTGAATTCAACGCAGCTGGATGAATTGACGAAACAAGAGGCGCTTATGCTATGCTCTACTCATGTTCTTAAGCGTACTTTGCAGACACGTGAATTTATAAATCTTCAACAGTAACGTAAAATCAGTATTGCTCTATGGTAGTGAAACCTGGAAAATTACGGAAAATAACACCTCGAAACTACAGGTCAACAGGTGCCTCCATATAATTCTGCGACTACGCTAGCCATACACGATCTCCAATGGACAACTATGGAAACAAACTAAATAGACACCTATTGACATAGAAATACGTAGGAAAAAGTGGAATTGGATTGGGCATACGTTTAAAAGGAATTTGCATCATATAGCAAGACAAGTTTTGGATTGGAATCCGCAAGGAAGTAAAAAGAGGGGCAGATCAAAAATCTTCTGAAAATGTACAGTTATAAGTGACCCCGTAGTCCTGGGATCAGCTAAAGCGAAACTGCCATTATCGTGTTTGGTGGCGCGTAATTGTACCCCACAGGGCCCAAAGGACCTAGTGAGACAAATACCGGCTTATGGTAATCACAGCATAAGTAACGTTTATTCCTTTTCGCATTGAATTATAATTATTAGTATAAATACAAGTTAATATTCTAACAATATTGTCTCATTAAATCATCTTAACTTTCCTGAATTTATCACCTGAAAATCTTTAATCATTTATATACTCGGTTACAATTCCTTCCCTCTATATATACAGTAAACCAATTTGGGATCAGTCGCTTTCAAGGACTTATCAAATAAATGTAAACACACTCAATCCCATCCAGCAACGCTTTCCGCCCTCCGACTCGGGCGGTGCATTCACCACCCCTTCCGTGATCGGCTATTTATAACGCGCCACGCTTATAATTATCGGTCGGATATAAATAGCGGCAAGCCGTTTGTCAAAGTTTCTAATTGAAATTAATCTAGACGCTGGCAAATTGATCGCGCCCTCTTGAACCATTAGCAGCCTCAAAGCCGTCGCTGATTGCAGCTCGCCAATTTAATGAAAGTGAACGAGCTAAATTAATGTTTAATCTCTATTGTAATTATAATAGTTTAAATTGTGGTGCATGCTTGTAGACAATTAGATATTCTACACGGTATTGATTCGAAAATCAGTCGTCATTGGAAGACCCCTTAATGAAATTCTACTCCAATATTATGAACGATATCGAACACTAGATATTTTATAAGCAGTGTCATATATACTCGGGATTTTTTGTGTCTAAAGCCTTGGTTTCCTAGGAAAGCGGCCGCTTAAAAACGGCCGCTTTTGAAGTCATTTCTACGTCACAAAAATAATTCTACGTGTATATAAACGAATATAGTTTCCTATAAAGTGTAATACCTCAACGTACTGCAAAAACCCAATGAATTACGTTGAAAATGATTGTGAGTTCTTCTATTACATATACATAAAACGACCTTTGTGATTTGTGAATGACGTCAAAAGCGGCCGCTTTAAAGCGACCGTTCTCCTAGGAAACCAGGGCTTAACCCCCGTATTCAACAACGTTTTATAAATCTATCAATAGCTATTGAACCCATAGGTATTCGTTGTTATTGCAACAATATATAAATTAACTACGGAATGTAGTTACTTTAGATTCGCTCTATTGGAAACACTGAGAACTAAAATATGTCATCAAAGCTCCAATCACAAGCGCTATTCGAGGTGTTGACATTTATTTTGACCATTTCTGTCATAATGACATTTTCAATTTATACATTCAATAGCTTATGGGACCTATAAAGTTTATGGGATGTTGGTGAATACGTGCATTCGTATTATATGTTTTCCTGAATACACAGAGGGCAAATTATGTTATCATGAATCTCGAATCAGTAATTTTAATATTTACAGTTTTAAACGTAAAGTTACTTGCTCGTATTCGTTTTTACCTTCTTCGTTATGGTACAACTTTACCAGGTGTAAAAATATCGATATAACGAAGAAGCCTTCTAGCCTCCTAGCCTTCAGATCCCCCAGGGTTATAATTTTTCGTCTAGTGCACTAACACTGTCAAACACTATTTGTAAGTTATGATGGTAATTGTGTGTGCATTTCTTGCCTAGGGTTTGGTGATACCAGAGTGTAGACGCTTATCAGATGTGTAGACTTTGTAATTTCCAGTGTAACTGTTACTTACAGAATTCTTTTATTGATGTATTTTATGTCATTATGTTATTTTCGATTTTTTCGTGCAGCATTCCAAGACCTGAATTTGCTCTTTTGTTTTTGTATTTGCCTCTGTATATATGAAGGTAGTTTCCATACTTTGTTTCCTTTCCCTTCCTCTTGGTTTCCAAGAGTGCACAGATATTAATCTTCTCATCTTCTACGGCCTTCCCATTTCAGGATTTCCTGATCTTTCTTTCGAGGAAGTTACATTCCAACGGCCGATTCTGAGAGCTCTCAGAATTCGTTTAGTCATTTTTCTCCCCGAGGCATCATCAGTTAGTTCAGTTCTATTCTAGGCTGAATTGTTGATTATTTGGCCACTGTATGATGTTTACCCCAAGCAGGTCACTAGCCTCGCTTGGGAACCCTACTCTTTTATGCGGTGTGTGTGTGCTTAGGACTTGGTGGGAGCGCACTGGGCCACTCAATCCACTCAGTTTCGCCACAGGCATAGTTATGTATGTAATAAAAAACTTTTATCTCTATAGAGCTTTCGGCCGTGAGGCTTTGCCAGTCAAAGCAGAAGCTCATAGGAGTTTAATTACCCGGTATTTACCTTAACTTCACAGAAATCCTCTGAGAAACTGTGAAAGATGATTCGCGAAAATTCGCTGAGATGGGGTTCGAACTCAGGCTCACCAATACTCAGTACGAGACAGACAACGCCTCTAATTAAAATATTAAAATATTTTAATGTTATTGAGAACAATATTTATACAACTTGCATTGTTAACAGATTACATACTGTTTCCATATTGTGTTATAATATTGTGTTATAATATTGTGCTATAATATTGTGTTATTATGCTTACATATGGAAATCAATTATTTATAAAATATAATTGATATTAGAACTCAATATTTTAGTAAATGAAAAAATAATATTCAATCAGTTTGTTGAATTTGAATAATTATCAGTGGATGTAACATGTATTAGTTGCGCGGATAGTTCACCGGCGACAATGGCCACGTGTGTTGTGATAAATGCGGCAAGCTAGAAATTTTATTTGTAAAATTTACTTTCTCATAACTTTCATTTAAAAAAATGTTTTTAAGAAAAAAATTAAATTCTGATTTAATATAATTAACAGACGAGTTATTTTATTTTTATCTGACTCTAGATCTTCAAGTTCGTTAAGAATTCATGATGGTTTCTGCATTCGTCTGCTCCTCACGTTTATAGGAGAATAACAATCAAGCTGACTACATAAAAATCGCATATTCAGAAAGATACTTAATGTATACATACATATACAAATAATTTTACATGGATTTTTCCAAAGACAACAACAGCTATCCGAATAATTTGTAATTCTTAATGAATTGTTTGAAGACTGCGGATGTATATGAGTAATTCTCTGACATTATAATACATGAGTCCCATTTGCATACTTAGGACGTGCATTAACGCTTCGAGGAAAAAAAAATAAGAACATTAAAAGTAATGGGACTCCATCAACGCGTCCCTCGGCGCAAACATGTTCCCGGGTGGCATTTTGCCGCCCCCTAATATTGTATCTGTCGCTAAAATCGAGTTAAGCCGCGCGGCCTGCGGTTGCGTGTTATGCCTTTTTGCGTCATAATCCCGCCATAGTCAATCCCCCCACGGAGCGTCGTTTTATTTTATCTGCTAAAATCGGAGAGTTCCTGAGGTTTTTCTGCGCTCCAAGAAAAACTTCGTTGCCTGTCGCGGCTGATTATTAAAAATGTCACGGGTGACATCGGGGGAGTTTTGTAATGCGGTCGTGCGGGTTGTGCCTTAAACTTGAAAAAAAAACAGCTATTATTTGCCATGATTCAGTTATGTACCTAGAGTAAGTTATTTTTTTAATTACATCTTCATTAATATCACTTAGAATAAGTGTTGGATGAAGTTATAAAGTGTATCTTATACATGATGTTCAATCGGCCAACGGTCGGCACTAAATATAAGACATCTTAGAGAAAGAAAATTACTATTGGCCAGTAGCTTTTTCGACTTCACTAAATCTCCTATTATTAACAAATGTTAATTAACAACTCAGTGTTACTCAGCTTAGTGGCTTAGTGGTCAGAGGCGCTATCTCGTACTGAGTAGCATTGGGTATTGCAAGTTCAAACCCCGCTGGGGCCGAAATTTCGAGAATCACTTTTGACCGGTTGTCAGACTTTTTCTGTTAAAGTTAAGGTAAATACTAGATATTTATGCTCCTCTGCCGGAAAAATCCTCGGGCTGATAGCTATAAAGATAGAATATGTTTTTATAGTTTTCGATATGTCATTCCTTCCTTCCTTTTTCCTTCCTTCCAAATAACGTCTATTTCATTATATTAAAGATTTTCCCAATCTGTCGTATTACCTTCAAGAATATTCTTCCGTTTTTCCTTTTCTATTATCATTCCTAGTTACTTGTGGATAGTTCTAGATAGTTGGCTAGAGGGTAGTATAGCAACACACTTTGGCCTCAAAATGGGCCCATTGTGAAACCTCCCTTTAAGTCTATTCACTCGTCCCACCAGTCAGTTTTGCGTGAGAGCTGCAAAACTCTGGGGGGCGAGGAGTTGCCAATGCTGGTCATACTATGCCCTCCCCTAGTATTTACTAAAGCTGGGCAGAGGCACATTACATGCTCTGCTGTTTCTAGTTCTTCATTGCACCCTCTACATAACGGGTTGTCTACCAGCCCCATTGTATATAGGTGTTTGTTTAGCCGGCAGTGGCCAGTTAGCATGTTGGTCAGTAATTTCAGATTAGTTCTAGATAAGTTCAGGCGGTGGCTGCAATTTTACAAGGTTGCCTAATTGCCACCTCTGAGTGCTTGCAGCCCGGCGTTTCTCGCTATCTTACCTTGTGAAGAGCATGTGTCCTATGCTCTATTAGTACCTGCAGAAAGTATTTCATCCTCTTGGGTTGTCAGAGGATGTGAGGATCCGTTTCTGACAAGCTCATCTGCTATTTCGTTCCCCTCGATGCCACTATGTCCTTTCGCCCAGCAGAGTTCTAATTTGTTATTTTTAGCTAGCTCCTTTATGCTGTGTAGACATGAATATAGCTCTTTTGACAAAAAATGTGTTGGCATTTAGTGCATTTAGGGCTGTTCTTGCTGTCTTGAGTATTTCGATATGTTCATCCTTAATATTCCGTTCAGCTAAAATTTGAACACACTTTAGTATTCCTGTTAATTGAGCTTGGAAGACTGAAGTGAGTCTTCCAAATGGTGCACTTGTCTTGAGATCGAGTTCTGGTGAGAATATTCCATAGCCAGCTCTCGTCTTAGTTTTGGATCCGTCAGTATACATGGTTATGTTGGCGCCTTGTGGGATACCATCCAGTAAGATGATGGTCTGAAAATGTTTGACAAAACTGTATTTGGCTAGAATTCTGTCGCACTTACCTTCTATGACGAGGTCTAGTTTGACTTGTTTGGTTTTCGACCACCAGACTATTGCACCATATGTGATAATAGGTCTTATGATCGCGGTATATATCCATTGGGTGATCTTGGGCGACAGGCCCTATATTTTACCAACCGCCCTGCGGCATTTCCAAAATGAGATGCAGGATTTTTCCAGCTTGGATTGTATATGCTCATTCCAGTTCAGTTTTTTATCCATGATTAATCCAAGATATTTTACTTTATCTGAGTGTCAGGGGGACATTAGAGAGAGTTGGCATGTTCATGAGCTCGAGTTTCCTCTTCCTCGTAAACAATATGAGCTCTGTCTTTTTTGAATTTACTGTTAGCGAAAGGCCATCGCACCATTTCTCAACAATCTTTAGGGCACTCCGCATGAGATTGCAGAGTACACCTTCAAAACTGCCATTTATCATGATCACTATGTCGTCAGCATAGTATCCTGAGTTGTTTAATTCCAGGAGGAGGCTATCAACTGCAAGGTCCCACAAAAGAGGTGAGAGGACTCCACCTTGAGGACAGGCTCTTTCTGAAACTCTTTTTGATGTTACGTCATCCTGTGAGATGTTAGAGCATTATCTATACTCTTAAATGTTGTCTTGTCAATAGCACCTTCAATATCAATGAAGGTGGCAAGCAACGAACTTTTATGCTCCAGTGTTTCATCTATCTTAGAAGTCACCAGATGTAGGACTGATTCCGTTGAGCGTCCTGGTTGGTGCGCATGCTGTTTCGGATGTATGGGGTACTTCCTCAGTAGCCGGCCCCTAATTTCACGATCACAGAGCCTTTCCAACTTCTTCAATAGAAATAAGGTTAGGCTAATGGGCCTGAATGACTTGGCAAGTGCTTGCGTAATCCACTTGCCTGGTTTGGGTATAAAGGTCACTTTGACCTCTCTCCATGTATTGGGTATGTACCTAAAAGCAATGAAACCTTTAAATATATATACCAATGTGTACCTTTACGGTGCCATCCTTCCGTTTTAGCGAGTTGAGTTGTTGAACAGGGTCTTTAGAGATTACTATCTTCAAACGAGCAGCTGCTGCTGTGAATTCAATGCCATTCCAGTAGGCTCTCCATGTATTTCTCCGTCGCTTCCTGACTTGTTACTTAACAAGTAAACAACTTCCTAGTTACTTAAAGCTTGCAACTTGTTGATAATTATCTTTTGTTTTATGTTATTTTAGTGGTTTTGTTTTCCCAGCATTTTATCATGCTCCTGTTCCTTTCTATGTTAATATTTGTATAGTCTATAAATATAAATACTTTAACCGATACATAAAAACAAATACTCGTCGTTTCATGTTACCTTAAGCCTGACTATTAAAATAAAATTTTATTACCTTTTATGTACCACCTATATTGTATTGCAGCATTTCATTGAATGGCTTCTTATATGTTTAGAAATCGCATAGTATTGAACGTGATGTAATTTTATCAAGCTTTTTTAAAATAAAGAATCGTTGAACTTCAAGTGTGTGTGTGTGTGTGTGTGTGTGTGTGTGTGTGTGTGTGTGTGTGTGTGTGTGTGTGTGTGTGTGTGTGTGTGTGTGTGTGTGTGTGTGTGTGTGTGTGTATGTGTGTGTATGTGTGTGTGTGTGTGTGTGTGTGTGTGTGTGTGTGTGTGTGTGTGTGTGTGTGTGTGTGTGTGTGTGTGTGTGTGTGTGTGTGTGTGTGTGTGTGTGTGTGTGTGTGTGTGTGTGTGTGTGTGTGTGTGTGTGTGTGTGTGTGTGTGTGTGTGTGTGTGTGTGTGTGTGTGTGTGTGTGTGTGTGTGTGTGTGTGTGTGTGTGTGTGTGTGTGTGTGTGTGTGTGTGTGTGTGTGTGTGTGTGTGTGTGTGTGTGTGTGTGTGTGTGTGTGTGTGTGTGTGTGTGTGTGTGTGTGTGTGTGTGTGTGTGTGTGTGTGTGTGTGTGTGTGTGTGTGTGTGTGTGTGTGTGTGTGTGTGTGTGTGTGTGTGTGTGTGTGTGTGTGTGTGTGTGTGTGTGTGTGTGTGTGTGTGTGTGTGTGTGTGTGTGTGTGTGTGTGTGTGTGTGTGTGTGTGTGTGTGTGTGTGTGTGTGTGTGTGTGTGTGTGTGTGTGTGTGTGTGTGTGTGTGTGTGTGTGTGTGTGTGTGTGTGTGTGTGTGTGTGTGTGTGTGTGTGTGTGTGTGTGTGTGTGTGTGTGTGTGTGTGTGTGTGTGTGTGTGTGTGTGTGTGTGTGTGTGTGTGTGTGTGTGTAAAAAGATGACGCCTGTTTGCACAGCTAGGTGCGAATTTGATTTAATAATGTTTTAATGTTTTACGTCGGTCCTTAGTTTGTTTATCTTTTAAATGTGACTTTCGTTAAAAAAATATTTTTTAGTGAACCCCTTCATCATTTCCAATTTAAGATCTGTGTATTTTACTACAACGCAGTGCTGTAAATTAATAACTCTATAAACTTCTGTTGCAATTTTAATGTTCAAAGGTGAACGCAAATGTTTGTCTTTTAAAATATTTAATGATTCTACTCTGGAACGTTGTGTGCTTGTATTCATTTATTTATTTTGTAAAATGTTTTATGTTAAACGATGTGTATGAAAGTTCTTGTTATTCAATTGAGTTCACAGCAGCCTTTAAGGTAACTGCAATTATATCGTTTAGCTTTTTATATCCTATCACAGGAAAATAAACACAGCTATCCAGTGTATAACAATGTTAATTAAATTGAATACATTTATAATATATCGTGGACATGTATAGTGTATATAGCTGAAGGTGTAGTATTATATTTATCTGCTAAACTCGCCACATGTTTTGAAAAGAAATTATATTCTAACATTTATAATAATATTATAATATATTCAAACTAAAGTTCAAAATGCCATACATGAAAAAGAGACCACACAAACCGCGAATCGTGTATACATTGCGAGATATAAAAAGAGCTGGTAAAGAGTGCTATGAGTCCACTGGGCTGCTAAAAGAACCAATGCGTCTATAGTAATACTAATAAAATAATATAAACGAACCCGAACGACTATAACAAATAATATATACATGTATCCTTAAATATTTCGGGCAAATCACGAGATGGGAAGGCGAGTACTGATAATAGGGGATTGTTTCCATAACAATGGGCCACCTCATGAAAACAACTACAAACAACACGATACAACAAGCACAAGGGAAGCAGAAATCGAGAAAAATGGAGAGATATCGTGCGAAGAGCCACAAACTAAATGAACCTTCAGTCAGGACTCCTCTCTAAAGGATATAAATATATATATATATATATATATATATATATATATATATATATATATATATTTCTTAAGCTAGGTAGAACTTTTAGAAGCCACTTTTATGTTCACCTATCGTGCGTTAAATCATCATAACACTCACGTTTTTAAAACCCTATCAAATATCAATAAAGAAATGAGATTTGAAAGTCGGTGGACCATTCGCGATATTTTTAAGAGAATTTTATAGTATACATCAAGATTTATTTGAGCAATCTACTAGTTACACTGTAGAAAGATTTCGTACCACCACTTCTATATTATTTAAGAACATCAATTTTCTTCTTAGGACATCGTCTCCTTCCGAAGGTTGGCAATCCAACTGTACATGATGGAGCATGAGGCTGTAGCTCTAAAGATTTCGATATATATATATATATATATATATATATATATATATATATATCCGCCTATCGTACTATCAACAATCGTATTCAAGTTCTGCCTCCTTCCCACTGCTCGTTTCCCCTTGATTTTCTATTCGATGATGAAATGAAATGCTCGCATGTTAAATAGAATTCGAAATGATCGCATGTTAAATATAAATAGAACATTAGCCATTGATGAGTTGCTTCTTTAAAACGAAGTTTACATAATTTAGCCTTTTTTTCGTCTGAGGAATATTTGTAAGACACCCATGCCTTCGGATCACCACAAGGTGATACGCATGGGTAGTGCCGGATTCACCCCCCCGGGCACCTACCAGCTAAACCAAAACTAAGGTTCTGTCGCAGCAGGGCTTGACCGCCTCAAAAGCATTGCTAAGCCACCCTGGTCATCTAGACCTCAGTTCGATATTCTTGTCTCTTATGCGGCTAGTTCGGTGTCCGTCCTGGTTTGTCTTGCGTCTAGATTCTGTCAGTGGATTCGGAGGTCGTCCGCGAACTTCTTGCCCATTACTGCCTGAAGGAAACCCGTGAATACAGTCCACGTATCCTTGTCTTCTAGCATTCTTGTTCCTAGTTGTTCTGGTTGGGTCTCACCCAATTGGATCCATAGCTCTACTCTCTCGGTGTACAATCTTGGACCATTATAGATCGTGTAGGCCGGATCCTCCAGACCACCACAGAATAGGCATGTTGAAGTGTCTTCCTACCCTACCCGGTGAAGGTATTTCTGGAAAAATGGCCAGATAGGGCCTGGGTGCTTAAGTGATACAGCTCCCCTCGTTTTCTATTGAACCAGGGCTCAACTCTTGGTATTGTTCTTCTGTTCCATTTGACTGTGGTGGTGGTATCCTATCGTACTTGCTATTTGTGCTATTTTTCAGTGCCGTATCTCGCCCCTCTTTGAGTTGCTTGCCCTTCTTGGTCAGTCGGTATTCTTCCGCTTTCTCTTCGACAAGAAGGTCAGCTGGTATTGTGGCGGCTAGGACCTCCACCAAATCGGTGGATATGGTCCAGTTGGTTCGGGCTATCCTGAGCGCACTGATACGCAGTGCTCCCTATAGTCCGTTCGAATTTCGTTTGTAACTGGTGGCTCGTGACCATATAGGTGCTGCGTACGTCAGTTCCGCTCGGGAAATAATTTCTAGCAGTTTCCTTTTGGCGGACAACGCCACCGTTCGCTTCGGTTCGGGCCGCTTTGGCTACAGCTACAACATGCGTCGTATGGGCGAGATTTAATTCTAACAAGAATCCTAGCTATTTGATCTTGCTGGCTAGTTTTGCTCATTGTCTAGTATCCACATTGTGTCTCCTCCTGTTCCTGCTGTTCTAGATCTTTTCTTGGATACCTGAGCTACCTACATTTTATTGATCGCATGGTGTGTCCGATGTTCCTCATTAATTTATCGACCATCTTGGTTGCCTGTGCCAACTTGGTTTTGGTGGGCTTCAGGTGTAGTCCACAATTGCCAAGCGTAAGCAAAGGCGTTTGAGGTTGTAAGTGGTGATAGTACTATTTTGAGCACCTCGTCAACTGTGAGGTTCTATAACAAGGGCTCAGGAGAGATCCCTGCGGAACCTCCCTATCACCTCCTAGCTGGTTTTGCCTGATGCATCTTTGTATGTCACTTGTCTGCCGCTCAGGTACGAGTCTATGATTCGCTTCAGGGACTTTGGGATTCCCCTACGTTTAATTGCCTCGGCGATGGCCACCCATAGCAACGAACTAGACGCATTGCTTATATCCAGGGTGGCCATCACAATGCAACCTCTTCTTGTAGATTGGTGCCCCGCCTAGGCGACCATTTCACAGATCGACATCATAGTGTCGGTCGTGGAGTGACCCTTGCGAACGACAAATTGGTTTTTGTGGAGCCCGCCGGTGTCTTCAAGGGACTTCATGACTCTGTTCGCTATCAGTCTCTCTAGGATATTTACGTTGCCATCTAGGAGGCATAGGGGTCTGTACGACCCCATCTCCTCTGCTGGTTTGCCTGATTTTAGTAGCAGTACCAGGCGCGCTGTCTTCCACTATTTGATGAAGGTTCCCTCTTCCATACACTTATTTGCTAGTCAGTGATGCTCCTAACTAAAGCCGGTACTGCTTGTCGGAGAATTTCGTTTGATATGTTGCCTGGTCCATGGGCCTTCCCCTGGGGCAGACTGGTAATTACAGCCTTGATGTCTTTCTCGTTCCATTTCGCAGGTTTCCTGGGTGTCTTCATCTTATATCTATGCCTGGAGAGTATCTGTGTTATCGGGAAACAGCGCATCCACCACCGTCCTGACACCACCAGGAACTAAGTCTGGCTCAGGCGGGCGTGCCGTGATCTTATTCATTACAATCCTGTAGGATAGGCCCCATGGGTCATTTTCCACTTCCCTAGAGAGATTTTCCCAGCACGCTGCCTGGCTATGTTCTATTACCAGGCAGTATTTCAATCTTCGCGATGTATACTGTTCCCGTTGGTACTCGGTCACGGTCTCCTAGGCTAGGGGAATTTTCTTCTTGCATTGTTGGCTTGATTTTGAGCCTCGGATACTTCCTGACACCACCAGTAGACCCTTCTACTGTCCACTGGTGGGGTTTTCTTCGGTACAGAGTCTTGACATGCCATCTCCAGCCGCCTCGCCAGGTCGTCGACGAGTTCAGACTCACCCTTGGGATGGTAACTGCTGCCATCAGGGTGATAGCGTTTATGGCCTAAATTGCCTACATGGTCTTGTGTGGTGTCATACCCTGTGGTTAGAGGTGCTGGGGTCGAGACTGAGCGACCTAACCTGGAGTTATGGTGTACATTATGTACTGGTAGTCGCTGAGCGTTCCCTTCTCCAGCACCTGCCAGCTCTGGATACCTTACCAGCCGTGTTTACTCCAGCGTGACGTCTATATAGGACGCCCAATTCCCACGCGTGAAAATCGGCGCCCCGCAAGCATTGCAGACCGCGAGGTCGAGTGCAGAGGCCATTTCAATCTCAGTCTCTCCTCAGTCGTCAGTTCTTGGAGGCACCCTTGGCATTTAGGTCCTATGCTAGTACCACTTACCCGCCTATGGCTCTGGCTATCCTCTCCTGCATGTGGATCCACCTGTCCTCATGATTTTTAGCACAATTTGGAGACAAGTAGCATGCTACGACTGTCAAGTCTCCAACCGTAGCCCAGACCATTCCGCTCGTGGGTGAACCGCGAACTGAGATGTGGTGGCTGCCCAGGAATTTGAGTGCCTCGTCTCGCCCATCTGTCACCGACGAGCACACCCAATTCTTACGGTTTGGTTCGCTTTCAATGATGACGTCTGCACTTCTTTCGTTTGCAGAGGCGAGCAGCAGTTGGTGGGCTGCTCTGCCTCTGTCAACGTAATTGTAGCCTGCTCTGATTATTTGATGGATTGAGAACTTGCATTGTTAAATTTAATTAAATTAAAACACTAAGGAGATGCAGAGCACAATGCAATGCTAGAGGTTATGCAATGCTAGAGGTTATTGAAGAATGCATAGAAGATTTCAGTGTCCTATTATTTTCATATGCAGCGATGAAAATAATAGGACACAGAAACCTCTGCATTCTTCATATAACCTCCAGCATTGCATTGAGCTCTGCTTCTCCTTGGTGTTTTAATTTGTATTAATAACGTTCAATTTGACCAGATACAATGTCAATTCAATAACATTGCAAATATCTACAAACACGATTCAGAAATTCAGAGGGTCAGCGAAACCACTTAAACAAATTCAAATTTCTGGTATTCAAGTATGATTAACTTTATATCTTTCCCATGGTCTTAATCAAAGATAAAATAATCTTTATTAGTATCGGCCTTCTAACGTTTCCGCTTTTCGGTCTAATATGTTTCACAATTTAATTCCATGTTATATGTTATTTTATTATATGACTTATTTTACTTGTAAATTTGTTTAACTTCATTATTGTAACAACAGTAATTGCATCATGAAAGCATTTTATAATAAATAGATTTTTTTGTTTCATTGCCTATTTTTATTATTTATATGTTGTCTTAACTAATACAATTTTATATTAATTCACACGAATAAATAAATTAATGTATAATGTCCGTATTTATTTATTATGTTATTTGTGATTACGTTTTTACCTCTTACTTGATCTGAAGTTGGCACCTCTAAGTTACACTTTACAATTATTGAAAAATTAGTCAATTAGTCATTTATTCATACATTTTCGTTTCTGCATTAAGTTCTGTTAGCTCTGTAAAGTTGGCACCCATAATAGCATAACTAAGTTTTTAGTTACGAGGACCTCTCATGGAGAAACGAATGATATACTAATTTATCGGAAAATTAAATTAAGGGCAATTACAGTATATTATTATTACAGACATATAATAACAATAGCAGGTTGAATTCTGTTTTATTTATTTCCTGAATATTCTAGCTAAATAAAACATCGTTACCAGTCCAATTTGGATGATTCAATAAAAATACAAAAATGTTTTCAAAGAACAATACAACGTCTGCAACTTTTTTTTATACACATAATTATAATTGTGTTGTTCTAAATAGAACACGGCGTGCACTCGTTAATCGTACGGGAAAAATAAACAAGAGCGTAAATCCGTTGGCGGCCGCGACTCCGAAGGCAACGGAACTACCGTAAATATCGACATCCTCCGGGCCGGGGGCGGTAGGAGGCTAACAAGCTGGCGCGGCATGTTTACCTGGAGCCGGAAACGACGGAAGAATTGGCGCGAAAATGATAAATAAGCGAGACGGCGGCGGCGTGCAGGTCACTGACACCGATGGAATTGAACGGATGCTGTTGCTCGTTTTATAAACTTTGCTTGTAGTAAACTTAATTAATTAAATACTACGTGCAAGAAATAAATTGAATAAAGGTGCATCGTGAAAGTAAAAACAGCATTTAATTTGGCTTCAGTACTCTATAGCGAAGAAGTTTTCAAGTTTTTTTTATGGCGTGTTTTGAAGTATTATAATCTTATTTTTATCATTTCATTTCTATATTTTACTCTTGGTATTCTTAAATTTTCACAAAGCAATAGTATATAAACTAATCGATAAATTGAACATTATTTTACACCAATAGCTTGTTTAAAACAATTAGTTTATACTCAGTGACGAATTAACTAATTGTTTTAACAAGCTATTGGTGTGTAATAACTTTCAATGTATCGATTAGTTTATATAACATTGCTTTGTGAAAATTAAAGAATGATAAGAGTTCGACAACCTGTAAATTATCAGCAACTAAATGATTTTGAAAGTGGCTATCTTACTGGTATGAGAGAAACCGGACTTTTAGAGAGTTAATCGATGTTGGTTCAGATGGTCCGATGAAGGGGAAACAACGTCGTCCTAGATCTGGACATCCCCGGGTGCCCCTGGATCGTGAAGATCGGCGTTTAAGACATTTGGCCACAAGATGTTCAACAACTCGGCCAATTACAATAGACTGGATAGAAGGTTTAGGACGTAGAATGTCACGTTATCTGTTGTCCAATTTTTTGTCTTCGACTTACTCCACTTCTCAGCACCCGCACCGCACCCACACCCGCACCCGCAACTAGAATGGACCAACGACCGAGCAAATTGGTTTCAAGAATATTTCAAATTGTGTTTAGTGACGAGTGTCGATTTTCTTTGTGGGCCCACGACGGTCGTAGGAGAGTCAGAAGTATGTGCGGAGAAGGCAATAATTCAACATTTTGTGTGGAACGCCATACACACAAGGAGTTAAGATATGGGGTACAATATCTCATCATAGCAGATCACCCTTGATCTGCAACGATGACAACTAAAATGCAGCCAGTTACATTGCCATGTCCTCGAGCCTGCACTTCTATTTCTTGCAAAATATCATTTCCAACAAGATAAGGCACGCCCTCCTATGGAACGGATTGTAACAAGAGAACATCTTGTTACAATCCAAGATTTAACATTGTTATATATATATATATATATATATATATATATATATATATATATATATATATATATATATATATATATATATATATATTAAATGTTGCTAAAATTGTGAAACTATATTTATTGTTTTCTTTTTATGACTTCTTTGTCATCCTAAATGTAGATAATTTTTTTATCAGAGAATATAAGCCAGCTTATATGGACCGTAGCTAGTGTGGAGCAAGAATGGGTTAATATTTTTTCATTCGTAGTAATTATGACATTGGCATGCTTTAAGAGGAGTTTGATTCTAAATATAAATCGATCGAGTTACTTCTAATGTATCAAAACCAGTGCTTAGAAGACGCAAACATTGAAATTAGTACTATGTAAATTTCAGTCAAATATTGTCTACCTGTTATTCTCGTTCTTTTGAATCTCTCCACGCCTCTCTGGGTGTTCTCTGCATATAGTGCTCGCAGCACATACTTCAGATCTACTTACAGATAAACATGGATTCCGAATTACTATATTCTATTTACATCACAGTTTATAGTTATCGCGCCCTCACAAATACACCATTGCTTGCTCTATTTGATTGTCCTGGGTACGGCCCTGCAACTCGTATTCTTAGATATTATTTCATTTTGATGATAAAAAGTAACACATGTGTATATTTGACAGTTAACACTATTTATACTATATATATAGTAATTTATCAAACTATGTATTATATGGGATGATGGAAAACACAACATTTCTATATATATTCATAAATTCTGAATAATTTGCAAAGCATGTTACATTATCGCAATTTAAAATATATTAATATATTCCACGAGCCAGGGTTGCGGGGTAGATTTTACCAGTATGATGAAAGTCTTTGAAATACCTGTACTTGACTGTTTCTGCTTCAAAATAACCATGCACCGTAAAGTATGCCGCTCTGTAACATGGCACGGCACGATCCTGCTTCTAGCGCTCTCGTATACGCACGGTATTTTAGATACAAGGAGTGCCTCATTATAAATTAGTTAAAAATTAATTTAAGATATTAAATTAAAGAGTAAAAAATTACTAATTATTATAATTGATACTAGTCATTTATAAACTTTCTATGGTATTTTAAGAATCTAGAGCCCCCATAAAACTTAAATTAAATATTTTTCTCTCTAAGATTCTGAAGTCTGGGATTTAAATACCTAATATAAGCAAGTTATATTTACAACTGTGTATGAAAGTATTTCCTGAAGTGGAGAAATATTGAATAAATAAATAATGATATACCCGGCGCCGCCACCATTATTAACTTGTGCTATATCGAAATGCCTGGCCTATTTCTACACACCTCTACTTTCTTTACCATGATTCTATAAATAACGAATGCTACAAATATACATGTATTCGTTGCAACTACTCTAACATTGAATTGAATTTGATGTTGGAATATTTTTATTCCAACTCTGCTGGAATATATTTCATGATTTTTTGTCACGCCCAGCTTTGAACTATAATACATTTCGTAGACGATGTATACGTCCCAACATAAACTATTATTACGTTTGTTATTTGTTTACAAATTATTTATTTATACTTTGAGTTACATATTAAATAAAGCGTGGATCGAATACGTTTCGTTATTAATTCTCTCAGCGTTCAATTTGAATTTCACATTAATACCGTACATTGCCGTGAATATTACGGATCGACAATCAAGTGAAATCAAAACTGGCAGATGATTGTTGTGTGAAATATGGTAATAGCCGAATCGAAGCTTTTGGAGTTTTATTATATAATTGAATATAAAATATAAAAAGCTATACTATATTTCATTTGCGCTTTTGATATTTTTACCTCAGTTTATTACTTAATTTCTGGTGAATGTTTTAACGTGCCTATATTCATTATAATTTTTTGTATAGTATACTCTCTCCAAACTGGTAAACATTTAAGGACTGTTTTAGTCCCAAAACTCTACTTTAGCGTACTAGTGGTGTCAATACTGTCATAATATTAGCTAGGACTAATATTTTAAATTTGTCATATCAACACTTTATATATTGCGGCTGTCACACCATTGTTAATATTCTTCACTTTAAATAGATCACACCGTCTTTTGCAATATTCCAATATTCCATTCATAATATAGTTCTCATTATATTCTCCGGATTTCTTCGAACTAACTTAAATTCATTAAATACTATGAGATCATTCTGAAATTAATTTAAGTGTGTAAGGCATGTTGCATGTAAACGGACGAGAATATATGAGCAACTACAATTAAGGCCATATTCATAAACGACAGTTACTTCTTTAAATGCATAATTAACCTATACATTTTGATAACCGATTTTAAGGTTGTATTACACTGATTAAATACTAGCCAACAGAAATCGGCAGATACTATTTTTATCCGAGGACTAGTGCTGAGTTAAGGAGTGAAGGTAAAACGTTATTAATGTATTTATAGCTCCAATATAGAAATTCTATTTATACGGAGCATATAGAGCAGAAAAAAGTAAATAGAAGGGAATAAGAATTGTGACAGTATTGGAAACGCAGGGAAACCCTAAATAAGCTATTTGTAATACCATCAGTTAATTGAGGTTATACATCCCATCGGTAGAACTGTGCCTTATACTCCAAGGGATAATGTGGATCATCTATAGCGAAGGCAACGCTGCATCTACAATATATAAGCAAAGTGTCACAGTGGGCCACCTATAGTGAATAGCACATTACAAAGCCCAGATAGCTTTCATACCAATGAGCAAAATAAATATGATAGGGTACGAAACAGTCATCACTAAAGAAGTGAATCCGGACAAATTTTTAAAAATAGGGCAAGGCAAATAACTAAACTCAACAAAAAAAAATAATAAAAGAAGAGAACTAACACCAGGCGAAGAGTGTGATACAAGAAAAAGGCAAACATAAAAGAATAAGAGAGAAACTAGCAGCAGGAAGATTGCTTTAAAAGAAAAAAGGCAAACAAAAAAGACTAAGAGAGAAATTGATGAAATAAAAATGATGAAAAACTATATGATAGCGACGGGGTAAGCAGGAAAATACTAGTCAAAGTGCAAAGAATGGCCTGTCTAGGAATAACAGGGGTAATAGCAACAACCCCCACCGCCGCAATGGAGGTTCAAAGTGGAGACAGAGGCCAAGATAGCAATCTTCAGAACTAACGCCATGGGGAAGTCATACGACTCATCCATAGAACACACCCATCTAGCGTTAGGGAAAACCGAAGAGTACATCCTAAGAATGCGTCCCGACAGGACAATAAATACACTCCACATGACGAAACCTTACAAGGTAGTAATACCAGATAGGGCAGAATGGGAAAAAAGGCTAATATTGTGACAGACAGTTAAGCAGTGCTGAGAGCTCTAGACTCCAGCGTGAATAACTCCAGAGTTATCATAGAATGCATTGAAGACCTGATGATACTGGGAGCCCGAAGCAAAGTATCACTTGTGTGGGCACTGGGACATCAGGGATTCAAAGGCAACGAAAAAGCGGACAAATTGGAAAAAGAGGCTATCGAATTAAAATTCATTGGCCCTGAACCAACCTGCGGGATACCATATAGAACCGCAAGGAATAGCTTGAGAAAGCATCAAAGAAACCGCCACAGCCGAAACTGGGAAGACCAAACTGGAATGAAACACTTGAAGAGGTTTATTAAGGTACGGAGGCGCCGGAAGAAATCCTAAAACTAAAAATAGGAACCAATTAAGAAATGTCGTGGGACTCCTAACGGGACACTGCACATTGAATAAACACCTGCACATAATGGGGATAGACAAATCACCAACGTGCAGAGGCTGTGGGGAAGAAGAAGAAACCCCACTACATGTAATAACTAGCTGCGAGGCATTCAACTCTTTTAGCTCTTTGATTCAACGCGAATGAAACAAAGAGAGATCCAAGCTCGCCCATTCACGAGACTTCTGGACTTCATTAAAAATACAGAGCTCATGAATGAGGAATAGTTATGGGGTAGCACAATAGGCCAACCGTGGCCGCAGTGCAGTGGGATGCCACAGCGAAACCAGACCCTTCAGGTACAAAAAATGATAGCGATTAAAAAATATATTAAGTACAGCTGGATTCGAAGAATTCATAGCCAACGCTTTGAAAACGGAAACCATAGTACGTTCGTTGAAAATAAATAAGAACACAAAAGAGAAAATGATTATAGTAGAAACCGAATCATGGAATAAAAATCAGGATATCATGAAAAATTTAAAAATCTTAGAGGCATAACAATTTAACAACGAACGAAAGAGACAGTGGGATATCAGGGACTGATAGCATCGCAAATATTGAAAGCATTAAACTAGTAGGACCAGACCGGGATAACATTAAGAGAAGACAAATGCATATAAATACAAACATGAATAAGGAAATGGACCCATCCGAGATGAAAAGGCAAAAAATAATCGGATTCTAGAATACAGCGGGACCAAAAAGGAAAATAGAAAATGATAATACTATGGTGAGGTAATGGATGCGGCAGCATATCTTTGTGGGTTTCACGGAAACACGAATGCAATAGGGAGTGTCTGTAGAATGTAATTCCAGAGAGTATATAGGGAAAATAAATATGGAGGAGATAGTGGAGGTATTATTGCGGTGGTAAAAAAAGAATATTTGGATCCTAGTTGAGGGGAGGTTACCAGAAGAAAAAGGCTAATAAAGCAGGCGATAACAATATGAGGAAAAACATAGAGCATTTTTACAACGTATGATAATAAAGAGCAAGCTACGAAATTAAGAGGGAGCAACAGTAGGAGAAAGATAGGGTTGTTTAGATTCATTACCTAGTGACTGGAGGGGACTAAAACTTGAGGTCTAAAGAAGCAAATTGTGGAAGGTTAAATGAAGAAGGACAATGCTTGAAATGCACATCCAAGGATAAAGTGGAGACCGCCGATGGAGAATATTAATGGAATGGGTAGATCGGTGTGGGTGATCGAGAAGGCAGTTATAGAGAAGGCAGTAATACATTATATAGAGTGGAAGATAAATGGAGGTCGTTGATAGAAAAAAACTGAATTCGGAGACGAGTTTGTGTCGCACCATTTTCAAATCTCAGCGTCCCTAAATGGAGGAACTGAAGAATATGTTGTGGCAGTTAGGGGTTAAGTGCAAATTCAAAAAGGTCCCTTTAAGAAATACAAGGGACTAAATGGTTTTTGGCTACATAATTGCTTTTCAAGAAATGAACGAGAAAGGAAGTATAGCAGGAAATCGACCAGAAATGTATCAATTATAAAAAGCTATGTAGGTAGGCGGCCCAGGAGTAGAGATCCGGGAAGCATGCACCAGCGATATTGAGAAGTAGAAATCAGTTTGAGGAGCGCTGCAACAGGAAGTTTGGATCTTCTATGAAGTTGCAAATGAATGTTAGCGGGTAGAAACCCATACGTTTCTAACCACTAACATTACGGACTAGGATAAAAAAAAGCCCGAAGAAAGTAATAAGGTGTATAAATTATATTCAGGATGGGGATTACCGTCAGTGGAAGTTTAGAACTTTAGATGATTATGTTATTATGTGATTTTTACTGTAATTGTATTAATTATATCATACTAAGGAGAATGATGAAGTGCTGCTGTGCAACGGGAGAATGTATGCGGTGTTTATGGTTTAGGGATGACATGTGGAGTGAATGAAAACGTTAGGAATGGAAAAGGAAGGGGTTGTACATAGAGTCGTGGATAAGAGCACAAGAGCAAGCGTGAATGGAGAAGTTACAGATAAATTTAAGGTGAATGTGGGACTACGGTATGGATACCCGCTAGGCCCGCTCCTGTTCAATTTGGAGACGAGTGAGTTGTAAAAGATGCTAAGAAGACGTCTGTCCTCTTTTTAGCATCGTCTACAACTCACTCGTGTCCAGATTGAATAGGAGCGGGCCTAGCGGGTATTCCTACCAGGTGGGGTTGTGGTAGGTGGAGCCAAACTGTCGATGTTGGCATATGTGGATGATGTAATGCTTGTGGCCAAGAGAGTGGAGATGATAGATGTTGGAGAGAAGGTACCATGATAAGAGAGGATTGTGAATGTGGAAAACACCAACACATGATTTATATGAATAGGGCTACGATGGGTAGAAATGAAAGGAAATAATGATGAGAGAGTGACTAGTTTCAAATATTTGGATTTTTGGTTTGACTGCAGAGGTGAATTTAGGATGTATGTGGACTATGTGCAAGCAAGTGTGAATAGGTTGTAGGATGGTAAGGGTAGGTAAAATCTGCGATGCGTGTGTAAAACCAAAATTGTTGAGTGGAGCGGAAGTGCGGAGATTGAGAGAGTGAAATATAATAGAAAGCAGGCATGGGTGGTTCTTGAAGAGCCTGTACTCGGAAAATCGACTCCTAGGACGGTGCTGCTGTAGGAAACGGACACGCGTCGTGTGTGAGTGTGGTGAAGTTCGAAGAGACATTGCAGGAGTTGGGTGAGGTACAACTGGTGCGTGAGATCTCAATGAGTTTTATAAGCTAGGCTAGGTAGAGTGGCAAGTGCGTGAGAAACCCCCGAGCTACGTATCCAGGGGTGGGTAAAGCAGGAAGGACAAGATGTACATGGCAAGAGCGAGGTGTGGTTCAGAAGAGGGAGTAAGAAAAGTATGTATGGGGTTGGAGGATAGCTGTGCGCTGTGTGGTAAGGGGAGCGATACGTGGTCTCAACTAGTTCACGAATGTGAGGGTGTAAACGCACATTGGGTACGCGACTTGTCAATAGTTAAGATGGGATGGGAAAGGGACGAAAACAAGGCCACTCCTAGCGGGTGTGCAGGGTGTACGCCAAAGTTAGGGGCCGCCAAATTCAGCCCGGGCAGGAGCTATCAAAAGAGTTATAACATAAAATCTAAACGCGCCTCGGTTAAAGATCCTGCTCACTATTTTCATAGACTCGCGTTTATAAATGATTTATTAATTTCTTCACATATGTCCCTAGCCTAATATTCTATATAATGCTAATTATAAATTATACAGCATATGGGCGGTCAAATTATGTTTGCATACGGGCTGCCGACTACCTAGGACCGGCTCTGGGTGGAAATCTGCATGAAGCTAGCGTTTGAAAGGGAGTTGGTGAGGGCAAAGTGGGATTGGTTGGAGGAGTGTATTGAATTTAATTTAATGGAATGTTTATATATTATTTTTTGGGTGATATAGAGGTAGATGTATTTTGCTTTTTTGGGATTGATATACCTAAATATCCTTTTTTTAATATCAACGGATTATGTTCGAAAATAATTCCATGTGGGCTGGCCACATAGGTCGACTGAGTGACTAGATAAAGCGATGGACCAAGACATTATTGGAGTTGAGACCACGAGTGTCGGCTCGTGTCACAGCAACACGTACAAAATGTTTAGGTAATATAAGAGATATATTTATACAGAGAAGCATGCTTCCTCCTTACAACATTTTTTTCGAAACCCTAATCTATGGATTATTAGTCATCAACGATCTATTGTTTAATTAGATAAAAGTTTTGTTTATTATTCTATATACAAAGTCGTTTTCGTTTATCACTCTGGGCTGATATGGTCTTATTGTCTCTTGTTCTATTTACCGCTACCTATGCGCACAATTCTACCTCGGCCCTTACAATCGGTACGCGCGACTGCAAGACCTGAGCGATACTGCACACCACGGGGGCGACTAGAAATGCAAAACCAGGGATGCTAAACATACTAAACGAAAGCACCTTACATATATACAAACTAACTCTTGACAAATACACAACCCATGGATTAATAGACACAAATTTCGAATGGAAAATGGGACCTATTAATACCGGACTCGAACGGGTGAAAGCCTTACAACATTTTATACAAGCACAGTAAACTTAGTTGATGCACTATATTTATCACTTTCTATTAATGCATTATCTATGAATGACATCTTCCAACTCTGAACTATATGAAATTTTCCCAAGTGGAATTGAAATAAAATTGTGTGGCTTTATAAACGATCGCCTATTAATATTGTATGCAATGCCGAAGGGTTATATTCTCCATAATAAACGATCCTCTATAAATATCCCCGTAAAGAGGGCGGTGAATTATTAACACGCACGTGATGCGCGCATTAAATTATTATCGCGATAATCCTCGGTAATAATAAAACTTGTCTATTTATAATTTTCTGGAAAAAATAAAATAAATGAGGCGTCACACGTAACAAAGCAACATATGTGTTTGCGCTATTACTGTCCGATTAGATAGGAAGTGCTGCCATAAATAATGCAACAACACACGCCCATAATAAAAGTAATTCCCCGTAATTACAAACCTACTTTAATAGTCATTTTGTAAACATTTTATTGATATCGCTGCAAATAGGTTTGTATACAAATAGTGGTACGGAATATAAACTTGAATGTCTATTATTGGACGTGCGAATCGGTGCAGACTTGTAATGAGGCACCCTGCGCTGAATGTCAACAACGGTCAGCCGCACACCCTCAATTCAATTGGACAATTTCCATGCATCGAGTAAGGGTTAAGGTTAACGTGTTCGTTACCCACTAACATCTGTCGTTGACATATTGATATTTAACTAACCATACCATATTTTTGAAATCATCAACACGTAATGCGTTTTTCGTATTTGTATGGAATAGCAGTATTCGTAAATTCACATTAAAATTTAAGTGACAGATACGCAGACTCTGTCACTTAATTTATACATGTGCCAATTATTAATCGTCCTCACCCTATTTAAGATGGTTAATAATTAGATAAGTCGATATAGATAGACGTCGTAGTAGAGATAATTGTGTCTACCTCTTATATAATAATCGGTTGAATAAAGCAGATAACTCTCGAGTTAATTTTCAATCCGTCACGCGACTTTGCCATATATAAATAAGAGTACACAGGGCTGGTGCTAGGTAGTCGGGCGCCCGCGTGCAAATATCATTTGGCCGCCCACATGCTGTACTTAAATATTTATAATTAACAATATATAAAATATAAGGGGTAGGGACATATGTGTATATTATCAATTTGCCTAATACCTTTCGGTGTAGGCTAGATACTTGATTATTAATAACATATATTTGTTGGTTTCTGTACATACAATATATTCCGTTTTTATTTTTCAGAATGTCCACCAGCTTTAGACGGCATGGAGAGGTTTGCCTGCCCGACGCCCGACCGGCAAGGTCGGTACCATTGCATAGACGACCACGTCCTTTGCGACGGATTCATAGACTGCCCCTCTGGCGAAGACGAGGATCGCCAGGCCTGCATGTTCTACAAAACGGTGAGTTTAAACACATAAAATAACTTGTTTTACGACCAGTTGCGGATCGAAGCTTTGTAATTTCAGCGTACAAATTTAGCGCAGTACACCAGCACGCCCGTTTTAATCCAATTTGCCTCTAACCCTTTGTCCGTTCAAATTATATTTCAAAAAACTAATTACACCCCGATTAAAGCCGTTAATCCGCAATGTGAAATCACAAAAAGCGGGAAAAGGGGTATTGATTTAAACAATAGAGATGTCAATGGGGTGTAAAATAAAAGAATAAAGCTATGCAGCCAAGTTAATGATTCATAAATAATTTCTCATTTAATTATATGGAAAATTCCTTTATAATTGCGTATTGTTAATAATAACCATCTTTATTTACAAAATCACATAAATACAATATTAAATAGTAATAGTAATATATCAATATATAATGTTGTGATTGTGCAAAATCTTAAGAGATTTATCTGCACACTAAATTAATATTAATATAATGTGTTATACATAAAATAAGAATTAGAATTTATATAATATTTAAATAAGCTGTCTATTCTATACACAAAATTGACTGGTGGGACGAGTGAGCAGCCTTAAAGCGAGGTTTCACAATGGGCCCATTTTGAGGCCTAAGTGTCTGTAGCTATGCTACCCTCCAGCCAACTATCCAGAACTATCCAGCTGTCTATTCTGTGCTGGTGAAAGTCCAATACAATGATTATAAATATATTCCTTTGTTATTGTTTTTACGTGTATAGTAAATATATTGTTTCGTAGTATTTCGTTCTATAATTTATCTGATAGATTGTTAAAGATCTTAGGTTGTTTTGTTATGAAATTGTTTTCCTCAATTCTTTTATATTTTCTGAAGGTTTTTTTCTCTTGTTTGGTACTGATGAATTAAATGGCTTAAATTAAAATATAATAATATATTTATTAAAATGTATAACAATAGTATATTGATAACTTAATACATAGATAATACATAATTAAATAACATTTATTATCATATACATTTATTATTTTTAGTAATAGTAGTTACTGTATTTGCTACAATTCTATACGTGGCTATCGACTAGGGTCTTTCTGTGTTACTATATAATGTATGTGCGTGCTGCTATTTCAAAAAAATCGTCCGCGAGTTTTCTAACGTGTCGTTAATTGTATCCCAACGACAAATAGTAGCGACTATCCAGGCCGGGATTCGAACCTTGGCCGCCCGTTCATAAAGGGTGTTGCACTACATCGGCGTGCAAACATTTTTATTTTTCGTAGAAAAAAATATTAAATAAAAAGTTGTGCAACTTTTAGAAATCATATAACTACACAAAACAATTAAAATAAGAACCCTGGATGCATAAACATTAAGAAAATGTCAATTCAGTTAAAGAGAGACGTATCTTTGATTTTGGTGTAAATTCCTATGAAATATATTGGTAAAATACAACGATACCAGACTTTCACATAATAAACATATCTACCACTATATAGTGATCATTTTTTATGGTAGATCCGAAACAAAAACATCAATAGAAACATGAATTATCAAAGAATTGCCCTAAAATGCTGATTCTGAGACAAACGATTTTTCGAGCGTGAAGTGGTGCCAGAGATAATAATTGGACATTTTGCTTCATGGAATTTGTGGGGATATTAGATGAAAATAGTCTATGGCTTTAGATGATGCGCCATTTTTTTGATTACTAATAAATGTTTCTTATTGCATTTCTCTGTAAATTGTAAATGAAGTACTTCTCTATTAAGCCATTTTCATATATTTTCATATATCTAAAATTTGTATAGTCCTGCTAAAAAAACAAATTTATGGTAATGTGATTATTATATGATGGTTATACGTGAAACAGCTGCTCGCAAAATTGCGACCGATGTTCTTCTATACCAACGTCTTAGGCCCTTGTTCTGCCGTCTCTCTACCGACCTTTTACTCTCCATCTTGCCCGCCGTCTCCCTACCGACCTTTTACCCTCCATCTTGCCCTCCTGGATCTCGTGGCGTTCGTCCCTCATTATATTACACGGGTATATAATGAGCTTCGTGTTTTTGATTGTACCTATTACTTGTTCATTATATCATTTTTGTTTCCGTCCATCCTTCGGCGCCATACAATAGAACAAGAAAGATGTAGTAACGCAGCATGCGGTTACACAGTTGATGCCGGCTACGTGAATAGATTTTTCATATAGGTGAACGTTTTCTCGCTAGCTCAATTCGTGGGAGTAATTCCTTTTTGGGATCGCATGCTTCGTTAACCATTTATCTATAGAGATATTTTGCATTTTGCAGATGGTAATTTCTCCACCATACTGTTTTGATTCGGAGGGCAAATTATTTTAACGCTTCAGAGAAGATGACTAGTTTGGTTTTGGTGGTATTCATGTGTAGATCATACTTCGCGCTGTGCTTAACAATAAGAGCTTTGGAGACTCGTAAGGCTATTGGCTTGAACCACCATGTCATCCGCAACACGCATGTTGTTAATTACTGTGCCGTTGATTCTAATACCGTCATACGATTAGATGTAGAATAAGAATGGCGACAGGATATAGCCCTGCCTAACTCCTCTTTGAATGACCTTTTCGTTTGTAATTCCCTCAGCTCTGACCTCTGCTGTTTGATTCTAGGCAATGATGCGAAGGTCACCTTCATTGATTCTGGTTTTTATGAGCATATCCATGAGTTTCTAATGTGATACGCAATATTTCTTCATCTCCGTGTGAGAATGTTTAAGGAGAAAATAGATTGACGAATTATAAACCCAAACTGGGTATAGTCTACTTCAAATTCGTATCTGGCTTATATGCGAGTGTTTATAATTCATAGAAACACCTGCAAAACGTGAAACATCAGGTTTATCATCCGATAATTCTCTCAATGAGACGTGTTTCCTTTTTTTTGTATGGTAACAAAGACCGATTTTAGCCAATTGGTAGAAATAGTTCCGCTATGAGATATGCTGTGTATAAGGCTGTGAAAATGCCTACGCTGTCAGCTGTGACAATTAACTTCTAGTTAAGTTTCCACATGGACGTTGTACTGTCCAACTGCTCTCCTATTCTTCTTGAGTTGTATCGCATGTCGCATCTCGTCTATGGTGGAGCTGGTTTCTTTGATTTCACTGAAGAGATTTTCAACATATTCCCTTAATTTTTTTCGTTTTTCTTCTAAACCTACGAGGATACTGTTGATATTATCCTTCACTGCGCCTAGGTTACGCTAGCGTTGTTGTTGTGTGAGGTCGTTGATTTTCTTGTAAACATTAATCAAATCGTGCTTGCTTTGGAGTTCCTTTATTTCGCTGCACCTTTCTGTTCAGCTCCGACTCCTCTGCTGCACGGCAGGTCCTTCTCACCTCTCTGTTTAGTTGTTTGTATCTGATGTATTGTGCTTTATTTGCGTCTTTCATTCATAAGATGCAGGATGTCATTTGATATCCACGGTTACTTTTTGTAGTGCAAACCCAATATTACTTTCCTGAATGTCTATAATTGCTTTCTTTATTGGTTTCTAATGGGTCGCGACTTCAGTTGAGCTGTAGTTGGCAATTTCACTTAATCTGGCCTCGAGTTTATCAGCTATTTCATTCGATATCTCAGGCTTGTCTAGTCTCCTGACATCAATCTGACTCCATTTGTTTCTGAGTCGGGTTCTGACAAAGCGCAGTAGCCATAAGTCCATGATATGTGCCAGGATATGTTTGCGCAGTTTTTACGAAGTTCATGTGGTGATTTTTACGAGGATAAAAGCTATTTGGTTTCTCATTATGTTGTCTGAGCAGTCCGCGGAGGACCATATATATATAGACAATGCGGATGTTGTTTAATCAAGGTGTTAATCGCGGAAAGTTGGTGATGTATGCAAAATTGCACCAACCTGTAGTCTCTGGCGTTCTTTACCACAAGAACACACAGTCCAGATACTTTATCACCTATTCCTTTTCTGATCTTGGCACTGAAATCACCGAGTCGTATTGTTATTTCGCCTTGCTTTGTCAGGTCTTTATGGCTTCGTCGAGTGTGGAGTAGAATTCTATTTTTCCTTTTTTTTTCACCCGTACATAGCTTTAGAATTATAACCCTATCTTCGAAGGAGATACAATCGACGAGGGATTTCTCCATTTTGACAGATTTGCTACCACGTACTGGTGTTTTTGGTCATCGCTTCCAGAGCAGTGGAAAACTCTGAGTTTTTATAGTTCGTGTGCTAGGCCATCGGACCTCTCTTAGGCCCAAGACCGTGATTTTCAGTCGATGCATTTCCGCGTCGACTTTGAAAAGATTACGTTTGAAAATGATTCATCGGGGGGATTCTTCACATCCTTTCCCTACTTAAGGGGTGCCCGGGATTGAGGGCCGTTTCATTCTTTGTTGTGGGTGGATGATTGGAAAGTTAATAAAGTGGAGTATTCCGTTTCCCTTTCGGCATTGAGACTGATGCAGATATCCACTAGGATATTTTCGTTGTTCTCCTTTATTAACCCATTCCACTTTTTCCTTTCAATGCCAGTGAATTGTTTAATTTTTCTACGTAGGTTACTCATATTCAATAGTGAAGAGAAAGAAATATTAGAATACAGCTACATTTTCTGTCTCTTCGCATTTGTTCTCAACTTTATTTGTTTATTTTGCCTCTCTCTTTTTTTGTTTGATTTTATTTATTTAATGGAAACTTATATCTACCGTATTTTGTTTTGATGTTGAATTAGTTTATAATTCTACGTGTCGTGTTGTCTGGATTGGCTCTTAATTTCCATTCGTGTCAGAACTTCGTCCACCATTCACTGTTCTTCATCCATTATGGCTTCCTTGATCATCTCGTACCACGTTTTATATACTTTTATGTTGGGTACGTCTCTATCCTATATAACTCTTTCGAGATTTAAGAGATTTATATTGATATTCATATTTCTGGTCTCTTCTCAGAGCATGCTTGTGTTTAAGGTTTTGATTCTTTGTTTCGACATTTTTAGTTTGACTCTTAAGTCACGTATGATTGGACTGTGGTCGATTCGCTCGGTAAGTCTTTAGCGAAAGAATATTATTCCTATACCGTTTGTTGTTCAAGATATATTTTATTAGGTTGGGAACAGTTTTATCCGGTGTATGGCTCGGTGATATCCAAGTATACATTCGGTAGTTTAAACCATGTGTGTGTAATTACCATACTTCTGATTTGGGCACATTCAATTAAAGTTTCTTCTCTCATTGCTTTACCCAAGTGCATATAGGCCTACTCTTCCTCTACCTCCCCGTTTCGCACTTTAACGTCAAAATCTCTTTGAATAATCGCGACCTCCGAATTCATAACTAGTATCACAAGTAATTATTGCTCAAAATTTCTTCGGTGGGTCTCCGACTATCGCGGCCATCGCGATACCAACTGCACCACGAAGCGTGATACCCCTCAAGATTATTTTTTGCTTTCGACTGTTGGTAGCCCGACGGCCGCGATAGCCGCAGATGTAGGTTCGAGTTCCACCGCAGAGTGAATTTTTGAGCAGTAATTAATTAAATATTGATATATCTGGAGATTCTTAAGTCAGATAGAAGAATTCTCCCACTATTATCATAATGTTATCTAGTTGGGTATAGAATTCTTCTATATACTACTCACTCTTATCCGCTGTTGGTGCATACACTTGGATGATGTTTATTTTGCCTATATGGTCCTGGGAGCTGGGAATCTTCTGAAAGCACCCATAGCTCACTCCCACCAGTAGCTGTTAGAGGCATGGGTAGTGTCGTATTCACCAAGCATCCGATCCGGGGTGCCTACCGACTAGAACAAATCTCACGTTCTGTGACTCGGGGATTGCCCGCCTCAAAGGCACCTTAAGCTCCTCGTGCTATCTTGCGTATCGGTCAGTCACTTAGTCTTAATTGTATCCGTGCCGTGTCGCATTTGTGCTCGGTCATGTATTTCGTCGCTAAGCTTGTGTAGTGCGTCGTCATGTGTATTCGGCTTCGCCTGGCCCCTTCAAGTCGTCATCGAATATCTATTCCATCACTGTGCTAGCAAACCGTACCACTGTGTCCCAGTTTGCGTTGCTTTGCAGCATTTTGTGTCCCAGTTTCTCTGGGGCTGTTCCTCCATCTCTAGTCACAGGGTGACGCGCTCCTAGTACCGTCGTTGGCAGGTTGAGATGGTGTGTGCTGTCCCACTGCAGTATTGGCATATAGCTGTTTGAACCATACCTATCCGGTGTAGCTACTCCTGGAATACTCCATTGCCGGAAAGGATCTGAGTGGTTCAGTGATCCGCTTTGTGCCCTTAGTTCATCCATGGTTCAAGTTGCAGGATGGTATTTCTAGTTCAGGTCACGTGGGGTCTGGTTTCTGACTAGCTTCGTCTATGGCGACCTTTGCTGCTATCCCTTCCTTCAATGCACTGCATGCCTGTGCCCGCTCTTCTACAAGTAGGACGCCTGGTATTGGCTTTACGAGCACCTCAAGCGTATGCGTTGATACAGTTCGGTATGCCTGGGAAATACGCTGGCGCCCGCCTATCATGTCCGTGTTACGCTAGATCTTTGAAGCATTGACCCAGCCCTATGCAGAGTACAGAGGTTGTCGTCTTTGTTGTTGCCTGTGTCACCTGTGATGTGTGGCCACGGTGAAGTTGTGACCCAGAGGTCTGATTTCGTAGGCATCCTCAATGCTTACGCTCTTGGTGGAGAGCAGGGCGATTTCAGTTTTGGTCACAGCGACTCTTAGTCTAGTGCCCGCCATCTAGTTCGTCATCTTCTTTACGATTCGTTCTGTTTTCATGAATGTGTACACTAGGTTCCGCCCCCGGGTGACTATCGCCATCGGCACCATCGGGCAGCTTCAGCCTAAGTACGGATCCTCTCCATCTTACGATCCATCTTCCAACCATCTTGATTCTAGGAGGGGGCACTCTTCTCCTCCTCAGGACACCATGATGGTCACCCCTGGTAGTGTGTTGAACGCGTTGGTTACGTCCAGGGTGATCCTCATATAGTACCTGCGTGTCCTCCATCTTCCTGGGTTTGCTTCCATGACTAGGGTACATACGGCCTGCAAGGGATCAAAGTTGTATTAGTATAACCCTATTTGAAAGGTTCACTACATTTACCACGGCACGTATTATACTATATGATATTTTTATTGCCACTCAATATCTGTGTTGTTGTGCATCTGTGGCTCTGTGGATGGCTTTATGGATGGTTTTCCAAATTCAATTGTGGCCGTAGTTGGCTCATCGACGAATAACATGAAATTTGTTGTCCCGGAAAACATTGATTCTGTACGTGAACTAATACTGCAAGGTCGTCATGTAACTTATCATGAAATTGAGGCATCCTTGTGCATTGGTAGGACCAGTCTACATTCAATATTGCATAAACATTAGACCGCCAAAAAAATTCGTATTGGAACCTACTTAATATAGTTTATAGTATCTCAATCGTAGTAGAAAAATGTGTTCGAAAATTGATTTAAACGTATGCAAAAGTGTATTGAGCTTTATGGAGAATATTTTGAAAATAATCATATAGTACATATTTGTTTGTATTCTCTAATCAAAAATTTGAAAATATAAAAGGTAACCCTCGTACAACAATCTCGGTTTCCTTGTTTAATTCATTAGGTTCTTATGGTCCAACCTTTCTGTGCCCTTTTTTACTATAATATATTTTACGTTGTACCTAACTTGTCCACACCGACAGCATCTTTTGTACCATTTTCCCTAAAATCCACAGCTGACTTCTATACGATATAATCGGCTACGGTTAAGTTTTCTAGATATTAATTTCCCATTTAAGATTTTAAAATTAATATTAATATAAATTAAATTACATTTATTTGTACACTTGTGCATAAAACTATATTTTCTAAAACAAAATAAATTTAAACTATATGCAATGAATGCCAACATTTTGTTGAAAATCATGGTCACTTTACATTTCGAGATTACTGTACTGGTGATATTTTTTGGAGGTCAATTTTGTCGATACTTTCGGCGCCACGTTCGAAAAATGGGCTCTTCTGCGGGCGGGCGGCAGGACGATACGCGCTCGACGGCGGCGACTTGTCTAACGCGTGGGCGATCCATTCATTATTATACGGTCACCCGCCTCTTTGGCCCACTTACGCGCGCGAGGGCGTAATCTAATCGAGATGAAGTCCCCTGTTCCTTCCTGCACCGAAGAACATCACTTGATAAAATAAAGAAATTATGTTTATCTTGATTGGAATTTTATATTTTCATATAAATATCAGATATATCCGTGTCAAAAGATGTATTCGAAGTTTCAGGAGATAACAGTTAATGTCAAAGTATATATATGGAAGAAGCGAGAGATTCTATTACATAAAAGTCATACATCTATATACAATTATAGAGTTAATAATAACTACATGCCATATTTCACTATATTTAGGTGTTATTATTTATTATTATTAACGAGCAGATTATGATATCGAAGTCATAGGTTACTAAAGAGAATTAATTTGATTATCAAGTTCTCGACTACAGACAATAGTGACCAGCGAATCATTCTCAGTAGCACACAAGAAAACACCAAGGAACCAAAAATTCTGTCCCGTCCAAAACTCTATGTCATACGTTGAATCTTCAACTGAACGAAGTTATTTTTTTTGGTACAATTTTCTTTGATTCTTATGCGCCGTCTACGCTTGCATAGATTTTTACACAAAATCACAAATGTGCACGTCATACTCAATGTAAATAGGTATCAAGTATAGACATGGCCTTAATTTATTTTAAATATAGAAGCTATATATATATATATATATATATATATATATATATATATATATATATATATATATTGCGCAATAATTGGAATGGTATTATGGTATTAATTGTATGTCAGTATCGACTATATAACATATATAGAAATTATTCATACAACATAAATATTTTAGAAAGTACTGTATTCTTTTTATTATTTATAATAAATAATTTTACAAAAACGGAAATTGGGTTCATGTTCATAACAACCGCATGCAAATTATTATAAATATTATTTGTTCTTTAAAAATATTTCGTTAAAATCATCATGATACAATTGATAAAGTAATGTGCATTGGACACATCAGATTTATTTTGCATGTTAAAAGGACCTGGACTTGGCGTTTTTATATTTGCGGCGAATTCAACTTTACGATACGCGGTCGAATGGGTATCGTAACATTTTAATCGCCGCAACTAGAAAATAGTCCGTCCACTGGTCTTCATAAGGAACAATGTGTTCCATTTCCGTGATTAAATGTTGCATGAATGAAGCCACACGTGTACTTTTAAGGATATTAAACGTAGTTGATTGATTATTGTCTGTAGGAGGTCTAATTGCCATAAGCTTAAACACGAAATAAATTAGTTGATGTTTCGAACCTTAATTATACTTAATTTACAGTAGAAGAAGCCATATTTAGACATTTAGACTATAATAGAATTGAATAGAAATTTGTAGGTGGGCAAATAAAATAGGTGGAGTCAGAAATTTGCCAAAAATACAAGATACACGCACAATATCTTATCAACTTTCAATCAATTTTAAAATGGCATATTAATTTATGTAAGAAAATATTCACAGAATATCAAATTTTAATTAATGTCTGTAAGTCATTTTTGAGAGACGTGGCCGTCGCCCTTCCGACACCAAACTATAACTATATCATCTCGCCATGGCCTATTCACCGTAACCAATTAGTACCAAAACTCTGAAGACTTAAGACTTGCGCTCCTCACGAAGAGGGAGGCGGCTACCGATTAAGTATTCTTTAGAAACCCCCAATTCCGGTCGACTGTGCAAACCAAATTCAAAATTTACGCTAGTGTCCATTCAAAGGCAGAAGGGTTAGAGTGGGGGAGAAGGAAAGGAAAAGATCAAAAAATATTGCGTCGCCGTCGTCATCAAGGCTGCAGCAAGTCGTGATCGGTCGAGTGGCTCGCGCAGCGTTCGTTACCGACAGGGTAGAAACATTAAAATAGTGTTGCTTACCTCTTTTCTTCTGCTCCCTCGTTTCGGGATTTACGCGGCTCTCCTTGGCATGCAGTACTTCCACAGCAAACGTGTTGACGGCTTCCCACTTTTCTTGGTCCTCCAGAATCCCACGTGCCAGTTGTTCAACGGTAATTTTTACACACGCTGCTCTTACAACTTCGGTGTGGTTTCCAGCTACTACAGTCAAGTAATGTGTTGCTGGCGACGTCGTTGGCCCCCGTGTCAGTGTTCGCACACGGGTCGGTCATGTCTCTTTACCTATGCGGCGGAGGTCGTGCCTAAAACAACCGTGACCTGTCATTAGCTTTGTCAGATGGTAGGACAGGTTCCCATGCTTCCTTCCTTCCTGCCAGGACTGCACATGGGAAATCCAGCTAGTCCAGGCGCTCCTCTCGCCCGAAGCCCATCTCTTCTGCCAAGTGGTCCTTGGCGTATGCTTGTACGTGCCCCTCGCTCTCACCATAAATCACAGGTCTTTCGCGCACAAACAGGTCTCCCTGGATTGAGAACGCTATGGCCTCTGTTTCCCTGTCGTAGAGCTGAGCGTACATAGTTTCTCGTCGCGCGTTAATAGCCTCTGCCCATATCAGAGCACCATACAGTAGCTTAACGGTAGCTAATCCGCTAGTAGTTTCCGAGATCCGTCCCCAGCCCCCCGAGTGTTCGGCAGCAAAATGTACACGGCGCGCATATCCCTCGCCGCGCCTTCTACCGCCCTCTGCACATGGCGACTATGATGCTTGTTGGCGTCCATGACTATCCTTAGGTAAACTAGGTCCCCGCTGATCTTAATGTTCACTTCCTGTACCTTAAGGGGGGTCAGCTGCCTAGTTCTACCAGACGTACGCGTAGAGAGCCAGGATGCCTCCGTTTTATTGGCAGCTAAGCTTAGTCCGTTTTCTCTATCGCGTTGTTTGCTGCGTCTGAGCAGTGGTCCGAGGCAAGGACAGCCAGGTCGTCCGCGAATCTAACGGTCTAGGTTCCCGCCTCCGATCTCAGTCGTATGACGCCGTCATATGTTGCACAACAATGGTCCGAGAATCGACTCTTGCGGGACTTCTCCAGTTGCCCGGAGGGAAAAAGTACTTGAGTCACCGGTGCCCCTATGTTGCAGCCATTTGCAGTCCACCGTCCTAAGGAGGTACCGAGGGACCCAGAACCTTTCCAATACCTGCATAATGAGGGGCCAGGGTAGCGTATCAAATGCGTTTATCCAGTATGGCCATGATGCAATGTTATCGCTGCCTCAGGGCGCTCAAATTTGCGGCTGCTACTACTTTTGGAAAGCATTTATCGCGTCAACTGTGGACTTACCTCTGCTAAACTAGCGGTGAGCCAGACCCACTGCCTGATTTATGGCCTCCTAGAATCGAGGACATCCAGGATGATTCGTTCCATGATTTTTGCATTCCATCCAGGGGGGCAGATTGGTCTATACTAGACCCTGGCCCTGGCTTGCCTGGTTTTGGCAGCAGCCCGAGCTTCGCATTCTTCCATATCGATGTAAAGGTCTCTTCCTCCTTGCAGGCGATAAGGGCCGAACATGCCTCGTCATGATGGCTTTGGTGGCTTCGGGTACGGGTAATTTTCGTAAGAGAAGCCCTTTGGCCGCTGCAATTAGTTCTTCCACCAATATTGGTGGGAGGGTATCGGTCGTGTGAGTTTCCTCGCTCCTCTTATTATAGGGGAGCCTTGCGGGAAGAGACATTCCGTCACAGCCGCTACGCCTCCTAGGATCGCCAGTAGTGGAGTAGGGCTATTTTTTAGCGTTTAGTTGCCAGTCTATGGAGCAGGCCCTAGGGGTCATTGTCCAAGTCAGCCAACAGACTTTGCAAAATCGCGTTGCGTAGGGATTTTCGCGTTGCGTAGGGATTTTCGCGTTTAGTTCTACTCGTCGCCTAGTAAATCTAGTCGAGGGTCCAGAGGGGTCATAGGCGCGCATGGGAGAGCTTACTTCTCTTCGCTAGGCAGGCGCGCCTGACGATGGTAATCTCCTCGTTTCACCAGTATTCCGGGCGTTTTCTGGACCTTTGTCACTTCTTAGCATCCTCTTCCCGCACACCTCCGCTAGTCTTATGACGTAGTCCCTACAGCGATCCTCCGCTCTCCCAGCCGGGGACAGTTCTGCGGGCTGATGACCGGAGGTGCTCAACAAGTGCGGTCCCGTCTAGACGTTCAACAATGAACCGTCCATTTCTATCTATTAGCCTCAGGGAGTCCATCCTTTTAGTGGTAGCCAGGCCGAAGAAGATGTAGTTGTTCGCTTAGCGACACCTTTTCAAGCACTGTCTAATACATTTATTTGTAGGACATGCAAAAATTTAATTATTTATATTTTTGTCATTCCTTAGGCATTCTAATTCCTGCCAGCTTGCTCTTGAGCGTTTCTTATTTGCAGGAATGTGATGTTTCCTAGTTGGACTAAAATTCTGTACGTGGGAGCCCTGGGTCTCACCGTCCGTGGTTTTGGTTCGAAGGCGGCCCTTGCTTTGTAGTTGTCGCATGTTTATTTCTTTTTGTCCCCGATTTCCTACGACAATGACTCACCTATAGGACGACAGCCCGCCCCCAGTCATGGACTGCTTGTGTGCGGTTGTCGACTATAGTCCTGCCATGGGTGCCGCCCAAGGGGCCTCTGCCAATTGTTTATCCTCCTGTCTGACTGGGGAGGGTTGCCCATGTCATTATATTGGTACTGAAATCTTCGGTATATGGTTATGTGTAAGAAAATCCTATTAATTTGTAGGTCATTTTCCGCCGGCCTGATTGACCACTAAAATTGTGGTGATATTTCTATGTCTCAATTTAAAAATGTCTGTATATAAGCACATTCAACAATCATCATTCACTTGAAATTTATAATGTGTTTTAACGATACTCGATAAAGGCACCCTACACGGTCAATAATACTGTCAATACTAGTACTGTCAATATTTGCTTCAATCCTCCTTTTATATTTATCAAGTAATCAATTATCCCGATAAAGATCAGTATTCTATTCATTACATCATTACTATACCTTACACGATGAGTAGTACTAGAAACATTTTAGAATAATGCAGATTTTAAACATATTATCGTACAGTACTACTGTCATTATTCTAAAATATTGACAGTAATATTGATCGTGTAGGGTGCCTTTTAGGTCAGTTTATATGATATTTTATGATTGCCATCAATGTCAACTAACAGGTGGAAGGATCATCTACCCTTTGTTGCGGGCTCTCTCTCCCGAAGTCGGCCTATGCTCTTAAATAAATATATAATTCACGTAGAAAGGCGAGGCTGTAACTATAAACACTTCGCATGACTGGAATTGAGTCATCATATTTTTTATATAATCCCTTGTGCTGGTAGATTTTACAGATTTTTTATTATTTCGGTATTATCGGTTTCACGTGACCGAAAGAAAATTTGTTCTGAAATGAGCTCAAAACATTAATTCGGAAAAATAAAGTAAATGAGACTTATACCTTATATTATACCCAGCTCAGTGACCTGGTGGTTATCGGCACCGTCCATGTCGTACTGAGCATTGGGGAGTGAAAATTAAAACCCCTTTTCGCACATCACATTTAACAGTTTTTCAGATGTTTTCTGTGAAATTAAGGTAAATACCGAGTGATTGAAATTCTGAGTTTTATCTGCGGAAAAGCGTAACGGCTGATAGCCCTATAAAGAAAGAAGTATTTTTTTATTGTTGAGATTTTTATCTACACATGTGGGGAACGGAATATAATTCTCACGTTTTGATTTTAAATATAATATAAATATCATTTCCCCCTCATTCGCCTTAAAAGCTTGTATTTAATACGGAAAAGGAGTGTCAGATGCAAAAGTATATAACTACCAATCCTACAATTTAAACCGTGAGTAAAGCTTTAATGCTAAAGCCCGATAACTGTGTCGCGTAGGTGCCGACATCAAAAGCGTCCTGTGGTCACTGTGGTGACCCAATGTGTTATTGAAATTCCGCGTGAAAGCGCGGCGACCACACTGCACGAAACTAATTGGAGCCCTTGAACTTGCTCCCATTCATTGAAATCCCCTAGGCGAATTTGATGCGGAAAATTCGAATACGACTTCAATATGAAGCACTGCAAATACTCAAATCCGGGATATTGATTAATAACTGATTTCATTGTATTGTACGAGTTATTAATTTTGCCGATATTAAATTCAGGATGGATATTAATAACTAGTTTGGTTTGGGCTGCATATTATACAATTAAAATTAAATAATGTGCTCAAATATATGGATATATTATATTATATTAAACCGATCATTAGTAGTATTTATAAATATTAAACATTCAAATAATGTGTTCCTTTCCATGAACCTGAGATTAGGATTGTAATACTGAAACAAATTTAAATACTGGTATTTAAGATTCGCATTGCAGGGACACTGGTTTCTTATTTATTTTCTCATATACAAGTATAATTATAATTAGAATTAGTTACAAATTTATTAAAAGTAACTTTTTTAGATCTTCCTTGTTGTGACAGATATCATTTTCCTAGAACCTAATATGGTCTAATCCTATATTAGGAGATGTTAACACTCGTATGTCCTTTTGTTTGTAATGATATTATGACGATTATATTATATTATTATTATTATTATTATTTATTGACGATCTTGTGTTTGGTTGGTCCTTATTGTTATGTGGCGGATTCTGTCATTGTGGTACATTATATTGATTATTAGATGTGATAGCCTTTTTTGCTGTGGGAAAGCTGTGGCACACACGACGCTTCTCGCTGGCTAGTGTGGGAATCAATCGCCTTGCCATTCAGTGGCAGGATTACCCACTAAACCCTTAACCCTTGCTCTGCCCCAAGCCTGATCGCTCAGTGTAGCCTTCAGACTAGGAGAGTCATTACACCTTCTGCGCATCACTTGAAAGAGTTGTGAGAGTGGGTTTCTACGCTAGACCAATTGCTTAAACCTTATCTCACGCCTCTAACACGGCCTTACCGTCCCTCCCCCGTTCTCTCTCCTCCCTGGTGCGTTCTTCCATGATGATGTTAACGTAATTAATCGTTGCTACCCACGCTTCCGGCATGGTGTTTACCATCTTCTCTGGCATCAGACCTACCCCGGTGAAAAGTTCCAAGACCGACTATTGGGCCATCCATCTGGGGTAGGTGAAAATGGTGTGCTTAGCTGTGTCTCCCGGAGCCGAACACAGGGGGCACTCCTCCGTCTGTCCCAGCTTCATACGCTTGAGATACGCTCTAATACACCCGTGCCTTGAAAGAACTTGCGTGAGCTTGTATACCAAATGTTCTCGTTATCCAAGGCTATATCTTGGGATGAGCCATCTCGTTTGGCCGGTTTTGCGCGCCAAGTTGTCTCAGTCCGTCTGCCATCTCAGAAACGTTTTGCCTCTAGCGGCCGTGGTTTTCAGCCCTTTTCTGTAGCAGTCAACACGGTCCTGCGCCAGGAACTCGTCTAGAGGTATGTCAGTGATGATTAGAATAGCCTCTCTGGACACTGTCCTATAGCTCCTGATTAAACGTATCACATTTTTCCTCTGAACCCGTACAAGTATCCGCCTGGTGGACTAGTAGACTAGCCTGTGGCTTCACACCAGAGCGACGTAGAGCAGGACACTCTTGGCCACCCTTGTCAACATCGCTCTCTTCATTAGCCCGGGGATCCTCGCCGGTTGGGCATGATCGCTGCCAGGGCCGTCGTATATTTGGCTGCTCTCGCCCCTGTCAGTCCAGGTCAAGCCCTGGTCAATGCCAATCCCCAGGTAGTTGACCTCTCTTTTAGGGATCACTCCCATGGCCCCGATCCGCAAACGACCGAGCATCGCTTCCTGCCAATGAGGAGCATCGTCTCCGTGTTTTCCTCAGGGACATGGAGAGATTTATCAGCTAGCCTGCATCGCAGGTCTTACAGACTGGCGTGTACTGTCCCTGACTGCTCTACATTGGCGCCTGTCACGACCAGGGTGACGTCACCTGCCTAGCGTACCACCCTGCCCATCTCGGGTAGGGGAATCCCAAGGATGGTGTCGTACATGACGACAGGTCGGGTCCCAGCGCAGACCCCTGTGGAACGTCGTAACTCTGGCGGAGGCTCTTGGTCTTTTCCACTAGGAAGCTCCTGTTTTCGAGAAAATTCTCTATCAGCCTCATCGTGTCGTCGGGGAATACCATCTCACTGCACCTTTCCAATGTGAGTACCCAATGTACAGTTATAAAGGTGTTCTTTACATCTATAGTACGAGCGTACACAGCTGACTCTTCCTCTTCGACCCTTTCTTTGCCGGTCTTGCTGCTTTAGGACCTCTGAAGCCATGTAATTGACCAGAGAGTTCATCATCAGGCGCCTCGGTGTGCGTGGTAATCCGCCCTATAACTAGGAACTCCAGGACCTTGCCCGCCGACTCCAGGCTTGGGTATTAGGACCTATCTCGCCCTCTTCCATCTTGCGGGGAAGTTCCCCTGACTAAGGCCCCTATTCAGCAACGCCAGGAGGACCTCTCGGTACTCGCCGCCAGCTTGTCTTCTGGGGGAACTTCTGACTCAACGCCTTGGAAGGAAACTGGCCGACATCCTTACTACAGTCTTTAGTTCTTCAAGTGTGAAGGGCTTTATCTCCGCAGGTCTAAAGTTTGTCGTCTCTTCCTCGCGTTTCTTGTGTGGTCCTCCTCGCTCCGGGAATACCTCGCGGACGATTCGTTCGAGTACGTCTTTGCCTTCTGAGGGCGATTCGATAAGACAGATGTCGTCCTCGATGGACCGAAGTAACTCATACCAGCACGTTTTTTGGCGGTTTTGCTGGCCGTCCGCAGCGTGCTCTTGGCTTCCCCGCAAGTCTTTTCATCCTCCTTCCTGGGCCTTCCCCCTTGGTTTGTTCATGATTTCTGCCGGATCCTCAACCAAGATTTAGGATGCCCTCGTAGTCCCCATGACGAAAGTGGGGGAGGTGACACGGAGAACGTTGAGGCCAGTCCCCGCCTGAACTCTGCGAGCATCCTTCCTTGCACATTCTCTCCTGGGCAGCCACAGTCGGTATTGAAATCGCTCGCACCTGTGATTATAGCCTAAACATATCTTTGGTAGTGCATACTGACTAATAGGCATCTCTCTCTAGAAGCCTCGTCCTTGTGCATCTCCCGCTCTAACCCGCTGTCACTGGTATTCGTCACAAGTCATCCGTTTCCCTTGACTCTGGCCTTGCTTGCTGCTACGACCGCGTACAGTCCTCTCGCCGTCGTGGCCCACAGGAAATCGTGGGCCACCCGACGCCGGTTCAGATGTGCTAGCTTGTTGGATATGAATCCCAGTTCCGGATGCAATGGGTTGTCATCTGCTTATTCTTGAAAAAAAAAATAGTACGTAGTTGGGGAACTGAGTAGAGCCCTTCCCTAGCTTCTTGGATTCAGACCCATATGTGTAGCTTTTGTTGTTGCATCCCTAATTGTATTTCTTGGTCTTTGCTATTAAGTGATCTTCCGTACAAGCAAACAATTCTCAGATGATGTTTTGTTGTTTTCGTCTTGTTTTTTGATCTTTTATCCTGTTTCTCGCGCTGTTCTTCAACGTGTATACATTTGGTTCCGAGATTTGTCGTTTCGTTCTGTGAGCCTTTAACTTTGATTTACTTGAGGCAAATGACTGGCCTAACCTCCAAACCCTCCTATATGGAACCCAAAGTTCCTCCCTGTGGCATGCCTAAACATACCAAATCACTCGAAGTACTTTGGTATGTTTAGGCATGCCACAGGGAGGAACTTTGGGTTCCATATATCTATCGTATATGTAAACAATTCAGAATATATTCTGTAATGCAAGATTGTCCATGATATTTCTGTGGGAAATGATCCGCGATTTTACTGATTCACCCATACCTAGCGCTGTAAGTTTCTGGTTCATGTATTATTGTCTATATTTAAATAATAAAACGCGCTACTGAGATCAAAATGTATACACAATACTGCACTACACAATACGTATATGTAGTTTTCAGCGTTTTTGAAGATAATGAAAACTTTACCGAAACCATGCTGTCTCTCTATCAGCCTCATCGTGTCGTCGGGAAATTCCATCTCCCTGCATCTTTCCAGTGTGGGTCTTCTATATGCTGTGTTGAAGGCGTTCCTCACGTCTATATATATTCTAAAGCCCAGTTAACTAATAACTAACAGATTATACTTACTCATATCTCATGCACACATATTGGTGGAGGTTTTGGTTTCCAGTTATGGGATTCATAATGTTCATTTTTTTCTTCCAGGTCATCATAATTATTATTAGGATGATAGAGTTGCTCGAATCTATTGTCGGTTGGCGTATCTAGCCAGCAATCTTAAATAATTTTTCGACGAACTCTAGATTTTAGTGACCTATCACGTTTGCAAATAATATAATAATATAAATTTGTATAAATATAAATTTAATTACAGAAATTTCGTTCAATATAAATTCGAAAGGGCTTTTACTTATGCATATTGTCATCAAAATTAAAATATATCGATGTACTTGCATATATATTCAGCAGACTTATATAATTAACCCAACTTTTAAATTAGGGTGAAATCCAAAGAATCAAATTTTATTCAAAATATAATGCCATCAATAGAATTATAAGAATACAACACTTTCTATTATTTTGGATCTATCCCACTATTTACATACTACATCAGATAAGTAATCAATTTTATAATATTATCTTCAAACAACCACAAAACTATTTGATGGATACAAAGTTTATTATTAATACATTCATAAGATGTTATTGGTCTAAACTGTTAAACTTCCCTGCCGTCATGAAATTGTGTTAAGAATGACTTTAATTAATGTTCACGCGATTCTACAATGGTTATTATATTGTGGATTATTATTGTTTGTCGATGCGAGGGTGCCATTTTAGATCCGGGCATTGTGTCCGGTCTTGTAAGCAGTCTCGGGCTTAATTACAAAGCTAACGCGTCCGGCAATTTCAGGGATTGCGGCCACCCCTCGCTATTGATTCAACCAAGGGCTTAGTTAGTGTTTGTGACCGTAATTGGAGTAATTATAAAGCCATGCTGGTTATGCAGACACAACATTGTGCTCGAATTAATTACAGCCGAAATGAGATATCAAGGGTATTTCTTGTTTTTATGGATTATATTATATACAGAGATGGGAAAACTTTATGATTACCATTAGTTTATTATGTTTCAGTCATTATTGTATGGAAATATCATGTATGGTATATTTATAAATCTCGAAAAATATACAGAAATATCTTAAACACGTTGTAATGCAACTTTACCTTTATTGAAACGTCATTTGGCAGCACCACATAAATTAACAAATGTACACCCATATGGTAATAACCATCAACATGCTCATGTCATCAGGATCACCGAGTACTCCAACGGAGCGTTTGAGGTATCAGCACACAGCTATATATTTTAAACACTTTGTATAATAATGTTATATTTGATATAGTTGGCCAATTTTTAAAAATATTTATGAGAAGCCAGAAGTGTGTGTTACCAAATTGACAATATTTGGTGCTATCCTTTCTGATATTATGCATTTTATATATTTATTATTTATATTTATCGAAGGTGTGTTACTTCCACTGATTCATAGTTATCTATTATGCCATCGGATTTACCAACGAAAAAATATATCAACAAATTATCTTCTATTAATTATATATGTTAATAAATTCTCCTTCCGCTTCATTTCAATAAAATTGGTATATAAAATACTTTGCCTGAGTTTATTTGAATTTAAGAGGTATAAATTAAGGATCCATCTCTAACTGTAAATATGTGAGACTTTACGGGAAAATAAATATTGAATACATAACATATGTAATACTTGTATGGCGTATGTTTTTTCTTCCACAATACAATGCATAGAATTATATAATACCTGTACAACTTTATGAATTTACCTCTTTTATTCCACAATAAAAGGCATGAATTTAGATTATGCAAAAATGCACGATGTGAGTTTTCAAGAATACATGCACGAGGAAATTCCTATATAGTTTTCGTCGAATATAGCCCGATTTCAGTTAACCGTTGTATGTTTTGTGCTCGTAAATGTCCCGGTAAAGCACTACTTAAATAATAGTAAACCATTGAATTTCTTTTTATTTCGTCAGAATATGGCTTGTATTGTACTGAGCTGTAATCATGAAATATCCCGCCCTTACCAAACTTCATCAAAGTGATTTGGCCGCAGCGCTAATAGTTAGAATAGCCAAACATATTGTCTACTTCGTTGTTTCCACTATATGAAGTGCTGTCCACATTTGTAAATAATTGAATTAAGCGGAAGTTCATTTGGCGCTATTTTAGTTAGTGTATATGTGTCTACAAATTTCTTAAATTAAAATCCATGAATGCATCCGTGTTTGTCACAAATATAAAATTTAAAAACACGGGCATTGATGCACGTCATTATGAACATAATTTCACTACCCATTAATTCTTAATGATTTGCGAAGACCTACATTATTTTTAAGTTCTACACAAATCGATTCTGTTTATTTAAATCTGCCCTAGTTCGCCTCTAATAAAAGCATGCGGAAATAAAAAGTTTCTTAAATCATTGTATAAGTTTATATATTCTTCAGATTACCAAATAACTTTTGTACGCCCAAATAAATATCTTATATACATTAATAATTCAATAACTTTATGAATATAAATTAGTTTTCCAGCAAAAAAAAACATTCTATCAATTTAATGTTTCGTTAAAAGGCAATAAACTGTTAACAAAACAACAGTCTCCCTAAAATTTATAATTCAACGACTGCTCGAGAAACTTTCTTTGCTCGCGTCCTTAAAACAACACCAAGTTATTTCCAGCGAAACAAAATTGTAGACCAATTTGGTTTTGTATGCGGCGCACGGGGGCGAGATTCCGTATAAAAATCAACTGGGCACACGGGGGCAGGGACTTAATTCGCCCCGACTGAAACTTTTAGCATCCCGGGCGTGCTAGTAATCACGAAAATAATAAACTTCTCCCTGTTGTTTCGCTATTTTTTTTTCTTCGTCGAGATGATTTACGGCCGAGGGCTCTTGACGGCGCGCCAAAGTTCGTGCGATTAAAATATTTCCAACGACGTGAACGGAAAAAAAGTTTCAAGTCGTAAATTTATTAACTTGGAATTGGGAAGTTATTGATTTATATAACAGAAAAAATTGTAATACCTATATTTAAATATACTGTATCGTAACTGGCGTTAAAAACGCCTTTGCAAATGGCATCTCATAAAGTTGTATGCATTATGTATGAATAAACTAAGCTGAAATGAATGATAATAAATTTCATGTATTTTTTTAGAAACATGTGAGTGATTTTCTTCTTATTCCTCACATGCACTATTATTATTATTACTTATTGTGTATAGAAAGAGTTTTTTTATGGCCCACTAGTTACACAAAGAAATTGTCATGTAATTCAAAGCAATTTTTTTGTAACTTTCTGAATAAGAAAAATGTGGCCTGAGTCTGAATACGTATCATAATAATTAAAAAATAATGTTTAAGAAATTAAACATTTTAGCTTTTCAATTTTCAATTTTCCTTTAATATTCAAGCGATTATTATGAACATACGTATACAGTCCTAATTTTCATTTTTAACTATTTATTTTTACAACCTTTCTCGACATTTTTAACAAAGAATCCACTTTACCTGAATTAAATGTCATTTCTTATCAAATAATTAAGAAATGCTTTTATAGAAAATTGCCTCAACAGTGTGTTAACATTTCTTAACAAAAAATCCACTTTACCCGAATTAAATGTTTAATTGACACAGGTGTCATTTCTTATCAAATAATTAAGAAAGACTTTTATAGAAAATTTCCTCAGCAGTGTTTTAACATTTTTATCAAAAAGAAAAATTGCAATTGATATACACGGACTTTCGAAGAGTACAAGAAGTGGATGTCACAGGAATGGCTTGCATTCGAAAATGGAAACTGCGTCAAAAGAACATGAAAAAGAAAGAGCAAGGGATGATACTATCACAGAGCTTCCGAGGAAAATGAACAAGAAGAAAATAACTTTAGCAACTATAAAAGGAATATAAAAACGAAGGATTTGTATAAATGGGAAGTATAGAACATAATAACGGAATATGTGAGATGTATTAAAAAAATGACACAGATAGACACATAGACTAAATTGCTTTTAGACGACGACAATAACAAAGGAAAGGCTGTTTTGTTTGGAAGGAATTGAAACCAGAATTGGACAATAGTCCTTAAGATAAAATAATATAAATAAACGAAGATGGAAGAGCAGATAGAAAAAAAAACATGATAAATACTAAAGGACGAATGATGATAGCGTAGGTATTTGATCTTGGAGCGAAGTGTAGACTAGATGGTGTGGTGAAATTTTAGAGCTTCAGGGGAGTCCAGGTGGAGGTTGTACAATCCATTTGAAAACTTTGTAATAGGCGAGATCTTGGAGTCAGATCGTATTCCCATCAGCATGAAATTGCTGAGAACACAAATAGAAGAAGTGGCATAGGTTAAGACCCAAAACTATATGGTAGAAACCATACACATAGATTAAGAGCCTAAAGTCGCCAACCAGCTACGCCAAGAAAGCATTAGTGTGGGAATTGAAGCAAAGAAACATAAGTGGTTTATTACACCCAAGGTTTGATAACGATTGTACGAACGCAAAGAGAACCCTAAAGAAAATGATAAGTAAATTTAGAAGCCTTGAAAGCGGCGGCTATGAAATAGCTATAGCAAGGTTGGATTTTATAGATACTTGCGAGAGAGAAATCGAATACAAGAAACTACAAAAATAGCAATATAGCAAGGAAGAATTTTATAAATGCTTATAACTACAAATCCTTGTGCTCGATTTCTTTTAATTTTCTCTCAGAAGCGTATATAAAATTCTTCCTTGCTATAGCTATTTCATAGTCGCCGCTTTCAACGCTTCTATATTTTCCTACTATTTTCTTCAGATTTCTTCTTTCGTACAATCGTTATCACCATTGGTGTAATACAGGGATTGTCCAAAATGTGACGTTAGTGGCTTTACTATGAAGCGAATTCACGTCGCAGCGCAGTTGAACAGGTGGGGATCGGTGGAGAAGGTAGTCAGTTTACGTACGCGTAGTCATCTCCAACCATTCGGAGAGTAAGGACAGGCATTTTTGCGAAAATCGTTTTCGTCTCCCGTACAAGCCGCGATGGAGCAAAGGATTGCCATCAAGTTGTATGTCAAACGCGGCAAGTCCGCAGTGGAAACTTTTTATATGATAAAGACGCCCTTTGGTAATGAATGTTGATCGGAATGTCAATTTTACCGGTGGCACAAGGCATTTTCTGAAAGCCGTGAAGAGATCAACGAGGAAGGAGGCCCACGCTGGGAGGCAACGATCACTAACGACGAAGATGTGACGCTTGTGACTGAATTCTTGACTGGATCTTGAAGCGATGCGCAAGTGCAGACTGGATGGTGTAGTGAAATTTTGGAGCTTCAGGGGAGTTCATGTGGAGGTTGTCCATTTGAAAACTTTGTAATAGGCGAGATTTTGGAGTCAGATCAGACTGAACTCTTAACTCAGACCGATTGTGACGAATAATCTGCAGATGAGAAAAGTGTGCGCGAAGCTGGTACTCATAGTGCTAACGGACGACCAAAAATGACGCCGAATTGAAACGTGCCAGGAACGTTGGGACTTGTGTGAAACTGACAATACCATCACAGATCATGACGTACTCATGATCTGTGATGGTATTGTCCCCGAAACAAAAAGACAAAGTACCGAGTGGCAAACCTCGGCGTCCTCTCGCCCCAAGAAGGCCAGAATGAGCAAGCTGAAGATCAAGACCATGCTCATTGTGTATTTTTACATCAGGGGGGCTCGTCCACCATGTACCCTGTGGTATAACCGTCAATGCCAAATTCAACGTGGAAGTACTCAAGAGACTCAAGCGAAGGGTTCATCGTGTCCTGCCCGACATTGCGGACGATTGGAAACTTCACCACGACAAGGCACCGGCCCCGCTTCCTCGCCGATTCAAAGGTGCCAACGATTCCCCAGTCACCTTACAGTACTGACGTGGCTCCCCCAGATTTCTTCTTGTTTCCGCGCTAGAACGGACGTCATTTTCGGGACAGTATACAATACTCAGGCTTTCCAGAAAAACAAAGGACATTCCGGAAAAAGCCTACCGTGACGCCTCCTATGCCTGGAAATCACGCTCCCAAGCTATACTCTGGCTGCCAGGCAAGAAGGCCCCTATCTTAGACGACTTGCCTAACGAGGTTTTGAAAGAGACGGCACCAACCATCGCGAAGAGAATACATACAACAAATCGCAAACAAATGCCTGGAAATGAGTGCTTTTCTCCGGCGCTGGAAATCGCACAGGTAGTCTTAATCCCCAAGCCAGCCGCCTATCCAAAGTCTGTTAGATATGTAGGATATCAGGGGCGTGAGAGACTTGCTAACCAATTGATGATCCTATGAGCTGTAACTAGCTTCGAGGCCTCTCGTAACTTTACACTCCCAGGGAATGCTGGCGAAGTAGTCCGGTGGCTAAGCGACATACATTGCCCCAGGAGTGTCTACCTCGCACAGTAGTAGTCTCTTCATTGGTCTTGGTTCTTAATTCTTACGCCCCTAAACTCCGTAATGGAATTCTTGTATATCTCTTCTCTCAAAGAATTTCGGCCTCTTCATCTAGATCTTGTCAGTGTTCGCTTCCCTTCAGCTAGTGTCCACTTCATTGTTCCGCAAATATGTGTTCACTAATACTGGTCTTCCTACAGAAGGTGTCGTCTCATGCTTGACCTTCAGTTCACAATCGAAAACATGTACGTGAATACGTTCAACGGAGGGAACGTACTTGTTTTCGATTGTCAACTGAAGGTTCCATACGATGTCGTTTGTCTTTACACCTTTTGAAATATACAGGGGTAAGGCGCTATCCTATTTCCTCGCAGAAGGAGTAGTTCTCTTTGGTGGCTTATCATCGTCGTACGTGAACAGTCCACCCTTTGACTCCCTCAGCAGCGCTTGGTTTGCTTGGAATGCCAAAGGCGACGCCTGTGAAGGTTTTAAATCCACGATTTATACAGCGAGATACATCTCAGCTAGACAATCAGCAAATAGGTAGCCCCTAGCATTCTTAATGGGTAATTTCAGTCCATCGACTTTAAATGAGTTAAAGTGGACGCAGGGAACAATTTCCTTATTCTGTATGCTGCGACTTCATTCGAGATCATGGAGCAATCATTTATAGTAAATCTATTACAGTGTGCCCAGATGAAACAACCTCTCCCTTGGCCGTGGTTTTTGGTAAACATCTCATCACCGAAAATGTTGATGGCCACATCATTATAGTCTTAGAGACTTCCTCAGACATATGTAATCCACTTCTGGATGTAGGCCTCCTTCATTGTTTTCCATACTTCTATATATGTTGCTATCTTCAACAAGCACAAGCAACACTTCTTGCTTATAAAGATGAGAAAGAGCTTTTCGCACTATCGAGTTTAAATTTTAAAATTAAATTGCTAAGATGTTGTGTTCTCAGTCATGTTTTATGCAATGGAAGCTTGGTCGCAGAAGAAGAACAATATGGATAACATGGAGGCATTTGAGTTGTGGACTATAGAAGAACAGTAAAGATAGTTGGGTGGAAAGGCTAACAAACCACCGAGTGATGATAAGAATGAGAAAAGGAAATAATCAATACCAAGACGATCAGAAAGTAGCAATAATCGGGCCACAAAATGCGGGTATATATATATATATATATATATATATATATATATATATATATATATATATTGCTGCAACTGATCATGCAAGGCAAAATATCTTGTTTCAATAACTTATGAAAATACTTCAATTGTAGTTCCAAGGATTAATTTCGATCTGCGATAGCAAAAGTGTGAATCACCATGATGATTGCCAACTATCTTGGATCAGATTTAGCACTTAAAGAAAATATGTGGAGAGAGTGAATAATAATTTGTTAAACCCGGTTGAGAAGATGTATGTAGAAATAAAGTGCAGCAACATTGGAGCAGCTATCTCATAGACATACAATGAGAAAGAATAGAATATGAGAAAATATATTCGGCGAAGACATACAGGGATACACTTTATGAAATTAAAGGAAGCTGTAAATATTTATTACAAAAAATGAATGAACTTTAACAATTTATTTGAAATTATTGTTTCTTTGATGAGGATTGTAACATTAAAATTATTCGCTTACGTCATTAAGCTAAAGGTGTATAACAAAGAGCATTATAAACAAATTTATCATTTCATCATTGACTTCGTCCTAGTGAATTATAGATTATAATTGCATGCTTTTATGCATGACTTCAACCATTTATTTTTCGTAAAATAATTTCCTATCACCAAACTACAACACAGGGGATTTAATTGCTGGAACGTGCTTGCAAATATTCAGAGTAATTATGGTGCATGCAATTTCGCCTTTGCGTCATTACTATCGATAAATATAAATGCGATTATTAATTGCGCAGTATACTCATAGAAATATGTTTTAATGAATGCGACGGAGTTTAACTATCTTGCCGTATTCGTTATTTTTAAATAGTCAAATTTTAATGTAGGTTTGGAGAATATAACCAGGTTACGTGGATTCTGTGAATATACAATACGAGGATCTTTGATACAAAATTATTAGTTTGCATGGTAAAGTAATATGAACAAAAGCATTAGTTAAATAAAATGCCGCTCTATAGAGCTATATAGAGGTTTATTCTTGGTTTAGTCCAGAATAGGCTATTTTCAAATTGGTATGCCGATGTTACTACTTTTATAAATTTAATAAACGTCACGTGGCTCATATATAAATGTGAACCCACCTCTTAGCAATCTACATATCTAGATTTCGATCTTATTAGATTTCATCAGTGTAACTCAGCTAGTGAGAATGAATTCACACAATATCTCGAATGGTTATATACAAATATGATACAACTAACCCCCTAGGAGGAAAGTTAAACGCCATCTGGCGGCACCACATCAATTAGTAATGCACACCCATATGGTAATGTTAAGTTCCGATGTTTCGTGTTGACGATGCAAAACAAAAATTGTTTTTGAATAATTAATAAAGACGTTTTTACGCAACACATCACAGCATGTTAGGCCCTCGACCGACAAAATCTAGAATTAGTTTCGTAGATTGTGACTACAAGCTGCATACATTTTTACAGGATACCTGAAACATTTACCTACCTATAAGGCACCTTACACGGTCAATAATACTGTCAATCCTAGTACTGTCAATATTTGCTTCAATCCTCCTTTTATATTTATCAAGTAATCAATTATCCGGATCAAGATTAGTATTCTCTTCATTACATCATTAATATACATTACACGATGAGTAATACTGGCAATATTTTAGAATAATGAACATTTTAAACAAATTGTAGTATAGTAATACCGTCTATTCTAAAATATTGACAGTAATATTGATCGTGTAAGGTGAATTTATGATCGGCAACTAACCTCAAATATAGACCAAACTATTGTTTTTTTGTCGACTTTTTAATTGCGTACACATACATTTCAGCACTTTGGAATCGCTAACTTGTTCAAAGGTATTGTTAAACGTACAACGTTTGCTGGCGTGAAACTGTTAATAATAATAAAATCATGGAAGAGCTGATCATAACTCACCCTTGCTTGAACGATGTAATTAATCATTGCAATTCACGAAAACGTAAGTTATTGCTAGTTTATCAACATAAATTAAAAATAGTTAATAATATTTGTTACCTTCTTCTTCTTCTTCTTGGACTAGTAACGTCTTATAAGGATACGGGATCCACACCACCGAATGCTATTTTGACTAACCACTTTTATTTTTGGTACCAACTTGAGCCATTTTCAGAGGCATCATCATGTACTGTTACCTTTACACTACACTGTGGTAGAAAAGGCCAGCGGATATATATATATATAATTAAGTGTGAAGTCTCCATACAGTGGGACATGTTTTCTATTTATAACAATCTTTTAATTGTATTATACTGTCCATGTTTAAGTTTTGTATGACCCACGTGGTATGTGTTCCACTGAGGTCCTAGGAAACTAGCAAGAGCCTTCAGTTTCCGCAATCTCAAGCTTTAAATCCTGATGAAGCTCTGGAGTCAGAGCGAAATATCGATATAAAGAGAAGAGGTTTCTTTCAGCCCTAATCGCCGCATTCCCAACAATCTCCCTCTAACTAGTTTTTCGGCGAAAAACTACCCTCAAATATATATATATATACACCATTATGCACTGTACGTCGCCACGTTGTTTTGGGTCTTTTTTGTTTGGGTCTGCCCTGTGCGTTCCAATCTGAGCTTATCCTGGCAATGTTGTCTCATAAAAGATGGAAGTAGCTGGGCGATACATTCCAGCTACATCCATCTTTTATATTTTATTCCCAGGGATATCGGTTTCTGATAAGCTAGTTTCCAGACCCCTATGTTGAGTACTACCTAATTTTTAATTTTTAGACATCTGTGAATTCCTGATAATTTCTATACTGATGTAAGTAATGCGAAAATTCTGTTTGTCTTATTGATATGGCTGTATACTTAGATATGATTCTACCTAAGTAGTAGAACATGTTCACCCCCTCGATAATGTGACCCTGTATATCGATGATGTTGTTTTGCCGGGTTCCAAACAGTATCCCATTCGTCTTGTAGTTTATGTGTATTCCTATTTGTTCTGCGGTGTCTATGCTACGCAGTTTGTCAATCGTGTGACGGCTGTTACTGCTGAAGAAGCATATATCAACGCCGTAGTGTGGACTAGTCTTCTAACTACCTCATCAGATGCCAATCAATGCCACTGTGGTAGTTATCTATGGTTTTACACATAACTTCGTCCTGTACAGATATAAAGTGCGAGGGTCTTCATCAGACATGCTCGACGTAGTGGTTATGGACTTTGTTAAATGACCACTGTGTAAGACGCGGCAGCTGGTTTCTTTATATGTTGCCTCAACAGATGTGCTAGTGTACTACCGTTGGCTCTTAAGTATACCAAATACGTTTTCTATGTTAGCTATCAAATGCTTGGGCAAAATCCACAAACGTCATATGGAGATGCGATTGCCACTCGACAACTCCGTGATGATTAATGTGGATATGCTCCACACATAAACCGCCTGCTCTCAGCTCAACTTGCTCCTATTCGTTGCTTCTCAATTCCAGGCTGAATTCTGTTTAATATGATTCCGCATAGAATTTTATAAGCAGAGGGTAAGAGCTCCAGTTGGCGCATACATGTCCATCTCCTTTTTTGGGACTTTTACAAACACATCTTCCTTCCACTCACGTGGCAGAGTTTCAGATTGCCAGATATATCCAAGAAGTTATGGTTGGTTGGCTTGGGGATCTCCAGATATATATTCGACGTGATGGTAGTTGCAACGAAGCGTTTGTTGTTGTTCTTGGTAGAATTGAATCAGTCAATTTCCTCTTTAGTTTCTGATTGTTAATCAGCGTTCGCCCGACTTCATCTAAGTTGTCAGCAGTTGGTCGATTTATTTGGATTATATTGATGTTGGTTTGTTTCTCAGTTACAATAGCATAGCTCTGTCGGATTATGAAATTCATTACGGATTTGTTCACGGTCTTCTTGAGGATACCGATGTTGTAATATTGTGGATGTGTATTGACCAAGTAGTATAGTACTGCCTTACTTATCTTCTCGTTGTCGGTCATCTTACTTCACTCATTCCGACGATATCGATTCCCATTCTTCGCATATTTTGTTCCACAATATGGGCTTCTCCGGGTTCCAAGAGGCTTCTTACGTTCCATGTGCCAACCTTGAAGCCTTTTGATTTGCGGTTTACCTTCTGTTGTCGATATCGTTTCTAGCATTGTCTGCTGTGTGAGCCATCTGTAGGTTCTTTTGTAGGGCCTCAGCTTGTTTTACACTGTGATTTGGGTTGTGCCAAGAGTTACAGGGGTTCCACTGCTTAACGACCTGGGAGCCCTACAGTTTGATTGTGAGTGTCCTCCCCTGTCGGATTTTGAGTTCTGCATTCCATGATCAGTAAATTTTTTTACATCTGTAATTGCCATCATGATTGTAACTTAGCGTGCCTATGTGGGCGTTTAATGAAGTTGTAGCCCATAGCTTACTTCATTCCACTGCCGGGACTACTTCTAGTTTTCCGCCTTTGAGAGCGATGTCTCCCTCCCAGGACAATGGAATGCCAACCTCAGCTTACTCGCCCACTTTGAGATGAGATGGTGGTAATGCTGAGTGGATCTGATTATTGCGGCGGCAGTTACTCGGACACCAGATCCTTGTTAGTTGTCTAGCAGGGTGCACTGCGAGCAGGCGGCGTTGGACGCAGGCTGGACACATCTTTAACCACAACCACTTACACCCCTTCATTAAATTCACATAGTGTTTGCATATTTGAAGCTTGTATTAAAACATCTTAATGGTTTCCGATTTAATGCATTCACCATTAACCATTAATACCATGAAATTGAATTGCTTCAATTCCATGTTTTTAATTTTTTTTTGTGAATGTAAATAATGTGATTATTTTAAATTTCCGATGCTTGATATTTTTATTTCACAAGAACAATCTTGCCTTACCTTCAGTACAGAGATTAAGAAATTTCCACTATTTCGTTTCCTATATTCGTGTTCTCGGTTCTCTTTTATATACAATATATTATCGTCGGCTAAAAATGCCAATTCCATAAATCATTAAAGAAAACAACTGTAAAAATAACAAAAGGAATTATTAAATCATTAACGGAGGGATCATACCTATAATTTTCTCATGGAGCGAATGGTGATATTGTATTAAGCTTGTAATAAAAACTAGACAATGGAATCGAATTCAATTTATGAAGGCTGACTAACATGCTATGTTACTGGCCCCGACAGTAATGAACAGTCCACACTATTTAAATATATAGTACGGTCATTAATTATTAAAATAATAAGTTTGAAAGCCAACGTGAAAGTGTTTTTATTAGCTAGTGTAAATTATATGCCATTAAATACTCTAGTGTTCACCAAAGTATTGATAGCATATCATAGTTCACGCCAAAATAAATATATAGGCGTGATCACGACATAAAAAAAGTATAGGCGTGATACCACCCTTAATATCTATATTAATAATCACACCATTTTTTTTATTATCTACTATACTAAATATTATAAATCAAATAAATAGCTTTAGTTATTTCGTACAACCTTACAATCGTACAATACTTATTCCAAAATGTTTTAAAGCTATTAATTTGTATGGCTGATGTTAGCTAGTAAAAGGGATGCCTATTATTTTCGAACAGGCTCCCAAAAAGTTGTTGAAAGGAGTACAGTTTTTTAATGTAATGAATTAATAATGAATTTGTTCGATCTTTCTGTGGCCTATCTGGGGCGCCGCTTCCGCCTGGGGCCTGGGCACGTTTCCATGCCTAGTTACGGCCCTGTTATTACGGCATATAAAGTGCCTTTCGTTTCTCGCTGTGGGCTGGTATGGGCTGATTGTTTCTTGTTCTATTTGCAGCTTCCGATGCGCAAAATTCTATCTCGGTCCTTACAACCGGCGGCGCACGACCACGATACTGCACGCCACGGGGCGACTAGCAGACCATGCTAGACCATGCTAAACGAAAGAGCCTTAAGTCTACTCAAAATATTTTAATGTATTTATGTAATAAACTAACGTTGTTTTCTCTCCTCTTCTGTTACAGACGAAAGCACACCTGGACGTCCTGGCAGACGCGCTGCTTCGGTGGGCGCGGGGACGTTAGTGTCCCGACCCCCCAATGTAGATTCCTATAGTTTAAAAGAAGGAGAGATTGGAGAGAGTGAGAACTACAAAACCAAAAAATCAAAGAGTTAGAAGAAGAAACGTCACCCCTGATGCGCTCGCAAGTCAGGTCCGTGCGCCTCAGGGGTGCCCCAAAGCACCCCACCTCAGCCCGGCCACTGTCTAGTATACTTCTGAGAGTAATAAGACTTCATGTAAATAAGCGCGGGGCAGCAGATCGCCCGGCGCCGGTAATCATTCCAAATTATAGCGCATTTAAAATGTAAATCAGAGAGGCAGGATGATTATTTTCGCACACAGCAAACACAGTCGCGTTGGTGCTCTGTAGCCGCTGCAGAACAAACAGAAATTCATACCGGACACATTGTTTTATTTTAGGATAGATTTTATGATATGTTAAAGCCTGTTTGTTACATATTTATCACTGTTAGATATTGTTGTTGGTGTGCGATGAATTCAGGATTCATTTATGAGTGATTTATATGGCGTGGGGCGGCGCGCGCGGAAATAGAGCGATGCAAATTTGAAAGGTACAACCGCCGCACTATGCACCTAGTTATAGCAATAAAAAAATTCATAAAACTACAAAAATAATAGATGTTTCGCAATGTCTATAAATATATATTTATAAATAATATAGTGCTTTTGGTGTGTATTCGTAGGGCACGTTTCTTATTATCCAGCGGCGGTTGCGGGGCGCGTTTTCTGCGCGCGTGGAACGCCTGGAGGCTGGACCGCTGTGCGGAAAACTAAAATCGCGCGATTTTTTTCTCGGTTTGTCGACTTTTGTTTGCAATCCGTTAACGGTATCGGGCGACGAGCCGTCCGGCGGTTCGTCCTGAGCCACCGAAATCCAGCGGCGGACTTTTTCTGGTGCGAGGGATGTTTTTCGGACAGTGGTTTTTAGGCGTTCCAACCGTAGAAAACATTGAGTTGCATTTTCGCGATGGAGCAGATAATGTAATTCATTTAGTCACACTAACGGTGTTGCAAAAATGGAATAATATAATAATATGAGATTACGAATATTATTTTTGACGTTAAATTGATACGTTTAAGGGTTTCAGGAATATTCTATTTGGCATTCATTTGGTACAATCTGTCGTTTTTAATAAAGATGGTTATTCACTCAATAATTAATAATCACAAAACAATCGGTTGAAAGCAATACATTTTTTTATATAGTTTCGACTATTACTAATCATAGTTTATATCTCTTTTGTTTACAAAAGAGTATGAATTCAAACAAACCTACACTAAAACAATAGTTGAATACGTGCTTTAGACACTTAGAAATAAACTTTTATATACTTTTGACTATTCGTTTTTATATTTTTTGTTTACAAAATTGGATTGATTCAAACAAACCTACAAATAAATAATAGGTAATTTATTGTATGTAAGTGATTTAGGTAGCGTTTTATCCACGCAATTGCGAGAACGAAGTTCAATCGCTATTTTGTGTATAAAAAGTATCTAGAACATGAATGCAATACGTTTTATATATAGTCAACCTAAGCCACTTTCGTTTATTATTAGGGACCTGTTCCAGGCTGTTCTAGACTAGCTAAGACCAGCCCAGAACAGCTCCCGAATGATCAACGATAACAGCTTTAATTATCAATACTAAATTATTCTATTTTTTTTCTCTTGTAATAGAATAATAAAGTAAATTCATTTTGCCATTATAATGGTGCTGATGATTCTATTAGAAGTTAATTGTGTATACTTAATTTAATTTTAGCAGGAAATACGGAATTATAAAAGTATTTTCAATATGAAATCAAGTGAATTTTTATGAAAATGAAATTATTATGAGAAATGCGTACAATTATTTGACAGGACAGGCCTAAAATAACAACCACAAATAACAGGAGTTTATTTCTGTAAATAATTAATATTGAAAATGGGAAGTAGAAAAAGAGACATTTGTAAAAATATCCAATATAGTAACCTCAAAGAGTAGTGTTAACTTAATGAACATATAAAATAAAAACATGAAAAAAGTCAGAACAGATGAACAAGAGCACCTGTTAAAATTATCCAACAGGCCACGATCCAAAGTAGAAATCTCAACAACAGGTGTTTTCTTGTGACTAGACACAAGTACTAAACAGTGATAACAGTTTTTTTTTTAATTTTGGCAATCTCTTTAAATAAGTATTTTCAATTTGAAATCAAGTGAATTTTTAATGAAAATTAAATTATTATGAGAAATGCGTACAATTATCTGCATGACAGACCTAAAATAACAATTACAAATAACAGGTTTTTTTTAAATAATTAATATTGAAAATGGGAAGTAGAAAAAGAGACGTTTGTAAAAAGATCCAATATAGTAACCTTAAAGAGTAGTGAATAACTTAATGAACATATAAAATTATAACATGAAAATGGTCATAACAGATGAACAAGAGCGCTTGTTAAAATTATCCAACAGGTCACGATCCAAAGTAGTAAATAACGACAGGTTTTTCTTGTAACTAGACACAAAATTAACACCAAACAGTTATAACATTTGTTTTTAAATGTTGGCAATCTCTTTAAATAATTAATATTGAAAATGGAAAGGAGAAGACTAGGGGTTTTAAAAATTAATTAAGAGGATATGAGCCAATATAGCATATTCAAACAACAGTTCGCTTTTCTTCTAAATTTTAACAAACTTAATGAACAGTTAAAATAATAGAAAAAAAATAGCCAGAACAAATAGCCAGAACAAATATAGGCATTTGCTAAAATTATCCAACAGGCCACGATCCAAAGTAGAAATCTCAAGGACTAGTTTTTTTTTTTGGTGACTAGACACAAAATGATTACCAAAAATAACAGTTTTGTTTTAAATTTTGGCAATCTCTTTAAATAATTAAAATTGAAAATGGAAAGGAGATAAATTAGCATGTTAAAAATTAATTAATAGGCTACGAGCATTATAGCAACCTCAAGGAACAGTTCATTTTTTCTAAATTTTAACAAACTTAATGAACATTTAAATAACAATATGAAAATTGCCAGAACAAATATAGGCGTTTTAACAGCGCCTATATTTGTTCTGGCAATTTTCATATTGTTATTTTTAATGTTCATTAAGTTTGTTAAAATGCAGCTAGAAGTTTCTAAAAATTTTAAGAAAAAAACTAACCTTTCTACTTTGGATCGTCAAAGTAGAAAGGTTAGTTTTTTTCTTCAAATTTTTACAAATTTCATAATAATTTAAAATTATAAATATGGAATACGTCAAAATTAAATTGAGGCATATTCTGAAATTATCAGAGGCCATGAGCTAAAATAGCAACCACTAGAGAAAGTTTCTTTAAAATTTTAATAAACTTATTTATTTATTTGTTTAATCAAATGCCTATTTACCATAGTATTCATGCAAGGCTTTAATTTTCATAATATTAATTATTTCTAAAGTAATTTATACTTAAAATGGGAAGAATTAATACGGGCGTCCGTTAAAGTTAGACAAGAGGTCGCGAACCAAAGTAGAAACCTCTAATCTTTTCCTATTTTTCTTCATTTTTTTATATCCCTCTCTCACTCGCTCTCTCTCCAAATGTTGGGAAATTTAAATATCATTCAGATTATATAAATTTAATATGAGAGAAGAAGAAATAGACGTGATTTCTAAAATTACCAATATACCACGAGGCGTTTTTCGAACGTCGGTAAAATTTATTAATAATATAAATTAATTAATATGAAAATGAGAAGGAGAAATAGTCAATCTTATGGTCCTTGTCAAAACAGCAACCACAAGGGATAGTTCTTTTAAAATGTTAAGCAAAATTAATAATCATATAAAGCAATTAATTTGAAAAGTAGGAAGAAGGAATATAAGTATAATAGAAGACGCCACGATTCAAAATTACCCAAGAGGCCACGATCTAAAATAGAAATCTCAGAAGACATATTGTTTTTCTATTTTGGCAAACTCCATAATAAATTATAAATAATATATTTGGAACACGACAAGAAGACATAGAGGCGTATGTTGAAATTATTCAAGTAAAATAGCAACCACAAACACAGTTTTAGCCTACTTTAATCTTGGCTACGAGAAATACAGTTGTATATCTCTAATTTTGATAAACTTGATAATTAATAAAAACAATTAAAAGAGAGACAGTGGGAGAGAGATAAAGGCTATGAGGCACACTTCTTTAATTTTTTGGAAAACATTATTTAACCTAATTAATATGGATAATGGCTAAAAGAAGTATAAGCGTTTGTTACCACTAGTTCTGACTCGAAACAGAAATCTCCGGAATTCAAATTTTGGAAAACTTAATAATCATTTCAAATATGAAACAAGGCAAGACGAAATAGTGGCGTTTGGTTAAATTACTAATTCACCTAAAATGCAAAACAATTAATATGGAACATGGGAGGAGAAAAAAAATGCATTTGCTAGAAAAATCAAAAAAGCCATCAGCAGAAATGATTTCAACAAGAAACCGAAACACCAAAATCAAGATTTTTTTCTCTAAATTTTACCAAATTTTATAATCATTTTAATTAATTAAATTGGAATATGGGAAGAAGAAATAAGGATGTTCGCTGAAAGAAACCAAGAAGCTAGAGCCAAATTTACAACTACAAGATATCGAAATAGCAAACTCAAGAGAGTTTTATTTACAAATTTTGGCGAACTTAATAATCATTTCAAAATAATAATTATGGCATATGACAAGAAGAACTAGATGCTTTTGATTAAATCAGCTAATCCACAAAAGAACAACTTTAAAGACAGTTTTCCATATAGCAAACTCAAAAGAGTTTTATTTACATAATTTTGGCGAACTTAATTATCATTTAAAAATCATGATTATGGTATATGGCAAGGAGAACTAGAGGTTTTTGATTAAATCAGCTAATCCACAAAAGAGCAACCTTAAAGACAGTTTTCGATATAGCAAACTCAAGAGAGTTTTAGTTACATAATTTTGGCGAACTTAATTATCATTTGAAAATCATAATTATGGCATATGGCAAGAAGAACTAGAGGCTTTTGATTAAATCAGCTAATCCACAAAAGAGCAACCTTAACGACAGTTTTCGATATAGCAAACTCAAGACAGTTTTATTTACATAATTTTGGCGAACTTAATTATCTTTAAAAATCATAATTATGGCATATGGCAAGAAGAACTAGAGGCTTTTGATTAAATCAGCTAATCCACAAAAGAGCAAGCTTAACGACAGTTTGCGATATAGCAAACTCAAGACAGTTTTAGTTACATAATTTTGGCGAACTTAATTATCATTTAAAAATCATAATTATGGCATATGGCAAGAAGAACTAGAGGCTTTTGATTAAATCAGCTAATCCAGAAAAGAGCAACCTTAAAGATAGTTTTCGATATTGCAAACTCAAAAGAGTTTTATTTACATAATTTTGGCGAACTTAATTATCATTTAAAATTCATAATTATGGCATATGGCAAGAAGAACTAGAGGCTTTTGATTAAATCAGCTAATTCACAAAAGAGCAACCTTAAAGACAGTTTTCGATGTTGCAAACTCAAGAGAGTTTTGTTTACATAATTTTGGCGAACTTAATTATCATTTAAAAATCATAATTATGGCATATGGCAAGAAGAACTAGAGGCTTTTGATTAAATCAGCTGATCCACAAAAGAGCAATCTTAAAGACAGTTTTCCATATAGCAAACTCAAGAGAGATTTATTGACATAATTTTGGCGAACTTAATTATCATTTAAAAATCATGATTATGGTATATGGCAAGAAGAACTAGAGGCTTTTGATTAAATCAGCTAATCCACAAAAGAGCAACCTTAAAGACAGTTTTTGATATTGCAAACTCAAGAGAGTTTTGTTTACATAATTTTGGCGAACTTAATTATCATTTAAAAATCATAATTATGGCATATGGCAAGAAGAAATAGAGACTTTTGATTAAATCAGCTAATCCACAAAATAGCAACCTTAAAGACAAAAAATTTGGTTATTTTATTTAATCATATGCCTTCTGAGGTATGATATATGGCATTCAAAATTTCGGTAAATTTCATAATACTTTAAAATATTTAAAAAAAAGACAGTGGGAGAAGAGATAAGGACCACGAGTCAAAATAGCAACCACATGAGACCGAAATAGCCGCAATCGTAAGAGAGTTTTATTCTCAAAAATTGGCAATATAATATATTAATTATTAATCATTTAAATAATTAAAATTAAATATGGAAAGAATAATTAGAGGCGTTTGATAAAATTGGCCAATATCCACAAAATAATAATTTAAAATACAGTTCTTTTCTTTAAAAGTTTGCGAGGCATTAACTTAACTAATATAAAAAATGAGAAGACGAAATAAAGATGTTTGTTTCAATACAAGAAGCGACGAGTCAAAATAGCAACCACAATTGCTGGCAAAGCTAAATATAATTTACCGTAATTAATATGGAAACTGGAAAAATCGAGTCAAAATAAATATCACCAATATGATAAATGATAGGAAGAAATAGAGGCGTTCGCTACTATTATCCAAGAGGCCACACGCCAAATTAACAACCACAAAGAGTTTCAAATGACAATCTTTAAGGATGTAATGAGAATGGAAGGAAAACACACGGACGATTTTTATAAATAGCCAAAATCGTAGGAGCCAATATTAAAACAACAGGAGAAATCATTAACAACCTAAAAGACAGACATACATACATAAGAAAATAACAATTAAAATCTATTAATTTTCATAAATATCCCAGAAATTTAGAGGGATAGCAGTATGGCATAATATCTAAGAAGTGATTTTGATGAAAATTAATTGATTTTAGAGTAAACTACAATAACTATTTTCTTTAAAAGAAACTACGAAAGGCATTATTAAGGCAGTTAATTTGACAACGTTTAGAATATTCTAAAGCCAACAACATCACCCACAGATACTACTATTAGGTAAAAGACATCATTTGAATTTGAACAATCTTGCTAAGAAATGATAATAAAAATGTTAATAATTAAGATGAAGTGGGAATTTATTCGAAAGAGATCGGGTGGTGTTTGCGGTGTGAGAGAAAGTAAAGGGGGTTAAGGGGTCCAGATTCTGAAAGACGATGAGTTTTTTAGAATGAAAGTAAGACAGACGGAGAGATAATGAACAATAGTTATCGGGGTATTAAGCTCAAAAAAATATAATAAAGGAGCAGAGAAGGCACTATACCTAATATCTAAAATCCAATATCCGCAGTAGACCAGAAAATTGCACTGCTAGGCACAGCACATATACTTAGAATTGCCATAAGACAGATATCCTAAACCTTCAGGTAGTAAGCTGTATCTGTCTGTTTCTCCCGAGCCTAATAACCAAGGATTAGGTGAATAGTTTCTTCCAGCATGTGAATGATATCAATAGTAATAATACAACTATCACAAAAACTATATTACACATATTGTCAATCCATCGACTGAAACAAATATTCTTCTAGGACATACCGAATGACAAATACATTAAGGATTAATCTTTTGTTCACTATAAAAATAATGCAAATCCAAATTTGATTATCTATTGATAATCAAATTTGGATTTGCTATATATATATATATATATATAATGCTATATAAGCAATGCTATTGCATTGCTTATATAGCATTTTTTTAAGTGAATCGTTTGCGTTACATTACTGTGTTTTAAATTCCGACGACAGTTTATTTTTAATTTTTTACACCCCAAAACCAGACTAGGCACTGTAAAAGAGAAAAAGTGAAATGATTATAATTGTATGCATCGGCTAATAGTTATGGTAATGGAGCCAGATTTATTTTCGCAAAGTTCCATATTAATAACCTGCTACTATATCCTTAAAATAAATTAAATTGAGAGACACGGAATAGAGTAGAAAGTTCCTGAAATACGAAAATATAAGAATATGGAATTTCCTATATTAAAAGTATAATCATAATCACGTAAAATGATTCTAAATTAAATATATGTATATTATATAAGTTAAATATTTAAAAACATTACTTCTATCTTTATTTGACTATTAGCTTAATGGCCTCCCGTAAAGGTAGAAGAAAGTTACATTTATTTTAAATAATAAATTAGAGTACATGAGGAAGACGGAGAAGAGATAGAGTTAAGATTAGGGTGAGAGTAGTGGCAGTACACACTGGGATGCGATTCCTGACACCACTCGTTCCGACCGTTTTCGCGTTCCGGACAAAGGAAAATAAGGACTATTAACTATTTGAGATCATTTAATGAGATCATTTTGGATTTCTAGTATTTTTTAACACTACTAGTCCGAAATTTCATCATTTACGAATTAAAATCGTGCAACGACCGTATTTATGGAAATTTTTTGAGAAGAACTCTTATACGTGCAAAACAAGTGTTATCAGGAATGGCACATGTGTGCCATTGGAAAGCCATGTATTTTTACCATGGAATTTATCTTTAGTTGGTATTGCTGATACCTAAAGTAGCTGGTATGCCTAAATTGGTATATCAATTATAACAATGTAGGGTCACACGCATATAACCTACGGAGCTATCTTTATTTCTTATAAACGATAAATGCCAATAGTACTATAGTACTATTTGCTTACAAAATGCAATTTTCATAACTAATAGAATGTGGATTAAATGAAATGCTATATAATATACAACACTATCGTATAACGCTCATGAAAATAATTAATGTTATTTAAACTAATAGCGGAGAACTTTATAATAATTACAATGAATATGTTAATTCATTTAATTACATAAAATTTAATTGCTCGAACTAAATTGAATATAAAATTAATGAAAATTGTTTGACTTTCCAAATACATACCAACCATCAATTCATTTATATCTCGTTTATTTGAAATATGAAGTGAATGAATATTTTGTTTGTAATAACAATATCATTGATAATTTTTCGAATCCAACAAATGTTGCTAAAAGTTTCACAATATAATTGAAATAATTGAATGAATATTTTGTTTGTAATAACAATATCATTGATAATTTTTCGAATGCAACAAATGTTGCTAAAAGTTTCACAACATAATTGAAATCGGCTTAGAAAAGGCGTGAAAATGAGCAAATGAAATGAAATGAACAGTGACTATACATTACTGTATTATAAAAAAAAACCATTAATTGAATTCTGCTTTTTATAAGCAAATGCTTTGAAAATTTAAAACCCTTATTATGTATCAACTTAACGCCCCATTAAAATAACAACCGCTTTGCGTCTGGTGGCTGCAAAAAGCTTTTCACCCGAAATTAATTTTTCTTCAAAAGCTTTTTGCCGGCGCCTACCCTGAAAGGAATTTGAATTGTTATTATTTGCCATTTATTTGTTGATATTCCATTACGCCAACAGTATCTGCTCCCGTCGCGCTTTATGAAAAAGCAGCGAGTCGCTCGCGATGTTTCCACGCGAGCCGCCCCCCCTGAAATAGTCGCACGTACTTGATTATTCAACTCACAAGTCTGAAAAATAATTTAGTCAAATAAAATAGAGGAACGAATGCAACGGCCTAGAAAGAGTAAGCGAAGGGCCGCGCCGTATTCCGCCAATCCACCACCCCCGATCGTCATCGATTCGGCGGCGTCTTCCAAAACAACCCCGCGACGAAATCGGTCAGTAACCTGTGCTGTAACGGGGCGGGGTAGTATTAAATTAATCAAGCGGTTTGCACCAGAATAACTCGCTTGGCTTGGGAGGCGCGCGCGCGATCCAGCGCGGCCCTTGTACGAACAACCTTCCACATCTTTTGAACAATTTAACCATAGGGGTCGTAATTCCAATTTACATTCCCAAAAATTAAAAAAGTATTAACTAAATATACCTGCACTGCACCAAGCACGACTGCACCAATTTAATTTAAAACTGACTTATTATAGTCCCCATCCCCCTTGAAATAATAATATAGATGTGTGTCAGTGTAGAATTTCTCAATTATTTCCTTCGAAAACGCCTATCCATTCTCCTTCAAGAACGGCATAGGTTAAAACTTAATGTGATATATTGTTATTTACTACTGTTATTTTTGTTATTTATATTATTATAATTATAATTCCAGCCACACTGTGTGTCAGTGCGTGCGCCTAAATGTTACTAAGTGTGTGACTTTTTATCACTTATATGTTTTATACTAGTAGTTGCGTGTATTGAAACCAAAAAAAAATGTGGCGGGCCCCTTAATTTAGAATTTCGGAGTTGATCCACCCCGAAATCCGCGCGTGCGCATTCAGCTCCAACATTATTTCCGGCAGAACTAGCGGGCGTCCTTTCCGCCCAGGAGCGAAAAGGACGCGGCCTTATCATATCCTGCGAACTACTAAAATGTATTATAGAGGAACGCGAAAATAAACCAGTCACAGAAGTCAATGCTTGCGCCTTCATGGAGATTAAAAAAATATTTTTGTAAGGCTATACTATAAAGAATACACACTTATTACAATTACACAACACACAAACTAAGAAAATAAAAACACAGTTGCAGAAGATATAACAGTGAGCGGCGTGAATGTGCGAGAATGATTTTTGATAATAGTCTAATGGAGCTGGTATGCGCATAAAATTCTTCAATGTAAATAATATCCCGCGAAAAATTAATAAGCAACAAAGAGTAATAAAAGATCTATATATTTGTACAAATCAATATCAAAAAAGTTTGCAATAATTTTCGTACAAAAAAAAAGAGGCACAATCACTTTTTTCTCTCGAAACTTTTGACGATTTGATTTTTTAAGGAGGTCCGGCACGAAAAAAATATTTAAAACACACAGCACCCGCACATTAAAAATAAACAAATGGACATACAAATATATTAAAATAAAACTATATTATATAAATAAATGTAATAATAACTAATGATAATGAAGATGTTTATTTTTTACGTGTTTTTGCGTTTGCGAAAGCAAATCGATTGCGATGGATGATGGAGTATAATAACTGAGTGGTATTAATTAATTAATACAAACAAGCACTGATTATTTCCAATAATAATTGATGTGATGTGTGAGTGTGTGTGATTGCAATTATTATATAGATGTCACTTTGTAAACGAGCACAACGCACAAGGCGCCTGCAGCGCGCGCTTATACATTCACTCCCTGCAATTTCCCGTGTAAATATATTTATACAGGAAGTGTTATTGAGTAAGGGCGCACCGCAGGTGCGAAATACGCACCATGTAGTTTGGATAGTGGGATAGAGGACCCCCCCCCCCTGAAGCAATGTTTTCCACCCCCGCACATACCAACCCTTCAGTTCCTTGCGGCGAAACCAATTACAGTACATGCCCGAAGTAAATATATAAACTCGACGGCCTAAACTATTTTTATAAATCGTTGACTGAAAAGTAATAAATTAATTTTCCCTCGAGTAGTTGAAGCACTGGCGAGTGGCTGAACGGACGGATACGGCGGGCGTTTTAATATTCGTCGCATGTACTGTCCACACACAAAAAACCTGATAGTCATTTAAACACACACCCCCTTCCCCTCCTCTTAAGTGTAAATGAGTATATTTTACTATAGCTATTATATGAATATTATTATTGTATTATAACTGAGATATGGTGCGTGAAATTATGACAGAGTGCCGACGACTAAAGTGGCATCTCTAAGAGTATGGGGTACTTACAGACGGGAAAAACAAAACAAAACATAAACTAACTATATTATTATAAACAGTAACTGATAATAAATGTACAATTAATGCCTCAGCCAATAAAATGGTCTAAAATGTCTTTTAATTGTAATAGTTATATACACCCACACTATTCCAGATTCAGTTTGGACAAATAATGAATAACCATAGAGACATAAGGTAAGATTTCAGCCGCATTCTCGGATTATTGTAATCATTAACGTGCATGGTTTTTAAATAAATCTGTAATGTTCATCAATCTATTTCACTAAAAACTAAATACTAATTTATTTATTTTTAGCCGTTTTGTTGACTTCATTTATGCATACCCGGCGCATTCTCTCGACGGGTAGTGTCGGACTCGCCTTGCAAGTCATTGCAACGAATACCGACTAAACCCGTGATCACGACTATGGCGCTGGTCCAGCGAATAGTCACTTCCTTGGCGCCAAAGCTGGCCATACACGTTCCGGTATACCGGAGAGGTTTACCTGCGCAAAGACCTGTACAGGTAAACCGGAACGTGTGTGTGGACTAGTTGGGTAAAAGTGCACAGGCTTAGTGACCTGTACATGCGACCGAAGAAGAATCAGCCGGCCATACACGTTCCGGTAAACCGGAGAGATAAACCTGTCGGTTTTCCTCTCCGGTATATCTGCACACTGTCTTGCACACACACAGTAGGGTAAACAGTACTGGGCTACATATTTGTCGTTTTGTAATAAAAATATAGTATATAGTAGTTTCGGGAATAATGTCGAGATTATTTAGTTAAAGTTAAGTTAAACCGGTAAAATTATTAATAAAATAAATTTTGAAATAAAAAAATTAAATTAGGAAACATTTATTTCATGCTAAAAAGTCGTGTTTGGCCACATTTTGTAGGTATTTTAATTCCAAAGAAAATTCCGAAAAAATATTGTTATAAAAAGTGCACTGTTTTGGCGGTAAAGCCGATGAAGCACTCGCCTTCGGGTTGAAACAATCGAATTTTGATTATTCTCCGGTCGCCCGTACAGGTCACTACGCCTGTGCTGGTTTACCGAAACTTGTCCACACACACGTATGGCTGGCTCCAGGGACTGTGCAGGCAAACCGGAGAGGAAAACCGTCCGGTTTACCTCCCCGGTATACCGGAACATGTATGGCCGACTTAAGCGTTGTCTGGCTCTTCTTATTTAGCGTCTACGTCTCCTGGCCGGTGGGTAAGGAATCCAGCGTGTGTGTCACGTCGTAGTCAGCACCGATTTTGCAGTGCTGATACACCCCGCTGGTTACCTTCCCGATCCGCTCCAGGTGCATCTGAAAGCACCCGTGCCAGGTGAGTATATGGGTGACTCAATGGCCTGTTTCTCCATACTTCTTTCTGGTCGGTCTATTCCCGGACGCCCGGAACGAGTTTCCACATTCTTCGTCCCTTCGTCGCGTCTTGCCAGCTCCTCTACCACGGTTTCATGGCCTATTCTCTGGACTGCTGTTTCGCATCTTTCGCTGGTATTCCAGTTTACTTCAGATAGTATGCTATCGCCTGGTATGCACTACGTCAAGTCTTTGGGTATTTCTGTGCGAGCCTGCCGCATTGTCGGACCATAGTGGGCAGCAACAGCTGGGTCTGGACTACAGTAGGCGTCTCGTGTCCTCCCTAGCAATAGCGTTCTCGGTCCTGGCCGATTCTGTGTAACCTGTAGCATGTGGGCAGTACGGTACTGTACCCAAGTAGCTAAGTTTACGACCAACGGGGATGATCTCTCCCAAAAGAAATATTGTTCTAATTTCGTCCGTTTCGGCCCTCCTGGAGAGGAGGGCGGCCTCCGTCTTGTGGGCAGCAATCTCTGTCGCATAGGCGTAGCAGTGTCGTCGGTATGGCAGGACCCCGAGCGCTATCTATTGCCTCCTCCTGTCGATTTGGAACCAGCCGCTCCAGTAACATGGCAAGTCTGTCGAGTTGGCATAGTAGCGCATACGACGCAGGTTCTGTCGATGGATTTCCCCCTTTTGGATATAAGTACCAGTATGGCTGATTTCCACCTTGCGGGGAACGTGCTTTCCGTTAGACATTGATTACATGTGCTAACTGCGCCTTGTCCTAAGGATGTGGCCGCCGCTGTTATTACCGCGATGGGTAACCGACAGGGCCGGGAGACTCCTATCCCGAGAGCACTGCAAGCACCCTCGTCACTTCCTCTTCGCTCCATCTCGTGTCCTCCCTAGCGTGGCCCGGAGTTATTTTATAGTTTGTTCTCGTTTCCATGGGGAAGAGCCCGCTACCGTTGCGTCTGGTCCTGGAGGTCTTGCCCTTATTCTCCCCGCGACGATCTTGCTCCCCTACAAGATCGTTTTATCACCATGGGTCGTCTTCCACTTTCTCTCACAAGCGGCGTCAGCTACTTGTTTGGCTGCACTGGATGGCGCCACGGATTTCAAACCTCTTTGCTCTCTATGTTGCCAGAAGTTGAAGAGTTAGCCGTCCCGCCGCTTTTGCCTGCTGCGCTTCACTGCACGCCTTGTTCGCCTCTTTACTCTTGTGCCAGTTTGTTTGCCATTTCATCCGCATCCCAGTCGGTTATCTCTGCCGTGCTTCCAAGGTTGTTCTGGGTCTCTGGTTGCATCCAGCCCGAGTCGGATCTTCTGCTTTGTGTGGCTATGGTCAGCTTGCTGCTCCCAGGTCTCGCTTCAACACTCGACGAGCGAGTCGTAGTGGCGTCTCACGAATGTCGGTGCATTACTGCCGCAGCCCACTGTAGGCCCTCGCTGCTGCCTCTAGCTTCCGCAAGACATCTCTGAAGGTCAACATGCCTTTGTTCGGGAAAACGTAGCAGTTGATAAATGTTGGTGCCCCAGACCATCCCCTTCCCCGGGGTTCCACAGCCGCTCAATCGTTTTGCCGTCTTGCCAGTAGCAGCATCGCCACCCTGTTCGTCCGTTAGTCAAAATGTATCGAATCTGACATGGTTTGACTCGTATAATATTATGACATCTGCCCCTCGGGTGTCCGCTGTTGACAGGGGCAGCTCGTGCGCCGACCTAGCCCTGCTGATGTGAAGTTGTGCTATTCTGAGCTCAGCCTCTTGTCGGGTCCTGTTCCCGTTGTGGCCGGTGCGGTTAGTCGATCCGTCTTTGGCCCGTTTCTTGACGTTGCCACTGAGTCATCCGGTCTGCGTAGCGGGTATCTGTCACTTGAAACTCCGTGTCTGTCTCTTTGCAGGGGAGGCAGTATGACTCTCCTGCTGTGCAGCCCGTGGCGGATGGGGTTCTTCGTCAGATCGAAGGAAGCGCGCTTAAGTTCTGCCCTCTCCAGTTGACTGCGCTGTGCCCAACCAGCCAGCACCTCTTACATCCCTTCGGGCCTTCAACTCTGGAAACTGCCCTGCATTAGACAAGTCCTATTCTTATGCTGCCTAGTGTTTTCAATATATTGGCAGTCTCGTCTTTCGCTATGACGGTTGCCACCTGTAATAGGAAACATATTGCAGGTCCGCTTGCGATCGTGGCATCGACATCTAGTCCCTGTCTCTTTAGCGCCGCTATGACTTCTTCTCTAGTTGTTAAATGGTCCATCCTTTGGACATGCACTATTGTTCCCTTCCTCATTAATATCGCCGTCGAGGCTTCCGCCAGCTGCTCCCGACAAGGTCTGTCTAAAATGTTCCACCGGGCCACTTTTACCCTTAATTTTTCTAATACTTCGGTGGGGCGTCCGATGTATCGGTTTCTCTGACCTTCTTTGGTAGGTCGGCGTATGTCGACCCCTCGGTGACAGGAATGATTATCGTCTGCTTTTCTAGGGTTATCTTATCTACCTTGGCTTGTAGCTCTGCACTCTCGCTGCTTGGCCCTTGTTCTTCTCTCGTCGAGCTTCTTTTATGATAACTGCGCCTAGGTTTCCGGGCTGTTATCGGAGGCCCTCGACTTTTCCTCGGGCGTCCTCTTGGGCGTCCAGGTCGGGATCAGTTCTTCTCCGTATGCAGCTATTATCCACTAAGATTTCACGTTTGCTGATCGCTTCCGCCCTATTCTTATACAATTCTGGTGTTTATGTAGGTCTGCGTTGACCTACCTGATCTTGGTTAGTGTTCGTTCCGCCTGCTCATACGGGTAGTTTAGAAATTCCTCCCTCAACCACGACGCGACGGTTTCAGGGCTCTCTATGGATATTTCGTCCTGTGCCATGCCTCTATAGATCCTTCCAGGGTATCGATTCTATATTTCAGCTTCATTACTTCCTTGTCATTATCGATCTGGGCCCTTCTCGAGGTTTGGAGATCGATCGCCATGGCGTCGATGCCTCCGACCCGCTTTCCGTGGGGTTTTTTGGAGCCGCGGTCTTCCGTTTCTCAAAAATCCTGCTACGTCGACTTTTATCTCCTTCCGGGTACTCCGGAAGCCGCCGGGACGGACCCCTTTAACCTATCCAGCTCGGCTTTGTCAGGCCACTCTATAGTGTTCCATGTGATAGATGATGACGCAAGATGTCTTCGCTGTCCATGTTGTCGATCGCTTCTTGTGGACCCTGCATTCGGCTGGCTGGAGGGTCATAGCGATGACGCGCATCCTGTCACGGAATGAATTGTCACCGGAACTGGGGTATCCCTCCCCTGTTCTGTAGACGTCTCCTTCGTTGTTCACCACAGTTTATTTTAGGGTTTATAGAGTTTTCCGTCTCTTGGCATACTAAGGGTCGTCTCATGTTACAGCTTCTGCGGCACGTCGGATAGCGCTCGTGCGCTCCGATCTACGGACTACTACCAGTTTAGAGATTTTTTCATTGCGCTCCCCGTTAATTTGCAGTGAATTTGTCTGTTTTTTGTTGCGTGTAATTGTAAACCATATTATTTCTAGCTTCTTGGCTGTTAATCATGCGACATCATAGCAGGTCGGTCCAGGTCCTAGCGGGCGAACAAAGTGTGTACGGGCGGCCACGGGGCATGAGCTATCGAAAGAGTTCTAAGCATAAAATCTGAGATCGTCTCGGTTATAATTGGTTTATTAATTTCTTCACACCCTTCCCTAATATCCTATTATTTGTTTTCGACAGACATGCACTTTTTGCCATACTATAAACCCCCCGAGTTTGCATCTGCACGGCTACTTGGCTACGGTTAGACACTGTGTTTTGCTCGTCGATATCTGCATGTTGAATTTTGACGCAGTTGGTTCGAACTGCCGTTGCAGATCATCTTCGCTCTCGGATATCAATACGGCTTCGTCAGCATAGCATATCACAAGGTATTTTTTAAGTACATAATTGAATAAGTCACCAGATTTCAGTGTAATTCATGATATTTTCTCAATACTTTGAAGTATACAGCTCTCTGAATTACCAGATTTATTTAAATATACATAAAAGAAATGTGTGACGTCAAAATGACGTGAAATAGGGCCGCTTTTGTCGACACCGCTTCCTAGGAAAGGCTTTAGACTGTCTCCCTGTCTTATTCCGGTTCCTACGGGTATTTTCTCGGATAGCTTGACTGCTACATTTATAGATTTGTAGTTATTGGTGTTTAGCATGGCAATGATAGTTATTATGCAGGGGTGTATATTTCTCTTCTGCAGAAGCGGCACAACGTCAGCTAGCCTCACTCTGTCGAAGGCTTGGGCTAGGTCGACGAAACACATTAAAGCAGGCTTGTTGAATTCTATAGCTTTCTCAGTTATTTGTCGTATGGTAAATATTGCGTCTATAGTGGATTTATTCTTTCTAAATCCTTGTTGTTCTTCGCTTATCCCAGAGGCAGCAACTTCCTCCTCGAAGATGTGTATTGGTATTGTTACGCTGGACTTCCACTCCGTCGGTAAGTCCTTATTGTCTAGTATCTTGTTGAAAAGGACATGGATCTGATCCAATAGTATATTGCCGCCGTATTTGATCATTTCGTTGTATATCTCATCCGCCCCGGTCGACTTTCTGTTTTTCAATTTGCTGGCTAGTGTGTGTTATCATCTATTTGTGTTAAGGTATTTTCGGTGTTGTCTTCGGCTGCGGCGTATAGCTCCCGAAAGTGTTTCTCCCAATCCTCGATTGAATTCTTCGTGGTTTGTATGAATTCGTTTATGGGTTAATTTTCTGTTTCTGAGCATAACCCACACCTTTTCCTGTCCTCCATAAAGGTCCGGCTCCATATCCTTGGAGAATTGTTTCCCAGTGTGCTGTTTTTATTGTTTGTATTTCTCTGTTAATTCTGTTTCTTACAAGCTTGTACTCATTGTACGTTATTGATTTTGATCTGTACTGTAGGTAAGACTTTCGCTTTTCCTCAGCCAACGTATTGACTTCTTGAGTAAACCACGGTTAGGTATTTGGATTTCTTCCTCCCGTACGGCGCCTTCTTCCTAGTGCTTCCTCTGCAGCTTTTATTATGTTAGATTTCAGTTTTTGCCAAGCAGTTTCTACTTCGTCCGGCTGTTGTATCTTGTAGGCATGGATTTTTTCCTCCAGTCTCCGTTGGTACAGGTATCTTGTTGAGTCATCAGCTAGAGATTCCACATTGATTTAGTTAGTGCCCTTTGTCGGTTCGTTCTTTATCAGTTCCAGAGTGACTGCAATTTTCGCTAGTACTAGGCCATGATTAGTTCCTGCATTCGCTAAGGTCAGAGTCCTGACGTCTTAGATTCTGCATGGGTGGATAGTTCTGTTTGTAGTTACGTAGTCTATTGCGGATTTATCTCCTCGCGTGTTTTCAAATGTGAATTTGTCTTGTGTGGAAAGAAAGTGTGGTTTATTCGTAGCTCGTTTTGAGCGCATAGTTGGATTAGTTGTTCACCGCTTTCGTTTTTAATTTCTTCGTTGTACCGGTTTTTTATCCCTGGTATATATTCATCTCCGATCCTGGCGTTCAGATCTCCGAGAATTATTATTTCGTATTGTGGTACAATACCGCCGAGCACTGCTTGTATGGCATAAACGCTTATTATATGTGTACGCTTTCGGTCTTTGAGTTCGACTGTTATTTGTAGTATTCTGTCGTTGATGTATTTTGTGTGGCTAATGTTATTTTCAACTTTCTCGTGTAGCAGTATCACAACGCCAGACGTTGCCCTTTCGTGTTTGTCTTTGCCGCTGTATACAAGTGTGTAGTTTCCATACTTGGTGTTTCCCTTCCCTTTTTCTTGGTCTCAGTAATTGCGCAAACGTCGTTCTTGTGTCTTTCTATCTCTAGCAAAATCTCCTGGTTTTTGTTGTTCAGGGACGTTACGTTCCAGTATCCGATTCTTAGTGTTTTTGGTTTACGGTGTCGATTATTCCTTTTTTTCGCCGAGTCGTTATTAGTTGTTCCCATCCTATCCGAGGCTGAATTGTTGGTTCTTTGAGCACTGTATTCCTCTTTAGCCCAAGCAGGTCGCTGGCCTTACCTGGGAACCCTCCTCTTTTATCCGGGCTTGGGACCGGCTGTGATTCCACTGGGCTACTCAATCCACCCAGTTTCCTCACAGGCAGATAATTTGCCTTTCAATTATCGAGTTGCAGCATATTTTCAGCAGGATGGCTGTCCTGCCAGGCATATTAGTCAATTGGTTGAACGAGAAATTTGGAGAGTAGACTGGTCCGTTTCATCCGATCCATTTGGAAGAAATGGACCAGTCCCATGGCCTCCAAGAAGCCCTGATCTAACGATTTGTAATTTAATTAATGCGGATCATAGTTTTGTGAAAGAGCGATGCACTTTGTCACTTTTTCAGATATTTAAAGTTATACCTGACAACAAACAGTTGGTATCATATTTATAAAGGAAGCGGAGAAGGTATTTTCTCTTGCATTTTTATTTTCTAAAACAACAAATAAATTTTGTTTCCCTCTTAGAACCACACGGCATAGCAGGCGTAGACGTTCTTATTAATTTCGCGGCAGAGTTATGCTAGTGCTTCCCTAAACCCTAACGAAATTCCAACTGCTTGTCCGTTGTTTATGCCTCATATTTTTGCATACTTCGTTTGACCTGGAGCTGTATTGTATTTCAGGGCCATTGTCTGCGAGCTTGTAGACATCTGCCCTGTATCGTATAATAAGTTAGAAGCAAGTTGGTGTACGGGTCGCTTATCTGGTGTCCATCTTACCATATCTATATACAAATTATAGAAAATGTACAAAAAAAAGTTATCTAGTTTTAATGTTCTATCGTCAGTAGCGCGTAGAGATATAGGCCCTGTCCGTTTGGCTACTACTAGTGATAAGTTGTGACACATGCTGACGTTACGCTGTGCTATTAGTATGAGCGTGACGTCAGTACGTGTGACTACTAGTCACTAGTAGTAGCCAAACGGACAGGGCCATAATCTCGGTATTTTACTTGTATAAGATTATTAATGGACTTGTGGATGATCCCAACTATTTAAGTCTAATCAACATTCATGCGTCACACTTTGGTTGTCGACATCCGGAAATATTTCTAATTAATAGAAGCCGAACTACGCTGTATTATAATTCCCCACTGATCACAATGCTCAGGTTATACAAAATGGCATCCATCACTCTGATATACTGATATATTTGGCGACATGGAGAAAGTATTGAAAAAATATTCTCTGTTTGATAACTACTACTACTGTAATGGTTTAAACTAATGTTTTTGTTTAATTTAATTTTTATTGTATAATATTTCCCTGTAATTAGATGTACTTTCTGTTGAAAAATTAAAATATATTTTTACTAAATAATAGTTCCATTAGATTCCGAGTATGATTGTTCTTCAATTGTTATTAGTTTCTAACAATTCGCGAATTTTCGTGTTTTCTGCAGAACTATATCAACGCACTGTACTGTTATTTGATACTATTTAGCCTTGTGAATTTTCTTTTTACCTATTGTTCTGATTTTATATGTCGTCATTTGCTGATTAATGGATCATCTATTTAATTTTCCTTGCGTGATGCTTGATACCAACAACTTTCTTTTGTGTTATATGAAAGCATCTGTTCATATAAGACATCATTTTCGCGGTATTGATAGTTGTTGTAATATTGATATTGGGTCGTTTATGGCTAGACACTTATCCAATATAGTGGGCCCATTGTGAAAGCTTCCTATAGGCTCGTCCCACCAACCAATTCTGCATGCAAGCTGCAGAACATGGGCGGGTCAGTAGTTGCCAATGCTGGCCATGTTATGCCCCTACTACTAATTGCGTAGTATGTACTAGAGCTGGACATATATAAATGCTGTTTTTAGTCTTCATTGGACCCTCTACATAATGGGCTCGCTACCAGACCCATTATGCGTAGACTTTTGTTTAACTGACAGTGGCTAGTTAGAAAGTTTATCTATAATTTAAGATTTTTTCTACATAGGGCAATGCAATTTTACATGGTTGCTTGATTGCTTCCGTTTATTTCTTGCAGCCTGGTGTATCTCGATATCGTACCGGCACAATGTATCCTCTGGAGTTGTTAAGAGTATGCGAGGATCCTTTCTTTACAACCTTATCTGCTAATTAATTTCTTTTATACCACTACGTCCTTTAAACCAGCAAAGATCCAGTTTGTTATGTTTAGCTAGCTCCTTCAGGCTATGGAGACATGAATACAGCTCTTTCGATACAAATGTATTAGCATTTAGTGCTGATTTGCTGTTGGAGATTATTTGGTTTATCCTTAATATTGAGCTGAGCTAAAACACACACTTTAGTAGTGCAGTTAGTCAGCTTGGAATACTGATATAACTCTTAGTTCTTAGTTTTGGATCCATCAATATATATGTCGGTACCTTGCACTGGATGTCCATCTATTGTAATGCTGGTATGAAAATGTTTGACGAAACTATATATGGGTAGATTCCTTCTATGAGGAGTTCTAGTAATAAAGTTTCACACAGTATGTATGTGTGATTGAGTCCTTATTATGCCACATGTTGAGTTAGGACACACTTAGTTCGGTTTTACTGCGTTGTTCACATTGCTGGTGATAATCACGTCACCCATTGAATGTGTGATTGATTCGAGCTTATTGTGATTTGTTTTGTTTTAACCACCAGACCATTTCGCTATATGCGTTGGTCTAATGATCTACTTCTTCGTGTGTCTTGGTCTCAAGGTTAACAACAGCTTCCAGGTTTGGACTTTATTGGAAGCCTTTGTGAATAGTGATGTTGCACTCTGGTCATACCAATGACGAAGATTCTACGACGACCTGGACAGCGTTTGCTCTGAATTTTACCCTGCATTATAGTGCTCAGTACTCTGTACTTTTCCTTTCTTGGAACTATTTATATTCAAGTTTTAAATTTGTATAGTGTTTAATATTTTGGTTGTTTTGTTGTATACTCGTTGTAAGATTTCTGTATTTGTTATCTTGTCCGCCCATAGGATTTTTAACAATCTGCCGTATGCCAACATATCAAAAGCTTCAAGCTACACATTGTCCATACTTCAACATCGTAAGAAATAATGCTAAAAATCGGAGCATCTCTGCACTCTGATTCTGAAGGAGATTTGTAGGTATTATCATAGATGTTCGGCGGTGAAGGAAGCTGCAGTCCGTCGCCGGGATCAGCTCTTCGTAAGACAGGCACGGGGAGGGTAAAAAACCGTCAGGGCGCCTTACAGGGAAGATAGGATCAACGCTGGGCGTCGAGGATGTTCTTGAAACGGTTCCATGAGTCGTGGTGAGGGAGAACCGTCACAAGAGGAATATGGGGCACAATTATTAGTGTAAGCTGATAACTGCAAGGAAATAAATCGATCCTCTGAGTCTTGGTGAGGGAGGATCGATTTACCAAAGGTGTAAAGTTAAACTCAAGTATCGGTTTCAAGGCGATAGTCGGGTAATGTGAATCAGTCCTCTAGTCTTGGTGGGGAGAACTGACTACCGTTTAGGGGTGCGTGCACGTTATTTATAGGGGGCGAACAGGCCCCCTACTCTTACCATCCACGAGGCGCACACAACCCGGGTTTTTCCTACCCTACTGAGTAGGTGTAAGCGGTATGTTCGCCGAAATGGTAACAGTCTCATGTTCATCATGTTATATGCGACTTGCAATTTCTGTTGTCCCATTTTATATTTTTTATGTTCTGTTTGAGACCCATTGACAAGCTGTGCAATGCTGTTCTTGTAACTAGTAGCTAATATTATCGTGTTCTCTGCATACCTCAAATTATTCAGCACAACTCCCCACACGATTATTCTAATGTTTAGGTCATTTAATGCGTCTCTAAATATCTTTATCGCGAAGAGGTACCACTCTTCATTTTGCTACCTCCTCTAATATTTTTTTGTTTATTCTTATGGTTGTTCTTGAGTTCCAGTATACATTAGACACCATACGGACGTCCTGCTCTTCTAGCAGTAATTCACTTAGCACATCAATTAGTTTGTCATAATTTATTGTCAAATATTTTTTCTAGTCTACAGAACAGCTAAATACGTGCGTATTAATTGTTGAGGGGTTCAGTTCGCCAGCTTGAAAATTATCGGCAACTAAATGATGTTGAACGAGGCGCAGTTCAATCGCCGTATAAAATCTTATGGATGTAGTCCCTTCCATGTTCGTGTCTTCCTCTTACTCCATCACACCCTACCCACAGACTAGATTGGAACAACGAAAGAGCCAATTAATTTCAAGAAGTTCATAAAATTGTGTTTAGTGACAAGTTTGTGTGTGGTCCCACGACAGTCATGGGAATTGTATGCGCGAAGAACGCAATAAGAAATTTTTTTGTCAGCCGTCTCATAAGGAGATTAGGGGTGATATGAGTTTTGTTTAATATATACTGACTGTATTAAGGATTTATATTTTGGGGGATTTTTAATATAACTATCCATTATTATAATTACCTATAAATCTTCATATAAATCATAATTTGTTAGCGGGATGCGGGGCAGTCTTGAAGTGTTGGTACAGAACAATTTAAGTTACTATAACTACCTATTGAGAAAAAAAAGCATTTTTGAAGGAAAAATAATTGGGGAATCAACAGTATTTATTAATAAATCTTTAAACATTTTCTTTGGTTTTGGGATGAAAATATCAATACATATTATACACTTACACTTTAAACAATTACAAAAGAAATAAACATGGAAGGACAAGTAAATTATCTTAAAATATAATCACGATTTGCTTAAACTCCTTTTGATTACAACTCCCGTCCCTCTGGCTTCTTATAAATATTTTGTATCTGGATATATTTATATATTTATTTAATTACTAAGTCGTCAGGCAAATGCTTTAGAATTTACTTTTTTTATTAATATTATAGTATCATATATATTTTTTTGGTATTTGTAATTAGTAATAATTGAATACTGTCCTACTACTTTAATTTAATAATTCAACATTCACATCTAAAATTTCGCAACGTGGTGGCGAAATTGATAAAATGTACAATTTGTTTATAGTTACAATTACAGACTAGTAATAATTTGATCTATTTATATTTATATTCATATTTTCAAGTTAAAATCCTATTAGTTACATTGCAGTTTTTTTCATAATTTAAAAAATAAAATATATATTTAAAAAAAAGTTTGGGGCGCGTTTGCGCACACAAATCACATCCCTTTTGTTTAGCTAAGTACTATCACAAGAGTCGATCTAAATCTAATAAGACAGGACGAGTGGGAACCCGTTTAGAGGGGTCGTTCGATTCGAAAAATATTTGCAATTATTAGTATTATTATTATTTATAACTTTGAGGTGCTCATGACGACGGGTTCCCGAAAAAGTTTTGTTTATTTCGATAGAGGAGGATATTTAGCATTTGATAGTTGCTCGGTTAGAATATTTGCTTGTACTCAATTCACTGCATTGCTTTTTGTACAGTCTCTGCTAGTGGGGCGTGGGGGTTTTGGTGCTCGCAGGACCACAATGCAGACTGGACCGCGGACTATCCGCAGAAGATCGATGATTTCGTTAGTTGACATTTCTTCAATGCTTTCATCATTTACCTAGGAATATGAATAACAGTTATTTGCGTAATTTATAACTGTTTTTTATAACTTTGTCTTACCTTCATCAATCGATCTCCTGCTTTAATTCGTCCATCCCTAGCGGCCACACTATCTGCGTGTACTGCACTTACATAAGTACCCCCTGTTGGTCCTTGCAAACTAAATCCAAGACGACTATTCCAGCCTCTGTTTAATTCTATGGCCAGAATCTGTAATTGGATTTTACAGTAATTCCAAGCATTCATTTAAAATAAATTCAATAAAAGTAGTAAATATACATATAACAGAATAACTAATAATCAATTTTTATAAAAATATATTTCCAATTCAATCAATAGACAACTCTAGTCGGCGTTACGCTATTTGGTATGCAATTTTTGAGTGATCGCTATGACCATGCGTTATAAACCGTACACATTTAATTGCATTGGACTAATAGCATTGACTCCAAAATTAATGTCAAAAGATGACTAATGTCTAGTTCTATTAAAGCCCCCATCACCGTTCACGGAGCGAGGGGTCAAAATCCAACACCATTAGCAATAAAAGCGAACGACTCTCGACTATTCATAGCGATCGCTGAAAAGTCATCCCACGGGTAGCTGGTAGCCATTAAAAATAACTAAAAACTTCTTAATAATCTCTGTATATAAAATATTATGTTTTCCATCATATACATATCGCATGAGAACTAATCAGGTGTTGTTACGAGAAGCTGGGGCTACTCGTTTTATCCCACCGTACCACCGCCTCATCATGCTGCCGACGAAATGCCGTTGCCGTTATGATTATTCTTTATTTGATATTGTGTGATATAGTTTGATTTTGAGTTTTTATATAATACGTTTTACTTTATATATAATATATTTATATATAATATATTTATATATAATATATTTATATATAATATATTTTATTTTGGACTTTTTGTATTTCATTTGTGACATCCCATAAGCCCACATACGTCACACTGTTACACATTCAAAAACTATTACCCACTCTTTACATAGAATTAACGGGATATCTGTTTCACAGAATAGCAGAATAGGGAGTTAATGTCATATTCAAATATGCCAAGAACGATAGAAATATTACGTAACAGTCAAGTCCAGTTAAGTCATTAATATGGTCAATACATTCTTTGAAAATGATATCACATATCCGCGCTGTTCTAATAGATTTATTAGTTTAACTAGCGGTTTGACAAGAGCACGAGTCTTTTGGGATATCTTCTCTGTATAGAGCTACCAATAATTTAAATTATGCATGTGTAAACTATGGCCAACGGGTCAGATCTGACTCGTGTTATGACTTTACTCAGCCAACGAGAATGTTTTCAAATTATTTATAATCCAGCCCTTGCGCTACTTAAAGAATATTTTTTACAGTCAGTTATTTTATGGGTACCAGTGCTTATTGTCGCTGATAATAAATCGATTATCTTGCGATTATTATTCATATTTTCATTAATTGTCAACTAACTAATTTATGAAGATGCGAAGAAGAAACCGTGCATTTTATGTTCATATGTTTCTATATATAAATATCCGTACTAAATAAATTACATTAAAATTTACAATCCGGTTTAGTTGTCTGATTATTGTATTTAGTTGTGTATTGTATTGTAGCTATAGAGATACGAACCCACCTTAGTTATAGCTAACTAATATTTGAATAATTGAAACTATTGTTAGTAAATGTTCTATTTACCTGAGGTTCTTCAGGCACAGTCTTCTTCTCTTTGACACTCTTCTTCCGTCGCGGCGGTTTCTTTTCCGGCTCTTCATGTTCTAACCCATTACCATTTTCGTGCCCGCATGGTGGATGGGCGCTTTGGTAAGCTGGATTTTTGTAGCTGAAGCCTGGATTATCGGTGGGTAGATGTGGCATACTAGCGGGTTCTTTCGGGAAGCTATCACCGCACTCCACTTCCGTGCTATTAACATCATCGCCGAGGTTGTACGTTAAATTAGGCGCATCCAAAATTTCGGCATCCAAGTTGTTCAGCTCGTACGCGTTGTGCGCGAGGGAGAAGTTGAATTTTGGTTTGCGACACGCTACAGGGGTTTGGTTGGGGTTGTAAAGCTCTAGCGAGCTGGGTCGAGACGGTCGGTCGCCGTCGTCATCGTCTTGGATAAAGAGCGAGTTGAAGGACTCCTCGTCGAGGGGTAGGTGCCCGCCGCGTGTTAACAGGCCCTCGTGGAATTGCTCCTCGAGGGAGTGGTAGTGCGCGGCGGATTCCTGCGAGCCATCAGAAAGACAGCTCGGTCGGCTGCGTATTCTACGAGGGGATGTGGGTGGGGAATGGGGGCATCTGTAGGATTCTTGATTTGGCGGCAACAGTTTGCGGACTGCTATATCGTTGAGCATGTCTACGGCCTCTTGCCTATAGAATAGGTAAAAACAATCGTAAGGAATACTAAATCCGGTATTTATCGAAATGTGTTATCATATGGAAATCAATACAAGTTAAGAGCATTAATTTGTGGTGCAAGCTTTATACGACGTTGGAGCTCACCATTATTTTCAACCATCTGTAATAGATACTTTTAACACGTTTATAGCTGATTCAAAATTATGAGTGCCCTCATGTGCAGTAGGTGTTTTATTATTCTCCTATAATCTACATTTGATTCAGCTAGTCTAACTGGCATAGTACATAGAAGAGCATGGTAAGTTACTTTTAACTCTTTTATAACTGCTTGAAATTATGGTGTCAACATCTGCAGTAAGTGTTTTATAATTCTTCTATAAACTACATTTAATACGGCTATCCTAACTAGCATATACATAAAAGATAATAGTACTACCAAATTTTGGATAATGATACTAGTTTAATGACATAGAACCTACATTAGACCATGCTTTTTCAATTTACCTTAATTGAGCTTTTCTGGAGAAAGACGTCCTGGGCGTCGTCTCCGTAGGGGAAAGTGTCGCCACCGGTGTCTGCGCTGCATCTCTATACAGACGCAATTTCACCAAGTCACCACATTTCCGCAGGAACTGGACCGCTTCCTCGTGGGTCATTGATGAAATTTTCACGTCGTTTACCTTGAAATCAAAATAACAAATTATGTTATATGGTATCAACGGTTTAGTTTAATAGGAAGAAACAAATAGTAATTCGTTGTTTATCCAAAAATGTGTGTTTTCTATGCTGCTGCTTATTCTTAAATCCTCATTTCATATAAATTTATTCTTGAAACTTTACTACGAGTAGGACAAAATGGTAGCCTATGTGATTTCGTTTTGGGAAGTCATTAAAAGGAAAGGGATGATATAAATGTGTTAACCGATATAATTTGATAAGAACGAGAAAAGGTGACGTTCCGGTTTTATGAAAGCGGACGCGGCTAATTGGAAAATGTTCTTTGAAAACTATGACAGGGAAGCAAATAAAAACAAAAGAACAAACAATGGATCTGACGGCTAGATCTACATCCAAACAATACAAACAGAGATAGCGGAAATCCGAGACTGTAGCGCAGGCGCAGACATGCAAAAAATTAACGACTAAAGAGATAGGTGGCAAACCTCAAATAGGAACTCTAATAGGCAAGAGATAGGTGGCAAACCTCAAATAGGAACTCTAATAGACAAGACAAACAATCACTATCGAAGAAGAAGCGGAAAGCGCGTATGAGACAACTAAGCGGATACGGGCCCCCATAAATAGCGAAGCAAGCTACAAAAGTCATGGAAGCATTCTACCCAGAAGCTACCTTCACCAGACAGACCAACTAAGGATGTAGAACTGATGCGTCTGATTGACGAGGGATGCACAATGGCATCAACAGGCAAGAAGAAACATGTGGGACGATTGGTAAACGAATTGTTAGACCTAAAGCTCAAACACGGAGGAGTCGCGACTTTAAGCAGGATTACAGAGGTCAGAAACTGCAATGGGCCCGCCACACGAACGGAATGGGCCACACACTTTATAGTGTGGGACATTTCAACTAAGGACAGGGCGGAACACAATGGCGCCCGGCGTCTTTGGGAGGTAGGATAGCAAAAGCGAGAAACGCTTGGGGACTACTGATAGAAGCCCACAAGATTTCCAGAACAGACGCCGGGAAGATTCTAGAATATCAGGATCGCTTACAAGTATCGTACTAATGGTCCCAGAATAGCTCCCTTGCCCAAACACCGCAACAGACCCTAGTCACGAAAAAAAAACTGCGAACATCAAGGAAATAGGAAGAGGTCATCCTTGCCAAACCGGAGGGAAACCAAACGTACGTAGACCTAGTCATTAGAGCACGGGAGGCACACCATAGAGAAAACATCATCGCCAAGGCCGTAAAAACGGCAAATAGGCATGCATCTAAAAATCTAAGTTAAAAGTAGCACCACCAAATCACCGGGATCAGAGACAAGGGTAACGCTCATATAGGCCTGAACATCCTCACTAGCAGAGAGAAGGTATAGTAATCCATAAAAGCGGCTATCGAGGAGGACCAACAGAAATACAGGGTTCGAGTACCTAGGCCGGCCCGAAATAATACATAGGTGATCCCAGTCACGACCTCGGAGCTACGGACTGAGAGGCTTATCGTAGCAAAACTCAAATTAGGACTATTCCAGGTGAATGCCAGGCGGGAGGAAGTGCCCTGGGGTTGAAACTGCTGCTGGGAGGACGGATACCGACAAGAATCGTGTACAGGCCTGGACCGCAGGCAAACATGCCTAAGGTGCGGAGAAAGAGAGGCCACGTTAGAAAATCTACAAGAGAGGGACACCCTGCTGCGCGCTTTGCGAAAAAGAGGGATACGGAGATATTTTCGGCATCTGTGGCTTGTAACCGATTCCGAAAAATGCACCGGGCTATGGCGCAGGCAGCAAATAATCCAAGAGGACCCGGCAGAGAGGACCTACTTTCCACGCAGTAATGACTCCCACGGAAGTAACAATACTACAAGCCAGCACAGACAGAGAGAGCGGCCCATCATCTATTGCGCTCAACGGCTACGGTGAGGGGAGCCCACGCGATAATAGTGAGCAAGCCAAACTACCGAAAACACGACTGCTCGTGGGTAATGGATAGACCCATGAAGTTCCTTGACGTCCACCATGGATCACGCATCACCCACGAGAGGAATCGCGTGGGAAATACTACTGTACCTAACGATTGTTGCGTGATACCTGTCGCCAAACTGCAGGGGGGAGCATTCGGCAAGCGGGCTATATAAGAGAGGGGGTGATAAATCCGGCCACCGTGTTCGACCTGTCAGTCTGTGACGTAGGCGGGGTGTCGACTTTCACAAGACGCGAGTCGGCATCTTTTATCGACGTCAAGCTCGTGACAACGCAACTGATAGGAGGAGTACAAGGGCGGTGAGTACATGAGGAAGAAATTCTGGGCGATCCCTACTATATCACCTACTGCATCCAACGTAGTTGGGTGATCGCTCAGTCCAAACTCCAAGACAAATAATCGCCCACCGAATAGAGAAGGTGGGCACTTGGAGCCATAACTCCTAAGACAGACACTACAAGACATGCCAAATCTCCAAGAAGCGGACGTCGACCAAATGGCTAAGGAAGTAAACTTCAGACTATACGGGACGCATGTTGGGAGGCAATTCCAACCAGAAAAACCACTACAGGGAGCAGAGTATACTGGTGAAATTAGGAAGTAGAAAGAAGAGAAAAAATAGCGAGGAGGCAGGTGTAGCGAGCAAGAGCGGCCAGGGCACCGACCAGACTACTCTAGGACCGATACCGGAAGAGCTGAAGAGAATACACGCGGGTCATAGAACAGAGCCAGAAGGCTTCATGGGATAAACTATGTATGTAGATGACTTGGGGGCCACGGTACCAGGACCTGAAGCCAGGGTACCTGGACGGGTAAGGGCGGTAATGGCAGCCTTATTTCCGCGCAGCACAAACACAAACACAAGCTCAAGTGAAACACAAAATCTAAGCACAGCAACAATAACACTAACAGCTAACTGGAACGAGAAGGAAGTTATGCAGACCATAAACAACCGGCCCCACGACCGGATGGGCTTCTAAACGAGGTCCTGAGGGCAGCAGGGCCGGAGGCGGCATAACTACTAACCCGGATCGCCAACAAGTGCCTAGAGGAAGGCGATAGAAGTCGGTAAAGCTTGTAATTATCCCTAAACTGGGGAAACCGAACAGCGACCCGACTTCCAGCCGACCACTATGTCTCCTTGATGGAACGGGCAAGGTCATGGAGCGTTTGATAGCAGACCCGCTGACCGAGGCCATCGAGGAGACTAGTGGACACAATGACCAACAATTTGGATTTCGGAAAGGGAGGTCAACAACAGACGCCATACTGGCTTTATACACCCTAGTCACTGAAGCAACACAGGGACACGTTGGACACGCAGGCACATGGTGGTCGCCCTAGACGTAACCAACATATGATCATCATGGATACGCTGCGAAGGTGAATAGTGCCCGAACCTCTAATTAATATGGTTGGAGGATCGTCTACGAGTACACCGAAGGGCCTAGAGCAGATGCTCATGAAACAGGCCGTAAACAAAATGGCAGATTGGAAGGACTGGATTAAGTATCGCGGTTGCCAAAATCGAAGCCGCCCTGATCTCCATCAGGCGTTCATCCTAATCAGACTACTGTGAAGCAACTCCACTGTGGCTAGGAAGATTAGGGGCAAACCGCAACCACACGTCACAGATGATAGAGGCAACACAAAAGGCGACAAGAGAAGCGGCCCTGGCGAGACTTCTGCCGGGCATCAGGGGCCTGGGTAATAAGAAGGAGTTGCTGACGACGGTGTCGCATGTCCAAGTCCTGTACGCAGCACAGGCCTGGGCCCATGCACCAGCACCAGCGTTTTTCGTATTACCCGGACATCCCGAACGGTATGAACAGAGGCGGTTGAGGTGCTCGCAAAAACAATACCAGGCGACTTACTTGTGGAAGAGCGGGCCGAAGCATATAGGGTAATCAAGGAATGAGAGCCCTAACGATCGTCAAAGACGAAGCTAGACAGAAAACGATGGATAAATGGTAGCAAAGGTGGGAAGAGGCACCCAACGCGATCTGTACTAGGAAGATTATCCCCCCCAACTCGAACCATGGGTGAGCCGAGCGCAGCTGGACCCCTGGACGACGCAGATCCTATCCGGCTATAGCAGGAGTACCTACATCGGATAGGCTAGGCTGAAACAGCTCTATGACGATACTGCATTGGGGCAGATTGTTGAGTACATAACTTCACGATGGTACCAGGAGCGCGCTACCTTGTAGCTAAGGATGGGAAAACAGCCTCAGAGAAACTGGGAGACAAGTGGTTCGGTTTGCCAGGACTGTGATGAAACCGAAATTCACCGACGACTTGAGGGGCCGAGACTAAGACACATGACGACGCCCTTGATATAACACATAAGCTCAGTAATACATGACCGATGACAAATGCGGAAATACACATACGGAAATAACCAGGACTGACTGATGCAAGACGACGCGATGGGCTTAGAGTGCCTTTGGCAAACCCCGAGCGACAGAACGCGAGGAAAGAAGGTAGAAACTACTCTAACCGATCTTCCACCTTTCTTTTTCTTTTTTTTTTAACTAAACTAAGTGATAATATTTGCATGCAAAATTTAGTTATAAAATATGCATATTTTTCGATAACGTGACAAATTTATCAATATTTTATTTTGGTACGATTACAATACTTTATCCACACTTTAAATGATAAGGTAAAAGATGTGTTACAACTACTCACTGTCTAAAATACATAAAGAAGACATTGCCGTGTTCGTGTAAAGAGGATGTTGTAGTACTAACTAGAAGCGTGTCCTCGGCTAGCTTGCATGCGTATCGGCTCCGAACTAAGTACAAGCGACATAGTGGCATCAAGGGGAACGAAATAGCAGACGAACTTGCCAGGAAGGGATCCTCACATCCTCTAATAACCCAAGAGGATGAAATACTTTCCGCAGGTACTCTGAAAAAAATAATAGAGCATAGGACACATGCTCTACACAAGGTAAGATGGCGAGAAACGCCGGGCTGCAAACAATCAAAGGTTGCAATCAGGCAGCCTTGTAAAATTGCAGCCACGGCCCGCCTTAACTTATCTAGAACCAGTCTGAAATTATTGACTAACATCCTAACCGGCCACTGCCGGCTAAACAAACACCTACACACGATGGGCCTGGTGAACAGCCCGTTATGTAGAGGGTGTAATGAAGAACTAGAAACAGCAGAGCATGTAATATGCCTCTGCCCAGCTCTAGTAAACACCAGGCATCAAATACTAGGGGAGTGCTGGCCTAGTATGGTCAGCATTGGCAGCTCCTCACCCGCCAGGGTTTTGCGGCTTGCACGCAAAATTGACTGGTGGGACGAGTGAGCAGCCTTTAAAGGGAGGTTTCACAATGGGCCCATCTTGAGGCCTAAGTGTCTGTAGCTATGCTACCCTCCAGCCAACTATCCAGAACTATCCAGAAGTACAAGCGGGTAAAGTCGTAAGTGAGACACCTAGGGATAGGGGGCACTCAATCCGGACACGGCGTGTTTCAATAGCCGATAGGAAAGATCCTGTATATATGCAGGACCAATGCGTATAAGGCTAAGTCAAGAAAACGCCCGCAATGGTGCCCCTGCAGCGTCTGTCCCAAATTGGGCGGCTGCAAACAGTCTGCCCTAAACTGAGCAGTTGCAAACAGCGTCTGACTCAGATTAACACTCGCCAATACACTCGACAAGCGAGGCGTTTCAACTGCCAAAACCTTTCTAAGTTTAGAAAGGTATGGTAGCTATGGTAGTTACCATGAATAGTCAAAACTCTAGGAAGATACCTCAGGCGAGTAGACCCATCTCAGAATCTCGCACCGACACGTCGGTTTTCCTCACGGATTCTGAAGAACTTGACTTTATCAATCATTGTAACGGAAACGAAATAATCCCCGAACAGGCTGGAAAGAGTTTCTTTATTATGACCTATAACATGCGCACGATGAGACTGAACCTACTAGCCAATTTCAAAAAGACCATCCTGGGCCTCAGTGAAACCACATTAAAGGCCGAATCAAACAAACAAAACGCTCAAATACGGTCACATGTTGTTCCAAATGATCTCTGAAATAAATCGCCACAGGAAGAGCAATACTAGTGCACAGCAAGATAAAGTACGTCATCTCGAGAAGAGTATCTATGTTGGATCGAATCATATACATCGTCGTCACTCTTTTCGAAATATATCAAATCGTGTTGTTCCAAAGAAACACTGAAATAAATCGCCACAGGAAGAGCAATACTAGTGCACAACAAGATAAATACCTCATCTCCAGAACAATCTCTATGTCGGATCAAATCATATACATCATAGTCACTCTGAATAACAGATACAAGATTCAAGTCATTCAGATTTATGCACCTACGACTGCGTCCACAGACGAAGACATTGAAGAATTCTTCGAAGATCTTACCATATCAAATCAATCGGAAAAATCTAAGTTTTCAATTGTCATGGGGACTTCAATGCAAAAATTAGGCAAACATCAATCCTTGGCCCACCAAACAGGAAATTTGGACCTTTGGATTAAGAAACGAAAGAGGACAAAAAATGAGTGACTACCTAGGTTTTGTTTTCTTACAATTACACACTAATAATAATGAAAATTTTAATGTGCAATTTAAAAAAATCACCGAATATTCATACACCATCGACGGACTGGAATTTCACCTAGTAAAATTATAATATATAATATAATATTACCTTTACACCACACTGTGGTGGTAGAAAAGGCCAGCGGATATATATATATATATATATATATATATATATATATATATATATATATATATATATATATATATATATATATATATATATATATATATTTATATATATATATATATATATATATATATATATTATATATATATATATATATATATATATATATTATATATATATATATATATATATTATATATATATATATATATATATTAATATTAATATTATATTAATTACCCAATCCTGGCTAATTATGCTGAAGATCATACCCACAAGAAAGAGCTAAGAAAGATGCCATCAAGTTTCACAGTTATTGTATTATCGTTCGAGACTAAATTCACATAAAATTGATTTATCTTATTCCAAAAGGTTAATAATATTTACAATACCGAAATAAAAGTATTTACTGATGAATAAAGAATTTAAAAAACAGTAAAAGTGGTCTAGGGCGGGGTTTTACAATTCCTAATTGTATGCATTGAACGGAAAGTACATAGCTAAAATATAATTCAATTTTTAGTTAAATTTGTTCATGTTAAACATGTATTATTATCTTTAGGGAATTTGAAATTCAATCTTAAAAATGATATAACTTCTACTTCTGTTCTTATAACATTGGTAATTACTGCTTTAATGAGTGTTGGGTCTTGGTGAGTGAGTGGGTGAAAATAATGAAATCTTTCTATTTATACTTACAGCAATTATTTTGTCGCCAGGCCGTATCCTATCATCATTAAGGGCCGGTTCTCGCACCAGCGCCCTTATGTAGTGCCCCAGTGCGCTATCATCCTCCTTCCGGAGAGTGAATCCCAAGGAACCTTGCATTTTACGCATCGTGATTTCAAACTCCTAAGTACAAACAATATAAACAGAAATCTTAACTAAACAATTTCAGCTCTAGACGACCAGAACTAAAATGTATATACTTTGTAATAAGTAAGATACTGTTACAGCATGTCTTCTCCAATATATATCTTGTATATATTTGTATATTTTACAATGTAAAAACTTGTAAATGTTGATTATTTCATTTTGTTTATGTATTTAATTTGTACTATATCCTATTGGTTGTTTTTTTTTTACATTCGCTTTTAAGATCACCCTTAAATTCAACAATAACAGAGCCCATAAGTTTATTTAGTGACCATAGTGTGTCATCTAGCTCTCTTTAACATTAACCATTATTACCATCACATGGTATCAACAAGATAAAATATATATCAAAATTACATATTTATTTTCTCCGATGAGATTTAACATAACAACGCAACACATACTGTACTACAACAAACAACGCGTATTACTCCACGTTACGATGCTATTAACGTACACGTGTCGGAAGGTGGATTTTAATGTACTAACGATTATATACCTTATATTTGCCGTGAAAATACTTTTAGCCGTTTCAAAGAAATTAACGAGACATTTGTTACCTGAATATGTATATATTTTTATTAAAACATGTTACGCTGCCTAAAAAGTACCATTATTAAGCACATTTATATATTTATTTACACACCCAATTTGGAACTTTAACGCTGGGTTGTATAATGGCGAGTTAGCTGTGATCCGCGATTACTTATAATCCACTGATAGGTTAAATAGGATATAACGTTGTTATATATATATATATATATATATATATATATATATATATATATATATATATATTTCATACCTTCTTATTAAAACGAATGTAAACAATATATGCCATCAAAGAAAAAACGATTGGCAAATATATGTTTGTCCAGATTTACAACGAACTACCGAATGTTTGAAATTGCGGAATCACAAAATGCGTTTTAAAAAAATCAATAGTGAACATTTCACACTTTCAGAAACATTAATGTTGCATTTATATTGGCTAGCGACTATAGGCGAGGAGCACGAGTAGGGTTCGGCCTCAGCCAACATCTTTCGTAAATGCGAGTCTCGAGACAGCGATATATTTTTCATTGCATGAATATCTCAAAACTATGCATTCTTATACAGTATTATAAAAACTACATTATGGTATATGAATAATTAGAATATTAGGTATTTAATTCTATTAATTTATTAAATGGACAGTGGTAATACCTTCAAGCTTTAAAATGATGTATATATCATTATTAAATAATAAATGAGATTTAATAATTATTATGTTGCCACCCCAATAGTACTCAGAATGTGGGAAAACTTTTTTTTACACAATATTCATGTTTTTTACAGTCCATAATAATTACCGTTAACATTTAAATTATTTTCCTCAATTTTTTAAAAAGTTATAAGGCTTCTTAGGTAGCAATAGGTGACAAGAATTCTTTGAACTTATCCTTAATAACTTTTTAACAAACGAACATAATTGCTGCATTTCAGGAACGTTTCTTTTTTATTTCTAAAACGAATTTAATATAAAATAGAGGTTGTAATTTAGAACCGTGGGGTTCTTCTCCCCACATGCCACCCCCAAAAGTTGGTGAAGTTCTAAACCATGACATAATATAGCTTTTAGGATACTGTAATTTTTGAAAAATAAATATACACGCAATCAAAAAACACAGCTCGGGACTTTGGCAAATCCTTTATATATTAAACTGATATAGTGGGATAGAGAACATTGGGGGACAGCTCACAATTTTGCATAGAGTACTATCAACGAAATAAGGCCGATATATTCCTAAAATTGAATATTGTGCAGATTTAACACTAATATTGCACAGTAAAAATGTACTGTTTTGCTGAGCAATATTAATGTTAAATCTGCCCAATCTGCGCAATATTCCTATCACTATACTTCAAAATGTTTCGCATAATTTTGCTAATTAACTGCGTTAGGTGAATATTTAGGTGACAGAAAATATTTAATTCTGAGTATCTTTTATAAAAGAATATTTGTACCTAAGTGTATTTTTTAAACTTCTTCAAAAATTAAATGTTCCCTATATATTAGGTATAGATTTCTTAATTTCCAATACTATATGTTATTATTGTGTATGCCACACCTTATCTAGAGCAGTTTTCTTAAACTATTAGGTCCGCGACCCATTTTGCACATAAAAACTTCAAAAGACCCCCTGAATAATGGGTACGTGTTGTAAAACTCCCGAATGATCTGTAATCATTTATTTCTGCGACCCTAAATATTTTACGCGACCCTCACCTTGACAATCAATGATCTAGAGTATACATTATAAGTCTAAAATTACTGGCCGCCACTACGTAAATCCCGAAAGAGTAAATATTAAAGTTAAATTACTTACAATTTTATTACGTATAAATGGGGGGACATAAAGGGTACTTCCCGTTAACTTGTAATTGGCATATTAATTAAAATATTGCACGGGCCTACAACTTTAGAATAGAACAAAAACCTTATAATATAAATATTTTCTAGTATTCTATATTAGAATTAGATTGGAGGCATCGATTCGTTTGAATGTGCGGTAGTCACATTTCTTGGCGAGAGAAACAGTAATGCAACCACAAATTATTAAATTATATATATATATATATATATATATATATATATATATATATATATATATATTGAAACGTAGAAAAGGCGCACCACTATCCGGTAATTGGATACAATAATAACTATTTAGTACGATTCTTACCCCGTTGTATTGATCGTCCTCGGAACTCAGTTGGCCCGGAGTCAGCAGAAGGCTGGACGGCGGCTCCCTACGTGGTGGAGGTGGCGGTACTTCGGAAATCGGACTGACGCAGTTGAGGACGTCCGGTGGTGGTCGACAAATGCGTAGCTCAACCTGACTGGGCGCAGTTCGAAGAACTTCCAACGCTTCCTGTATGAAAATAATTGTGAAATTTAGCATATTTCAATAATCATCAGCGAGATTAATCCTGGAAATAATTTTATACTCCAACAGAATTAGTTCAACATTGTTGATGTTATGATTATTATATATAATTATTATTACTACTATTATTATTGTATATCCATTGATAATGCATCCAAACAACATTGTAATAAATTAGTATAAGTGTCAGTATAAATATAATATTGTATTGAGTTATATTTTAGTCGATAAACGGCATGTCCGTATTATAGGACATATCATTCCTATTCTCCTATTTATCATAGTATAAAGTTGCTAACAACGAATATAAAATGAATAAGAACTCTGTTAATGTTTTGTTCACACAATAAGTTAATTATGTTATATAATTATTTATTTATTTAATCTAATGCCTATCAACCGTATTATTTGTGTAAGACTGTTATAATTAACGCAATAATAATTTAAACTTGTTTAAACTAAACTGTTAAACATAGTAAAACTGTTTATAGATAAATAGTGAATAGTAAAACTGTTTATAGATAAATAGTGAATAGTAAAACTTGATATAGATCTTTTCATTAAAAAGTTTACGGCCTAGACCTCGTTTGCCTTCTATCGTAACTCATGGCATATGTATCATTCGTGTCAGGTTCCATATTTCGAATGCTTCCAACCTGTTAATGGATGCTATCTTCAACGTCCATGATTCCACCCCATATAATGGCACTGATAAAGCATAGCACTTTGTCATTTGGTTACGGATATTTTATACATGTTCGTGGCGAATATTATTTATACCATCTCCTGTAAAACTTGTCTCACAAACCAAAGAACTCTTGAAATGAACAACTTGCATGTGTTGTTCTTTTACAACCTTGATTTGCCATAAGTATTATAATAAAATCAACGCAATATAATATCGAATACAACTGAAATATAACCCTCCTTCCTTGCATTATTCCCTCGCTACTCTCAATCGTATCTAAACCTGTCTCAAATTTACATTTAAAAAGTTTCCATTTAGGCACTGAGAAAAAATCCGAAATTATGTTTCGGTTTTAGCAAAAATCTTTTTCTGGTCGACACTACTTTAAGATTAGCATTTGAAAAATATAATAATAATAATAATAAAATAATACAGAATATATATATATATATATATATATATATATATATATATATATATATATATATATATATTTGTATATTTATAATAATAACGTATATAAATATAATAATGTAATAACAATATCGATAACTAGCTGTAATGTTGTTTTTAAATGTTTTCTTAAATGCTTAAATGCATGAAACTTTGTACGTAGAATTACAATTTTAGATAGTATATGCTCCAGAGTAAAGTTTGTTCATAAATATTTATTTGGGGTATTATTAGTCGCTCTGTAATTTAATTATTCATAGTTTCCGTTCTACCTTTTAAAACTTAACTTTGTTTAGAAAACACAACACACATAAAACACTTAAAAGTACTTAAAACTTCCGTATGGAAATACAAAAACTAAACCCTCATTTTATACATTGTATGTATTTAATGGTTTATTTTTAATAGTAATTATTTCTTCCATGCAATTTCCAGTAAAGTTCAGTTCACTTACGTAATTAGTGAGTCCCGTGAGTGGCACCCCGTTCGCCTCTAAAATGAGATCGCCAACGCCGAGAACCCCGCAGGAGGAAGCTGGTTGATGCGGGAAGAGCCGCTTGACCCTGATTAGGCCCGGCCAGGAGCCTCCGCTGTCTATGCCGCCGGTGACGCTCAACCCCAGTCCCCTCGATCCTTTTGCCAAGTTAACACAGAACGTGCTCTCTAAAATGGAACGGCATACTGAGACATGCAACGTGCTAATTAATAGAGCAGCCATTTAAAATTACTCGCTCGTTAGGTATAATTTATAAAATGCCCCACTTTACGATATAGGCCAACACAGCGCAAATATTTCTTCTTAGCAAACTACATGATACAAGGTAATGAAAAATATATATGCTGAAGAACATTTATTATATAATTATTAAATGTGTATGTTATCAAGCCAAATTGTAAGAAATTTTAAATTATAAAAGCATATAATTAAAAAACTGTATTCATCAAATTATGTATACCTTATAATAATTATACTTGATTTTCAACTTATATTCTTCAACCTCCAATTAAAACAAAAAACAAAACTTTTAATTTTCGTCAACTAAATGATCGTGTATCCTAGATTTAGCAATATGTCATGAGAATAATGCTTACCGCTCAATTTGGTTTTTAAGTCCAGCAAATGGCACACAAATCCCAAATGCGTTAAGAAAAATCGTAAAATGAAGTAAGTACGAACGAAAAAATTGAACCAAGATATAAATCATATGAATTTTTACGGCTTTTGTCCTCTTCTTTAAAAAATATCAGTAGCTTTGGTAAATTTGAAAGTCGACATATGATATGAACATTACAGTGATAGACATTGCAGTGCTTGTTAACATGCTATTCTGATCCGAGTCAGTATCTTGGGGTTGATAAGCTATATGCTTATCAGAAACGGCCAATCAAACTTTTTCTGAGATTTTTTTCCATCCCTTAATAAATATTGTAGAACCTGGTACACCATTGCTCAGATTTCCCCAGAAAAGCTCATTAATGCGTATTTTTTTATTCAAATTAAATCGAGTAGTTACTTAGTTTATGTTCATGAATGCATACATTCTATTTGTATTCATATCGCCGATCGAAAAGTAAAACGAGCACAACAGACGTTAGGTACCTGTTTCCCTCGACCGCTATAATACACCTACCCCCTTAATTTAAATAAGTATTTAATACAAATGATATGTGATATTTTTACTATAAAAACTAAATTATCTATGTCTATCTGGCATGGGGCATATTTAGATGATGACCTTACGTAGAAGGGTTTGGCCAGCGTACTCAGTCTAAGTATAGCAGTTGAAAAGTCGCGCATAAGCCATTCTGAAGCCGCCCTTGTTATAAAGAAATTAGTTGTGTGTTAATCTATTTGTTTATTGGTAAGTGTCTAACATCGTTATTATGCGGGGTTTCAATGTGGAGATTGTCCGGCAGGGGGTTGATTCAGAATGCGCTCTTGGGCACCCCATAACTCTTACAACTTGGTGCGTTCCGGCTTGTACGGTGAAAGTAGGAATATTAATCCTGGGGATTAATCGTGCAAGCGCAACCCCGGACTTAGTTCTTGTAACCATGTCTATTGTGTGACCAATTAGTGTAATATTGCATAAATCCCCATCATGTCTATGTTATATGATGATTCGCTTTGAACATTTGATTAGTCTTGTATGTGGAAATAATTAAATAAATTAACGTTGTATTAAATTTATATTGTTATCTTTTACTGAGATAACACAAATAACTAAAGGATAAACTCACAGAATAAACAACAAGAACTACAGGATACATTTAATATATTTAAAAAATACGGACAAATATTCCCAAAAAGTCTATCAGAACACATTAAACAATAGTAAACCCCCCCAGTGCCGATGAGGATAAGAAACGTGGTAAATGCCCCACAGCCCTTGCTACTACAAGACCAAAAAACGAGGCTGAGAGACATAAAGATGAAACAGACAAACAACAATAAGGTACGGTAATTAAAAGAAAAAACAGCAGGGAATTGGATACTCGCGCAAAGTCAACCTGACGAGGAAGAATCCTATAAAAGGAAAGCCATCTCACCGCCAGATAACATGGCAAACACAAGACAAGAAGGAACGCTCGAGACGCGGAGGGCAAAGGGGATAGCCCCAAAAATTGCCCTGAGCGAGCTGGCAGTCGCCAGAGATACAGTGACCGGCTGGCAGACACGACTGGCGCAACCCGAAACATCTCGAAGAATGCAAAAATGCTCATAAAAGACAGAGACATCGCAATCATCGCAAAACGAATGAAGTGAACTGTGCAGGGCTACACCCTTCTGCACCGTTTGCGACGGGGAAGACCACGCAGCAGGGAGCCTGCGCTGCCTATTAAAACGTAACGCCCTAGGGCGGCGCGAATGTGCGAGGCTGGCGGAGGTGCAGCCCCTACATTAAATGATCACGCATCGCATCCAAATCCTACAGGCCAACGTTGGGAGAGGCAGAGCAGACCACGAACTGCTACTGGCCTCTTCCATGGACAAAGCATATACTATAATAGCCGAAACTAGACCCAGCGTCGATGACAGATCGTTGGGGGATGTAGCCTTAAATAGCTTATAGAGTACCACCGTGGGTGTATTCTATCTTATGGATGCCCATGAGGAGCATATCATGGGCATCACTCCTGGACATAACCATCATAGGGTGCTACCTGTCACCTAACTGTGACAGAAGCACGCCAAGACATGGGTGACTACAATAGAAGGGCACTTGGTTGGAAAGATTGTGATAGATAGAGATCTGAACGGAAAGTCTGTACAATAGGGATCGCGGACTTCTGATGGAATGGAAGAAGCAGTAAAATAATAATCGAACTCACATCGCCGTCATTATAACTGAAGAGGCGAGTGCTTGGGGACGAAACGCTGGGCGACCACCAGTACATCTCCTATTGCATCAAACCAGGTAGAGTCGCTCAGCCAAGACCCCAGCAGCCCCAACTCCAGTGAAGAAGTAGAGAGAAGCCAGAGGCCATAATGGACCAAGCTATGTAGGGAGGTCTAAGATGACCCGTGGGGCCTACCATAAAGGATGGTCATGAAAAAGAGCACGCCCGTCTGGCCTGCATGCCGCTGTGCCTGGAGGGGTAAGGGTGGTGGTGGAGGACCTCTGCCCGGCCAGCGGGGATACCACACAGATGAACAAACCAGAGAAGGAAACTACACCAACCCTGGGACAACGAGGTTAGAAACTGGAGTAGAGAGGAGGTGTACCAGGCAGTACTGCCAGGCTGGCTAACAAGTACCTAGAGTGGGGCACTTTCCTTCGTCGGCCCGCTTAGTGCTGATTGACGGAAGCACTTCGCGAAGACCACCCTGGTCGTTACCACTGCCCTTAACACGATCCCTTGGAAGGTCATCACAGCAGCACAGGAGCGCAGGAAAATACCAAACGCACTGTAAGATCTAATCAGAAAATACCTAAGTGAGAGAGAGGGGTAGTGTTCGAAGACCCCTCGGGCAGCCAAAGCTCTGCAGTAAGAGGAGGGGCACCGCAGGGCTCCTCGCTGTCGACGACGTTCATCACCTACAACTGCCAACAGATGTAACTACTCTTGCTTCTGCGGACCACTTTGCCGTGATAGTCCGAGAGAGGGACCTCAGCCAAATAAAAACAAAACTAAGACTAGCAGTCGAGGAAATTGCACGTGGATGGAGAACTCTGGACTCAAGATTGAAGTACCAAAGACAGAAGCCTTCCTGCCAACCAGGATGTTTGGCACGCAGGAGGCGGCCGCCAGCACTATAAGGATGCTGGGGGGTAGATCATGCGATACGCAGAGGCATCAAGTACCTGAGATACTCGCTGAAGGCTAATACCAGCCATATAGAACAGGTGCTGGCCACGTTGAAGAAAGCTGCCCACAGCCGAACTATCGCGGCTCTTGCCAAACTAAACGGCCTGGGAGAGGGGAAGCATGGCAACGGTGTCGCGCGTCTATCTAGTCTACGCAGCACCAACTTGGGCAGATGCAACAAGGTTCAAGCGAAATGCGGATAGAGTAAGTAGGACACGTTGCGAACCAGCGCCTTGAGAATTACACGGGCGTATAGGAACATCTCCACCGATGCGATGGACGTGCTTCCCGCGACCATTCCAGCGGACCTGCTGGTGGAGGTACGGACGGTGTTCTACCATGAGACAAAGAGGGGCACGGCCCCGAAAGACGCTGCGAGGGATGCCAGGATCAACACCATATTAGGTCCAATTCACACATAAGCGGCGCGGTGTAGGCGAGGCGCAGGCGCGACGTTGCACAGGGGATTGTGATGTCCATATGCAGTGAAGGGGTGGACCTTACACATTATGTTTACATAGAGGCAGTGTGGAAGAGTTTCGCCTCTTCGCCTACCGTGTCTTAGGCGAAGAGACGAAGACGCGGTGCGGCACGGCGAGAGGCATGAGGCAAATGCCCGCGCCTTGTCACCTAAGTGAGCATTGTACCACATGTTTATGTAAAGGGGGCTTGAAGCGTTGTGCCTCTCGCAGCGCCAGCACCGCGTCTTCGCCTCTTCGTCTAAGACACTGTAGACGAAGAGGCGAAAGGCGTAACTCTTCCACGCTGCCTCTATGTAAACATAAGGTGCAATGTCCACCCCTTCACTGCATATGGACATCACAATCGCCTGTGCGACGTCGCGCCTTAGCCTTGCGTACACCGCGCCTGCGCCCGACGCCGCTTATGTGTGAATTGGGCCTGAGTGGCCAAGACACTGACTGACAACGCGACATGGACGCAGCGGTTCTTCCCACAAATTGAACCGCTACTAGACAGAAAACACGGGGGCAGGTAGACCACTGGTTGACGCCGGTGCTAACAGGGCACGGCGTCTTCCATTATTGCCTGTTCCGCATCAAAAAGACAAATACATTCATGTAGACATTGTGACCGAACTAACACCATTTACGACTGTCATAAAAGGTATACAGAACGAACTACTCTATGGCTACAGCTACAAGAACATTACCCGACACCGGTAGAAATTGGCACACTTATGTGCAACAAAACTGGAAACCTATGGCTAATTAGCAGTGTCCGTGATGCGGCAGTAGTACCAGGGATCTACGGGGATAACAATAACATGATAACCAAGGCATGACAAAAGGCATGAATGACAAACTGACACAAGACGAAACTAGGAGAAGTCCTCTAGTATAGTCTTGTGTTAGTTCGTCATTCATGTTTCTTGTGAGTGCCTTTTAGGGTGCAAGTCCCTAGGAACAGAGCACGTTCTGTCAATAGGAGTTTGCTTGGTTAGGTTTTAGCCGGTAGGCGCCCCGACCATAACGCGGGGCGAATCCGGCACTACCCATGGCTCTAACACCAGGAGGTTATAGTGACGTATGCATGTCTTTCGAAGATTTCTCCATCACAGAACCAAAAAAAAGACATGACCAGTTTGAATAAAATACACCCTGATATACAAATAAAAAAGCCCATGAAAAATATAAAGTTATAACTAAATATTACAAAAAACATGAGTTACAATTCGAGATTAATAGTAAGCAATTAGGACACAGTAGTTATTGTTTAAAATAGGGCTACTGTATGCTTAGATTCCGATTTTACATTGTAATTTTAATTTTTGTTCTCTTTGTGTAAACCAGCATGCAAAAATCAATATCGTCCTCCTCTTCATATAAAACACTGTGTAAAATTCAAGTTTAAAATGTGTATCAATACCGCTATGCAAAAAGGATAAAGTAGTAACTACATTGATGCCCGTATTCATAAATGTCAGTTGAAAATAGAGCTCCCCTATAATGCAACCTTTAAATTTTGACTGAACTAATTTTACGATTAGGTCATTTATAGCCGAGGATTAGTGCTTACCTAATGAGTAAAATAACTAAATAACCGGTGATTAATACTTTGAACGGACATAGCGAGAACGTGCTTAAAAAAATTAAACAATTTGTAACTAAACTTTTGGTTTAAAGCGAATAAACCTAAAACAGCTCCAACCCCGCCCATTAATAAAACTTCTAGACTTGATTGAAGATGAGTTCTGTCATGAAGGAATGCTAAGAAATTGGGAAGCACAATACATTTAACTGAAAAACTAGACACAATCTAGGAAAAGAATACCTTAAAAAGCGTTGTCAAAATTTAAAGATCCATTCTGCATTTAACGGTGCTTTATATTTAACACGTTTATGAATACGAACATTAGACTAAATAGCTATTAAATCAAAATAGTGCTTTTTGTCCATTTGGTGTAAAATACTATCTTAAAAATATCGTAAGAATATCAATATTTCTCTTTAAAACACACAGTACATGAACTAATTGAAACAGAAAAACAAATTACCACTATACAAAAATGGCGAATGCGCCGGGCACACTAATATTTATCGTCATGCCAATTGGTAAGATTTCAATAAAATTTGAACTGTCAATTTGACTATTGGAAATAGACTAGTCGAAGTCGAAATGTAGAAGTAGATCTGAGAGAACATCTCGAGAGTGCCCAAGTTGCACTTTTAATTATTTTAGTAATTATTTTCTTGGGAATCCTTTCGGCCAGTCACCTTGTATCATATACCTAATTTTGCAGCATTTTACCGATACCTTTAATTTCGGCTAAATAATGAAATAATATATAAATCTGATGATTATATTTCTATTTAAGTTTTGTGTATGGCATAATTAATCTCTAGTCTAAATATGCAGTGTGTACTTATATAGCGAAACTCGATTTCCTTCGCGAGAAAAGGTGCTATTCATTCATGAAAAATAGCGTGTGATTGTGCTGCCGTGTTCGGCTTAATTAATGAAGTCATTAATTAAAGCACTCATTTGTCTCCGCGGTCCACTTATTGTGCAGGTGTAATTAAACACCCGATGGCGAGATTAACATCACGCGATCTAATCAAATCACTGACCTGGAGTGATGAAAGGGTAGCAGGAATGTATATCCAAATGGTGGTGGCACTGGTTATCGTGTTCGGGCAGCGGCGGCGGATATTCCTCTTCTGGCGACCTCTCGGACCCGTATCCCTGATCGCAAAGCACCGTCTGGTTGTCGGAGAACTTCCAGTGGAGCGGAGCCCCATCACCGAGTGGCGGAATCCTCTCGACCTAAAACATGAAACCGCAGGTCACAACCCCCGCGCAAAACGGCTCGCGGCAGCCACCAACCGCGTGGCGGCGGTACAGGTCCGCCTGCTGGCCGCTCTTCTGTTGTTTCCGGCGATTAGTGAACCACATCTTCGGGGGCCGTTGCGTGGGGGTCATACCTGGCCCGGCGGGGGGCACGCTCTAACTTTTCGCCGCTTGTGCGCCATACATACACACGAGTCTAGCACAACGACGACAACAAACAACTAAAAAAAAGTTATCGAAAACCAGCTTACATCATTCAGTGGGAGTTTCTCACAGTCGAGGTGGTTGTTGTTGCAGCCGGCGTCGCGTTCGTCCAAATAGCTCGGCAAGCTGCCGCAGATTTGTCCCTCGTTGTTCTTGCGACCCTTGCAAATACTGCCACTCGATTGCGTCCGGCGTCCTGATAATCCCTTCGATGAGTGCCGGCTGACGTTCGCTCCCATCTTCACATCTTCGGCGCCGGAGAGGCGGCGGTCGAGCCGCTCCAATCCTTCGCCGTCCTTGCTTACTTCTCCCACGTGATCTTTTACGCTACGAGCTGTAAACAGAATTTAAATTCAGGATCGTGCAAAGTCAGACATATTGTAATACGACTAATCCGACTGACCGGACGAATTATTACGCAATATAATATTAATAATAATCAACATCCAGTCATATAAAACAACAATTCGTATTAGTAAGATGTGGATACTATAGTAAGGTGACCAGATTTCGAAGTCCGAAATTCGGAATGATTATATTTTTTTAAATAAATGAACAATAAATCAAAACCCAGCGTTATTTTTCAAACAAAATAATAAATGTGTAACCCTTCTAAATTATATTGATGAAGTAGCCTTATATTTCTCTCAATCAATAAAGAATTTAATCTATATAAATAATCACTACTATACGCCAATGTAGTGCAGTGGTTAGCACCCTTACTTTACAAACGGGCGGCCCGGGTTTGAATCCCGGCCCGAGTGGTCGGTACCATTTGTCGTTGGGGTGCAATTAACGATAGTTTAGAAAACTCGGGGACGAATATTAATAGAATGAATTGTCTCAGTACCAAAGATACTGTGTATAAAGATCAAAAAGCAAATCAATAATAATTCTTCAAATGAATGTTTAGATAGTAGAATAAATGCGATTACTAGTGTTACACTAACAATCTCGAGGTCATGTAAATTTCGACGTAAAATTCTAAACAACACTTTTTAAATTAGATTAGAGTCACTGTGGCTTATTCCTTCATATGATCATCGCCATGTACTGTGTACTGGAAATCATTTTGAAAATCCGGTTTTATTATTATTATTTATTATTATTATTAATATCACATCTATAAGAAATTCAAATGTAAACACAATTTAATTAATTTTGACAAAAGAGCTTGATAAGTAAAAACCCACCCCGCGTCTAGTACGTTCCGTTACCTTCCCCATTACAGTAATGCCAACAATATGTTTTGCCTTTCAGTTTTGTAAAATTATTGCCTCTGCTATGGTATATTTCTGAGTATTTGTCTCCGGGATGTCGGTTATAGATTCCCCTGAAGATATTATTATAATACGAACATATATGATGATATAAATCAAACTTACGTTATAATATCAAATCATAACTTAATTTTGGAAATATATTATTTATTTACATATAATTTAAAGTTGCACTTGCAGTGCAATAGGAAATTTTTACTCCCTGCGTGTAAAACTAAACCAAGTGATTATAAAGTTTTAATGAATTTAGAAGTGAATGCAAATACGGAATCCACAAAACAAGCTTATTATGGTGTAGTCAACATTATCGCCGGGGTACGCAAAGTTTTCAAGTTGCGGCCCTATTTTCACTCAAATAGAAACTTGGAATCTGCACTCACGATGAGTTACAGCACGGTACGGGGTGGAATAAAAAGTTTAAAATATGTATACCTCTCTAATACAAAACTTATAGATTGAAATTACGAGTGGAAATTGAATTATAAACAAATTTGTCACGTTTTTTTTACAGTAACGCGTTTCCAAACGGGTTTAGTCAGTCTTGATTTTTGATTTATTGTTTTGCCAGCGCCAAACGTGGCACCAGCCTCTCACGTACAAATCGCACGGACGGACACTTGAACGGATTATAGTACTATTTTATTCAGCGATCGTTAAAGTTCATAAATCAATTGTCCCGCGCTGGCAAAGTAATAAATCAGCGCTGACTGAAGATGCTTCATCGAAATAGTTCGTGCCACATAAAAATAACTGATATGGTATGAATTCTATGGAAGCAATAATAATACCATGTCCCCGATCCATTGTTCTAAATACTGGATGGGAGCTTAATATACCGTCATTTTCGATTCATTGAATTATACGTGACATATGCTAAATGAGGCTTTTTGTAGTATGCCTATTCATTTAGTAAATGACTAGGCGAATTGTAACCAAATTATTGAAAACAACAGTTCGATATATATTTAGTTGTGTTATTGTTGTTTAAGACGAGAAAAATAAGTTTAAAGTAAGTTGTTGAGAACAGTTGCAATACATTTTGTTTTACACAGTTTAAAAGATATTTTGAGTCGTGAAATAAATGTATTTAAGCCATGATATACCGACCGATCTACATATGTATGTTATTTTTTATTAGATATTTAATTGCCTATACGTGCTCTCGCCTATTATGAGAGCAAACCAATTAATTTGAAGAAATATGTTTCTACAAAAAATATGGATAGATTGGGTATGGAAGAGGAAGGAGTGGAGTGGAGTGGAGTGGTGGGGAAGGATATATAAAGAGACATGGGCGAAAGCAAGAGTGAATGGAGAAATATCTGAGAAATTTAGGGTGAATGTGGGAGTAAGGCAGGGGTGCCCGCTGAGCCCCCTCCTGTTTAATCTGTACACGAGAGAGTTGGTAGAGGTGCTGAGGAAAGGACAGACAGGAGGGGTCGTGGTGGGTAGATCCAAGGTGTGGATGTTGGCGTATGCAGATGACGTGGTGCTGGTGGCCAAGAGAGTGGATGAGATGCAAGAGATGTTGAAAAGAATGGGTAGGTACTTGGATAAGAGGGGGCTAGTGGTGAATGTGGAAAAGACCAAATGGATGTTGTTCAGGAATAGGGGCAGGAGGGGTAAGGGCGAAGGGCTGAAATGGAAGGAAAGGCTGATTGTAAGAGTGAATGGCTTTAAATATTTGGGCTTTTAGTTTGACTGTGGAGGAGGGCTTAGGATGCATGTGGAGTGTATGCAGGCGAAAGCAAGAATGGCTTGGGGGATTGCGTGCAGAAAATGGGGGAGCTTGTGGGGTGGTAACCTCGTAATGGCGTGCAAGATCTGGGATGCGTGTGTAAACCCTATATTGTCGTATGGAGTGGAAGTGTGGGGATTACGTGAATGGGAGGTAATAGAAAGGGAGCAAGGTTGGTTTCTGAAGAATCTGCTAGGGCTCGAAAGGTCGACACCGAGAGCAGTGCTGTTGCAGGAGACAAGTCGTATGAGTATGTGGTAGGAGTCGTGTGTGAGGGTTGTCAAGTTTGAGGAAAGATTGCAGGATTTGGGGGACGAAAGACTGGTACGGGAGGTATGGATGAGGTGTAAGAGTAGAGCAGAGAGTAGATGGAGGAAGGATAGAGAAAGGATGTATGAAAGAGTGGGTATGTCTGAGGTGTGGGTAGAGGAGAAGCTGAGAGAAATGGGTAGCCTAGGAACTGAGATAAGGGAGAAACTGAGGGATATTGAGTGGCAAGAAAGGCAAGTGAGAATGGCTGAGAGCTCATACAACCCTGGCTGCGTAGAGTGGCAAGTGCAGGGAAAACTCCCAAGCTACTTAGCCAGGGGAGAGTGGAGCAGAGAGGACAAAGTATGCATGGCAAGAGCGAGGTGTGGGTCAGAAGAGCGAGGAAGAAAAGTGTGGATGGGGCTGGGATACACGGCGTGTGCGCTGTGTAGGAAGGGGAGTGACGCGTGGTGGCACCTTACCAAAGAATGTGAGGGAGTGAAAGCAGAGTGGGTGGGAGAGTGCAGAAAGCTGAACGAATGGTTAGGAGAGGATGGGAATGGCGTGAAAATCTGCAGGAGGCGGACGTGGGAAAGGAAATTGGCGAGGGCAAAGGGGGTTTAGTTTATTTTAGTGGGTAGAAAATGTTAATTATTAATGTTAATATGCCAAATAAAGGTCTTTTTATTCTAAACTGGTTTTTCCTCATAATTCCTTAATATGGCCATTAAAGGGGCCATAACTTCTCATAACAACGCCTTACTTCTTTGGCAGCTGCCGACAGCATCAACATTTAGTGCCCCTAAAATCTGCTAGTGATTTATTGATTGACTCTTATCACAAATCCGTGTCCTTATGTCGCAACAACGACTTGTCAGAATGTAAAAAAGTGAAATTTTTTATTCTAAATTGTTGTTGTCCGGAAAGTATATATATATATATATATATATATATATATATATATATATATAAATATATATATATATAAATATATATATATATATATATATATATATATATATATATATATATATATATATATATTTCGACAATCAATGCCCCCATTAGTGTACGCTTCTTCTAATGCGGGATTAGAGGATCTGGCGGAAACGCTGAGCCTATGCGTAGCTGCGGACAGTATGCGGTGGTTGGAGATTTCAACACCAAATCCCAGAGTGGGGCTCTTCTACTACCAATCAGAGAGAAACACTGCTGGCTGAGTGGATAGCCACCTACAACCTTGTCCTGGCCAATGAGGTGGGACGGCCAACCTTTCGGAGAGATAATTGTCAGCCCATTTTCGGCCTAAGGTTTGTGTCGGACGCAGGCGTAAATAACATTAAGAACCGCCGGATACAGGAGGAGGAAACTTGCAGGGACCATTTATATATAAGTTTCCACTACGATCGCGACATAAGGGACTAATGAATACCAACCCAATTGACATACTGGTAAGTTCCGCAAATTTAAGAGGCCGGAGTTCTCGAAAGTTATGGAGCGAGGCATGCTTGATGGAGCCATACGTAATCCGGACTTCCCAGCTGCGGTGGTCACAAGGGCATGCAATGCGAGGAATCAAGGGTTTACTGGTGGACGGAGGCCATAGGAGAAGATGTCTGCGTAAGAGAAGGCTGATGACTCGAAAAAGGGCGAATCCGGGCGAAACAGGCTAGTTCATCTCACAGGCAGGCCAAAAGATCCCGTAGGTGATCCGGGCCTCTAAAATACAGAAATGGGAGAACGTGGTTGCTACCATTGGTGGGGACAATGCTATAAGATTGCCTTCAGAAGACTGAACCTTGTTTTCCAGTGTCAGCGTGGTGCACCGGGACTTGCTGTAAAGGTCCCAAGACCGTCACAACAGTCAGCCACATTACGTTGCAGTAGAGTTCCCCGACCCGAGATAGTGCCCTCTGAAATCATTATAGTAATAATTGCATACAGAAGAGAAGCTTTCTGGAAAATGGACGATAGTCTAGACCAAATCAGCATCTGGATCTAGGATAATCAACTCTCACTAACCCCGGAGAAAACAGAGGTCATTATGTTGGCCGATAGAAGACATATCGCACCGATAATATTCTCTATAATCGGACAGCGGGTTACATCCGGAGCTAACCTCAAATACCTTGGTCATTGAATAAACATCTAAATTTCTCCTTACACGTACAGGCTACGGAAACAAGGGCAGTCCAAGGGGCGACGACCCTGGGCAGGATCATATCAAACTTCCGTCGGCCAAGAGCAAGCAAGATAAGGGTACTTACATACTTACCTCTACAGTACAGAGCATTATGCGGTACGGTGCCCCGGTCAGGGCCGAGAAGATGCAAATAGCACGGATGAGGGCACACCTGGCCAACACGCAGTGCCAGATCGCTTTGAGGATGGCGAGCACGTACCCCACATTCTCCAGGGAGGCAGTGTTTGTAGTAGCCGGGATGTCACCAATTGAACTCCTCGCCTGCAAACGGCAGTATAATTTCGGGCAGAACAGGAGGGCACTAAAGAATACAGAGCCATCCCAGATATAAGAAGCTGGGTGGACAGGGAGCATGTAGAGGTAGACTACTACCTGATGCAGGGGTTCACGGGCCATGGATGCTTTCAAGCGTACCTCTGCCTGATTGGAAAGCAGTCATTGCTTCTAATACGGCTACGAACCCGACGACGCCGAGTGCATACTATTCGAGTAGATACGGTGGTACTCGGAAGCAGACTAACGGGCTATTACTGTATCAACAAAATTATGAGAGGAAAACAGTAAGAGAAACTAGATAGGTATGGGCCGTTGATATCTATATTAACAACATTATGAGAGTGAAAGGGCAAAAGGAACTAAACAGGCAGAGGAATGCACCGCCCAGGAACTGAGATCTTTATACGATAATAGTATAATACCTCTTCAACTCGAAGACACTCGAGAGTGGCACTGCATTGAAGTGCGGAGGTGGGTGTTTAGTTAGTAGGTTTCACGCTCTACTCTCAGCATCCACGGGGGAGGCGCATGTAGCCCGGTTTTCCTACCCTACTGATCATAGTCTAGGGGTAAGTAGAACGTTCGGCGAAACTCCATTGTTGCATCAATTGTAGGATGTTATGTTTTGATGATCTTTTTGATGTTATGTTCACTTGCGGAGTTTTCAAATAGAGTCGGATGATAGCTACTATCGGATTATCATCAGAATTGATGTCTGCTCTTGGGTATGTTTTTCTTTTTCTGATTGCATTACGGAACGGTTTATTAACCATAATGCAATCTATTTGCGTTATATGTTCCTCCGTGTCTTGTGGACCTCTCCACGTCTATAGGCGCCTTGCTTGTTGTTGGAACTAGGTGAGTACAGCCCCCGCCCCTGGGCTGTGTGCACTGTGGCCCTTCACGGATCTATTGTGCCTCAACAACATCCATGCTATGCTAGCCGGGTTAATTTTTTTGTGGAAAAATTTCCCGGCTAGCGGTGGATACGAACCACCAACGTTCCGTACGCAATGACTACAGACCATCGCCTTGGACCACTGCGCTACGGACTACCAGATGTTACGAATCATCATATTTTGCTTTTGATTGTATAGCAGTAATCTGCAAAATCCAAAATTATAATATAAATTCGTACCTTCACTTTGAAATCGTCCATTACGAAGGTGATGTCTTGTTACTTCCCGAATATAGCACTGCAGTAAAAGGAAGGTACTGTTATAACGAGAACGTTTTCACGTTTTCTAACTAAGATTGTCGAAATATATATATATATATATATATATATATATATATATATATATTTCGACAATCTTAGTTAGAAAACGTGAAAACGTTCTCGTTATAACAGTACCTTATATATATATATATATATTTCGACAATCTTAGTTAGAAAACGTGAAAACGTTCTCGTTATAACAGTACCTTCCTTTTACTGCAGTGCTATATTCGGGAAGTAACAAGACATCACCTTCGTAATGGACGATTTCAAAGTGAAGGTACGAATTTATATTATAATTTTGGATTTTGCAGATTACTGCTATACAATCAAAAGCAAAATATGATGATTCGTAACATCTGGTAGTCCGTAGCGCAGTGGTCCAAGGCGATGGTCTGTAGTCATTGCGTACGGAACGTTGGTGGTTCGTATCCACCGCTAGCCGGGAAATTTTTCCACAAAAAAATTAACCCGGCTAGCATAGCATGGATGTTGTTGAGGCACAATAGATCCGTGAAGGGCCACAGTGCACACAGCCCAGGGGCGGGGGCTGTACTCACCTAGTTCCAACAACAAGCAAGGCGCCTATAGACGTGGAGAGGTCCACAAGACACGGAGGAACATATAACGCAAATAGATTGCATTATGGTTAATAAACCGTTCCGTAATGCAATCAGAAAAAGAAAAACATACCCAAGAGCAGACATCAATTCTGATGATAATCCGATAGTAGCTATCATCCGACTCTATTTGAAAACTCCGCAAGTGAACATAACATCAAAAAGATCATCAAAACATAACATCCTACAATTGATGCAACAATGGAGTTTCGCCGAACGTTCTACTTACCCCTAGACTATGATCAGTAGGGTAGGAAAACCGGGCTACATGCGCCTCCCCCGTGGATGCTGAGAGTAGAGCGTGAAACCTACTAACTAAACACCCACCTCCGCACTTCAATGCAGTGCCACTCTCGAGTGTCTTCGAGTTGAAGAGGTATTATACTATTATCGTATAAAGATCTCAGTTCCTGGGCGGTGCATTCCTCTGCCTGTTTAGTTCCTTTTGCTCTTTCACTCTCATAATGTTGTTAATATAGATATCAACGGCCCATACCTATCTAGTTTCTCTTACTGTTTTCCTCTCATAATTTTGTTGATACAGTAATAGCCCGTTAGTCTGCTTCCGAGTACCACCGTATCTACTCGAATAGTATGCACTCGGCGTCGTCGGGTTCGTAGCCGTATTAGAAGCAATGACTGCTTTCCAATCAGGCAGAGGTACGCTTGAAAGCATCCATGGCCCGTGAACCCCTGCATCAGGTAGTAGTCTACCTCTACATGCTCCCTGTCCACCCAGCTTCTTATATCTGGGATGGCTCTGTATTCTTTAGTGCCCTCCTGTTCTGCCCGAAATTATACTGCCGTTTGCAGGCGAGGAGTTCAATTGGTGACATCCCGGCTACTACAAACACTGCCTCCCTGGAGAATGTGGGGTACGTGCTCGCCATCCTCAAAGCGATCTGGCACTGCGTGTTGGCCAGGTGTGCCCTCATCCGTGCTATTTGCATCTTCTCGGCCCTGACCGGGGCACCGTACCGCATAATGCTCTGTACTGTAGAGGTAAGTATGTAAGTACCCTTATCTTGCTTGCTCTTGGCCGACGGAAGTTTGATATGATCCTGCCCAGGGTCGTCGCCCCTTGGACTGCCCTTGTTTCCGTAGCCTGTACGTGTAAGGAGAAATTTAGATGTTTATTCAATGACCAAGGTATTTGAGGTTAGCTCCGGATGTAACCCGCTGTCCGATTATAGAGAATATTATCGGTGCGATATGTCTTCTATCGGCCAACATAATGACCTCTGTTTTCTCCGGGGTTAGTGAGAGTTGATTATCCTGGATCCAGATGCTGATTTGGTCTAGACTATCGTCCATTTTCCAGAAAGCTTCTCTTCTGTATGCAATTATTACTATAATGATTTCAGAGGGCACTATATCGGGTCGGGGAACTCTGCTGCAACGTAATGTGGCTGACTGCTGTGACGGTCTTGGGACCTTTTCAGCAAGTCCCGGTGCACCATGCTGACACTGGAAAACAAGGTTCAGTCTTCTGAGGCCAATCTTATAGCATTGTCCCCAAATATCCTCACCAATGGTACGTTCTCCCATTTCTGTATTTTAGACGCCCTGATCGCCTACGGGATCTTTTGGCCTGCCTGTGGGATAAACTAGCCTGTTTCGCCCGGATTCGCCCTTTTTCGAGGCCTCTTAAATTTACGGAAGATGTACCAGTATGCCAATTGGGTTGGTATTCATTAGTCCCTCATGTCGCGGTTGTAGTGGAAACATATATAAATGGTCACTGCAAGTTTCCTCCTCCTGTATCCGCCCGTTCTTAATGTTATTTACGGCTGCGTCCGACACAAACGTTAGGCCGAAAATAGGCTGACAATTATCTCTCCGGAAGGTTGGCCGTCCCACCTCATTGGCCAGGACAAGGTTGTAGGTGGCTATCTACTCAGTCAGCAGTGTTTCTCTCTGATTGGTAGTAGGAGAGACCCACTCTGGGATTTGGTGTTGAAATCTCCAACCACCGCATAATGTCCGCAGCTACGCATAGGCTCAGCGTTTCCGCCAGATCCTCTAATCCCGCATTAGAAGAAGCGTACACTAATGGGGGCATATCCCGAAACGTATTCTCCTCTTGTGTAGGGTAGCCCAGCGCAAACCCATATTCTGTCCTGGCGGTGGATCCATCCTCTGTTATTTGGTATTTTGTTTAGCTCGCTGGCGATCAGCAGGTCATATCCACCTGCGGTAGTGATGACGCACAGTAAGTCGTGTGCTGCATATCATTTATTCAGGTTGATTTTAATAATTTTGGTGGCAATTTTAGAGCACCCCGCCACAGTTTTCACCCCCGGAGGAACCACCTTCCTGTTCCTCTTCAGACACCTCATGGCCTCCGCTGCGTGCCCTTCAGAAAGTAGTGACGGTGAAGTGGCCCTTCTGGAGCGTTTCTGTTCTTTGCAGCGTGCTGTGCCATGTCCCACTTCCCAGGATCACCAGCATCCAGGTGGCGTCTCCGCTCGGAAGACCACCCTACAGTGAACAAGACCGATTTTGATGCAGCCCTGTCCGGTGATTCTGTCCGCCAGTTCGCCCCTCCCTCACCGTAGCAGCTTGAGTACCCTCGTATGCTAGCTCGAGGCTGCTAGCTGTAAACTCCCTTCCTTCTAGAGTACTGGACCTACTAAGAGCAGATATTATCGTCTCATCGATTCGCCGCGCCCAATTCTTAGAAAATCACTTATTGGTCTTCTGACGGTGGTTATTGCCCGCTCAATGCTTGCCTTAGTTGATCCGCATGGATGCTCTTCCCTTTGACCTTCAGCAGCAGGACCCCTCTTGGGTCTTCATTACCTGAGAGACTTGCAGGTCTAGCTTCTCAGTATCCACCTCGCGCACCTTTTGAAGCAGTTCGGCCTAGCACTTACCCTCGGCCGTTGAGAGTAGGGAGCCTGTGCACGTGCATGCACCCCTAAAGGGCATTCGGTTCTCCGTCACCAAGACTCAGCGGACCGTTTGACCCTAACCGACTGTCGCTTAAAAACAGATACTTGAGTTTCACTTTGTACACTTAATACATCGATTGTTCCTCACTCAGCAGGAGTGATTTATCCCTTAGCCATTATAAATTTACACTGATAATTGTGTCCATATTCCTCTGGTGATCGTTCTCCCTCACTACGTCTCAGAGAACCGTTGTTTCGAATACATCCTATCTTTCCCGTAAGGCCGCCTG